>CP050230.2:16830258-18030258 GCA_012066045.3 Morus alba
TTCAAAGTCGTGGAACAGGTCCTTGTTGGCACAGAAGTGTCTAGAAGCTCCTGTGTCCAGCACCCAATCAGACTTGTTCTCCACCAGATTTGCTTCAACGACCACTGCAGCAATGACTTCATCTGATTCAACAAGGTTCGCTTGATTTGCAGCTTTACCATCAGTTTTTTCATTTGCCTTTTGCTGTCCACGACGTTAGTAGCATTGGTAAGCCTTATGACCAGTTTTTCCACACACAAAGCACTGTAGCTTAGTCTTTTTCTTTTCAATTTTGCTGCCACCTTTGTTGACACGATTCGGCTTCTTGCGATCCCCTTGATTCTGGCCTTTCTTGGGACCGTTCTTGAATGTTTCCTTAGCTGAAAAATCACTAGCAACTACAAGGTTAGCTTTAGGAACATTAACACCAGAAGAGTTTTGCTTATCTTTGAGACGATTAGCCTCTTCAGTTCGCATATGGCTGATTAACTCTTGCAAGGACAAATCTTTTTTCTTGTGCTTGAGTAGGTTCCTGTAGTCACTCCAGGATGGTGGGAACTTCTCCAATAAGACATTTGCTTGCAGGATTTCACACATTTTCATTCCTTCATTGAGCACATCAACGGTCAGGTTCTCATATACATGCACTTGCTCCATAATAGGTTTGTCATCAACCATGTGGAATTGCAGCCATTTTCCCACAACATACTTCCTTTTCCCTGCATCATCAGCCCCATACTTCTTTTCCAGCACGTTCCAAATCTCTTTGGCAGATTTGTGAGTGACAAACAAATCAAAAAGAGGGTTAGTCATGTGGTTCAGAAGGTGCCCTCTAACAGTCTTGTTGTCTTTTTCAAATTTTTTTCTTTGATTCCTCATCCACTCTCTTGGTACGGACAGTAGGAGGTGTAGTGATTGGTGTAGCAGGTGGGTCAGAGGAGGTTCCAGAGCTACCCGTTTCAATGAAAGGAGAATCCGAAAACAACACATAATCAACCTCAAGTTGTTCAAAGAAAATCAGCAATTTCTGGGACCAACGTCTATAATTTGTTCCATCTAATGGTTCAAGTTTTGACAGGTCGGGCAAGGCTTTGCTCAAAGTGATGGCCATGGTAAATCAGAAAAAATCGCTTTTAAATTGTTGGCAAACAAGCTGAAATTTGAGACTAGCAGGGCAAGAAACGAAATCAAAAGGCAGTAAATAAAAGAATAAGCTTATCAAACAAATGGCTGTGCCGTGGTTGTCCACTGCCTTAAAAGCGATTTTGGCAGACCCAAAGGTGCAAGTCTGAACGCCGGTCGCTTCCCAAGGTTTACACAGCCTTCTCCAGAAGCGTGCACTCACAGCAGGAGAATTTGGAGATCAAATAAGTAGTGGCCCAGAACAAAAAACAGAGCAAAAGAGTTTTCATGTATATCCCCCAATATACAGCAGCCCCTCATATATATCTAACTCAAATGTGAACGTGCCCACTCTGGAAAAACGAATCTGCAGCAAAAGTGGAGAAAGAAGCGGTCGTGGGGTTGAGGAGAAATATTGGGGAATGGTAACAGAATTCAACGGCCAAAATTTAGAAGAGAAAATAGGAGCCCATTAGACAAAATAAAGAGAACAGGCCCAAAGATAAATGGGCCAGCATGCTGCCATTTCCAACAGTTACTACTATTGGAAAAAATGGTTTATTAAACCATTTTAAAGGTCAATTTTGAGGCCCATATTCGGATGGGCCCAATAAGTTTTTAGGATGGGTCTCGATAGATTTGCATTCTCCGTCACGAGGAGATTAAAATCAAGTATTCATACACTCAAAATGGATTTTGGGTGAATGAGAAATTGATGGTCTAATTATGGTACTTGGAATGATATATGTAAAAGGAAATTGCAAAAGTCCCACATTGGCTAGGAGTGAAGCCAATGTGGTGTTTATAACTGATTGCCCTTTGAAGTCTAGGTAAGCCTGTATACTAGAAAAGCTCTCTCACGTGTAGGGGCATAATATGTGCGCCTACGGACACAAATGCCGGATTGAAAAACCCGTTCCGTGTGAACTTATTTTTGCAATTTTTATTTTGTTTCAGCTTAGTCCTTCCAGCCATTTGGCCTTACTAAAGCTGGGCTTAATGGCTGGTAAATGAGCTTAATGGTGATTAAGGAGGCATAATGAGACTTGATGAAGGGAAAAACTGAATTAGGTTTATGGAGACCTTAATGACTTCAGTTTTATCATCAAAAAATCTCAACCTTGTAAAGTAAGGTGGCCGGATTCATCCAGGGGAGATTGAGAGGTGTTAGCCCCGGTAATAATGTGGCCTTAATTCCCATTAATCCATGTTTTGTAACACTCATTTCTCTGGCCTATATAAAGAGTTCTCCACATGAAGGAAATCACACCTTCTTTAGAAATCTCTTCCTCTCTCTCGTTTTCTCTCTTGCTTCCAGAGTTGTGTGTTTTTTCTTTATCTTGTTTAGTTTGGTTTTGGTGATAGAGGAAAGATCAAGTTCTAGTTCGCCGGATGATTCTGAAAGTGCATCGAGCTACCGTCGTTGTTGTTGTATCTTGAGAGACGGACGTCCAACGTAACCTCAAGCACACGCCGGAAGGGACGAATCTGTTTTAAGGAAAACATGCTCCACATGCCTCGATATTCTTACAATTTCCATTTCCGAGTTTTGGTAAAAAGGTTGAATTACAATTGTATGAATTTCGGTTTTGTTCTTCCTTAACTTGTTCCTCTTTTGTATTATCCATCCTATTTTGTCTAACAACTACAATGTGAACCGATTCCGATTGGTTTCCAAAGCTCTCTGAGGGTGTTAGCTGATTCATCTTCATCTCTTTTCCTTTTCCCCATAGCACGAAATACAACCCGAATACAATCAACACTGCTGCCAATACACTGTTAAGAATAGACAAAAAACAAATTATGAATTATTAAGATCAAAGTATATATCAAGACATAATATATAGAAAGCAATTTTGTTTATGATTATATACATATATCGGTCGATAGATCATGCCATTAACGCATACCAAATATTCTTTAAGCCTCGAATAAAAAGGAAAAAGGATACGGTTTTTGAAGAAGCAATCTATGTACATACGTAACGATATATATATATATATATATATATATATATGTATATGTATATTTTTGTACCTTCCAAGGTGCAACTTCTCGTTGAGCACCAGAGAGCCAACAATAGTCACAAGAACCAGCAAGAGGGGGTTGAAAACAGACGCGTACAATGGACCTTTCTTTTGGACACACCACGCAATGAGTGTCATCATTAGTCCAGACGCCAAAATACCCTATCATATAATATATATATATATATATATATATATAAAAGAAAAAAAAGCCATCTATTAATGCATTAAAGACCATTGCTAGATTAATAAATACATATCTACTTCTACGTGCGTAATATACAAGAAGAAGAAAAGTCATACGAAATTGATTTTATCTTGCGAATATAACAGACACACAGATACATAAATACAAACACGTGTAGGGATATAAACAGACATATATTATATGTGTCCTCACGCTTTTGTTTTGACTTTTTATTGTTGGGAGGTAAACATCATATGAATTGGGAAAAATAGTACTTTGCGGATACGTGTATTGTGTGTGTGTGTGTGTGTGTGTGTGTGTATATATGTCTTACCGAGTATGCAACAGTGAGAAGCCTAATATTCCAACCTAGCTTCCATTGGCTCCAGTCTCTCTCGGTGCAGAGGGCGAAAATTATAGTCTGGATGGTTGCCATAATCGACATAAGAGCTGTGCTTGAATAATAGCAGGGATATTTCTCACTCATTTTAGCCTGCAGTTTATGAGCCAAAAAAAAAAAAAAAATTCAGGAACAAAAACAAATCCCCAATTAAATGGACAATTATACTTTAATGCTTCTTGAGTAATATAGTTAGAAGACTCGTATATTTACATTTTATTTTTCTTATGTTTTAGCAAGTTAAAAAAGTCAGATGATTTGTATTTTCTTTTTTTTTTTTTAATAAAAAGAAAATCAACAAAGAAAGACACAAAAATGACCTGAATGATGAACCAGACAGAGAAACAAGCAGAACTGGCGACAGCCAATAGACAGCCCAAGACATGATTTCCAGACCCAGCTGCTGCATCATGCGACGATGCCATGTTGTTATGTTGATGATCCCGATGCAAAAGGTCCACGTGCGTTGACCAAATGTTAATTTCTACTCCTTTGTAGAAGCTTAGAATCAGTGCTCCACCGACTCCCAGTAGTGAACCCAAAACCTTGGCCTTCCCTCCTGGGGTTCCAAAATTCAGCTTCTCTAACCTAATATGCATTTAAGATTCAAGAATTGAATTTATAATACAACACCAATTATGTGGCAATTACTACATGGTATTTTAGAATTGATCGTACATATTTGCTTTAATCACCAATAAAATTTTTTATTAACTTATTACAGGTGGTATTTACTATAATTCTAGAGGATCAAACAAAAAATGAAAGACACCGGATGTCTTGTCAGATGTATATGTGGACACACACACACACATATATATATGTTGGATCAGATAGTCTATTAGTTGTAATGATACTACTTTTCGTTTAAAAGAAGAAAATAACAATAGTTATTTGTTTTAAGCTTTTTTTTATTTTTTTTTTTTTTTTTTTTTTTTATCAGTAGTCATGCCAATGATTACATATCAAATGAAATAAATGGTTACCTGAATATGACGGCTAAGAAGAATGTTATAGCAGGAATCAGGTTGGTCATGGCCGAAGCTAATGCTGCCGATGTTAAAACTAAGCTTTCGAGATATAAATTTTGTGGCAGTAATGCCCTGCAGCAATCATTCAAATAACACAGGTTATTTACATGTCTTATATATAATTACTTTGCTTTTGTCCATTTCTTAACTTATTTTGGACGGATACGTTTCTATTTATTTATTTATTTTCTAAAATAACTAGAGAAGTATTGTTTTTCATCATGCTTTCTTGATAAAATTCGAAAGTTGCATATTTATAGAACGAGTGAGTTCAACATATATTACAAATTCAAAATTTTAAAAATAATTATTACTTTTATTTTGCTATTGCTAAAACAATTTAAGAAATTGTTAAGTTCAGTTCCACTCTTATAAAGATGTTATGTAGTGTAATCAGTACTTCTTAATGCAAAGAAGATTCAACTATTTTGACCTTGTATATATCCTATATGACCAAGTAAATATGATTATTTTTCGATGCAAAAAGTTTGCATATGTAATTTTTTTTCTTCCCACAAAGTTTCTATTTCTTATTTACGTAATATTATACTTCACATTCTGACTACAAACATGACATAGCGGTAATTTTACGTGAAGAGTTGGAATCCCCTAAATTATATATATATATATATATATATATATATATATATATATATATATTAATTCACATTAGTTAGAAGTAAAAATAGAATTGCATAACGTAGTCTACGTGTTTTGCATAACTTTGTCGCAGTGGGTGGGTGTAATTTGGTCAACATCTCCACTCCTCGCTGCTTTACATTTATTGTCTTTGCTTAAAGTTACCAAAGACTCACGTAAAAAGTTGTGTGCTAGCGCATTAATTATTGAGATTGCTCCCAACTGAAAATCACCACCACTTAAAAATTTTAAAACGCAATAATACTAATATCTTTTTTTTTTTTTTTAAATTTTTTATACATGTTTCAAATAGCGACGCTACGAAACTTGATGATTGTTTTTTTCTTTATTTATTTATTTTTTTTTTTTTTTTTCCTGAAGTGATATAGTAGTGAATTTTTCTATATATAGCATGTATACACTCTCGATAATAATTGTTTTAAAGAGAAAAAGAAAGATGATATATGATATCATACTTACCCGAATAACCCACATAAAAATGCCTGAAAAAGAATCGTCCAAGTCAGCTTTCGCCTGCTTTTCCTGTTAAATTTGGCATTTTATAATTAGTTTACACAATTATTCACCGACTACATGATATACCGCGTGTGTGCATATATATATATATATATATATATATACATTTAAGAAAATGTACTATCATCGAATTTATAATTTTCTCCCATTTACCTTTAACTGCGCGATTTCTAGAATTTCTAGAGAACACTAGCAGAATAACATTTTGTTTTGCTTTTTGAAAGCTCTTTTTTTTTTTTTTTTTTTTTTTTTTGCCTCATGATTCATGAAAGAATTACATAAAACCAGGATTTTCAAATTTCCTCTTTTACCTTTTAGAGAAAAAGTTCATGGTCACATTAATGTTCCCATTTTTTCCCCTTATGTTTTACAAGGCCTTTTTCATTCGAAACTTAAAAAAGGAAAATCCTGAACTTTCTTTCTGGAAAAGGGGGGGAGAAAGGAGAAAAACAAAAAAAGCCCTTTAATATCTGAAAAACATGAACTTATTACTATTTCTTGGAAAATGGTTAAAAAAAAAAAAGCCATAAGAAAAGGTAATTATTTTCTCCCCGTTTTACTTGAAGTCTATAAAACTTCTGCTATAGCACAACTCCACCAGATCGATCGAAAGGGAATTAAAAAAAAAAAATGAAAACAAAGATTAATTCGACAATATTACCTTTCAATGAAAAGGGCAAGGGGAAGAATGAAAGCAGTGGCGAAAACAAAGCGGTAAGCAACAATGACCTTCAAATTCATACCATCATTAGCGGCCAGTTTGTACAACACATTCACGCCGGTAAATACAAACTGAACGACTACCATTAACAGAGCCGGCTTAAGCCCATGCAAAGCCTCACGAATTTGCTGATTCCTCATATATATATATATATATATATATGTATATATGTATGTATGTATATGGACTTCCGAGAGAGGTAAGAGGGATAGAAATATTGGCTTTGTGAATATGAAATGAATATATTGGGAATACGGCACATTTTGGTAGCTGGCTAGTGAAGGGGCTATTTATAATTTAGAAGGGTTCTGATATATGATGAAAAGACAGCTTTTTTTTTTTTTTTTTTTCCCTTTATAGTGTAGTGTGAGGTTTAGGATTCTCACTTTACTAATAAAGAATGAAATGATAAGGAGTAAAGGAATGAAATTATAAGGATTCGAATACCTAGTGACGCACCTAACCACTCGAGTTAATCTTAATTAGAAATTATTTATTTTGACAAATGATGTGGAGTCATCTTTCCGAAAAAGAAAAATGATGCCGTACCGGGCTAATTAAAGTTGCCTGTAATTAAAAATTAAACCTGTTTGATGTCTTTTTTTTTTTTTTTTTTTTTTTTTGAAGGGACTATTTTTATGTCATTTGAAAGCTTGCCATTTAATCAGAAATAGAAATTATTAACCCTATTAATGTATGTCCTTTTATATACCTCTTCCATAAATATATATTTTATGTTATTTCATCATAAGTATTTCCAGTCTTTATATTTTTCACACTCTAGAATATATATGGTAAAAATTAATCTTGCTGTTTATAATTATGTATTGTTCGGTATTTTAAATGCTACATGGCGATTGTTTACGTCATTGTCTACGCATTGAATAAGGTTTTTAGGGAAATTAAACCTTTTGTTGTCACCAATATTTAATCACACATATAACAGTGGAACCCTACTCTCACATTAAAAATATGCATGTCCTTTAATATCTTCACTATTTGTGATATTAGAAGTGTACTTCCCATCTAATTAGGTAACTATCATCGCGATTAAGCACAAATGGCAATGTGCACGCAAGAAAAAAAAAAAAAGAAAAAAGAAAAAAAGAAAAAAAGAAGGAAACACACATACACACACGAATGGCAATGCCAGCTTTTATATTCAAGCGCATTTAACACTCTAGAATATGCTAAATATTAATCGTGTTGTTAATAATTACGCCTTGTTCGATGTTCCAAATTATCCAAGGGGCTACGTTGGTGATTGTTTACGTCACTGTCTACGCACGGAATAGATAGTTTTCCAATTATCTTTTTCTTTTTTTTTTTTTTTGTTGATGATTTCCAGTTCTCTTTTTATATCATTCAGTGCATTAATCCAATTTCCATTTTTCCACTGACACAACTGGCGAAAAGAGGTCTTAGTGGGTCTGGCAGATGGTTTCTGATGTTACATTCATCTTAATACTCCCTGATTTACTTCATGCATTGACGCCTCTATGATGTTTGGTATGAAAATTTGTGTCATGGTTCAAATCATGGTTCGTGGTTTGTTATAATGTTTTCTCTCACAAAAAATACACATAAATCGAAAATGTTCTGAATCATGATTCTGAATCCGTAAACCAAACATTTTCTTTACCACGTCACCTCATACGTTCGTTTTAGTACAATTTGGATTTTGTTTCGGATCATCAAGGGAAAAAGTTGCTGAATGCCATTTACTTGTCTTTTGATCGTGTTCATGCATCGAGAAGCAGGTACCAAAGTGGTATAGCGGAAAGTATTTTAGGGGGCATATATGGGATTTACAAAGTTTGAGTAATGGGAAAAAAGTAAACGGAATTGGATAAATTAGTGGTGCTAACTGGTAAGTGGAACTGCTAAATGAGAAAAAAAAAAAAAAAAAAAACCCTGCTAAGTGGAACTATTGAAAGATTAAATGGTGCAGAGGTTTGAAAATTGAGGGGGTAAAGAAGTGGGTGCACGTGCAAGTTAAGGGACTTGTTGTAAACGAATTCATCATGAGCTATCAATTGTGCCATGTTTTGTTGACTTGTTTAGTAGCTAATTAATCTTTATTATTTGCTCGTCTAATCCAAAATGAAAAATCATAGGGCGACACAGCTATAGTTCAAGCACATCTTGTGATCATGTCGTGTTGTGACTGTGCTTCATCCTGCTTGGCATAATAAGACTTGGATCCCCAATTGACACTTTGAGCCCTTTTAAATTTTTTTTTTTTTTTTATATAAACTAAAAAGTTATTTTAGCACATTTTAATTAAGGAAATAAGTAATTTAAAGTAAACTAAAAATAATTATAACATCATTTAAGAAGGGGAAAAAAAATTCTCTACTTGCCGACCAATAAATTATGCCTAATAGATCAGATTTTTCTTGATCTATGATCGTACTCTATACTCGTGATTGTCGTCGTGTCTTGTTGTGTTAGTATTTATCTTTAAAATTGTAAACCTCATTCATTTCACCGTATGTCATGTTTAATTCAACTCAGTAAAGCTTTGTGTTATACCACACCCTACTTGGATTTAATTTTGTAGTGTCATGCATCTTGTTGTGACAAAATTGACATATCTAACTAAATTAATTAATTACCTCATTAAAAATAAACATAGTATTGCTGTAGAATATAACACGTAATTTAGATTAATTAACAAAAGATATATTATGATAAATAAAATATTCAGTCTATTATTTGCTCTAAATAAAACATAATTGATTAATCTATTCGTGCACCTTTATCCTATATATACAAATGAGGAAGCGGACTACCTATTTCTTGTTAAGTTATCTTGTCATTTAATTTTGAAAAACGGATACCAATACCTTGAAAACTATTACAATTGCAGAATATTAACAAGAATACAACAAAGACATATTATAAAAAAAAAAAAATACAATATAAATCTTTATCTTTTTGAAGAGTATATATCTTTAATTTTAAGATAATATCGACAGTCGTGTTTCCAAATTTATTTTTAACCCAAAATTTTAGAAAAGTTACTACCAAATCCTTGCATATACTTTCGCTTCCCAATATTTCTGGAAATGAGACGAAATTGAGATCTACAATAAATCATATTTTAGTAGTCCACTGGTTTGCCAAAATAACCCATTGGATTATTAGACAAGGGGAGAATGCGGGAGGGAGAGTGAGATTTAAGCATGAAGAAGAAGAAGGGGGAAGGAAAAATAATATCAATTCGAAGTTTAGAAAATATCACGAACATTTTAATAAATGTTGAACTTTAACCCTGAATATTAAACTTTTTCACAGAAAAACCTAAATAAAAATTTTAAATTTTTACCGCAAAAATTTGAACGTTTTGCCAATCTACTCACCCAGTCGGCATCCATGTGTTGTTTTTCTTGGGGGAGCTTTTAGAAATTTCACACATGATCGAGTTTTAGATTTTTCTGAGTCTTGAAAATATACATCTAGTTGCAAGCTTGAATAAAAATAAATAAAAAAAAAAGTTTTAGAGCATGGTTTTTCCTTTTGCTAACACTTTTCTAAAAAATTGATTTGGAATTATTATAGCTCTGTCTTAATCGAAGATTCTGTAATCTTTAGAGTACAGTTCTTTTTATATATAGATATTACAAAGTAGTCTAACCGTTTTTTAGGTAGGTTTGATCGAGTTTTAAGCGAAGACTATTAATCGAACTAAAATGTTTTTTTGGATGGTCGGATATATTAGGGAAAAACCAATTTAACGAAATGAAATTGTTTATGTAGAATCTAGAATGGAATAATATAGAATATTTCGGAAGTAATTCTAGTAATCTTCACAAATATCTCAAATTCCTATTCCGGCAGTGCTAACAACTCTGACAATTGTGCCTAACAATTAGCTAATTACTCTATAGATAGGTTCGATATCTTCAGCAGTAATCATTCCTGCCGAAATATATTAATTAACTTACACCATGACATATTTGTTTTGCGCAATTATATATCTAAAATTCATAGGGATGGCCCAGAAGGATAGGCAATCAGTAAAACGCTTGTAAGGTTACATATAAGAAATCGAAAATGACAAATTTCTTCTTCATTTTCTTTCTTTCCAGTGTGCGCTAATTTTCTGAAGATCTATTCATTGTTGATGATTGTTATGCTGCCATTGTTACTGATGTTATTGTTGTTGTCTGATATGATAGAAGTTTTGTTGTTATCTGCAGTTGGAGAAGTACTTACAACAGTTTCTACTGATTTCTGTCGGAAACCAAGGCCTTGATCTGAAGGTGCTTGTTGTTTGATTTTCTTCCTTTCTTCATTTTTTCCCCACAACACCATGTATAATCCAATCACGATCGGAACTGATCCTAATACACTTTCATTTGAATTCACAATATTATAATAAACGGTTAGAACTTATAATTGAGATGAAATTAAAATCTTATAATACATTAATATAGTGAAATAATTGCAGCGGAACAAATTAGTTTTCAGTTACAAAATTGATATTAATATATATGTTGTGTGTGTATAGATGCATATACATATACATTGGTAGTTTACCAATCCATCCTAAAAGCTTAAGCTATTAGTTGGTGGGCTAATAATAATTTTATACTTTAACGCCCCCCCACGTGTGGGTTGGACAATGGGTAATTGTGTGGGTAAATTAATTAGAAAGACCAAAACGGGAATATTTAAGCCAGAGATATATTAAAAACTCAACATATGATGACAATTTAAATGAGGCTAAAAAGTGTAATTACGACGGTTTAAACTCAAGACATCCTGCTCTGATACCATGTTAGTTTATCAATCAATCTTAAAAGCTTAAACTATTAGGAAGTGGACAAACAATAATTTTATATTTTAACACACACACATATATATATATATATTTATACATATACATGTGTGTGAGATTAATGTATACATACCTTCCAAGGTGCAACTTCTCGTCGAGCACCAGAGACCCAGCAATGCATACTAGCAGTAGCAAGAGAGGGTTGAAAACGGAGGCGAACACGGGACCTCTTGCGTGCACACACCACGCAACGAGCGTTGTCGCTAATCCAAACCCCACAATACCCTATCAAACCAATGTCGTATATATGTACAAATAAAACCATGTATATGGTCAGTGTATGAATATATACAAATATGTTAACTGTTGTAATGTGCTAAAATGTCGATTATTTTTTTCCTTTTCTTTTACCATGAAGTACAAAATTTAAAGGACTCTAACAAAATAACAATTCATATAAAAATCATGCACACATATGATGACGAAGCCACCTATGTATCGTTGAAAGGGGAATGTGCTCCCCCGCCCACTGACCATATTTTCGAAACTCAATTTTAACTCAAAAATTTTCCTAAAATTTCAAGTGTCCCGATTTATATACAAAAGTTATAATTATGTTCACGCTCAATAATTGTAATACATATTTATGCTTTTATTTGATGAAAAATCGTTTCTATTTTTCATATATAGTGCTAAACTAGTTCAATATATTTTGTATGCTGGCGTGTGATTTTAGAGGTCAGAAAACTTTCAAAATCAGTATGTAAAATACCATTATCAATTGTTCTCTGAATTTTGCGACAATACATTTGTTATGTAATGGTGTTAAAGCTTACACAATTATAAGAAGAGAAGTGGTCATGTATATATATATATATATACCGTGTATGATACTGCGAGAAGCCTAATATTCCAACCTAACTTCCACTGACTCCAATCCCGCACAGTGCAGAGGGCAAAAACTAGAGTCTGGATCATTCCCATAGTTGACATAAGAGCTGTGCTTGAATAATGGCAGGGGTATTTCTCGTTCATTTTAGCCTGTTAAATAGCGAAATTCAAGAGACGAAAGGCATCGAAAGAACTGTAAATTATTCTATTTGACTAATTCTTTTTTTTTTTTTTTTTTGGGGAAAAGGAGACCACTAATTAGGATATATACATATGCGTATACTCATATATTGATATACACACACATACATACATACATATGTGTATACCCATATATTGATATATATATATATATATATATATATATATAACAACCTTTTCCTAGAACTAAATTATATGGTTCAAATTAATAATTTTTTTTACTTAATTTAATGAAAGGGTAATCTAGCCAAAATGTCTAATTTCTTCTCTCTCACTTTTTTTTTTTTTTTAACGGTTGTTCAATCTTTAGTGGAACTACTATTTTTTTCATTTTTTTCCCGAGTAGGTTTGGCTTTTTTTTTTTTTTTTTTTTTTGTCTCATGAGTACTGTCGGGTAAAAATTACATCCAAAAGTAGAATTATATTTAACGAATATATATATATATATATATTGAGAATGTAACGAATATACATTTTGTTTCGCTGAGTTTTAGTACTCCTTTTTCCTTTTGGATTTTACTTGGAAGGCTTTAATTAATGATACTCAAATTGTAGGGCTTTAGCTTGCTTGACCTATTGTATTACCCCAGTTTCTTTAGAAGCTACAGTATCTTTTCCCTTCTTGAGTAGTCTTTTTTTTTTCCTCTCGTTTTGCCTTTGGGTTGGATTTATATCTTGCATGTACTTTTTTATTTTAATTTTAGTTTTTCAATAATATTAGAGTGGAGAATTTGGTAAAAAAAAAAAAAAAAAAAAAAAAATTGAGCGTCTAATAAGTGTCAACCTAATTGAAATATTGTAGTTGCTCTGAGTCCCAATTCTCATCTTTCCATATATATATACATACATACATATATATATATATATATATATATATATATATAACAGAGAGAGACAGCGAACGCATGCCATCAAAGTAACACAAGTTTTTTTATCAATCTTGAACCAGTGGACACTTCGTAATTTAACCGAAACAGTCATTGTTAATTTCTTATAACTTTTTTTTTCTCAAGTTGTGATTTAAATTGCAATCTGAATTAACGTTTAAATATATAAGTAAGATATAAATATGGATAAAGAATAGAATCTAAATATGTGTTTAGATGCCTACTAAAAGTAATAATATGTGAGCTAATTAGATTATGAAAAAAATTAGAAATTGTAGTAAATTCATATTTTTAAAATTGAATTAAGTAAATAATAGATTTTATAGCTATTTGAAGTAAATAATAATTTTTACCCTGTAAATCTATCATTTACGACGGTAAAGAATAATTTATGTGGAAAAAAATCTTTATTTACATTAAAAAAATTTAGTAGTCATAAAAAGAAAATTTACGTTTAAAAAAATCTTTTTATCAATTGTGAATGAAACATTTACGTGATAAATTGTTAATTATTTCAAATAATTTTAAAATTTGTTTACTTAATTTAATTTTGTAAGTTTGTTATTTACTGCATTCGCTCATGAAAAAACCGAACGAGAAAAGATTTAACGTTTGAGACAATGCATGGATTTTTTTTGGAATGGTAGGTTTAATTGGCTTTTGAAATCTAAATGACCTCTCTACTTTACTTTTGCTCTCAAACACTGATTTGAATCACCAGATTAATTGAAATGGCTGTTCACTAACTCAAATTTTATAAATTAAACTTATAAAGATAGAAAGAGTTTGAGGGTTTTTTATTTTAAGTTTTTTATTTTATTTTACTTTTGATTGTTTAAAAAATTTTCAATTTTTTTTAAATTATAAAATTTTTAGTTTTTATTTAATTAATGAGAATAATAAAAAGGATATTTTATGCCTTAAAAAATCTTAAAGTATTAAAATTAATTTTTTAAATGTCAAAATATATATTTAAAATTATAAAAAATACAAGATATTAAGTATGCGTTTGATTGGTGAATTTGTGTTATAATTCGAATCATAATTTATGACTCATTACATTATTTTTCTCACAAAAAATATATATAAATTATAATTTTAAATCTATAAACTAAACGTGCACCGATCAACCAGAGAATATGATATCAATGTCCTTCTCTAAAAATCAATATGATGTAAAGTTACCTGAATGATGAGCCAGACACCATAAGCCGTACTACTGCCCACAGCAAACAAGCAACCCCAGACACGATTACCAGAATCTATCTGGGGTCCTGCCACGTGGCGAATTTGATTATGACCATGATGTAGAAGGTCAACGTGTGTGGACCAAACATTAATTTCCATGCCTTTGTAAAAAGTAAGAATCATTGCTCCACTTATACCAAGTAGTGTTCCCAATACCTTGGCCTTCCCTGCTAGGTTTCCAAGGTTCAGCTTCTCCAATCTAAAATTGTTATACAAGTAATGACAGCTGTTTATCGTCTGTTAGGTTGTTCTTAATATAGTTTTAGTTGTTGCAGACTAGTTTATCACTAATTACACATCTACTATTTGATGTAGAATTTAAATCCTTCAGCATTTAGATATTAAAAATATAAGATAATTTCAATTTGTTACTCCGGGTAACGATCAAATCTTCTTTTAATATCCCGTATTTTGATAATTTTAAATTAATAGCTTTACGTTTTCAAATATTAGTTTTTTAATACCTTGAGACGTTTTTTAAACATGAAATGTCAAATTTTTATTTTTTAATAAGTTCTAATTTATTGACCTGAATTTACTCTTTATTACACGTGTTGTTTTTTTTTTTTTTTTTAAAAAAACCTTTATCCCTAAACGAAACATTTTTAGCCTTTAAAAAATTTTAAAAGAGGAAATTCGAATTAACCAAATCAAAAATTATTATAAATGAAAAATTTGACATTTCACTCTTACCCAACTGAAGACTGCTACTAGCATTTTTCAATCTCTAATAAATTTTTTTATACAATACAGGATTGAAGTCGTAATTCTCTTCCTAAATCCCACTCTACCTAAAACTCTCTAGTGTCATTAGACCAAGAGGTCTTAAACATCTCTTAAATTTTTAAGAAGACGTATAAATCTCACTCTATCTAAACTCTCTAGTGTCATTAGACCAAGAGATCTTAGACATTTCTCGTGAATTTTTAAGACGACACAAGTACAATAATAATAATAAAATTAATATTACAACTATTCGAATCAATATACACGTGAGATAAGTGAAAATAATATCTGTCAAGTGAAATATGTACCTTAAGGAGACGGCCAATACGAATGTTATAGCAGGAATGAGGTTGCTCATCGCAGAAGCAAATGTTGCCGACGTTAAATTCAAGCTCTCGAGATATAGACTTTGTGACAGTGATCCACTGCAGCAATTATTAGTTAGCTAGACTGATTATTTGGATATCTTCAAAATTAAAGATTTTGTTATACTTTACATCATTTAGCCCTATTCACAGAAGAATTGGGTAAGAGCCTCAAATTGGTTCTAGAAAAATTACTATTTCATATTTTTTGGTAAGTTGCCGTTTTTTATTTTTGGGTAAGGGTTATTATGAGTCTATAAATAAGTGTGTTGTGTACTAAAAGAAAAGTGTAGAGAAAAAATGTTTCCTTTTGAGAAATATAGAGAAAAATGAGGAGAGACATAAGTAAAGGGTGTAAGGAGTTTTGGGTAGAGAGAGAAAATTTGTTGAGTGTGTAATTCTAAAACTGTTAGTGAAGTATTTCTCCCTCTTCTGTTGACGTATGAATTTTTTCCGAACCACCTAAATCTTTGTCTTCTCTGTTTTTCTGTTATTTTTGTTTCAATTTATTTTTCTACTGTGTGGGTGTAGGGGTGTGCTTTTTTCCAACAACTAATATCAGAGTTGTAGTGAAGATTAAAAAAAGTCAAGATGATGTCTAGGATAAGATCTAACACAGTACAGTTAACGGTGTTCTGATTCAACAGGGATTACTAAAAGTGTTGTAAGGAAAAAAGCCAAAAAATATGAAAGATGAAGATTTGAAAGAATTGGAAGTGATGAGACTTCTCTTTTTGAGTTATGAAAAAAAATTAGAAAACGTTTATATGTCGAAATCTCTAACAAATATATTATATTTGAAGAAGCAATTATATTAGTTGAATATGAATGGGGAAAGTGATGTTAGGGATCATATGAATAATTTTAATAAGTGCACAGCTCAATTGTAAACTGTAGAGGTCAAAATTGATGATGAAGATAAAGCGGCAATTTTGTTGGCCTCCCTACCCAAATCATATGAGACTTTGGTGACTATATTGTTAGTTGGAAAGATGATGTTGACTGTGAATGAAATGTCGATTGCTCTATTAAAGACTGCAAATATGAAGAAGTGAAGTAGTATATCTCATACTGAACAAGTTTTAGTTGCTAAGTCAGATTCAAATAAGGGTAGGAGTAAGTCATGGGAGAGATGTTATAATAAGAGAGAAGATCGTTCCCAATCGTGACCAAGGAAGGATATTGAGTGCTATTATTATCATAAGAAGGGGCATATATATAAGAGAAACTGTAAAGAACTGACAAAGCACCTTGAAGAAAGAGAAAGCAAGAAACCTAAGAGACTTCAGATTCTGCAAATGTTGTTGGCAACAGGTATGATAGTGAATATGATGGTTATTCTGTTATTACTAATGAAAATATTTCTGACTCTTGGATCTTGAATTTTAGATGCTCATTTCATATGTACATATGTACCAATATAAGGAGTGGTTTGATTCTTATAAGTCCTATGATGCTGGTACTTTGTTGATGGTTATTGATTCTAGTGCTAAAGCTGTTGGAATAGGCACTGTTAAGGTGAAGATGTTTGATGAAGTTGTGAGGACATTGACAAATGTTAGGCATGTTCCTCAACTAAGGAGAAGTTTGATTTATTTGGGAGCTTTGGACACTTTGGGTTGTGAGGCTATGTGATGGGTGGTTTTATGGAAGTGAAGAGAGGTGATTTAGTAGCAATAAAGGGTGAAAAAGTGAAAAACATATATAAACTGATTGGGACTACAGTTGTAGGTGGAGCCAAGCCACAAAGAATCTTCTTCTGTTGTGAAAGAAGTTGTAGAAGTAAAAGAGTGCACAAGATGATAATAGTTAAAGATGATAAAGACAATATGGTGAAAGCTTGTAACAGTGTAGATACTTTCAAGAAGAAGAAGACAGTTTCACGTGTCAAGTTTGATGAGAGTTTGAACTTGATACATGTTTATTCTTGTTGAAGTTTACATTGTCAGTGTGATGACGGGTTTCGAGATTGGATGCCTAAATGAGTGAGTTCAGAGAATTTGAGTCAAGGTGGATATTGTTGGGTAAGTGCCTCAAATTGGTTTTAGAAAAGTTACTATTTCGTGTTTTTTGGTAAGTTACTGTTTTCTGTTTTGTGGCAAGGGTTATTATGAGTCTATAAATAAGTGTTTTGTATAAGGTTTTGTGGGCTAAAAGAAAAGTGTAGAGAAATAGTGCATCTTTTTCATGAGAGAAAGAGAGAAAAGTGGGGAGAGAGATAGACAAAGGGTGTAAGGGGTTTTGGGTAGAGAGAAAGAGAGAAAGTTTGTTACGTGTGTAATTCTGAAACTATTGGTGAAGTTTTTCTCTTTCTTCTATAGATGTAGGAAATTTTTTTGAACCACTTAAATTTTTATCTTCTCTATTTTTCTATTATTTTTATTTTAATTTATTTTTCTACTGCGTGAGTGTATGGTTGTGTTTTTCTCCAAAAGAAAAATATATGTTTTAATTAAAATGATAAACACACAAAATATAATATATGCAGCCCACCAGCCCACCTGGCAATAAGGTGCAGTTATATTAAATTGTATTAGTTTCTAATTAATATCTTAGTCTTGATTTTTTTTTTTCTTCTTTTTTTTTTTTTTTTTTTTTTTGTTTTTAATGAAGACAAGGACTATAACTAGCATCAAGATCATAGAAGATATTTGTAACATCCAGTTAAATTAATTGAAATTAATTAATCAAATTTAGTGATTAATATTAATTAATCTGATATTAATAAAAAATTCTCAATTATAATTATCACGTAAATGATTTTTCTCTTTTAAAAATGATTTTGAAATTAATACTGTTATTTGTCGGGGTTCTTTTGGCCCGGGCCTGTCGACGTGGAGGGTGCAAAACTCGTGGCCTCATTTAGTTGGTCCACGTTATATGTATGTCAGTCGTACCCTGTCAATACGTCGATCGACAGAGGCTAATGAGCTTCTAAGTAAGATTTTTGACGTCTAAGATGGCTGAAGTGACGACCTTGGCCCCGGCTGGGTTAGGCTAAACCCGGATGACCCTGAGGAGAGCGGTATCTGAGAGTGACATCCGTTGTGATTCCGGCTCTGAGTTCGTGAAGAGTTTCTGATGAAGACTTCTAGTGAGCATATGGCATGGGAGAAGAATGTAACATGTTTATGGAGGAAGTTCCTAAGCATGTAACTGAGTTATATCCATTTATTTGTGAATAGAACGATTTTGACGGACGTAGTATGTTGGACGGGATAAGGCTCAGTCTTGGAAATATTAGGCTATGGCTAAGGTGTTTTCACCACTTCTACTTGGGAGAATGCCTAGAAACTTGTTCTAGAGGGACTCCACCGAAAGTTATGGAGATTAAAGTTCTTCATTGGGCAGTCCGATAAACCAAAAACTAAGAGGTGAATAACTGGCTAAGAGGAGAGTTTCTGAGCTTGTTGGCATGTGTATTTTAGAGACTCCTCAAAACTTTTAGATGTGTGATAAGCCATATTCACATGTTTGTGAAAACTAGCTGTAGGACCGTGACAGACGTAGTATGTCGATCGGCAGAAGTGAACTTTGGGTGTTGTAAACCATGGTTGGGTATTCTCAGTAGTTATCAAAAGGTTTAACTACTTCCACTGGGGAGAACGCCTAGAAACATAGAGGAACTCCGCCAAAAGTTATGGAGATTAACGTTCTCCAATGAGTATTTCGGTAAGTGAAAAACCAAGATAACCAGTAAAAAGAGGAGGTTTTAGGCTTGTATTAGGTTGTTGATGTTGGGTTTTGATGTGTATTTAGGTAGGGAAGAACGCCAGAGCATTACTAGTTTGGAGGAGCTCCGCCGGAAACCATGAGAAGAGAAGAGTTTCTCTTAAGTGGGAGAGCTATGCTTGGCTTGCTCTGAGCTTTTTAGAGTGTAGAGGTGTGGTATTTATAGGCAAGCATAGGGGCACCAAGATAAGGAAAATTTTCCTCCAAGAGTGTTTGAATTCCTTACTGAAGTCCCCCTATAAGCCTACGTCGGTAAGGCATTTTCAGCATGGTTTAATGGTGCCTTTTGTCAATCGCATGGGAGGGTTTACCAAAGAGATGAAGGACTAGGTTATCATGCAGCCAATGGAGGTAGTTGGGCGTTTTCAGCATGGTTCAGTTCAAAAGTTAGTCTGACATTTTCCTCTGTTAAGCAGCTAATAAAGGCTGTGGGTCTTTTTTAGGCAAGGTCAGGGAGAACAACCTAGAGACTAAGGATTTGTCTCTTTTTATTGCTTAGCCTTTTTTTATATAATATTTAGGAGGAGAGGAAGAGTTGACTCCTAGAAAGGTGGGAATAACTAAGTAAAAAAAATTGGAATGGAGAAATAGTTATTTTGTCTCTTAACGAGTAAGTGTAATAAATGGGCCAATAGGCTTTGTAGGATTTTTAGATAATAATTGACTTTTGATAATTAAAATTGGGTTTTGGGTAATTGGTATTATTTTTACTACTTTCCTCCATAACCCACACTATCCTAAATTCCTCATAGACCCAAAGCCTCCCAAGTAGGCCGAAGGTCTAGTCAGACTGGAGAAAATGGGTCTGCTCACATTCCTTAGCCTACCAAACCACGACCCACGTAGAAGTCCCCGAAGCGTGGCTTGGGTCCACGTATCATACCTTGGGTAGTCTTGTGGGATTTGGGCCGAATTCGTACCGTGCGATTTTTCAAGCATCAACATTGTCCTTCAAACAATTTAAAGTGTTAGTAACTAATTTTTCAAAATATGAATAATGAGCTATTTCATACTCTATTCAAATTAGCATTTAAAGTGTAATTATCAAATTTACCCAAAAAGTCTAGATCTATTTTTTCTTTTTTCCTTTTCTTTTTCATTCTTTTTCTCATTTTTCTCTCATTCTCTCTCTCTCCCACGTTCACTGTATCTCTTTCTCCACGCCAGCCACCTACCACCGATGAGATTCTGGTGTCATTGTGTCACACCGCCCACACCATTGGAAAGCTCTTGACAAGCTAAGCATGTTGACATGTCACATGATCTCCAACTCCTCTGAATGAAGCCGCAACCACCGGCCAAAGTTCTAAAAATAATCAAAACTTTTGATCGCGATATCTCTTCTATCTGACATCCAATCAAGGTGATTCTGGTCCTTATGGACTCAATTCGATGAGACGAACAAAACCCATGTCGTCTCACACATCCATTCTCACCGAAGCACAGTCTCCAGAGCTGCCCATTTTAGCCGTTGTGCCTCCTTTCCGTTGTGTATTATTTTGGGTGTCGTTTTTGACACTGCCTATGCCATTGGACTCAAAGGACGACATAGAGCAAGAAGCAACCCTCATTCGACCAAATCCGCGTTGTTTGCCGGAGATCGGAGCTCGCCGCCGTTTGGGTGGAGGGCGATCCGATGATCCAACCGTTGGATCGTCATGATTTTTGTGTCTAAATTATCAAAAGATCATGGGTAATGAAAGCCCTCAATCAATTTGAGATTCCATAGTCGGAGAATCGAGAACCAAGTTGCCATAAATTTTTAAAGTTGGCTGTCCGGATCTGTGTAGTTAGAGTCAAAATTTTGTGAGATTGACTAACCATTGAACTCAGAAGGATCGATTTAGGGGGGTAGGACCTAAGTCCGCCACGGAAATATGCTCTGGCAACCTCCGCCGCCACTACCACTATTGCCGTCGGTCGCCGGATTTTGGCGAGCTTCCGTGCAGTAGCCTCCCGACTTCTGATCAAAGATCTGAGACCATATCCTGACTCGTTTCAACGTGCTAAACGCAATAGTGATATCTGTTGGTGTTAATTCTACTCTGTTACAAAAATCTACAATGTCGTGCATGCAGATTGAGGCGAATTGAATGGATTCGTTGAGGTTCAGAGCGAGCCGTGGAGCTTCAAGAATAGAAGGTTAGGCAATATAAAATTATCCATAGATTAAAATACTAGAAAGTATGATATTCTTGTCCATATCTTGTTAGCCTTGTTTCAAAGTATTTTGACTTGTGAAAATGTTTTAAAAGTAAAACATGTTTTAGAAATAGCACGAAATATGCTATTGAGCTCATAATGGACTGAATTAAGGTTTTAACAGATATTTTCTTAAAATAAGATGTTTTAAAAACCGGTAAACCCGCTGATGGCCTAAATATCAGGATATGAAGATCGTATCTTTGGGGGCAGGACTCGAAACCCGTACGGGCCACTACGGTGGTGTTTGGCACTAGTCGTATGTAATTGCCTGTAATCTAGAATTTCAGTTTATTTACCTTTTAGTGAAAAGATTGTTTGGTTCTGACTTATTCGTTCGGACATGTACTTTCATTTATTTATTCAGTTTTATAAAATTAAATTCTATTGGGCCTTTCGTTTACTTTTCCTCTATTTTTAATGTTTTAACCCCTCTCTCCAGAGTTAGCAGTTTAGATTTATAGCATGGCAAGTGAATGCCCATGAATTGAAGACGTGAGATTCGAAGTGGTTAGTTTATTCCAAATTTACCGTTTTTATTTTTGAGTTGTACTGTATTTCTCTATATAAACTGTATTTGGTCGATATTGTTCCAGAGTTATATAATTTTAAACTTTATAAACTGTTTTAAATATTTATTTTGGTATTTGTACATTTTATTTTATTTTGATGAATTTTTCTTAATTAATTCAATTTATTTAAGTTAAATTATAAATTAATCTCTAATAATCACAACCCTATCCTTGGGTCGTGACAATATCCTAAGTACTAGGTTGGGAAAACATCAAAATCGGTGATCGACATCATTAGATATTAAAAACAGACTATGCAAGTGTGACACTACGTATACCAATATTTTATATTGTTTATTTATTTAAGCGTTATTGTTATATGTCAGATCGATTAAACTGAAAAATATGCATATCTAGAGTTTTCAAATAATTAAACTGAAACTTCGAATGAAATTGTGGTTGTAAATGTATTTTAAGGATAATGCATGCTTTTAGATGCCATCAATTCCATGACCATTTATTAAACTTTAGCCACCACCTTATATGGCATCCTTTTTGTTAATTCCCGTACTATATCAAGTGGTTGTTATTTGTTAAACGAAATTATCAGAATCAGAAAAGAAAAGAAAAGAAAAGAAAGGAAAGTGGCAGTTGGAAAGTATATATGCCAAAATTGGCTTTCTTGTATTTGTTAAAGTGGTTGTTATTTGTTATATCAAGTGGTTGTTCTTTGCTTGATGAAATTATCAAAAAAAAAAAAAAAAAAAAGAAAGGTGGTCGTTAAGTGACTGTCGAAATATATATATATATATATATATATATATATATATATATATATATATATAGTTATATGTGCGTGCCAAAATTAGCTTCTTATATTTGAAAATTCCTGCCACGCTTTGTCTTCCACTTACCCAAATAAGCCGCATAAAAATGACTGAAAAAGAATCATCCAAGTCAGCTTTGGCCTGCTTTTCCTGAAAAATTTGACATCTTGTTAGTTAGTTGAGTAATTTATTGTATTGTTCTGATAGTCCGTTTTATAATTTGCATTTATAAATTTTTAAGTGAACGTTTGATTCACAGATATAGAATTGTAATTCAAAATTATTTTTAATTTACATGTATTTTTTATAAGAAAAAATATTATAACGAACCACGAATCATAATTCAAACTATTACACGAATACTCATATCAAACGCCTTATAAATTTTGTTATCCATAGTACTTTACACGCTTCTCAAAAGGTCTCAATGTTGTTAATTTTTATAATTAATTACACCTCAAAGTTGTATAAACGTCAAAAGAATAACTCCACTTCCATTTTGTTTTTGAATGAAAAGACGTAATTAAGTACACAAAACCGCAAATTCCTAGTATCAAAAAACAAATCTTTTCCACCAAGCTCCACTCTGTGTTACTAAAAAAAATAATCATAAAAAGGAAACATAAAGTTTTTTTTCCTAAAAAAAAAAAAAATACAATTCAATACGGAAAATCATCGCAAAAAGAGAAACAGTACTCAAAAGATAAAAAAAGAAACTATATAACTAGCAGAAACTGACGCTCAAAACTACACTTTCAAAAATAAGCTTCTAAAATTTGAAAACCTTGTTAGATAACGCAATATTCTTCATTTAATATTTCCTTTAATGTTATATATATATATATATTGTGGACTTACAACTCACTTTATTAAAAAAATGAAATTATTTCGATTCAAATCCTAAGTCCGTAAACATATTCATGCGCCTTCCATAAAATAAAAATAAAAATACGCATACACCCAACCACTCATTTAATAAACAAAAACTTTATTTTTCGTATAAAAATAAAAATGGGAAACCAAAACAGAGAACTAAATGTTCTAATTTCCCATTTTCAAATTTTGTTGGCGTTTCAGAATCACTGTCATATTTTCATACACGTACTATCTGATCAGTGCATAATATATATTCAAGATATAATAGTACCGTTCAATGATAAGGGCAAGCGGAAGAATGAAAGCGGTGGCAAAAACGAAACGGTAAGCGACAATGATTCTCAAATTCATTCCGTCGTTAGCAGCCAATTTGTAGAACACGTTGACGCCGGCGAAGGTGATCTGAACGACCACCATTAGCAACGCTGGCTTAAGCGCATGAAGGGCCTCGGAAATCTGCCTCCCACCCATATACACACTAACCAGAGAGAAATACACAAATATATATATATATATATATATGTATGTATGTATGTATGTATGGGGAGGCAGAGAAAAGTGAGTGTTATATATTGAGTTACAACTATCAGTGACAAATGTGAATGAACTGCCGAGAGCAGTTGGGTATACTTATAGGCGTGCATACTTGTCATGAATGGAAAAAAGAAAAAGGAGTGAATGTTTCTTTTTCGTTTTTGATTTTAATCTATTTATGTCTGTGAATTTAATGAAAAAAAGGAAAGAAGAATAAGCAGAAAAGAAGAAAACCAATTATAAATAATTATCATAATCGTTTTTTTTATCATTAAAATAATTCAACAAATTACCCTTATAATTTCTTTACAATTTTAGGCATTGTTCATTTCACTGATTCAAGTTTTCAGTTTTACATTTTTACAGTTAAAAACTCTTAAAAAATATCATATCTAATTTTTTTTTTTTGCTACAGTTAAAATCTCTCAGAAAATGTCACATCTCAGCTTGAATTAGAAAACTCAAATCCGCAAAGCGAATGAGACGTGTGGAATGATATATAATTTAGTAGTTGTATTATTATTTTTTAACAAACAAATGTTAAATGTTAATTATCAACTTTTAAACAGTTTTTATCATTATTTTCTTAAAGAAGATTAATAATCAGTAAAAACGAATTAGCTTGTTTAGAATCCTGTTTTCTAGAAGTAAATAAGCATGAAATTACTGATCCGTGATCCCTTTTTCCCCTTTCTCAATCTTATTTATTTATTTATTTGTTTATTTATCACATTTTATTACGGTTTCGTTCACTTTATTAATTTGAGTTTAAAATTTGAGTTTTATTATAATAAAAATTTTTTAAAAATAATTATATTTAATTTTTTTATCATAATAAAAAATTTTCATATAAAATTACATCTTAACTCAAATTATAAATTTAAATTAAGAAAGTAAACGTACCTTACGTTTACAGGCGAACATATGCGTTGTGTAATTACTGAGCTATAAAGATCTGAGTTGGTCCCTACGTCATTGCCTACGTAGCTAACACTGTTCAGCAAGTAAATAGTTTTCTTTTTGTTTACCAAAAGTAAAAAAGTAATAATTTATATTTTGTTGAGGTGAATCACAGTTTTCAAAGGTGTCTGCCGTCTAAAACAGGATTGCAACAATACAACTTCCATTTTTCCACTGAGACCGGCGACGAATGGCCTTGAAATTTATGATCTCGTTGCAAACTTGAATTAAAATATTTTTTAATTTTTTTATCTTGGTTTTTTCCTTCGCCAAACCTTTTTTTAAGAAATTGATTTGCGACAATTAAAGGCTCTAGCTAAATTTACTCATTCTCTATTAAAATCTCACATTAATTAAAGATATTAATATGATCTGTTTAATAAAATAAAGGTAATTTTCTTTTAACAAGCTAATTTTATTAGGTTGAGTTAGGCCAAATATCTTTTAATTTTTATAAAATAGTATCAGAGCATGCTTAATTTTACAATGCTGGGTCCCCTAATATCGACTTATTCGCAGCGATTTGGCATGATTTACGCTGTGCGTGAGGGGGCGTATTAGAATCCTATATTAGTTGAAGATATTAGCATGATTCACTTAATAAAGTGAGGACCATCCTCTCTTAATAAGTCAATTTTATTAGGTTGAGTTAGGCCTAATATCTTTTGATTTCTATAAAATTCTTGTAACTATATATCAATTTGTATATAGATGATTCCAAGTACAATATAATAATGTAGGACATTTCCCCTAGCAACCTCCACAAATATCGCTAATTTCCTACTCCGACAGTGTGATAACAACTCTGAAAATTGTCGCATAACTAGCTAATTACTACTAAAATCTTCTGTATAACTTCAGTAGTGTAGTCTTTACCGGAGGAAAATACTAATTAACTTACATTATGATATTTGTTTCGCGTAATTAAATATATATATATATATATATATATATATATATATATATATATAAACTTCATATAGGCAAGCCCCGAAGAATAGGCAACTGGTTCCCACCTAATCCCTCCCACGTACATTGAAGTCAGTCGCGATAAACGCTTGTAAACTAAACATATAATAACAAATAGAAAATTGCAAAATTCTTCTTCATTCTCTTTCTTTTCCTGTGTGCGCGAATCATTACATTCATCATGTTCCTTTTTTCCGAAGATCTATTCATTACTGATGCTTGTTGTGCTGCCATTGTTAGTGCCGGTGTTGTTGTCTGATGTGATACAAGTTTTGTTGTCATCTGCAGTTGGAGAAATACTTACAACAGTTTCTATTGATTTCTGTCGGAAACCAATGCCTTGATCTGAAGGTGCTAGTTGTATGATTTTCTTCCTCTCTTCATTTTTTCCCCACAACACCATGTACAATCCAATCACGATCGGAATTGATCCTAATACACTTTCATATGAACGCAGAATATAATACACGGTCAGATCTTTTATAATTTGAGATGAAAATAAAATCTTATAATTAATAATATATATATATATATATATATATATATATATATAGAAATAGATTAGAGTGTAGTTTTTTTCAGTCAGGGTCAATTTATGTGATAAGATAAAATTTGTTCTTTATTTGCAGAGACATGAGCTAAAACGGAAGATGTAGGGGAATAACAATATTAGCTTTTTTCTTTACTATTGAGTAACAAAATTGTAATTTAATTCACGAAATATTTCAGGTCCTGTTGAACATGATAAAGATACTGATTAAAAAAATGTAAGGCCATGACGAAAATTAAAAAAAAAAAAAAAAAAAAAAAAAAAAATCAAAGCAAACGACCTAAATTGAACACTTTCGGATAATACATCACACACACACACACACACACACACACATTTGAGGAAGACTGATAATACATACATACGGCATCCATATATATATTGTTTATGTATACATGTGTGTATAGCCTTAAAGTCCATCCAACATAACATGTAAAAGTAAAAAACATAACATAACATGTAATCATAGAACATTATATATATTGATGCTGAAAATGCGTGATATATGCGTCAATTCTACGTTAAATGACTCTCGTGTTATGTCTAACATTAAATATTACGTGTTTTACTTTTATATGTACCATCCACCTAGATAGAGCGTAACAACACTCTGTATGTATAGTGTGCATGTATGATTAATATATATATACCTTCCAAGGTGCAACTTCTCGTCCAGCACCAGTGATCCAGCAATGACTACAAGCAATAACATGAGAGGGTTGAAAACAGAGGCGAACACGGGACCTCTCGCGTGCACACACCACGCAACGAGCGTCACTCCTACTCCCGAAGCCATAATACCCTATCAAAGCAATGTCGTATGCACCAACAAAATTATATCAGTACATGAACTACGATGTGTAAACAATTGTAATGTGCTAAAGATGTCAAGTTTTTTTTTTTTTCCTTTTTCTTTTGAAGACATACTAATTTATTGTTTTTCTCCACCAATCAATATTAAGATTTAGACATATATACAAAGTGACGGAGCCGGATAATGTGGCCCTCTCATATATTTTCAACTAAATTTTACCATTAAAAACTTCAAATGTCCCTATTTATAGGGAAATTTTTTTTATAATTATGTTAATGCTGAATAATTTAAATGCATAAATATTTTTTTATTTAATGAAAAATCATTTCAATTTTTCATATAGGTTTTTAAAAATTTGTCTCGTTTCGCTGAATACTCAGTGAGATATCTCTCAAAACTAGTGCAACACATTTTGTATGCTGTTGTATGATCTTAGTGGTCAAAAATTTGTCAAATCCGTTTGTAAAATGCCGATACTTGTTCTCTGGTCTTGGCAACAGCATATATATATATATATAAATATATATATATATATAAATATATATATATATATATATTATGTAATGGTGTTAAAGCTTATCCAATGAGAATTGAGAAGTTGTCGTACGGAGTATGACACTGAGAGGAGCCTGATATTCCAACCTAACTTCCACTGACTCAAATCCCGTTCGGTGCAGAGGGCAAAAACTACTGTCTGGATCATTCCCATCGTTGACATAAGAGCTGTGCTTGAATAGAAGCAGGGGTATTTCTCGTTCATTTTAGCCTGTAAAACAGCCAAATTCAAGAGAGGATATAGGCGTAATAAAATAAAATTAAAAAAAATGGAAAGTATTTTTACTGTAAGATATTAATATAACGGTTGTAATAAATTAAATAGTTGATTAAAAAATTAATGACAATTAATGTGATAAGATTTTTATCACACTATATCATTAAATTTCTATATTTAATGGGTGACCAACTATATACAAAAAATAATCATTAAATTTCTACATGCAATCATTTTTTTTTTTTCTGTGAGATATTGATAATGTGTGGACACGAAAATAGAAGAGAACACACGCCAACAAAGTATTACAGGTTTCTTTATCAATCTTGAATCAGAGGGCACTTCGAAAATTTAATCCAATCAACCATTCTGAATTTCTTATAATTATTTTTAAAGAAATGAATAACCGTTATGCTTAATGGGTGACCAACTATGGAAAATAATCAATAAATTTCTACATGTAATCATTTTTTTTTTTCTGTAAGATATTGATAATGTGTGGACACGAAAATAGAAGATAACACATGCCAACAAAGTATTACAAGTTTCTTTATCAATCTTGAATCAGAGGGCACTTCGAAAATTTAATCCAATCAACCATTCTTGATTTCTTATAATTATTTTTAAAGAAATGAATAACTGCTTATGATGTATATAGCACTAAAAATCATAGTTTATAATCAATATAGTTTAAATATGCCACCCGACACAGTGGCCGAGGTACATAAATATTTTTAGACTTTGGCCTCGCTCACTTCGCGGATTCGAGTTTTCGATTCGAGTTGAGATGTGATATTTTCTGAGAGCTTTTTACTGTAGTAGAAAATTTTGATGTGACATTTTCTGAGAGCTTTTTACTGTATAAACCTAAAACTAAAAACTCGAATCGGTGAAGTGAACGAGGCCTTTGTTTGGTTTGCGAGTTCGAATTAAGATAGTTTTGATCTTTTTCAATTTTTTGTTCAAATTTTGTTGTGAATTGCAATCTAAACTGACATTTCTATATACAGTTAAAATATAAATTTTAACAGAAAATAAAATCTAACTCTGTGTTTAGATACATATTGAAAACAATAATAAGTGAGATAAGTCATGTGACCAAATTCGAACCTGAAAATAATTTCATACTAACAAGTAGGTTTCGAATGTCACGGAAAGGGAGGTTTAATAGGAATTTAAGGCTTGTTTGGGACATATATTCAAGAAATAAAATCATTTTGATATCCTGTATTGTTGCGAAATATGCTTTTGATACTTTGTCTTTTTGATAATATTAAAGCGGTACCTCGACATTTTTAAAAACATATTTTTAGTACCTTAAAATTGATTTTTGAGATGTAAAATGATCTTATTATCATTTTATTTAATTAATAAAAAATTAATAGATCTACGAAAAAATCATGAACTTTTTTATTTTTTTATTTTCTTTTAAATTTTTTAATGGTTTAAAGCATTTTTAGATTATTTTTTTTTAAATATTGATTTCTCTATTTAATTTATAAGAAGAGTAGTTTAGACATTACATGTTTAAAAAATTAACCTCAGGATACGCAGAAGATGTTTCTAAAAACATCTAGGTACCATTTTAATATTATAAAAAACACAGTGTACTAAGAGCGTGTTTCGCTATAAAATGGGGTACTAAAATAATTTTATTCCTATATTTAAACCCAAATTTGAGTTCTACTACAGTATTTTTTATCTAATAAAGAATTTAAATTCCAAAATTTCTTTTCTCACAAAATTCTCCCCAACAAACACAAACCATAACTTGAATATATATTATAAAGGGCCCTAAAATCCAATTGACCCCCTAATTTTGCTCTCAAACACTCATTTGAATCATCTGGTTGATTCATAAATTGGCAATTCATGAGAATTAATGGATTTTTGTTTTATAGATTTGAACAGAAATTCAGATTTTAACAAATATTTCAACTATGATTCAAACTAAAATAAACAAACGTCGCGGACTTTTGTAAAATTTAGTGAGTGATAGATCTATAAAGAAATTAAGACTTTATTTATTTAACCGATTTGAGTTTTAAATTTTAAATTTTTATAATAAAAAATTATTAATAAATATCACATTAAAATTTTTTATTATAATAAAAATTTTAAAAAATATCACATTTTAATTTAAATTAAAAATTTAAGGGCCCGTTCACTTCGCTGATTCGAGTTTTTAATTCGAGTTGAGATTTGATTTTATGTGAGAGCTTTTTACTGTAGCAAAAAAGTTAAATGTGATTATTTGTGAGAATTTTTTACTGTAATAAAACTCGAATTCTAAACTCGAATAAGCGAAGTGAACGTGGCCTAAATATGTTAAGTGAACGACACCATTATACAAGATACCAAGAAAAGTTACCTGAATGATGAGCCAGAGACTGTAACACGTACCACTACCCAGGGCAAACACGCAGCCCCAGACACGATTGCTAGAATCACCCTGGGGTGCCGGCACGTGGCTAATCTTATGCCGACCATGATGCAGAAGGTCAATGTTTGTGGACCAAATATCAATTTCTACACCTTTGTAGAAAGTTAGAATCATTGCTCCACCGATACCAAGTAGTGCTCCCAATACTTTCGCCTTCCCTGCCAGGTTTCCAATGTTCACCTTCTCCATTCTGAAATCGTAATTAATTATACGTCACATATTCTAAAAAATTATTAACAAAAATATGTTTTTCTCTTCTTTTTTTTTTGATAAAAAATATTCATCTAGTGTACTTATTAAAATATAAAATTATTGTTGATATATTTCTTAAAAGTTTAGGCTTTTAGAATAGATTAGTAAGCTAATATGATATCAGAGCGGGAAATTTTAAGTTTAAACTCTCATAATTACACTCTTCATCCCTATTTAAAATTATAATCTGTGTTAGGTCTTTAATATATATCGGACTTAAATATTCACGTGCTGAGATTTCTAATTAATTTATCCACACGATTGTCCATTGTCTAGTCCACATGTGAGGAAGAGTATTAAAGTATAAAACTACTGTTGACTCATCTCTTAACAGCTTAAATTTTTAGGATGGATTAGTAAACTAACCGTACTCATATTGACCTTGGTAGATCGCCATTAATCCTACTACTTTTGAACATTACTGATTTTGAGTACTATTTTTTATGGCAATTAATGTTGGAAACTGAATTTTATTATTTGATCTTAAAATGTAGTTTAGAACGTTTATAAAAACGATGTTTTACTAAATTAATGAAGCCGATGAACTAGTAGTTATCATCTCGTGAATTTTTAAGAAGAGACAAGTAGAAGTAGTAATATAAAAATCCGTTTAGTTTATCAATTTAAGTTTAAAATATAAATTTTATTATAATAAAAAATTCTCAGAAACAGTTATATCTAATTTTTGTGTTACAGTAAAAAGTTCTCATATAAAATTACATATCAATTCTAATTAAAAACTCGAATCAGCAAACTAAACGGACTCTAATAGTATTAGAACGAAATATCCAAGCAATATACACTAGAGATATATGAGTAAATATACTAACATTTGTAACTGAAATATATATGTACCTGAAGGAGACGGCCAATACGAATGTTATAGCAGGATTGAGGTTGTTCATCGCAGAAGCAAATGTTGCCGACGTTAAATTCAAGCTCTCGATATATAGATTATGTGTTAGTGCTCCACTGCAGTAATTAATTAGCTAAACTCATCATTTGGATGGCTGTATAATTAATATAATTTGCTTATAATTGATAATGTCGTTTTACACAGGAGAACATGTTTCATTTAAAAAGTTGAACACTCAAAATATAATATTGACAGCCCACCGTTTAATAAGGTGTAGTTATTAAACAGTTGCTTCTTATAAATATCTTTCTCCTCATTTTTATTTTTTTATTTTTTATCAAGAAACAAAAAGTATTATTATTATTATTATTATTATTATTATTATTATTATTATTATTATACTAAAATGGGTTTTGAACGAGCTTCGGCCTTGTTCATTTTACCGATTTGAGTTTTTAATTCTAGTTTTGCTAGTTAAAAGCTCCCATAAAAAGTCACATCGAACTTTTTTATTACAGTTAAAAGCTCTCACATAAAATCACATCTCAGCTCGAATTAAAAACTCGAATCGGCAAGCTGAACGAGGCATCTACGTGATTTCGTTAATGCCAGCTCAAACAGTTTTGGGGGGCTTAGGCAAAAAATCATAAATGCTCTATTGGTTAGATTTTTGACCCAAAGCCGTGGGGACTTTTCCCTGTCGTTCTCCATGTGACTAAATAGCTAGATTTTTTTTTTTAATAAAACCGTATGAGAGGATTATTGCTTTGTCAGATTTATTAACTATAAAAATTGCTTATTAGGGCTTCAAATAAACTGATACTTCAAATGAAATTACGTGGTGTCCAATGTAAGGATACCGCATAAAGTTTAGATGGAATTGATTCCATAACAATTTAAACTTTAGCCACCACCTTATAGTTAATTATATGTCATCTCTTTTTTTTTTTTTTTTTTTGTTAATAATACCGTGCTCTATCAAGTGGTTATAATGACCGTGGAAAGTGTGTGTGTGTGTGTGTGTATGCTAAAATTAGCTTCTCGTAATTAAAAATAGAGCTTCCGAGCTTTGGCTGACACTTACCCAAATAAGGCACATAAAAATGACTGAAAAAGAACCATCCAAGTCAGCTTTGGCCTGCTTTTCCTGAAAAAGATTTCCATCTTGTTAGTTTACACAGTCATTATTATGTCATTATGTTATAATGTTCTTGTAGTGCGTTTATAGTTTGCATTTATAAATATTTGTTTCTATCATGCATGCCCTTTGTACTCTGCACCAGAAAAGAACTGAAATAAAATAATACCACTTATAGGCTTCTTAAAACATCTCAAGGTAACAAGGTTGCTTTTATAATTAATTACATCTCAAAGTTGTATTTGTATAGCGTCAAAAGAATAACTCCACTTTCTTTATGTTTTCCAATGAAAAGATGATGCAAAGTACATAAAGGACAAACATCCTAAGTGGATTGATCATCACATCGTATCATATCTTTCGCACACCACGTTCCACTCTCATGTATTACTAAAATAAATGAAAAGGAAATACAAAGTTCAAAGAAGAAGAAGAAGATGTATTAATAAAATAAATGAAAAGGAAATACAGAGTTCAAAGAAGAAGAAGAAGAAGAAGAAGAAGAAGAAGAAGAAAATACAATGAGTACGGAAAATAATCGCAAACAGAGAAACAGTACTCAAAAGAGAAGGAAATCACGACAATGAGTACGGAAAATAATTGCAAACAGAGAAACAGTACTTCACTTTACTCATTCGAGTTTGTATTCGAGTTGAGACGTGATTTTATATGAGAATTTTTTACTGTAGTAAAAAAATTAGATCTGATTATTTTTGAGAATTTTTTAGTGTAGCAAGACTTAAATTCTAAACTCAAAATCGGTAAAGTGAACATGTCTCTCAAGACTACCCTTTCAACAATCAGCTTCTAAAAATTGAAAACTTTATTAGATAATTCAGCATCTTCATTTAATATTTCCTTTAATGTTCTGGAAAAAACGGCGTGAGTTTTATAACTCGTGCTTCATTAACAAGAAATGAAATCGTCAGAATTTGGACACTAATAAACGCTCGCACACGTTTATGCACTCAACATACTCCTTTAATGTTTTACGCAAAAGCTTTATTTCGTATTAAAAAAAAAAAAAAAGGGAAACAAAAACAGAGAACTGAAATTGCAATTTGTTTTTCGAAATATTTTCATATGCACGTACTCCGATCAAATCATATAATACTATTCAAGATTATATTAATAGTACCGTTCAATGAAAAGAGCAAGAGGAAGGATGAAAGCGGTGGCGAAAATAAAACGGTAAGCCACAATGATCCTCAAATTCATTCCGTCGTTAGCAGCCAATTTGTAGAAGACGTTGACGCCGGCGTAGGCAATCTGAACCACCACCATTAGCAACGCCGGCTTAAGCGCATGCAGAGCCTCGTAAATCTTTCCCCCGCCCATTTAAACACTAACTAGAGAGAAAAATACACAAATATATATATGTATATATAGAGAGGCAGAGAAAAGTGAGCGTTATATATTGAGTTACTACTATCAGTGACAAATATGAATGAACTGCAGAGAGCAGTTGGGTATACTTATAGGCGTGTATGCTTGTCATAAAAAATGTATAATAAGAAAAAGGAGTGCATGATTCCATTTTTTTTTTTTTTTTTCCTATCTTTGTCTTTACTTGTACAAAGAGGAATGTGCATTTATTGAGGCACTTAAAGGAAGAAGGAAAAAAAAAAAAAAAAAAAAAAAAAAAAAAAAAAAAAACTCATTATCATGTTTGTTTTTTAGAATTCAACAAACTACCCCTTATGTTTACCATTTTTCTGTGCAAGCAAGAATATACAATTCAGTAGTTGTACTAGTGTTTTTAACGGCGAAAATAATGCTAATTACAAACTTTTAAATAGTTTTTGTATTTAATTTTTCAAGTTAATTAATAAACAGTAAAAGTTTTTTTTCTTTTTTTTTTTTCTTTTTTTCAATTACACAAAGCCCCACCTGAAAATTTGAAAATACAATCTTACACCTTAAAAATTGTCTTGTAGTTCATATTTTCTGAAAATACATAAACATTAAAATAATAAGTGATCTCTATTTTTTCTTTTTAAATATTTTATCTTCCCTCGTTACATTTTACAGACTAACATGCGTCGGTGTAATTACTGCGCTATAAATGATCTGAGTTGTTTCTTACGTACGTCATTGTTTACGTACTACGTAGTTCAACTAGTAATATTAAATTTTCTTTTTCGTTCTACCAAAAAGAAAAAAGTATCAGTTTCTTTTTGTGGATGAATCACAGTTCTCCAAGTTGTCTGTCGACGTCCAAAGCCAGAATTGCAATACAATTTCCATTTTTCCGCTGAGACCGCGGGGACAAATGGTCATCGTGGGTCTACTTTCGTTGCATGGATTTTGACTATTTTGTTACTTAAAAATAACTATTTTTTTTGCCAGATTCGTCATGCTTATTGGGCACCTTCTTCGCCATATATATAACGTTGTCTTGCTTTCTGTCAAACACGATGCTTCCATGTTGGTTACCGTAGGACATTTGATGAAACAATGTAGCAATGTTATTGGACATCGGTATCGGTAGAATGTGGATTCCGCAGCGTGAAATTTATAAGTAGTATCGACATTTATTAATGGGGTGTTTATTATCGGTAGTGCTCTTTAATTAACATTTTTCTTTGATATATTTGACAAAAACACAACATGATTACCTATCAATTAAGAGCTATTTGATTGATAGTTGAGCAAAAAAGATCGATGATTAATGTTTTTTTTTTTTTTTACTTAATTTATTGATTTTTTTTTTTTTTTGTTCCAATTAACTTAATTTATTTATGTTAAAGTAGGATTAAAGCTTACAGACCTGTTAACTTTGATGGTTAACAAGGGTTAGTCCTTAAAATTTATTTTTGGCAGGTTAATTATTTCTTGAATGGATTTATTATTATTTTTATGTTCGGATCTTTAGCCTTAAAACTGACTAGAAACTTTTAAGATTTAAAGACATTAATTACATGTCTACCAAATAATAACTTAAAAATTAAAACAAATGGTTTATGAGTACAGAATGTTCGGAGCACGCTTGTAGAAATAGTATATTAGGCAACTGTTATTAACCGTTGTTACAAAATGAGGCGATAATTCAGAAGCTGACACCAAATCCATTGTTATTATATATTTACATGACATTCGGAAGCAAGGAGGAAATAATATGACATTTAATGACAGTCATCATATGACATACGTTAGATGACGGTTTAATATTTAACCTTTGCGACTCTCATCTTGTGAAACTCGAACATTTATGGCGTGTTTGGAGCTTGTTTCAAAATAATATTATTTTTTTGTAGGAAAATGAAAATAAAAACATTTTCAATTTCAGACATAAATCATTTTTGAAAATGCGTTTAGTAGTTGTATCAAGAGATTGTTTTCAGTATAAAAAAAACTCATTAATGTCTCTCTCTCTCTCTGCTTTAGAGAGGAAAAAATGAAAATAAAAAATAAAAAATGACTAAAAGTCATTTTTCATTTCTCTTTCATTTTACACTAAACTAAAAAATCGTTTTCATTTCTATTTTTTTGTCTTTATTGTGTCAAATACTGTTTTAGAAACGTTTTTATTTTTTTTTGAAAAAATGTAAAAAATAAAAATAAGATTAATTCCAAACACGGCCTTAAAGTCTAATTAAACCTGAAAAGGAAAACCTAGTAGAAAAATCATTCATCCAGAGAAAGATCGTACCGAAACTAACCAACAAAAGACGATGACTTAATCGTCACGAGTAATGTTATTCCGCCAGAATCAACCTTCTTAAGAAGATTAGGTCCTCGTCTTGTGATTTTCATATTTTGCATTAACATAATAGCTTATAATCAAATTCGGGCATGTACAAAATAAAACCAATCAAGTTAATTATAAAGGGTTTTGAATCAACTCTTGTACTGTAAATATGTGGTTTCCGCGAATAAAGTTTTGGATTTTCTCATAAAAAATCACAATAAAATTCAAATATCTAACTGAGCAAAAAACAAATTAGCTCACAAAAATATTTTGCAAAAGTCAATCATTTAATTAATATGAAATTTCACCATGGTTTTTTTTAATACAATGTCAAACAAATTAAAAAGAATTATATTCCTAACATCAATGGTATTGCGTCGATTTCCTTCGTAATGATGACACAATGCAAAATCTGTTTCAAACAATAATGTAATTATGAAACTTTTTCAAATTAATCTATATACAAAAATGTAATTATTTCTGGAAACAGTTAAATTTCATGCATGTTATAAAAAATGTTTACAATTTATGCAGCGTCTAATTCATTTCCTTTAACTTTGTCATCATCGTACCGCTTTTAGGCCCTGTTCATTTTACCGATTTGAGTTTTGTTACAATAAAAAAAACTCTTAGAAACAGTCACATTTAATTTTTTTTTACTACAGTAAAAAGCTCTCACATTTCAACTCGAATCAGCAAACTAAATAATTAAAATTTCATATTTTTCTATGCAAACATCAACAATAAAATATGACCATCCAACCACTGTGTCACTAGTGCTGAATCTATATTGTCACAATTAATCGATATCGCTTTCGTCTCAGGCTCCATAAAAGTGAAGTGTTTATCGATTGAATTTTCTTCTTAAATAATGTCATAGTTTTCAACACTCTCTTTTGGTGGAAATATCTCAATTCTCATAAATGCATACAACTTTTGTACAAATTTCCACAATGCATGTTAGAGTAGATCAATTGTGTAAGATACGTGTCAAGATTGAGATGTGAATATAAATGAATTATCATTATCCCATTTTTTATCAAACGTCTTTTTTTTTTTTTCCCTCAGTAAATGACTGTTTTCCTAGCTATCGGGTGATGTGTCAAACATTTTCACATTTTATAAATAGAACACATTATTGAATCATGTTTGACTTATACAAAAGACCACAATTTAGCAATTAGGGTTTTTAGAATATAATCATTAATTGACATCTTGCCACTTCATTTTCTAGTTAATTAATCCACGACCAACTAGCAAGTACGGTTTTTAGCTCATTAATGATAATCCGTCGGCTATAGATGAAACTCTTTTGCAATATTGCTAAATTTCTTTTGCTTGGTTAAGTTTCCATGTGGTTTAATGGGCTCAAATATCAAAGCATAAAAAAAATTTATTAAAAGCATTATAAAATTTTTGGTACGATTTGGTTGGTTAGATATAATTTTAATTAACATCACAAGGCTTCTATTTAACCCGAGTCGTCCCTCCTTACGACCTACGCTTCTTCTTTCCTTACATGCCGTATGTCTCATATGCCACATGGCAAAAAAAAAAATTTAACATATGGGCCTGTTCACTTCACTGATTCGAGTTTGTAATTTGAGTTGAAATATGATTTTATGTGAAAGCTTTTTACTGTAATAAAAAAGTTAGATGTGATTGTTTCTGAGAACTTTTTACTGTAGCAAAGCTCAAATTCTAAACTTGGATCAGTGAAGTGAATAGAATCTATCTCTTGTACAAGGAAAAAAAAAAAAAAAAATGCAAGAATACCGCCTCTGAGTTACCCCAAATTCGGGTTCTTTAAATTCCAACATCATGCACATACCTACTATCTTAATTTTTTTTTTCTTTCTAACAATATTTCATTTCCATTTTTTGCCCAGTAGATCTGCTGAACAAAACCTAGCAAAAGGAAGGGAAAGGGGCCAACAAGTTCTCCATAGAAAGGTCCTTAACAACTTTCAAATCCATATTTAAATTAAAATCTTATTTTCAATCTTTTCTCTCTTTCCACTAATCACCATCTTCAAATTCAAGTTTTCTTTCCTTTTTTTTTTTTTTTTTTTTTTTTGAGGAAATAAATTAAAGGGTGCGTTTGGAATTGGTTTTAAAACGTTTTTATTTTCTGTACAAAAATGAAAATGAAAACATTTTTATTTTCATTTTGGAATTATTTCTGAAAATACGTTTAGTAGTTTTATTTTGAAATTATTTTCAGTTTTAAAAAAACTGAAATCGTGTTTGGTGGTTTAATTTCTGAAAACATGTAATAATATTTAAAATAATAAATATTAAATAAATAATAATATTAAATATATTAAATAAATATTATTATTAAATATATTAAATAATAATAATATTAAATATATTAAATAAGTATATTAATATAACATTATATATATATATATATTACGAGAAGAAAACGACAGTCGAAGGAAATGGGGGGGCGGCCCGCGTGAGACGGGGATGGCGGCGGCGGAGGTGGGTGGCGGTGGGGTGGCGGCTTGCTTGCGCGTGGGAGAGGGGGGGGGGGGGCGGGGTGGCGGCTCCGTGAGATGGGGGGCGCAATCGCAGAGCGGAGCCGCAGTTGCAAACGGAAAGGGGGCCGTGGCAAGGCAAACGGCGGGGGGGGCCGTGCGATCGCAGACGCCCGGTGGTGGGTGGCGGTGGGGTGGCGGCCTGCGCAGACATGGGGAGGGGGGTCGAGTCGCAGCGCGTCCGGGGGCGCAGCGGGAGGGGGGGGTGGGCGGTCGGAGAAGATGGCGGCGGGCCAGTCGGAGAGGAGTGACGATAGTGTTTGCGGATCTCCCGCCTCTTCTTCGGCCGGAGAAGAGAGAGAAGAAAAGAAAAGAAAAAAAAAACTGAAGACGGAAACGCACCCGAAGAAACCAAAAATAAAAACAAGAAAACAAAACGGCTTTTTTTCGTTTTCAAAATTCCGAAAACGACAAGCCTGTTTTCATTTTTGTTTTATGACAAAATTTTTGCTAAACACGTTTTGGTTCCTGTTTTCAGTTTTTTGCGTCGAAAATTGTGAGAAACGAAAATGAAACCAATACCAAACAGCCCCAAAGTTTTCCCTTGTTTTCAGTTCATAATTTCTGAGTAAACAAAGAAAAGAAAAGAAAAAAAAAAAACAATTACGTTCCTTTCCTATTCTTCATGAAGCAAAAAGCTGAAAAAAGTCCTTACTAAAACTCAGACCATTTAGATAAGGAAGAGACAAGGGATCGTGGAAGGATAGTCTTTTTTGTTCCTTTTTAAATCTTTTAGTGAACCAAATTTCTTGGTAGGGCCCACAGATCGTTAATTTTACGAGTCGCAAAGCTTTTTCCATCACAATTAGTGAGGTGGCTTGAGTCCCAATTAATCATCCCTAAATAACTTCTTTTTTCCTTTTGTTATAATGAAGTAAGTATGGGTCCGTTTATTTCGCTGATTCGAGTTTGTAATTTGAGTTAAGATGTAATTTTATGTGAGAGCTTTTTACTGTCATAAAAAAGTTAGATGTGACTGTTTCTGATAACTTTTTATTATAGTAAAACTTAAATTACAAACTCAAATCGGTGAAGTTGACAGTGTCTAATTGTTAACTTTGATTTACTAAGCATTTCCAACCTTTTTACTTTGTGCCTTAAATCGACGATCACCAAAAATGTTCAACTCTCTCACTTTCTAACATCCTGGCAAAATTTCGCGGAAAAAGCTGGTACTAAACTACTTTTGGTGCACACTTCTATAAACTTTCTTCTAGTCATTTTCATTTATTTAGGTAGAAAAAAGTTTAAAGCTTTATGCGACGGCTATAGCGCTTAAAAGAAGCCATTGCGTTTGCGTGCAGAAATATTCTACAGTTTAGAATATTTAGTATACGTTTAGTCCTTTTCGCCAAAGTGCATGGTTCATGCATGGCTCTCTTGCTAATTAAGAAGAGACGTTTATTTAGTTTACAATTTGCTAATTTAACATCGTTCTTTTCTCAAATTCTGCTAACAAAACTCTCAAAAGTAAGATTATACTCTTTAAATACTGGACTTTATCAATGTCACATTGAATATGTATATATATGGCATATATATATATATATATATATATATATGTACAATAATAATAACTAATAATAAGAAAAAGAAGCTTTCAATTGCTTTATACATTTTTCTTTGCATCCGCTTTTGTAGTCTTTAAAACATTCCTTTGTAACTCTCTGCAAGTTGGAAATGCGCTTTTTTTCCCCTTTATTTATCTATTACAATATAATAATTTTTATAAATTTGAAGCTTTTTATAGTAGGATATATCCATAGAAGTATCATGATAGAACTGATAAAAAAAAAAAAAATGTCAAAGAAAGTGTTCAAAACAGAAAAAACCTGAAAGGGATATGACAGTGCAAAATATAGTCCTATTATAGTAGGGTATTTTTACTTAAATTATGTTTCCACAAAAGTATAAATATCTATCTATCTATAGGATGAGAACATAATTTTCTTCGAGTATATTTATTGAAAACGTTTCATCGCTTAATGCTTCGTGAACATTTTATTCTCTTGCGAGGGCCTATCTAATTATATGCACCAACACGTGTTTATGTCGGCCATCCGTAAAATAATGGGAAATTGCGTGCTGGAAAAGGATTATAAATGATCGGTTATCTTTAATTGATGTGAACCTTTCATAAAACATAGCAAACTTCAATTTCCTAACTTTGAGAGGAAAAGAACACAGTAAACTTTAAATTTTCTAACATTGAGAGGAAAAGCAGGGAGAAATGTGCACTTGTTGAAACGGAAATGTCAATTAGAATGAAATGACAATATTTTTGAATTCTGAAAGGTCTGTTTTTAAGCAGGTGTTCTAAAGAGTGTTATAACACTTTCTGTAATATTGATGCATAACTATAACAATTATGTGTAGAAATGTCAAAGTAATCAAGCATGAAATAATAGTGCAAAAATATAAAGAAAAAGTATTACAATTCGGTGCGCACACCTACATTTACGGGATCACGCCCAGACAGTGAACAATCCACTAAGTCTCAAGATTACAAACACCAAAAAACTTATACAACTAAGGACTCTCTCCTTGATGTTGATGCCGCCGTGTCAAATCTTCTTAATGGCTTTGTCCAATGAGCACCACTCGTCTTCAAACTGCACGGAGAAATCCCATCAGTTGGTAATACGCTTTCTCCCGAAAGCTTATAATCCCTCTTCTAAAGGACGAAATCAATGACACTTAAAACTCTCAAACTCTCAGACTTTTTCTCTGAAGATCTTCTATTCAATCCCTATCAAAATGAGCTGCAAAAAGATGCCTTAATTAAATAAGGCTTCACAACATCCTCTGAGAATTAACTCAAATTCAATTTTAATATCCTACACTTTTTCTCACAATTCTCTCTTGACTAATTACTTATAATTATCTCATCTCGAAATATACTCGCAGCCCCTATTTTTATTCAGATTTCAAATTAACTTTAAATCAATAGCTTGATCACCATATTTGAATTTCAAATCAATTCCTTTACGCAAGCTGTCAAGCCATATCCCATATTTACTTCTTATTCAGCACCTTCCAAACTAATAATAAAGGAAGCCGAACCTCTCCACGTACATGTACGATAAATAAATAAATAAATAAATATATATATATATATATATATATCATGGATAAATTAAACTTGATTCGGACATTCTTGTACTCTACTTGATTAGTTTTCTTCCTCCATTAATTAATTTGGATTTGTCAACCCAAATGTGCAGCCGTTTTTCACATAATTATCTCTCATAATATATGTAAAATCTCCTAATTTGAATACCTCAATCATACTAAAACTATCTTTTCTTTTCTCAAATAGAACTTATCCCAAATTTCTAGAATCTTCATAATTTCACAAGCAATCAAATCTCCTTAAATCTTCTTTATAAACGCTAGTTGTCAAAAGTACATGTTTTTAAAATTTTTACAAATAATGTCAATAAATTGCCAACTAAAGTCCTAACAAATTTAATGTATGGTTGATTTAAAAAAAAAAAAAACCTTAAAATTTAGTTGTGTTCTACCAAAATATCTGAGTACGTACATATTATTATAATGGACTAGTAAAATAGTCATTGTATTATGGCTGTATCTATTGATACTAGTGAGAAATTTCACGAAGAATTGGAAACAAGATCACCAGATCTTCAAAGAACAAAATCACCAGAAGGAATACACGGAGAAAGAATGAAAATACTGGACAATTCAACCGGAATTTTATTGACAGCAAAACCCTTTTTTAAGTCTTTACACTCTCAAGAAAGATCTCTTTTAATCTCAATCTCACTGTACACAAGAATGTTTCTCTCTCTATACAAACATTTACACAGATGAAAAGAATAAAAGAACAGGGAGGATAAAACTAATCTCTGGACTTCTCTAATATGTTCACCTAACGGACCTTATCCTTATTCTTGATCCTCTGCAGGCCAGCCATATCACAACAACACTCTCCTTCCCTATTCTACTTTTCACGCGCTTGATTTTAATAAAATTTCTTATTATTAATATTGAATTTCCCATCAATAAAATTACTTTTGACCACAAAAGTACTTTGTAAAAAATACTCATCCACACACCCCCGTCTTAAAAAAATTGTATGTCCTAAAAATTATTGTGTCCTATTTTCTTTCAAAGGAATAGTGATGGATTACAACATGAACTACTCCATTAGTGAGTTCTTGTTCCATTAGTGAGTTCTAATTACAAAATACATAATTGAATAATTTTTCTAAATAGTCGGATTGTTTAAATAAACGTAAGATTTTGGTAGTTCTAATTATTGTAGGGAGTGAAGAAAGAAAGTTTTGCAAGTCTCTTAGTCCAAATAAAACTACTCCAACTGCTTTTACACAAGTACTATATATATATATATACACACATATACACACACTATATTTAATATTTAAGACAATTTTTGCCACCTGAGAGAATTGTACGCAAGATAGTTTTCAATTTTTCTAGAATAATTGTGCTTAGGGGTTCATTTACGTTTTAAAGCTACCCAAAGCTAACACCGCCAGTGGGCACCCAACTTTGACGAAGATTTTAATGTCCATTTTAATAACTCCATGCTTGTTGCAAAGCGGGAGTTTCTCCGTAAAATTAGAAAAATAAAACAGTTGAATTTATATTAAAAACTGTCTGTTTTATGTTTTTTTCTAATCTAATTTATTTTTAACCAAATTTAATAGTTAGAAAACTGATCCTACTGATAAGACGGTCTAGCAGAGACCGTCCCTTGCAAAGCTCTTTAAGCTTGAGTTTGGGAATTGGGACCATGCACCTTCAGCGTTGAGCCGTCGGGAGGAAGCTACATTCGTTGTTGGAAGTCGTCGGAATAACCATTTCTTCAAAATGTGACATCTTCATTATCCGAACTTTAATAGATGTGATTTTTCTTCCCCAATCAACTACCTTGACGAGACAAAACAAGACCCATACAACTCCGTAGTACCTATTGTTGGAAAAGCCGACGAAACAAGACCGATACAATCTTTTGTAGCAACTATGTCCAAAAACCGTTGTTTGAGCCTCTATGATCATGACCGTGATGCCGCCGCCGCCGCTACTGCCATCATTCTTGTAGTTCCTGAAGGTGCAGGTGTTTGACACATCCTGCACCAACAATCTCACAATGCTAAGGGGCTCAAAATCCGCAATGAGAAGTTGGTGAGTCACCCCTGGCCGCCGCCCCTGGTCCATTTCTACCGATCTAGAAGTTAGATTAAGATCAGGCCCCAGGTATTAAAAATCCACAACCAATTTTCAGTTTCTTCAGCAGGTGTATTGATAATTCAAACATGATTGAGTTTTAGATTTCTCCGAGTCAGTTTAGATCTTGTTGCAAGCTTGAATAAACAAAATATATATATATATATTTAATTTTATATACACAATAAGTAGAACATTTTAGAAGTAGATCTAGCAATATCAAAAAATATATCGCTGATTTCGATTTTTACAGTACGCTAACAACTCGGACAGTTGTGGCATAACAACTAGCTAATTGCTACTAAAATCGTCAATATATAGAGTCTGTATCTTCAGCAGTCGTCTTTACCGGCAGAGTTTATCAATTAACTTACACCGTGACATATTTGTTTTACATAATTATATAGCTAAACTTCATAGGCAATGACATATTTGTCTTTCTTTCCTATGTGCACGAATTATTATAATCATCATTATCAACTTATGTGATAAAATATATGACAAAGCAAATATATAAAAATGACTGTTATGACTAAAACATCCTACATAAAATATATATATATATATATATATATGTGTGTGTGTGTGTGTGTGTGTGTGTGTGTGTGTGTGTGTGTGTGTGTGTGTACATATAAAATAGAATGTCGTTCTTTTTTTCAGTCAGCATCAACTTATGTGAAAAAGATAAATTTATTCTTTAATTAATTTGCGGAGACATGAGCTAAAACGGATGACGTAGGGAAATAACAATAATATTAGTTTTTTTTTCCCCCCTTTTTAATGAGCAATAAAATTGTTATTTAATTGACGAGTTATTTCAGGTTTTGTTAAACATGATAAAGATATTGATTAAAAAATTTAAGGCCATGAAGAAAGAAGACAATCTAAATTGGACACTTCTAGACAATATACCACATATATATTATATATTTATGTGTGTGTATATATATATATATATAAAATTTTTCTATGATCCATCCAACATAACATATAAAAATAAAATAAAAAACGTAACATTGAAATCATGATAAAACATAAAATTTACGCTGGAAAGGCGTAACATAGTCAATACTGCATTCAATTACTATCATGCTACTTCTAAAGTTAAAAAAATGTGGATGGACAATCAGTGTACGTGTTTGTGATTAATATATAAATATATATAGATATACCTTCCAAGGTGCAACTTCTCGTTCAACACTAGAGACCCAGCAATGGTTACTATTAGTATCATGAGGGCGTTGAAAACATAGCTAGGTGAACCCGGGACCTCTCTCTTAGCCATAATACCCTATCAATAAAGCAATGTCGTATATACCAACAAAACCATATCAACAAATTAAATACAATGAAGTAAACGATTGTAATGTACTGAAGATGTAAACTATATCAATAAATTAAATTTTTTTTTTTTTTTTGTGTGTGTATATATTAATATCTAATTATGTCTTTATTTGCTGAAAAATTATTTCAATTTTTCACGTAGTGCTTAGAACAATTTGTATGCTGTTGTGTGATCTTAGAGGCCATAAATCTGTCAAATTATCCGTTTGTTTAATTACTTTTAAGTAATTGTTCTCTGGTCTTTGCAACAACACAAATATTATGTAATGGTGTTAAAGCTTAATTATACAATAAGATGAGAAAAGTGGTCGTACAGAGTATGGTACTGCGAGAAGCCTAAGATGACGTTCGGTTGATGTATTCAGAATCATTCTCGTTTTACGTGTATTTTTTATGAGAGAAAACACTGTAGAGAATTATGAATTATGATCAGAATCAGAGACGAATATAGGAAACAAACATGTCCTACTATTCCAACCTAACTTCCACTGACTCCAATCTCGCTCAGTGCAAAGGACAAAAACAACGGTCTGGATCATTGGCATAGTTGACATAAGAGCTGTACTTGAATAATGGCAGGGGTATTTCTTGTTCATTTTAGCCTGTTAAATAGCCAAATTCGAGAGACGAAAGGCATAATTAAAAGAACTGGAAATTATTCTTTTTGTTAATCTCAGTAATTAGGAATTTAGAATGCATACACATGCGTATACGCATATATAGATATCTATTTGTAATATATATACACACATATATGTGAAGGGGGAGGATTTTTACACTTGTGTACTTCAATCTAGTTAAACATACTTGCTTTATTTGCTTTTTTGTTTTTATTAGAAATCTCGTATTTTTGAAATGTTTCTCCCAGCGGGTGTCAAATAGTATTTTTTTAAACTCAAATTATAATTCTTTTTTCTCATAAAAAATTTAAATAAAAAAAAATTCCTCTAATAATTCTCTTACAAAGAATTTAAATATGAATCAAATAAGAAAATATCCCGGACCTTTTACACCATACTCGAGATAAATATATATATATATATTGAGAAATTTTCTGATACGTTTGATTTATTAGTATGTTATATTTTTTTAACTATTAAATCTGTATAATTTTTAATTTTTACTTAATTTTTTATAATTTTAACGGATAAAAAACTTGACATAACGTTATGTTTTTTACCAGAAAAAAATTTAGCCAATGATTGAAGTCATATTTTTAAGAAAAGAAAATTTAGCCAATGATTAAAGTCTAAAAATTAATATGATGCAATGGTACCAATAAGTTACTAACATCAATCTTGTGTTCAACCACGTGGCTTATTTGATGCTGACCATGATCCAGAAGGTCAACGTGTGTGGACCAAATATTAATTTCCGCGCCTCTGTAGAAAGTTAGAATCATTGCTCCACCTATACCTAGCAGTGTTCCCAATACTTTTGCCTTCCCTTCCAGGTTTCTAAGGTTCAGTCAGCTTCTCCAATCTGAAATTGTTATAAGTTAGTTTAAACATTACTGATCTTGAGTAATATATATATATATATATATATATATATTATAGCAATTATCAAAGTTGGAAAGTGGATTTTATTATTTGATCTTAAAATGTAGTTTAGAACGTCGTTTATAAAAACGATATGTTTTACTCTCATCTCATGAATTTTTAAGACGAGACAATTAGTAGAAGTAATAATGTTAATAGTATTATAACGAATCCAAGCAACTACACTTGAGATATATAAGTGAATATATATAAATTTGTAAGTGAAATATGTAGCTGAAGGAGATGGCCAAAACGAATGTTATAGCTAGGATTCAGGTTGTTCATCGCAGAAGCAAATGTTGCGGACCTTAAATTCAAGCTCTCGATAATATGATTTTGTGCCAGTGATCCACTGCAGTAATTAGTTAGCTAAACTGATTATTTGGGTGGCTTTGTCATAATATTTAATTTACTTATATGTAATTGATATCGTCATGCACAAAAGATTAGTGTGTTTTATTTAGAGTCTGTTTGGTTCACTGATTCGAATTTTTAATTTAAGTTTAAATGTAACTGTTTTTTATAATTTTTTTATTAGAAATCAATAATTTGGTGAAAACGATCACCTAAAAGTCAAGAACATTCATGTTAGATCATCAAGAATTAATAAATCTGTAAGCAGAAACGTACCTTAATCTATATTGACTAATTCCTCTCTAGTGTTGTGCAATTTGTCTTATAGATCAACACGTTTTCTCAGAAAACCCTTTAACTTTCTCTCTGTACTCTCTTTGATGATGGGATGTCAGAAAGAATTGTAATGTAACCTGCGATTTGGAGACTATAACCGCTATATGTAGATAACTTTCTTGTTATCTTCTGGTATTTCTATTTTAGCCCATTATAAAAATAAAAATTACCTTTAAGTTTTTACACATTAAAAGCATACATCCTATGAGATACATTAAAGTCAAAAATACCCAAACCTTAGTAGATCACTTTTAATTGGGTTTAACTTTATATGACATTTCACAATACATAATTATTCAAATATAAACTCAATGTTGGATTAAGGATCCAACACTTTTTACTGTAACAAAAAGTGAAACGTAATTGTTTTTAAGAGCTTTTTACTATAATAAAATTTAAATTCTAAAATCGAATCGGTAAAATGAACGGAACCTTTAAAAAGTTAAACACACTAACGGGTTTTATTTATAAGTTTGAATTAAAGTTTGAACGGAAAGAATGAAGTAGTAAGAGGATTTTGAGTTGCAACTAGTTCAAACCCATGAAAACAATGTGGCTAAAAACATAATATAGCCAACCCACCCTTCAATAGGGTGTAGTTATTAAACATTGCTTCTATTAATATCTTTCTCATGATATATATATATATATATATATATATATATATATATATATTTTTTTTTTAAGACGGGGAGTATAAATCCGAGACATTTTAGTTCAGGTGGCATCTCCCAGAAGACCCATTCTATACCAAGCCCCACATAATTTTGTTAAGAACAAAGGAAAAGAAATACAAATTATAGTCGAGGTAAATAAGGGGTTGTTCTTTTAGAGTGTAACTTGAGTGTAATTTTTGAATTGAATTTGAGTTATAATTTGAGTTGAAGTTAGAACTTGAATAAAGTTGAGTAAAATTGAATAAAATTGAAACTTAAAAGAATGTGAACTTGAATAAAGTTAAAACTTGAGTTGTTTTTTTTTAAAAAATTTTATGGACAAAAGAATATACCCTAAAAAAAAAAAAAACACAGAATGGAAACATCAAAAACAGAGAGACAAATCGTTTTGGTTCTACCTAATCAAAAATTGTCGCCACACTAGATCGACGAAAAAACCCGAAAGAAAAAAAAAATTACGAATAAGAGATTCAAATCTAGTTCTTTCAGTGATTAAATATGCTCTATTGATTATGGATTTATGAACAAAAGCCGTGGGGGCTTTTCCCTGTCGGTCTTTACGAGTAAATAGCTAGATTCGTTTGAAGCCGAGAATTGGTAACACTACTTATTAAAAACCAATTTTAATATTTTATTGACCAATTAATAAAATTTTATGAGAGGATTATAGTTTCTTCAGATTTATCAAACTAAAAAATTGCATATTAGGGCTTCAAATAAAATTACGTGGGGCCCATTAATATAAGGAAAATGCTTGCTTTTAGATACCATCAATTATTCCATGACAATTTAAACTTTAGCCACCACCTTATGGCATCTTTTTTTTTTTTTTTTTTTTTTTAAATTCAACAACCACTTCATATAGCACGTGTATGGCCTTTTTCTATTTATATATAAATAAAATTCTATATATAAATGGAAATAAAAAAAAATCGCTAAACTTATCAGAGTAATTTATCATTGATGTATTGTTTAATGGACCTAATCCAAATCACAACATAATTTTCTTGTTCTTGAATTCTTATATCTTTGTGTATGTGTGCGCGTCAAAATTAGCTTCGTAATTAAAAATACACCTTGCCAAGCTTTGGTTTGACACTTACCCAAATAAGCCACATAAAAATTACTAAAAAAGAATCATCCAAATCAACTTTGGCCTGCTTTTCCTGTTTGCCATCTTGTTAGTTTACAGAGTCATTATTTGACGTTATGTAATTGTGTGATCTTATAGTGCGTTTATAGTTTGCATTTATAAATCTTTGTTGCATGGAACCTTTAATTCGCTGATTTGAGTTTTTAATTTAAGTTGAGATGTGACTTTATGTGAGAATTTTTTATTAGAGTAAAAAAATTAGATGTGACTGTTTTTTAAAATTTTTTACTGTAACAAAACTTGAATTTTAAACTGCATATTCTTAGCGTTCGTTTAGTTCATTAATTCGAGTTTTTATACGAATTAAGGTGTGACTTTATATGAGAGTTTTTTACTGTAGTAAAACAATTAAATATGACTGTTTTTAAAAAATTTTTACTATAACAAAATTAAAATTTTAAACTCAAATCAGTTAAATTATTTAATACTTTATATGAGGGAAGCACTGAAATAAAGTAATACCACTTATAGGCTTCTTAAAAGCCCTCAATGTTATTAATTTTTTATAGTTAATTACATCTCCAAGTTGTACAAACGTCAAAACATACAAAAAGTAGATTGATCACAGATTCACATCAAATAAATATCTTTCCCTACCAAGTTCCACTGTATTACTACTTAAAACATACAAAAGGGAAATCTCAAAAAAAAAAATTCAGTTTGGCAAATCATCGAAAACAGAGAAACAGTAGTACTCAAAAGACAAAAGAAACCACACACAAACAGTAATTGACGCTTACTCGTTTGGTTCATAAAATTTTTTTAAAAAAATATTAAACAAGAATTTAAATTTTGTGAGAACCTTATTAGATAAAATTCAACATTCTTCATTTAATATTTCCTTTAATGTTTTTTCTTTTCTCTTTTTCGATATTTATGACTCGTATTTTATTATAAAAAGATAAAATCGTCAGAATTCAAATCCTAATGAAAACATTACTCCTATGCACCCAATCACTCCTTTAGAACACGTTAAATTTTTTTTTTTTTTTAAAAAATTTGGTTAAAATTAACATGTGATATAATTTACTAATTTTTAAAAACATGTTATTTACTTTTGAAACACATATAAAATATGCTATTCAGTGTGTTTTGTCGCAATTTTAAGCCCTTATGGGTTATGGTTTAAGACTTATTAAATCTATTTTTCACTTCTTCCTAATATTTTTCTCAAATCTCACGGTTATTTACTTTTTTTAATTTTTGATCCGTAATTTGGCACGCGTAGTTTAGTATTACTGGTGTCACCTTTTAGATCGATCTTCGAGTTTAATTTGCATTTTTATATAATGTTTAAATGCTATGTGCAAATGTAATTTTTTTTTTTTCTTTAAAACGCTGATTCTTTCAATACATGAATAAACCTGAACTAGTAGCAATCGAAACAAGAAACGATGTGCGTTTTAAAATAAGTTAATATATACGACAAAAAGTCTGAAACTTTTGCACGCTATTTGTCTACTAGACATTTCTTCCATTTGAAAGCGACAAAGATTTTCTCTCTCTTTCTTTTTTCTTTCTTTCTTTTTTTTTTTTTTTTTTTTTTTTTTTTTTCTGGAAAACGACAATCAAACAAAGGCGTATTGCTTTTCATTAGGACTGTAAAAAAAATCATAAAACCAGAATTGACCACCACTAATTGAAGAATCGACAGCTCAAAAACAAAAAAAAATAGTGCCACATCGAACCGAAAATAGTCGGTTCGGTTAACCGACCGAACTCTTTCAAAATCGATTTGGTTTTGGTCTTGGGTTTAGATGTTCGATTAAAAACTGAACCGATCGAATCTAAATTTTTTTTTTTTTTTGAATGTTGTCGTTTTACTCTCATTATCCTATTTGCTGTCGTTTTTTTTTTTTTTTGTGCCTCTCTTCTAAGAAGTCTCCTCTGAACTCTCACTCTCTTAACCAGGCCCGTTTAGTTCGCTGATTTGAATTTTTAATTCAAGTTGAGATGTGATTTTATGTGAGAGCTTTTTACTGTAGCAAAAAAGTTAGATGTGACTGTTTCTGGAAACTTTTTACTGTAGCAAAACTCGAATCGGTGAAATGAACTAGGCCAGTACTTTTCTTCCATTTACTCTCGCACTCTCACAGTCTCGAATCTCGGTGATTTGGGGAAAGAAACCCTAGTCGTCGGGCACTGTTCCAGCTCTCTCCTAGCCTCAGTCGTCCTCACATGTCCGCCCTCTGCCAAACAGTGGAAATTTGTTCGTTTATCCACTCTCCGGATCAAGCGGTGCAAATTCTCTCTTGGACAAGTGCAAGCGACAAAGTAGTTCCGAATCAAGATTCTCAGCCTTCGATCGGCGTAGAAAGAGGTTTTGCTTTTTTCTAATCTGTTTCTCCATTTTTGAATTCCAATTATTTCCATCTTGTTTGCTTGTTTTCCTTAGTTTTAAATTTTTTTTTTTCCATTTTCTCCGAATAATGAAGCTAAGCTAATAATTTAGGTTTTGATGGGGTTTCATTGAGTTAATTTAGGTTTTTGGTTCGTATTCTCTGTTTTTTTTTTTTTTTTTTTTGATTTTCTGATACATGTGAACACATTATAAAATCATCGATCTAGAGGATGCAGGAATCAATACAAACATTGCCTTAGAAGTTCTGTATTGATGCATTTAAGTATTTTCATAAATTTGTAAGCGCGTTTAGATATTTATATATAGAATGTTATTTAGCCTGAGTGAGATGTAATGTAGGCGTCTTTAGCGTTGGTTAGCATTTGTACATTGTGTGCAGGTGATTCAGTACTGGGAGGTCAATTTTATCTGGGTGCGTATTAGGCTTGCATACATGAAATAAAAGGTAACACATTGGTTTGACAGTAGTTTGTATTTTGGTCCTCTAAATGTGATATCGAAAGCTTGAATTATAAGTTTAGTAAAATTTAGGACAATAAACAATCGATAAGAGCCGTAGGGCTGAGCGGTTAAAGGTCACATTTGCTCATATGGTAATTTTTCAATTTAGCAAAGATTTCAATCAGAGGGACTAACATCGCATATAAGAGTTTTGCAACCGTAAATGGTTAACGGTTGTGATCATGTATATTTTATTTGGGCTGTCTATAAACATCTCTCCCAATTGAGCAGAAACCAAAACTAATCTCATATTTTCAAAATGCCTAGCCTTTATTAACATGGATCCTTTTCCACTTGTGAGATTTCTACCCACGGAAGTCCAAAATTATTTTGAACTGGTTTGGCCTAAAATAGATTAATATAACTTAAAACGAAAACAACAAAATGAATGAAGTTTGACTGGATGTGTGAGAAAGTGCCTCGACTAGCACATCAAGCAACACTCCAAAATGAATGATTGTGTTTAAGCTTGATCCAATAGTACTAAATGTCATTGTTATCTAAATCCTTATGTTTGAAATCGTTTCTTTTATCATTTTGGTTTAAGCTTGAAATTAGTATGATTCATATTTACGAATTAGATTTTCGTTTCTTTTATGGCATAATACTTGATTTTATGTAATGAAAGATTCTAAAAATGAGTGATCATTAAAGCTGGCATCATATTGATGATGTTGTTTTTAATTTGTTTAAATTGGATCTTGGAAGGGTTTGGCTTCTTAATTCTTATAGACGTTGATACATTGGATTTTTACTTATCTTTTAATACTTTTAATTGAGTGCTTTGTTAGTTGTAGAGTGGTTTTAGTAGCTAATTTATGCATTTTTAGTTGATTTTACATATTAGCATCATTTGGAGTTCGTAGGTGAGTGTTGGAGTAATCTTTGGAGCTAAATTGAGATTAGAGAGCCTCGGCCTTAAAAGATGGCGCCTAGGCTCTAAATGGTCCATTTACAGTACAAAAACCCGAAAGAAGAGAGCCTAGGCCTTTTGCAGTGGAGCCATAGCGCTAAAGTACGTAATTACATGGGTTTTCTGTTCAGGGCCGCGGAGCCCAAAAGTAGAGCCACGGTGCTACTTCGAAGCATTTGCTGATTTTTTGTTTTCATCTAGCCAAGGCTGCGGCGCCACTTTGAAAATTTTGCCAACTTGAGTTCATTTGAGTCCTGAAAATTTACAAAAATGTCACTCCGATTCCAAACACTATAAATAAGAGTTTTAGGGTTATTTTCTAGGATCTTTTTGGCTAAGAAAAGAGGAGAGGAGACCCCCTGGGATTATGGCCTCAATAAAGCCCCGTTGGAAGAGTTGAGAGAGAAAATATTAGGGGAAATTATTTTGGGGAATTTGGGGTCACTCTTTTAAGATTTTTATTTTTAGTTTTAGGTTTTGCAAGGAAGAAAATATTTTGAAGATCAAGAATTGAAAATTGAGGATTGAAGAGTCAAGCTTGGAGCCTGTGACACCTCCATATGCGTTTTTCCTTCTAATTTCTCTATCTTTGTATTTTTGTGAATTGAGATGTTAGAACCCTTGATTTATTTTATTTTTATTTTTATGTTCTAATTTTCTTTTGCTAGGGCTATGAGATTACCAATTCTACTTTAATTAATTTCATTTATTTTTTCTTTCAATGAATTAATTCACTAGGGGTTTATTATTCATGGTTGTTATTTCTTTCTCTATGCTTAATGCTTTTAATTATCTGGCCAATATTGAAATTATTTTGGAGACCTAGATTGAAACCCGAGAAGGAGATTTTTAGGAATAGCTTCTTGTGAGAGAAATCGTAAGGTGCATGCAACGTCTAGCGATAGTAACATGACTTGCGTGGACAATTAAGAGAACCATAAAGCGTAATGAATTTTTAGGGTGGTGGAATTCACGTCAAGAGATAGTGGGTTTACATGCTAAGAATGTATTTGACAATGTTAGTAAGAATAATGAATTAAAGAAGATTATATTTGGTGAAATCAGTTGCCCTAGTCTTTAATTTGTTCGAGTATTTTGTTTATTTTAGTTTTATTTATTTGAGTTTTTATTTGTATTTTGCTCTTACTATTTTTCTATTTTATTTTAGGTTGTTCAAATAATTTTAGAGTTAACCAATTTCGGTACTTAATTAAAATTATGTTATCCTCGTGGGAACAATACTTTATTCACTACTTTATTACATGTGTGCGATATTGTGCACTTGCAATTTTCACATCAGACGTCTTCATCGAAAAAGTAAAAAAAAGGTAGAGTCTCAGTCTAGTCAAAAAGAAATCAAAACTACTAAAACACAATAGACAAGTGAGGAAGAAAGGAAAGGTACTAAGAAAAGGAAGAGAGCCCGATAAGTAAGCCCAGTTTGGCAGCATTTCACAAAGGACGAAAAAACTAAAAGGGCTGCTTGCAAGCATTGTGGTGTCACTTATGCCGCTCGAAAAAGAATGACACGTTTACAATGAAGGGTCATGTAGAAAGTTGCTTGATGAATTAAGAGAATGAAAACAAACAAAAGGCCATCAAATTTACTAAGAAGACCGGCACATATGATGAGGACGTTGCTACTAGTAATATGACACTAAGAGCTTGGTCCAAGGAGGGCTATAAGAGAGCCGTTTTGGAGTACATCGTATTGGATGAGTTACCATTCCGACACATGGAAGGTAAAGGGTTTAAGCGCTATTCGCAGTACTTGAATCCTAGAGTGTTTGACATTTCAAGGATAATAATTGCAAGGGATGTTTGCCAGATGTTTTTGGATGAGAAGAAGAAGTTGAAGAAGGTTTTGGGAAAGCAACAAGTGTGTTTAACGACTGATACTTAGACATCAATTCAAAACATCAGTTATATGTGTGTGACCGCTCATTGGATTGATAAAGATTGGAATATGCAAAAAATGATCATTAATTTCATCCAAGTTCCGAATCATAAAGGAAAAACAGTTGCACAAGAGATTTTGGCTTGCCTTGATGATTGGGGAGTAACTGCGTTGTTCACAATTACAGTAGACAATGCATTGTCTGATGTGACTTAGATGAGCTCACAGACTTAGAATATTCTATTGCAAGCATCCGTAATGCAGTTAAGTATGTGAGGTCCTCACCTCAACACCTTAAGAAGTTTAAGGAGTGGATGAAGAAAGAAAACATCAACTAAACTGCCCTATTGTGTTTGGATGTGAAGGCGAGGTAGAACTCTACATACTTAATGTTGGAAACTTCTTTCAAGATTGTCCTAATTTTTGAAAGATTGCTTATGGATCAAAACTATTGTGTTTACTTTGAGGAAGTCATAAAAGATAAAAAGATAGAGGGTCCACCAAATGATTGGGACAATGCAAATGTTTTGCTGAGGTTTTTAGGAAAGTTTTACACTTTGACAAAGAAATTTAGTGGTTCATATTATGTCACTTCAAACTTCTATTTCAAAGATATTTGTGTTGTCAAACGAGAGTTGATTAAGTTAAAAGAGTGTGATGATCATCTTTGAATGAAATGACATCAATGATAAATAAGAAGTTTGATAAGTATTGGGAAAATATCAAGAAAATGAATCACATGATGTTTCTTGGCTTGGTTCTTGATCCAAAATATAAGTTGGGCTATCTTACCTTTACCTTCAAGTGTATCTACGATGATTTGACATCTGCCACATTGTTAAGCGGGGTTGAGGACACATTGCATAGATTGTATAAGGAATATCATGATCGGGCTCCTCCTCCACCTTTAGCTCCTCGTTGTCCCCCCTAGCTTTACCGTTGGCCAACCACAGTCGGCTAAACCTCAATTTAGAAATACAAGGTCAGCTCACTCATCAGAAACTTATTATGGTTCTACTTCAAGTCGTTCAACAATTACGACCTCTAGTGAACCCACCTCAATGCTGGTTATTAATGATGAGATAGAGGTAATGTTTAGAATGCAGAAGATGAGCGGGGATGGTGCAAATGTGCAAAAGAATGATGTGGCTAAGTATTTATTTGAGCAATGCGAAGAGCTAGTGGATGACAGTTTTGACATCCTAGGGTGGTGGAAAGTCAATGCTCCTAGGTTTTGTAGTTCCGGTTTCGACGATTGCATCTAAATCAACTTTTTCTATCGGTCGTCATATTCTTGATCCTTTTAGGAGTTCATTGGCATCTAGGATGGTGGAATCACTTATTTGCTTGAAAAATTGGTTGAATGCGAAGGATGGAGAATATGGACCCGTGGTTCTTATGCAATATATGGATAAGGTTGAATCTTTTATAGATTGTTATCATGTTGTCTCAAGTAATACTAATCATGATTGTACATACTACATATACTTGTAATTATATCCCTTTTATTCATTTCTTGCAATATGTAAATTAATTTCTAATTTCCTTATAGATGATGGTGAGGTTGTTTCTACTCCAACATGTTCAATGAATGAAAGCACTTAAGTAAATGATACGAAATCTTCTAAAAGACCCGAGTAAGATGATTACAATAATATCTATTTTTTCCACTATCAATTCAATTTCATTTACTTAATTTCAATTTTCTAATGTCGCGATACTACATATAACGATATAATGGATTTAGATTTGGATTCAGATGAGGATGAAAGGGAATAGGGTGTCTTCACTACTTAAAGTTGAACTTTTTAATTATGCTTTGGATTTTTAATTTCTTATGCCAATTTATATGTTTTTACACTTGTGTTGTGGATTTTATATGTGGATTTTGAACATTAGTATAGTTTGTTGTGATTTTCTAGTTTGTACTTAGGATTTTAGACATTGGATTTGAATATTTTGTGTTTGTGGTATTATTAATTTAGATATTGTGTTTTGTTTTCATTTATCGTGATGACAAATTTGCATAGAATGAAAGTTTTCTAGTCAAAAAATGGTTTACTAAGGGTTACCTTCCTGATTTCTAGATTTTCTAGTAAAAAAATGTAACTAAAGATGCTGGTAACTTGATGGTTGACTGAGGGGTTACCTTCTTGATTACAAAAATTAAAAACCGACCGAAAACTGAAGTTGGTTAACCGAATCGACTACTTGTGCGGTTCAGTTTTGATGCACGGTTTTAGAAAATTAAAAAACTTGGTTCAACCACCAAACCGATGAAAATTGATAGTTTTTAACCAACGAACAGCCCTACTTTTCATTCCCAAAATCGATTTTAGTGTTAGGTAAATCTCTTTAAAAATGCTCCTCGAAGAATCTACGGCCAAAATCAGAAGAAGCTAAAAAGCAACTTTAGCTTTTAGATTGTGCGGGAATCAACATAATACAATTAATGAAATTTTCATAATACCCATAATACCCCTAGTGAAATTTAAAATTTATAATCTTCAGAATTTAAAATTCAGAATCGTAATATAATATAATATAATTTGTAATAATACAATAATATAATATAATATAATGTAATAGTAATATTGTAACAAATAATATCATATAGTAATATTGTAACAAATAATATCATATAGTAATATTGTAACAAATAATATCATAATTATATTAATAATTCTAATATTATTATTTTATTATATAATATGACATTATAATAATATTATAATTATTTTAATAATATGATATTATAATTATAATATGATAATATACTTATTATTTTAATAATATTATATATTATATTGTATTAATATAATTATATATATTATATTAATAATCATATAATAATTAATATAATTAAATATTAATATAATCTAATAAGTTAATATTATTATCAATTATAATGTATTACACACGTTATGATTATATAATATATTAATTATAATATATTTGTTTAATATAATATAATATAGTTGTAATTTTTAATTACATTGTAACTGAAATATTATTATTTTTTATGTAATATTTTCATATGTTTTATAATATTGTAAATATATTAACTATTTTAATAATATTATTATATTTTATATCATTATTATATAATATGTTATTTAATAATAGTTTTATTCTATTATATGAAATATTCATATAATTATAAATATACATTATATTGTAATATAATAAAATATAATATAATAGTAATTTTTAATTATTTTAGTTATTATTTTAATAATATCATTATATTAAATATCATTATTATATAATATGTTATTAAATAATAATTTTTTTTATAATACAGCTATTATAATTATAATTTATTAAATACTCAATAATTTTTTATAATAATTATTTTTTTTTAACAAAGTTAAAAATATATATTTTTAAAATTTTTAGTACCAATATTTAGTATTTAAATTTATTTTTTAATTTAAATTATAATTTATTATTTATTATAATATTTTTTATAAAATATATACGTAAATTAAAAATAATTTTAATAATATGATTTTAATTCATAAAAAAAAACAGAAAAAACGCTCATACTCTACCGAGTAATTTATAAATAAATAAATGCCATGTCGTCATGCTTATAGCAAACGGCAGCCAACTTTTCCGCAACGCGTAGCAAAGAGCAAAAAACAATAAAAAAAGGGTTAAGGGTATTATAGCCTTTCTGCGCAGCACAGCTGGCAGTTTCCGAACATAGGGTTTCGAAAGTACATTAGTTCCCGACATAACAAGGTTATCTTCCCCTAGCGGCTCGTATCTCTTTCCCAACGTTGGTGTTGGATCTAATTATCAAAAAAAAAAAAAAAAAAAAAAAACGTTGGTGTTGGTTCTTTCGGATCAGAATGAGAGTTGATTTGGGAGATCGCGAAGAACAACTCTTTTTTCCTCGAAGAGTTGGGAAGAGGGAACGCAAAAAAGTGTCCAGATCAGCTAGGAGAGCACTCTGGTATCCATCTTGCATTTATTTATTTATTTATTTATTTATTTTCAAAGATGTTCCTTACGAAAGATCTGATTTTTCATGGATCTGTTAGGGATTTTTGTGGTTTTGAATTTTCTTTCCTGAAAACGGATGGGATATGGGCTAATTTAAGTCGTCATGGTAATATAAGGTTTGTGAAAACAACGAAAAAGATGAAGATTTCCGTTGTGAGAATCTAACATATTTACTACTATGGTGTATGCTTGTTTTGTCTATGTGATGTCAGGAACTCTGTTTTCGAATTTTATTTTTAAAAGAGCGATTTTTCTCAAGTCATGGATCTGAGACATGGGATGAATTGTAATGATAGCTTTGATGTGGCTATGTTCCTTGAAGTTTTAACAATCAGTCCCTTCAAGTGCTGTCAGTTTATTTAACTAATTGGATGCCTTTGTTAGGTTTTGCAGACAAGATGTTTGTCAGTGTTTGACTTGTTTGTAAAGACTCGGCTGTGTTGTTTGCGACCAACAAAGACGATGAAAGAAGCCAAACCCGCTGCTATGCTTCCCAAGCCTCGTATGGAGGAGTTCCGATGGATGGTCTATGCAGTTGCAATCCAGGTAACTACAAGTTTTGTGGATTGTTGAATGCTATTGGTTGCTCTTTATCTGTCCTTTAATGCACTGTTTGTATGTGTGGTGTGTCGTAGACAAAACGAGAGAGATTGAATATTCTGAGAATGTAAGGGCTGGAATGAGCTGAACTATTATTGATGATTATTAGTACACAAAGCGCATACAAAGTGCAAACTAATCTATACCAGATTCTGTTGCTATCACTCTTCACAACTCTTAGAAAGTAGTTACAGGTTACGTGTGTATACTTAGTTCTATAAAACTAATTCTCGAACCATTTTGGTAACTTATTAACATAATTATCGTCAAAGTAGAATCTGATCTAGGAATCAATGGACAGTTAGGCGCGCTTGGATTTTTCCTTCTCCATAGGTTGTCTGTGTTAATCAGCCCAAGTTTCGAGAGTCCATCAAAGGCATATTGGTCGGAGATGCGATAATTGCAGAATTGTTCTTGTTGATTAGTCACCCTCCTCTTGCAAGGCGAGCTCCCTCGTTTGAGCATGATTGATGCAGCGTGATCTCTTCTAGTTAGAAGTTGACATCTCAAGGCAAGAAATGCGATTTCAAGATTGGAGCAGCTGACGGCAGTAGTATTGAGAGTGAGGATGATACTGTGGGTGAAATTACAGCTTTTTTTAAGTAATCTTTATTCCTCTTCTGGCGGCCAGTTTAGAGGTATTGAAGGTTTGGAGTGGAGTCCAATATCGGAGACGGCAGCGGCTGATGTGGAGAAACCGTTTGAGGAGGATGAGGTAAAAAGGGAAGTTTTTGGGTGCGAAGGGAATAAGTCTATTGTCACTTTTTCAAGCTTGTTGGGAAGGTTTTGAAAAAAGCGCTTGAGGTGTGCGCCTCAAGGCGTGCCTCGTGGTGAGGCACTTCAAAACCGCCTCAAAGGGTAAGCTTTGAGGGTGGGGAATGAGGCGCATGCCTCAGGTAGAACCTCAATAGGCGAGCGGTTCATGTGTGTCCAAGGAATTTCTCGTACTTATATATACATGTAACCTTTTTTTTGAGAAAATATGTCTATATCCATTATACAATGTAATCATGATTTTATTATATAATTCTAATTATATTATAGTAATTATATTCATATTAGGTATATAAATTCATATGTAGAACACAGGAACAATTTTGTCAACATAAAAATATTCTTATTCCATTCCACTGTATTAGTAAAACTACAACCAAATAAGTGAATAAGTTTTATTTTCTATTCTATTTTATTACCATTACCCCCAATTGTAACTAAACGCATCCTAAACATTTAGAGTGGCGCGGAGAGAGTTTTAAAAGTTGAAGAAGCAAAATGAGAATAACCTTAGAGTTCTTCAAGACAAAAAAAAATAATAATAATAATAAATAAATAAATAAATAATTCTTAGAAGCTTCAATAATTAACTATGCTCTAAAATAACGGTCGCCGCTCATGCCTTGCAAAATCCCACTCTAATTGAAAGCGTACTTCCTGATCGTCTATAATAGATGACAATTTATCCAAGACATGTATGCCATCTAGCAGCTCATTGTCTTTAATGCCTCCGAACTTTTCAATCTTCGCAACCTTCAAGTCATGACGCCAGCATTTCATGCGAGAAGAACTGCAACACACTGGTTGTTCTCTGTCTAATAGCCTCTTATAAAGAAACTACATACAAGAAAACAAGATGCATGACCATAAACATCTACAAAATCTAATTGCAAACTATAGAAAAATGCTATTGACAAATCTAAAATCTTGGTAATACACATTTCCTGGAAGCATGTCAAAAATTCACATTATCTTGACAAACTAAATGTTGTAGACACACAAATTTCGCATTAACATTGATCACGGGTTCCATGCCATGCGAAAGAAAGCTGAGGAATAACTGCAATCCATTCGAGGTAATTATCTATCACACAAGAGCTTCCAACAAATATAAATGCTAAAATACGAAAAAGGTAAAAATCAAACCTCTACGCAATTTTTCCGGAACATAGAATGCGAGGGAACTGATATAGTCTTTGGATGACAACTCCAGAGTAGGCCATCTATAAGAGATTCACAATCTACTTCCTTTTTGACAAACAAATAATCTAGCTCTAAACAGTCAACTGGGACCACAGGAGAAATTTCCCCATCTCCTAATTCTTCAAGATCAAAAGTAACCTTCAATTCACAAACCGCAATCCGTCACATGAAAAGGAAAAAATGCAAGAAACTACAACATCTTCAACAACAGTAATAGTACTATTAACCATACCTCGTTGTCACCGATCATTAGCCGAAGATGTTTTCTTTGAGGTGTAGCTCCAAGAAATTTCCGCAAGTCAAGGAACCAAGAACTAAAAGTTTGAATCTGTGTAAGCATTGAATACTTAATCTCCATTGGACATGGAACGTTCTCGGAAAATAAGACTGGCATGTTATAAGCCGTGAATCTGAAAGACAATAGAGTTGGAGCATCAATTTCAATCACCTCAATATTTTCACCGGGCCTTAGTGCAAGTCTCTTAAGCCGCTGCGCGGAAATTCTAATCCTTCGCAACATAAGGCAATCAACTATGTCGAGGTTCTCAAGGAGGGGAAATCTAGAAAGATGTGAGTGAAGCGAGTCATCCGTGATGCGACAACTGCCTAGAACTAGTTGCTTCAAATGATGACAAGAAGTCAAATTCACGCTACAAGGTAATCGTAGTACATAAGACCGTAAACGGAATTGCTTAAGATTTGGTGCATCAATATCAACTCTCTCAAGTTCTTGTATACGTGGAACCCCTATTACAACTACCTCAAGTTTATCAAGTTTAGAAATCTCAATAGTTTTCAATCCAAACAAATGCCAGAGCACAAAATACTCAAGGTTAGGACAGTTGCGGGTGATCTTTTGAATAATATCTCCGCTTATGGAAATAAATTCCAGTGTTAGCTTTCGAAGAGAATAAAACTTGGAATAAACATCTATTGATCTGACGACAAATGTTGTTTCAGGCAGAGCATAATAACGTCTCTCGTCTCCAGTTCCATTGACACTAACAGACAAGAGAATCTCCTGAACACCGTTATCAAGAGCTAACGTCATCCACGGATCAATCATCGAAAACAACTTATGATCACGAAGGATCACAGAGAGATTAAATGTCTGGATTCGCAATTTCTTCCCAATGAAACTATGCAAGGACTTTTCCAAAAGGTTCATTACCTCTGGGGCTTTCTTCCGATTAGTTTCTCTAATATCAAATATAGGAAAGGAATTCCAAATCGAATTCCATCTTTCAGACAATACACACGTTCTGTTTGCATCTTTTCTGGGAAGAAACGACAATATTTGATGCAATATAAAGTCAGGTAAGTTAGAGACTCGATCCACCTTATCGATTTCTCCGTCCATTACCTAATAACATAAGAGCAATCACATTCATTCATATATTTATGTGTCACAGGTGAAGAAATCTAAGTAAATAATTTCTTTTCTAAATCACGAATCTTCAAAACATTACAACAAAACAAAAAGGTTTACATGATTATTAATATATAACAAAACCTAAATACGCATATTGAATGAATCTAAGAAAAGCAAATTAAAAAAAAAAAAAAGTTTACATGATTGTTGCAACGTGATCTCTCCTTGTTAGAAGTTGACATCTCAATGCGAGGAATGCGATTTCAAGATTGGAGCAGCAGACGGCAGTAGTATTGAGAGTGAGGATGATACTGTGGGTGAAATTACAGTGTTTTTTAAGTAATCTTTATTCCTCTTCTGGCGGCCAGTTTAGAGGTATTGAAGGTTTGGAGTGGAGTCCAATATCGGAGACAGCAGCGGCTGATTTGGAGAAACCGTTCGAGGAGGATGAGGTAAAAAGAGAAGTTTTTAGGTGCGAAGGGAATAAATCTCCGGGGACGGACGTATATATATTGTCACTTTTTCAAGCTTGTTGGGAAGGTTTTAAAAAAGCCCCTGAGGCGTGCGCGTGACTTGATTTATGTAACCTGTTATCCAAAACCGCCTAAAAAGGGTATTATAGCCTTTCTGCGCAGCACAGCTGGCAGTTTCCGAACATAGGGTTTCGAAAGTACATTAGTTCCCGAGATAACAAGGTTATCTTCCCCTAGCGGCTCGTACTCTCTTTCCCAACGTTGGTGTTGGATCTAATTATCAAAAAAAAAAAAAAAGACGTTGGTGTTGGTTCTTTCGGATCAGAATGAGAGTTGATTTGGGAGATCGCGAAGAACAACTCTTTTTTCCTCGAAGAGTTGGGAAGAGGGAACGCAAAAAAGTGTCCAGATCAGCTAGGAGAGCACTCTGGTATCCATCTTGCATTTATTTATTTATTTATTTATTTATTTTCAAAGATGTTCCTTACGAAAGATCTGATTTTTCATGGATCTGTTAGGGATTTTTGTGGTTTTGAATTTTCTTTCCTGAAAACGGATGGGATATGGGCTAATTTAAGTCGTCGTCATGGTAATATAAGGTTTGTGAAAACAACGAAAAAGATGAAGATTTCCGTTGTGAGAATCTAACATATTTACTACTATGGTGTATGCTTGTTTTGTCTATGTGATGTCAGGAACTCTGTTTTCGAATTTTATTTTTAAAAGAGCGATTTTTCTCAAGTCATGGATCTGAGACATGGGATGAATTGTAATGATAGCTTTGATGTGGCTATGTTCCTTGAAGTTTTAACAATCAGTCCCTTCAAGTGCTGTCAGTTTATTTAACTAATTGGATGCCTTTGTTAGGTTTTGCAGACAAGATGTCTGTCAGTGTTTGACTTGTTTCTAAAGACTCGGCTGTGTTGTTTGCGACCAACAAAGACGATGAAAGAAGCCAAACCCGCTGCTATGCTTCCCAAGCCTCGTATGGAGGAGTTCCGATGGATGGTCTATGCAGTTGCAATCCAGGTAACTACAAGTTTTGTGGATTGTTGAATGCTATTGGTTGCTCTTTATCTGTCCTTTAATGCACTGTTTGTATGTGTGGTGTGTCGTAGACAAAACGAGAGAGATTGAATATTCTGAGAATGTAAGGGCAGGAATGAGCTGAACTATTATTGATGATTATTAGTGCACAAAGCGCATACAAAGTGCAAACAAATCTATACCAGATTCTGTTGCTATCACTCTTCACAACTCTTAGAAAGTAGTTACAGGTTACGTGTTGTATACTTAGTTCTATAAAACTAATTCTCGAACCATTTTGGTAACTTATTAACATAATTATCAGCAGACAGTTAGGCGCGCTTGGATTTTTCCTTCTCCATAGGTTGTCTGTGTTAATCAGCCTAAGTTTCGAGAGTCCATCAAAGGCATATTGGTCGGAGATGCGATAATTGCAGAATTGTTCTTGTTGATTAGTCACCCTCCTCTTGCAAGGCGAGCTCCCTCGTTTGAGCATGATTGATGCAGCGTGATCTCTTCTAGTTAGAAGTTGACATCTCAAGGCAAGAAATGCGATTTCAAGATTGGAGCAGCTGACGGCAGTAGTATTGAGAGTGAGGATGATACTGTGGGTGAAATTACAGCTTTTTTTAAGTAATCTTTATTCCTCTTCTGGCGGCCAGTTTAGAGGTATTGAAGGTTTGGAGTGGAGTCCAATATCAGAGACGGCAGCGGCTGATTTGGAGAAACCGTTTGAGGAGGATGAGGTAAAAAGGGAAGTTTTTGGGTGCGAAGGGAATAAGTCTCCGGGGCCGGACGTATATATATTGTCACTTTTTCAAGCTTGTTGGGAAGGTTTTGAAAAAAGCGCTTGAGGTGTGCGCCTCAAGGCGTGCCTCGTGGTGAGGCACTTCAAAACCGCCTCAAAGGGTAAAGTTTTGAGGGTGGGGGAATGAGGCGCATGCCTCAGGTAGAACCTCAAGTGGCGAGCGGTTCATGTGTGTCCAAGGAATTTCTCGTACTTATATATATATGTAACTTTTTTTTGAGAAAATATGTATATATCCTGGTTTCTCTATCTTCTATATATAAAAGAATGCATAAAAGTTACTATTCACTTTTGGTAGCTAAAACGCACTGTTTGGTTCTTGCTTTCTTTTCCTTTTTTTTTTTTTTTTTCTTTTTCCATTTTCTTTTTTGTGCTTTTTTCCCCTTTTAACTCATTTCTTTCTTTTGTTTTCCATACCCTGCTAAATTTTAAGTCCTATCATAAATCCTAATTCAAAATCTTAAAACCCAAGTATATAAAAAGAGTGGAAGTGTAGATAACAATAAAAAAAAAACATTGAGTTTTAAGCATTTTAACCTTTTTTTCCTTCATTTTTTAGTTTCAATTCTTTTTAGTTTTTGTTATTTTATACTTTACGTTCATCATAATAATTATAATAGTCTAAAATGGTGAGTTATTTTCAACTCTTTTTTTTTTAATCTCATAATTTATGTTCATTAGAGTAGTCAAAAAGGTGGGTTTTAGGTGATTTTTTCTCCCTTTCTTTTTTAAGCTTCAACTCTTAATATATGTATACTCTTTTTGAGTTTTTTCTATTTTTTTTATATTATCGTTCGTAGAACAATGACGACTCGATAAGTGCATCGCATGCATGTAACTAAATTAGTGTGTGTATCTATATATATATATATATATATATATATATATATATATATATATATATATATATAAAAAACTAGCAGTTTTATTTTTTTTGGCTGCAAAATCGTTAATTTTTACTAGCGTAAACCCATCTCATTGCTTATTACATTTCAGGACTTATTTAAAACTCCAACCAAGTCGCCAGTCTCATTCTCTCAATCTCTCAGTCTCTCTCTCGTGTTTTCTCATTCCTCTCCTCTTCTCTACGTACGCGTTTCTCTGAGGTAATCCATTTCTTCTCTGTTTGATTCTTCTTTTTCTTCTTCTTCTTCTTCGTTTAATTTCTCTGAGGTAATCCATTCTTCTTTGTTTGATTACTCCATTCTTCTCTAGATTTAGGGCGAATGTAGATTTAGGGCTTCTAAGTTTAATCTCATTATTATTATTTTTTTTTTTTGATTTAGGGCTTCTAAGTTTAATCTCATTAATTCTTTTTTTTCAGTTCTTTTATCCTCTACGTGCGCGTTTCTCTGAGGTAATCCATTCTTCTCTGTTTGATTACTCGCTGCTTCTTCTTCTTCTTCTTCTTCTTCTTCTTAAGCGATTTTTCAGTTCTTTTTTAGTTTAATCTCATTCTTTTTTTTGTTCAGTTCCTTTTTAGTTTAATCTCATTATATTTTTTTTTTTTCAGTTCTTTAAGCGATTTTTCAGTTCTTTTTTAGTTTAATCTCATTTTTTTTTTCCAGTTCTTTAAGCGATTTTTCAGTTCTTTTTTAGTTTAATCTCATTATCTTCTTTCAGTTCTTTTATCAATAGTAATTAAGCGAATGTAGATTTAGGGCTTATAAAGTCGATTGGGATTTTTTTTATTAAGATTTAGTGCTTTGTTAATTATTTCTTTCTCTGATCCATGAATTGGGTCTGTTAACATCCATAAAGCTGCCATGGGTTTTGTTGATTAGATTTGGGTTTTATAAAGTCGAAAAGATTTTTTTTTTTTATGGTATTTTTTGGGGGTTTTTTTTCCTTAATTGAAAGATAATACGAATTATGTTGTCTTGTCGGTTTTTTTTATTATTTTATTTAAAATTCTTGTAAATAATCTTGTTACATTTCGCTTTCTCTTGCTTGATTATACTAAGGCATTATAGGGGTGAATTTGATTTTGCTGCATGATGTACTCTTTGCTGAAGTTTTTGGGTTTTTATTTTAATTGCAAGGTACTAGGTTTATGTAGTCTTTTAGGTTCTGTTTTTTTATTTTTCTTTTTGAATCTAGAGCTTCGGTTAACATTATTGTAAATAAGCTTGGTACCATATTTCGCTTTTTATATTAAGGCATTATAAGGGTAGATTTATTTATTATTATTTTTTTTTTTGTGCTGCATGATGTACTGTTTGTTTCTTTATGCAGATAATGGGGGGAATAAAATATCAGGTTGTGTTGACTGCGGACCTAGAAGGCATCCGGGAGCTTCGTCCCGTCGATGGATGGGGGTCCATCAAGAGCTGCAAGTTAAAGGTAAGTATTGCTATGCTTATTTTAATTTTTCAATGTTTTTGGCATATATAGTATCTGATTCTTTCGATAGTTCTCTGAATTTTGAAAATAATTACAATTAGAAGGGAGTTAACAGAATAATCATACTGTTTAAGTTGATCGCGGAACTTACTAAAATTTTACCCAAGTTAACTACTGGTACTAATTACTATTCTTTCGGAAGTTTAAAACTAAACTGCAAAGAAAGTGTTGCAGTGAGGCCGAGAATTGCGATTTACAATCTGTCACAACTTTCTTTATATTACCAAATTCAAATGTAAAAACATATTCCATTCCATTGAAAGATGGTTTTCAAGTGTAATTAATTCACTGATTATTTATATCTGTTTTGTAGCTGCGGTGCGGCTACTGCAATAAGGTGAAGTGGGAAGAAGTCCATCTGGGGAGGCGTAAGCCTATAAGAATAATCAAGGTAAACCAATGATTTGTTACTGTTTCTATTTGGAGGATGATCTTGTGTCATAAAGTGAAATGTTAGGTAGTTGAAGTCTTTCAGCTATCTAATGATTTATTTTGTACTTAAATACCATTCAAACGTTGGGCAGAAAGAGTGTTTCCTCTGAAGAGCGTACTTTTTTTTGTGTAAATGCATGTTTCAGCAAACATTTTACTTTCCTAATCCATCTTGTGATGGTTCTTTTTTCCTTTATTTGCTAGGCACTTTGGGAAAAGTCTTTATTTTCTGATTTTTTATATTTTGCATTCCACCTTTGTATAATAGGTTTGGTAATGAGGGAAAAAGGTTTTTTTCTTGGGTGAATATTGACAGGAATACATTAATACTAAAGTAGTACTGAAATAGTAAGGTTTAACATGTACATCTTATAATTTATAGGCCTTGAATGTTAGTTCGACTTGCACATTAGATCGATAAGTTTTCTTAAGAGCTGTCATCCTCTTGTGATGTCAATAAGGAAATCTAATATTGTGCAGAAATATAGAGGAAATCTTTTGGATGAAACCTGTCATGTTGTTATATTTTGATGATTTGTTTGTTACTTTTGAACAACACTGTGTTGAATTATGGACTACAAGGCAATAGAAATAGAGGAATTGACATTCTCTTATTGGACGTTTCTGTGTATTAGCCTCGGTTGAGGTTTCTTCTCTGTTTTTTGATTTTGCATTTGTTTTGTTTTTTTTTTCTCTGGATATCTCATCCAACTTCGCGTGTACTTTTTTGATTTGGTTATCAATGAAGTTCTGTGCTTCTTACTAAAAGAAAAAAAAAATGTTGAATACTTCTTTGTTTTAGTGCGATGACTGTCCAAGGAAGGCTGAGGTTTTTATCCATGAAATCTATGGAACGAGTGAAGGAAAAGAGACATCGATGCTGCTGCTGCAGGCCGACGGCATGCAGCCGGAAGATGATTTCTTTGTCGCTACATGTGACTTTTGTGCTGTGGATGTAAGACTTTAAATGTTAAAAATTTGTAAAGTTCCCTCTGATTATCTCTTTTTTAAACTTAAATAATCACTTTGTGTGTGTGGTTGTGTTTTTTTTTTTTTTTTAATCAAGATGGACGGGACAGTGAGCCGTTCCTTTGATTTGGTGATTGAGGCTGGTGTGCAAAATGGCTTTGAGCCTGATTTTCTTTCCAGATGGAGGCTATGGGGGACTTATTTCTAAGATGAGTGTAAGCTTCAGAAGACTCTAGGTCTTTTGATGTCAATTGAAGTTTGATTGGAATTTGAAAGGTTTGTTGGGTTAGACTGAAGAATAACTATTTGTTATATACATATTCAACTACCTTTTAAAAATGTTGAATCACTTCTCATTAATACCCACAGTAACCTACTTAAGGAAATGGGAAGTTGGTGAGTTGCTTAGCAGTCTCTCATATTTATTTATCAAATCAAAATATTTTGGATAAATTTTTGCAGGGCGCTCAAAGTTTTTGTTTAGAAACTTATTGTATGTCTTATTATATTGATATATAATAGCTCCCCGTAAAATTATTTTTATACCCCTCATTTCTAAATAATTTTTTTATCTGGCGTAGATAAATTATTTGAGTAATTGGCACCATTAATAACTTTGAGCATAGTAACAGTGGTTTTTTTTTTTTTTCCCCCTAATCAAAGCATAGTGACATTGTTTATTCTTTTAACTTTAGCATGCTAATCTCGGTACTTTTTTCTTTTAACTTATTGTATGTCTTATTATATTGATATATAATAGCTCCCCGAAAAATTATTTTTATACCCCTCATTTCTAAAAGTCCAATAGCCGTTTATTTTGATTAAATTCTTAATTTTTTTATTAGTCTCCACCAATATTTTTTTTTTTGGCTCCTTCACTGCGGCCATGTATCAGTACATAAATCACTTCAAGAAAACAAAATCAATTTGATAAATTAATTACACTTTTGAAACGATTGAAGTAAATATTTACTCCTAAATAATTTTTTTATCCGGCGTAGATAAATTATTTGAGTAATTGGCACCATTAATAACTTTGAGCATAGTAACTGTGGTTTTTTTTTTTTTTTTTCCCTAATCAAAGCATAGTGACATTGTTTATTCTTTGAACTTTGGCATGCTAATCTCGGAACTTTCTTTTTGTTTTGTCAGTTTTAGTACCTAATAATAAATTAACAAATGATTTTTAAAATATAGAATATATTATATTATCATGTACCCATCCCTATGATTATCTTTATTGTCTTTGACAATTTCAAGAATTATTCGTCAATTGTAATGGACTGGAATCTGTCAAGATCTAAAAGGGTACTTTGTTATAATTTATAGTTCAAGAACTAGAGTAACACAATGCTAATCAATTTGGAAATTTATTTCCTCAGGAGTGGGGAAGGGTAGAAGTTCAAAGCCTGGGTTCCCAGGCCTTAAGTCCCGTCAAAAGAGAGAGAGAGAAAGACATTGAGTTGTTTAGTAAGGTTTTTAAAATGATTTTATTTTTAATATAAAAGTAAAAATAAAATTATTTTGAGAATTATTTTGAGATTAATTTTTTAAAAGATTATTTTGAGTATAATAAAAAAAATAAAATCACATTTGGTTATAATTATTAATTAATATATTATAATGATGATAAGTATTAAAAATAAAAATAGAAAAAAAAAAAAAAATTTTATCTGTTTTTTTTAATTCATTCACAAAAATTATTTTCATTATATTTTTATTTTCATTTTTATTTTTAAAATATTTGTTAAATAAATATAATTTATAAACAGTTTTTATTTTCCGGCTCAAAGATGTGAAGAAACATGAAATCAATCTAAAAAGCAAATGCTGCGTTCCCCGTGTTAAAAAAGAATTACCTGATATTGCCCAAAAATAATTGCATTTAGTCCAAGTTAATTTTCATTTTCATTTCTAAAATATTTATTAAATAAATATAATTTATAAACCGTTTTTATTTTCCGGCTCAAAGATGTGAAGAAACATGAAATCAATCTACAAGACCTTGCGTGCCCGTGTTAAAAAAAAATTACCTGATATTGCCCAAAAATAATTGCATTTAGTCCATGTTAATTTTCATTTTTATTTCTAAAATATTTACTAAATAAATATAATTTATAAACCGTTTTTATTTTCCGCTCAAAGATGTGAAGAAACATGAAATCAATCTACACAAGACTTGCAAGTGCCCGTGTTAAAAAAAGAATTACCCGATATTGCCCAAAAATAATTGCATTTAGTCCAAGTTAATTTTCATTTTCATTTCTAAAATATTTATTAAATAAATATAATTTATAAACCGTTTTTATTTTCCGGCTCAAAGATGTGAAGAAACATGAAATCAATCTACACGCACTGCGCGTGCCCCGTGTTAAAAAAGAATTACCTGATATTGCCCAAAAATAATTGCATTTAGTCCATGTTAATTTTCATTTTCATTTCTAAAATATTTATTAAATAAATATAATTTATAAACCGCTTTTATTTTCCGGCTCAAAGATGTGAAGAAACATGAAATCAATCTACATACCAAGACCGCTTGTCCCGTGTTAAAAAAGAATTACCTGATATTGCCCAAAAATAATTGCATTTAGTCCATGTTAATTTTCATTTTCATTTCTAAAATATTTATTAAATAAATATAATTTATAAACCGTTTTTATTTTCCGGCTCAAAGATGTGAAGAAACATGAAATCAATCTACACGCACTGCGCGTGCCCCGTGTTAAAAAAGAATTACCTGATATTGCCCAAAAATAATTGCATTTAGTCCAAGTTAATTTTCATTTTCATTTCTAAAATATTTATTAAATAAATATAATTTATAAACAGTTTTTATTTTCCGGCTCAAAGATGTGAAGAAACATGAAATCAATCTAAAAGCACTGCGCGTGCCCCGTGTTAAAAAAGAATTACCTGATATTGCCCAAAAATAATTGCATTTAGTCCAAGTTAATTTTCATTTTCATTTCTAAAATATTTATTAAATAAATATAATTTATAAACCGCTTTTATTTTCCGCTCAAAGATGTGAAGAAACATGAAATCAATCTACACAAGACCTTCGGCGTCTCCCGTTTAAAAAGAATTACCGATATTGCCCAAAAATAATTGCATTTAGTCCAAGTTAATTTTCATTTTCATTTCTAAAATATTTATTAAATAAATATAATTTATAAACCGCTTTTATTTTTTCCGCTCAAAGATGTGAAGAAACATGAAATCAATCTACACGACTTTTCATGCCCCGTGTTAAAAAAAAGAATTACCCGATATTGCCCAAAAATAATTGCATTTAGTCCAAGTTAATTTTCATTTTTATTTCTAAAATATTTATTAAATAAATATAATTTATAAACCGCTTTTATTTTCCGCTCAAAGATGTGAAGAAACATGAAATCAATCTACACGCAAGACTGCGTGGCCCCGTGTGTTAAAAAAGAATTACCCGATATTGCCCAAAAATAATTGCATTTAGTCCAAGTTAATTTTCATTTTCATTTTTAAAATATTTATTAAATAAATATAATTTATAAACCGCTTTTTTTTTTTCCGCTCAAAGATGTGAAGAAACATGAAATCAATCTAAACGCATCACGATGCCCCGTGTTAAAAAAAAAAAATTACCCGATATTGCCCAAAAATAATTGCATTTAGTCCAAGTTAATTTTCATTTTCATTTTTAAAATATTTATTAAATAAATATAATTTATAAACCGCTTTTTATTTTCCGGCTCAAAGATGTGAAGAAACATGAAATCAATCTAAACATACTTCTTGGCGTGCCCCCTGTTAAAAAAAAAGAATTTCCGATATTGCCCAAAAATAATTGCATTTAGTCCAAGTTAATTTTCATTTTTATTTTTAATATATTTATTAAATAAATATAATTTATAAACCGTTTTTATTTTCTGGCTCAAAGATGTGAAGAAACATGAAATCAATCTACACGCACTGCGCGTGCCCCGTGTTAAAAAAGAATTACATGATATTGCCCAAAAATAATTGCATTTAGTCCAAGTTAAAGGAATTCACCCACCTCACAGCCCAACGGGCTAAATTATCCACATCTCAGGAAGAAGATTTCATTCACTTTAGAAGCCACTTTGAAACTGTAAATAATCTTCTCCTCCATTCAACATCTTTTTCTCCTCCATTCAACGGTATTTGATTATCTTCTTTGATTTTACTTCTGGCCTCCAAGGAAAAGATTATTGTTGACAAACCCATTTATGTAAAAGATTAGCGGCTTACCTTATATGCTATAGTTTTTTGGGTTGGCGTCTAGATTTCTTATGTTTCACTCGTGATCCTGAATTTTCAAATATCCTTCTATACGATCTTCTATTTCGGTGTTATATTTCATCTTTAGCATTTAGATGGGATTCTAATGAGTTAAAGGTTTATAAATTTTAGTTGCTGTAGATTCTAGTGTCTATGTTCTCATTTTTTCAATCAGTTTCGAATTCTTTTAAACTGTAGGTCCTATATCGAAAATGGCTAGTTCTGTAGTCAAAGTTGCACGGAAAATGGATCCTCATGAGTCTGAGTTTATACAATCAGTGCAAGTAGTAGTTCATGCCCTAGAACGGGTGATTACCAAAAATTCTCAGCAAGTTTCCTTTAGTTATTAAAAAAAAAAAAGTTTATTCTCCTTTTCTGTTTCCTTATTGATACTTCTGGGGTTTAAGAAATCTAATGAAGTGGCTTTGACATGTTTCAGTTATGTCAACATCATGGAGCGCTTGTAAGAACCTGAGCATATGATTCTCTTACGAGTTCCATGGGTGGATGAAAGAGGCGAGACACATGTCAACCGAGGTTTTCGGGTACAATTTTATCAGGCCTTTGGTCCATGTAGGGGGTATGCAATTTCATCCATCAATGAACTTAAGTATTGCAAAGTTCCTTCGATTTGAGCTCGGTAATGTATTCTTTTTCATATTCTCTTATGTTGTTCAGTAACATTATGTAAAGAATTCGCTCAATGTACCCATCTTACTTTTAAGTTGAATTTCATTTCTGAAGATCTAGTGTACCCTATAATGTACTTGTAACACCCTGGAGAATTAATTGAGATTAATTAAGGTAATTAAGATTATTAGTGTGCCTGATCTGATTTAATTAATTGAGTTTAAATGATTCCAAGGTATTTAAATTATTTACAGTAATTTATTTTAATCCAGAAGTGTGTATGGGCGCATTTACGGACTTTTTTGCATATGTCATTTCCTTTTTTTTTTCTTTTCTTTTTCCTTTTTCTTTTTCTTTTCCTTTTCTTTTCCTTTCTTTTCTTTTTCTCCGTCGTTCCTCACTCTCTCTCTTTCACTCTCATTCTCCCGTGCTCTCTATCTCTCTCTCTACCATTTTGTCACAAATCAAGATCGGATTTGAGCCAAAGAGTGATTTCAAAGAGTTTTCAACATCAAGAGAAGGATTCAAGGTAAGATTACTGAAAGAACCTCTCTTGGATTTCAAGTTTTTCGGATTTAAAACTCGTTTTTGGTTCAAAACGGATTTTTGATGATTTTCGAGTGAAACTATGGTAGAAATTGGAGATCTTGGGTTCTTTGGACTTGTTTTAGGACCTAGAACCCGGATCTAGTGGTTGTCCCTTGAGATTTTGTGATTTGGGACCGGATTTGCGGATTTTGATCGATTTCCGCGATTTTTCGCGAATCGAATAACCACCGGCGCCGACCGCATCGGTCGACCGGACTTTGTTGAGGCCACCGGCCGACGACCGGATCGACCGGTGCACACCACCGCCGACCGGTGGTGATGCACTCCTCCTCCGGCCGACCGTGTACACGGGGTTTGACCCCTGCTTGGCCCGAATTGTCGTTTTGACCCCTTTTGGGAGAACCCAAATTAGTTTCATTTGGGGACTTGGGATGAAAGGATTAGTATCCTTAATCCCCGATTTGATAATTAAAACCCTTGGAATGGAATTTAAACATGAAAAATTGATTAGGCACACTAATTGGAAAATCTTGGAATATGATTGAGATTGGATTACTTTAGGACCGAGGATTGATCCTAAGGTGTTATCTTGTATCGTCGCTCGCTGTGGATTCAGATCAAGGGGGCTTGAGGAAGCGGAAGCCGGAAAAGGGCAACGCTAGTCCCAGGTTTGATTGTGCGAGGTAGGATTTCTATCCCTTTTCCTTGTGAGCCTCGCTTTCAAAGAAGATTTTGGCCTTGAAAATGTTTTAAAGAAAGGGATTGGTTTTGCGAAAGAAAAATGTTTTAAAAACCATGGCTTGTTAGTTTATGGAAATCCTTGGCTTGTCCTGTCCTTGGAATCCATAGCTTGTCACCATGGAACCTCATGGCTTGTTCACCATGGGACCCATGGGCTTGAGTAGTTCGTGGGGTCATATGAACGATTTCATAATGTTAAACGGATGATTTCTTAAGATAAGAGATCTTGTGAACTGGTAATAGAGTCTATTGCTGTAAGCCTAGATAGGATGTGGAGAGTGCATCCTCGGGGGCAGAACCCGAAACCGGTCCGGTAGGCGAGGCACTTGGTGAGGTGAGTAATTTGTACTAATTACTCGCTGAAGCCTGTAAAACGGTTAGTTTTGATATATATTTCCTTTGAGCAAAAAGGATGTGAGGTTCCGGCTGTTCCGTCGGGACTGAATGTCTTATTTTATTTATTTATTCTTTACGCACTCTTTTAAATTTAAGCATTTTAAATTATATCCTACTGGGCCTTTCGCTCATGTTTCAAATGTTTAAACCCCTCCCAGGAGATTCGAGGAGCGGTGCATCGTAGCTGAGTGGTGCTACGGATTGACCAAGTGAGGATCGCGTTCATCCTCTGTTATAAATGTAAGGAAAATTGAGAAAAGATATGTAAACTTAATTAATATTTGGATTTACTAGACTGTGGATGATGTCTGTTGTAACTGTTTATTTACATGAACATGTATGTATGATACTGTATGTCCTGTGGGGTGGTGCCCTGTGTGTCAGCGGTTCTTGGATTATGCAATTTATTCATATTTTAATGCATCTAAGTGTGGGACCCGGTTGGGGATCTGCTTTATAAATCCCTAATCGAGCTCCACGTCACCCACCCCGTTTGGGGGGCGTGACAGAGTGGTATCAGAGCCTTAGGTTGAGAACCCCGGGATTGTACATACATGTGTGACATCTGTTATCCACTGAACAGTCTAGTTTGGTTTCAGTTGAAGGAAATGGCACCTCGCCGCAGACTAGGTAACCAGCCGGAACAACCGAATCAAGGATTCTTCGATGCCATGTTTACTGCCTTTCAAGGCATGGCTACTAGAGCTCGGAATGAGCGACCGGCTGGGGATCGGAAACAGGAATATTTCCGGGAATTTAGGAGAGCGCCTATCCCCTCGTTTAATAGTGAGGGAGGACCCCAGGAAGCTGAGTTTTGGATTGACTCCATAGTTAAGCACCTGAGTACTATGGGAGTTCCAAATGAATGCTGGGTGGAATTTGCGGTGTACAAGATGGAAGGGTTAGCAAACACTTGGTGGAAACAGGTCAAGAGGAGGATGGATGTCACAGGGATGACCTGGGAACAGTTCGAGGTGATGTTCAATGATCAATACTTCCCTCCGAGTTACAGGGAAGAAAAGGCACTGGAATTCATGTCGCTGCAGCAAGGTGACATGTCTGTGAGGGAATATGAGGCTAGGTTTAATGACCTATCCCGGTTTGCGCCATCTTTAGTGGAGTCGGAAGACATGAAATGTCTCAAGTTTGAGGGGGGCCTAAAGAACTCTGTGAGGAGATCCTTGGTGGCTCTAAGACTTCGGAACTTCCGGGATTTAGTAGTCACGCTATGAGGGTGGAACAGATAACCTGCCTATCGCCAAAGTAAAGAAGAAGAAGCGGGTCGAGTCTCCGCCTCCGTAGACCTTCTGTTTCTGTGGACCACAAATGAGTGGTAGAAGAAACCGCAACCAGGGACAGATGGTTGGGGAAACGGCAAGCGGTGGCAGTAGTTCGTCTGGGAGTGACAGAAATGCTCCATACGGGCCCAGGTGTCACCATTGTGGGCAGGTGGGTCACATTAGGAGGAATTGTCCTAATCGGCCGCCGGCTCAACAAGCCCAAAGTGACACTTCCTATAGCCAAGAAGGGCCGCCACAATACATGCCGCCATATCAGCCGCAACATATGTCATACCCTCCTGCGCCGACCTATCAGCCGCCTCAGTATACACAGTTCCGGCCTCAAGCGCCGAGACCGGCACAACCACCTCCGCCACAACAGTATAGGCCTCCGACTCAGCGGCCTAATGTTGGTGACAGAGGGAAGGGAAAAGCGTACAGGGACAAGCTTATACCCTGGCAGGAGGCAGCTCTGGAGGTCAGACCAGCAACGCGGTGGTTGAGGGTATGATCCTAATCTCTCATTCTTTTGCTCACGTGTTGTTTGATACAGGTGTCACGCACTCGTTCATATCAAGTTCGTTTGTTCGGACTTTGAAACCGAAATATGAGAATTTAGAAGTCCGATGACTTTGAACTCCCCACTGGGATGTGTGGAGGTAATGAGTGTGTGTAAGTCGTGTGAAATCACGATTGGTGGTGAGCGATTGAGAGCAGATTTGATTATCCTTCCGATGACCCTGTTTGATGTGGTGCTCGGAATGGATTGGCTATCAAGGCACGGTGCAATTGTTGATTGCTACCGTAGGAAAGTGACCTTGGTGACGGATTCCGGAACAGTGATTGCTTATCAGGCAGAGATGAACCCAGTCCTTGGGGAACGACCTGAAGTACAAATGGCCAGGGGACGGAAGAATCTAGCATGTTTCTTTTCCTTCTTGCCTTGAAGGTGAATTTGAAGTGAGCGATAGTGCAGAACTCGTGGTGGATGAGTTTGCAGATGTATTTCCCGAGGATCTACCGGCTTATCACCGGATCGGAGATTGAATTCTGCATTGATTTGGTTCCGGGAACGGCACTTATTTCCATTCCTCCATACCGGATGGCTCCAAGAGATGAAGGAATTGAGAACACAAATTTGGAGAGTCAAGGAGAAGGGATATATCCGAATAGTACTTCCCCTGGGGTGCACCGGTGCTATTTGTGAAGAAGCACGACGGATCTCTTGGTTGTGCATTGACTACCGACAATTGAATGAGTAACCTGAAGAACAAGTACCCACCGCCGAGGATCGATGAATTGTTCGATCAGTTGGGTGGATCATGGTTCTACTCTAAGATTGATTTGAGGTCCGGGTACCACCAATTGAAAATCGTGGAGGAGGATATTTCGAAGACTGCTTTAACTCGGTATGGGCACTGAAGTTTCGGTAATGCCGTTTGGGTTGACAAATGCCCCTGCTGCATTCATGGATTTGATGAATCGGGTTTTTCGGCCGTACTTGGATCGGTTCGTCATCGTGTTCATTGATGACATCTTGGTGTATTCAAGACTTGGGAAGAACATGCGCAGCACCTTAGGATTGTTCTTCAGACCCTCCGAGAACATCAGTTGTATGCGAAGAAGGAGAAGTGTGACTTCTGGCTGACAGAGGTAAAGTTCCTTGGCCATGTCATTTCTGGACAAGGAATTTCACGATCCTTCTAAGGTCGAGACCGTGCTACGGAAATGAAAGGCCAAGAATGTGGCGTAGATTCAAAGCTTTCTCGGACTCATGGTATTACCGGCGTTTTGTAAAAGGACTTCGAGTATAGCTGCACCGATGACTCGGTTGACCAAGAAAGAAGTCGATTCGGGGGATCTTGAATGTGAACGTGCCTTCAGGAATTGAAGGTAAGGTTGACAAGTGCACCGATTCTGACGATTCCCTAATACCGAGGAGCCATACGAGGTGTACTATGACGCCCTCGGGGGTTGGGCTTGGTTGTGTCTTGATGCAAGGCGGACACGTAGTAGCCACGATCTCGCCAATCGAGACCGCATGAGCGAACTACCCCACGCATGACTTGGAGTTAGCAGCGGTAATATTTGCTCAAAAATATGGAGATGTTATCTCTATGGAGTAAGGTTTCGTGTCTTCTCACGATCATAAGAGTCTGAAGTACTTGTTTACTCAGAAAGATCCGAACCTCGAGATGAGGAGATGGGTGGAGTACATGGAAGACTATGACTTCACTCTGCAGTATCATCCTGAAAAGCTAATGTGGTGGCTGATGCCCTTAGCAGGAAAACGCTCGGAACTCGCGTCATTAGCTTTGGAGGATTGGAAGAGGACCAAGTGGTAAGTGAGTATGATCTTCAAGACCATGAGGATTATAACCAGGTTGTGGTGTATAATCCGATTTCCGCACCAACTCTTGTGCAACAAGTCAAGGCAGAATCAATGGCGTGGATCCACACCTCCAAGGAATTTGGATTCAATCCGAGAATGGAGAACAATTTGAGGATTGGAGAATCCGGGAGGATGGAGCCTTGTATTTCCGAAACCGCCTCGCTGTTCCTAAGGCGGGTGAGATAAAGAAGATGATTCTGCATGAAGCTCACAAATCGAGGTACGCCATTCATCCGGGTAGTACCAAGATGTACCAGGACTTGAAGAGACAAGATCTGGTGGAGAGGCATGAAGAGAGATGTTTGTGAGTACGCCTCGGAATGCGTGACTTGCCTCCAAGTTAAAGCCGAGCACCACCGCCAGCGGAGAGTTGCAACCTCTTCCTGTCCCCTCGAATGGAAATGGGAGCACATCACGATGGATTTTCCGATGGGACTACCGAGAACCGAGATGAGGCACGGCGCCATCCGGGTGGTGGTTGACAGGTTGACGAAGTCTCCGCAACTTCACCGCCCGCGCGACGTATTCTCGGAAGGTTCTGTCAGAATTGTACCTGAGCACATCGTGAGGCTACACGGGTGCCACCGCTCATCACGCCCCACCGTGACACGCGCTTTCAATGCAAGGTATTGAGAAGTTTCCGTGAAGCCATGGGAACAGAATTGAACTTCAAAGACAAAGATTTCATCCTCAGACGGATGGACAATCTGAAAGAGTTATTCAGATTCTGGAGGATATGCTTCGTGCTTGTATTCTGATTTTGGCGAACCGAAGAAATACCTGCATTTATCCGAGTTTGCATACAACAACAAATTTATCAGGCCAAGATCGGTATGGCACCGCTTGAGGCGCTGTATGGTCGTCCTTGTAGGTCACCTGTTTGTTGGTTGGAACCAGAGGATAGACTTACAACTGGACCGGATGCCATTCAAGAGAATAATGAGAAGATAGCTGTGATTCGAGAGCGTCTATTGACAGCTCAAAGTCGTCAGAAAAGTTATGCTGACAGGAGGCGTAGGCCTTTGGAATTCCAAGAAGGCGACTTTGTGTTGCTAAAGGTTTCCCCACGTAAGGGAGTTACTCGGTTTGGTGTGAAAGGAAAACTCGCACCGAGGTATGTGGGACCATTCCCGATCGTGCAACGAGTCGGAGTGGTGGCGTACCGATTGGCTTTACCGCCTGAGCTATCTCACGTGCATGACGTGTTTCATGTCTCCATGCTTCGGAAATGTCAGCCTGAGCCGGAAGCGTGAGTGCAAAGGTTTGACGTTCCGTCTGTATGACGCGCGTCTTACGAGGAGGCACCAGTCCAGATTCTTGACAGGAAGATGAAGAGTCTGCGTCATCGTGAGATTCCGTTAGTGAAGGTGCTGTGGCAGCACCATGGTGTTGAGGAAGCAACATGGGAGCTTGAAACGACGATGCGGGAACGTTATCCGCATCTGTTTGCACTTTGAGGTGAGTTTTAATTTCGAGGACGAAATTGCCTAAGGGGGGTGGAGCTGTAACACCCTGAAGAATTAATTGAGATTAATTAAGGTAATTAAGATTATTAGTGTGCCCGATCCGATTTAATTAATTGAGTTTAAATGATTCCAAGGTATTTAAATTATTTACAAGAATTTATTTTAATCCGTATGTGTATGGGCGCATTTACGGGACCGCTTTTTGCATATGTCATTTCCTTTTTATTTTTCTTTTCTTTTCCTTTTCTTTTCCTTTCTTTTCTTTCTCCGTATGTTCCTCACTCTCTCTTTTCACTCTCATTCTCCCGCTCTCTATCTCTCTCTCTACCATTTTGTCACAAATCAAGATCGGATTTGAGCCAAAGAGTGATTTCAAAGAGTTTTCAACATCAAGAGAAGGATTCAAGGTAAGATTACTTGAAAGAACCTCTCTTGGATTTCAAGTTTTTCGGATTTAAAACTCGTTTTTGGTTCAAAACGGATTTTTGATGATTTTCGAGTGAAACTATGGTAGAAATTGGAGATCTTGGGTTCTTTGGACTTGTTTTAGGACCTAGAACCCGGATCTAGTGGTTGTCCCTTGAGATTTTGTGATTTGGGACCGATTTGCAGGATTTTGGACCGATTTCGCGATTTTTCGCGAATCGAAATGTCCACCGGTCGACCGCATCGGTCGACCGGACTTTGTTGAGGCCACCGCCGACGACCGGTCGACCGAGTGCACACCACCGGCCGACCGGTGGTGATGCACTCCTCTCGCCTCCGGCCGACCGGTGTACACGGGTTTGACCTGTTTGGCCCGAAATTGTCGTTTTGACCCCTGTTTTCGGGAGAACCCAAATTAGCTTCATTTGGGGACTTGGGATGAAAGGATTAGTATCCTTAATCCCGATTTGATAATTAAAACCCTTGGAAATGGAATTTAAACATGAAAAATTGATTAGGGCACACTAATTGGAAAATCTTGGAATATGATTGAGATTGGATTACTTTAGGACCGAGGATTGATCCTAAGGTGTTATCTTGTATCGATTGCTCACTGTGGATTCAGACTCAAGGGGCTTAAGGAAGCGGAAGCCGGAAAAGGGCAACGCTAGTCCCAGTGTTTGATTGTGCGAGGTAGGATTTCTATCCCTTTTCCTTGTGAGCCTGCTTTCAAAGAAGATTTTGGCCTTGAAAATGTTTTAAAGAAAGGGATTGGTTTATGAAAAGAAAAATGTTTTAAAAACCATGGCTTGTTAGTTTATGGAAATCCTTGGCTTGTCCTGTCCTTGGAATCCATAGCTTGTCGGTCATGGAACCTCATGGCTTGTTCACCATGGGGCCCGGGCTTTGAGTAGTTCGTGGGGTCATATGAACGATTTCATAATGTTAAACGGATGATTTCTTAAGATAAGAGATCTTGTGAACTGGTAATAGAGTCTATTGTCAGTAAGCCTAGATAGGATGTGGAGAGTGCATCCTCGGGGCGTAACCCGAAACCGGTCCGGTAGGCGAGGCACTTGGTGAGGTGAGTAATTTGTACTAATTACTCATTTGAAGCCCTCGTAAAAGCAGTTAGTTTTGATATATATTTCCTTTGAGCAAAAAAGATGTGAGGTTCCGGCCGTTCCGTTGGGACTTGAATGTCTTATTTTATTTATTTATTCTTTACGCACTCTTTTAAATTTAAGCATTTTAAATTATATCCTACTGGGCCTTTCGCTCATGTTTCAAATGTTTAAACCCCTCCCAGAGATTCGAGGAGCGGTGCATCGTGAGCCGAAGTGGTGCTACGGATTGACCAAGTGAGGATCGCGTTCATCCTCCGTTATAAAATGTAAGGAAAATTGAGAAAAGATATGTAAACTTAATTAATATTTGGATTTACTAGACTGTGGATGATGTCTGTTTGTAATCGCTTATTTACATGAACATGTATGTATGATAATCAGATATGTCTCTGGGGTGGAGCCACAATGTGTCACCGCTCTGGATTATGCAATTTATTCATATTTTAATGCATCTAAGTGTGGGACCCGGTTGGGGATCTGCTTTATAAATCCCTAATCGAGCTCCACGTCACCCACCCCGTTTGGGGGGCGTGACAGTACTAGTACTGCTTTCGAGGTAGAGTGGGGAGCATGGACCCTATATATTCCAAATTAGCCCCCCTAAATTAAATGGGATTATGGGAACTTTGGTTTCTTTTGCGGCTTTTAAATAGGGAATGGAACCAATTTTGTGACTGCTACACCGGCGTGCCTGTTTTTCTTGACCAGAGACTTTAAAGAATGCCTTATCGCCATACAAAATATGAGGGGCAGCTGGTGGAACTGATTTTGATCCAAAAGGGAAAAGTGATAATGAGGTAAAGTATTCAATGCTATATGTCAAGATCGTGGTTTTATTTAGTTATACAAATGCGCACATTCAGGGCAACAACTTCTCAGGTATACTAGTTATCTTGTACCCTGGCACATTATGTATTTTTGCCTAAGCTTTATGAATGATAATTTATCGCTATTTGGGTCCTGACAAGGTAATTGAGTAATACTCTTACGCTTTATCTATGTCAATATTGTCCACATTGGATATAATTTTCTCTATGTATTACCCAGGACCTTCCTTCTGAGGCAATGGGCGTTGGCACTTGGGAAATGGGATATCTTTTTGGATAATATAGACGTTTAACAAGTCATTATCAGGTACCAAAATGCTTGTAATGAAGTGTGTCTTTTACCCTTGTTTGCACCATCTCTTGGAGTCTGAAAGTTCTTTCTTTAGTGTTTGCTTTGCTTTTGTTGGCATCTGTGTGTGCATGAGTTATAGAGATTGGAGATGGGGTATGTACATATGTCCTTCCATACAAACACACATGAATTTATAAATGTATTAACATACATATCTATATTTACGTGTCTTTATGTGAGGAAGTTACTGTATTTATGTTCATCATGAATTTGTGGAGTGATTTGTCTTTATGTTTCATATGTATGCCTTACTTATGCAGGGAAGTTTTACAGGGCCAAGGATATTTTCGTCTGGCTCTAGCCTTCGAACTTAAGCTACTGGATATGGGCTGGTAATTATAATCATAACTCTCTGGTGATCTCAGCTTGTGGCGGGTGGGGATGGGGTTAAATTGAGGTTTCTTTCGTGTTGCCTCTCTATGTGTCTCCATATATGTGAGGGTCTACTATCTGTAATGAAATATATCATAACTAATAATAGATTTGATGAGTCCTCTTTATCTTATCTTGAAGAGTGGAAGTTAATGAGGTTTCACATGCTCTGCAGGTATTCTTTGCGCAGCTCATACTTGCAGACATGAATAAGGAACTCAAAGGATTAAGGTGCTTGTTGAACTTTTAGAAGATTTTCACAGGATTCTAGAAGCTAGTTACATAGTCTAGCAACATTGGATCGCACTCACACTTAATGTAAATTACTAAACATTCTGGTCTCAATGTGTTTAGATTTACATATGAATGCTTGTCAGCTTTTCAATTAATATAGTGATGTTTATTCTTAATTATGCCGGAAAAAAGTGCCATGTGTAGCATTTTACATAGATGGTTTATTTTTTTTATTTATTATTTTTAGCTCATGAACTTAACAATAGCTTGACAATGAGTTTCGTGGTTGCTTCCGAGCACTGTACTTCTCCATGAATTTGACCTCCAGATGTGTCATAAGCGGTTCTGGAAAAATTGCAATGCATGTTCTGGAGAAGATTGGTTCTGGTGCTCTTCCCATCAGCATCTGGTAAATTTTTGTAAGAACTAATTGAACTGGTAATTGGTGGTGCTTTCAGAATATTCATTCTTGATTTGTTTGGGTTCCTTTTGTTTTTCATAATTTTTTTGACTTGTAGGTGTTTAATTACATGTGAAACCTTTGTTATATGCATAGCTCAAGAGATTTGATAAGCACTTGTGTTGTTCACCAATGTCCTCGGCATATTAAGTTTAATCACATCATGGACTGCTTGTACGATTGACAACTCTTCTATTCCAAGCATGATTAGTTTTATGTATTATTTATTGTGGTAAAATTCTTTTTTAATGAGTACAAAATGTGCACAATTTAGGCTAGTTTCTATCTTTTAACATATTTTAAGCACTCGCCACTTTATATTTAGGAACTTAGAATTCCATACTCTTATTGAGCTTTTATTTTTATTTATCAGTTATAAAAGTAGGATATCTTTTGTCAACAAAAATGATTGCACATATTCAAAAGGGTATCCAGTGGATGAGGACGGATTTGATTATATGAAAATATCTTTTCTGAGATATTTCAAAGCTCAACAGAGAATTTTAAGGTTGGTGTCTATGACTGTCATCTTAGCAACAGTTAAATTAAAGTACCAAATTGCTTTATTACTTTCTTGGGCTCCACTATTTTAACACGTAGCATGCGCAGAGACTATTAGAAGTCGGTCCAAGTATTATGATGAAGCAAAGCCTTGGAATGAGAGGTGTGATGTCGCATTTCCTTGTGCTTCACAGAATGAAACCGATCAACCTGATGCCATTAATTTGGTTAATTCAGGTTGTCTTATAGTAACAGAAGGTAGGAGTTTTCAATATAAACGTGTATTGGGTGTGTCTGTCTATTTTTTTTTTCTTATTTTATACTTTATTTTTTGTTGATATTAATTTCATGATTTACTGAAGATAAATATGAATATGAATCTATGATTTGTTGTGAATGTTTTAGGTTCAAACTTGCGCTGCACTCCTGAAGCAGTTGATGTTCTGCGAAAAGCAAACGTCCTCATTGCTCCTTCCATGGCTGCTGGTGCTGGAGGGGTATGATTCTCATTATGCATATATGCTTATATAATTTATTTTATTAATTAGAAATACGCTTCTTTATTTTTTTTTTTTTTTTTTTTTTTTTTTGTCTTGGCTAAATTTGACGTAAAATTTGTTAAATACAAGGTATGTTAATTAATTGTAAAATATTGCAAAATTCAATGACAACTAAAAAAGTCTCTATGTTGAGAGCCAAATGAAAAAAGAAAACAAGAAAGTTTTCTTTATGGAACTACGAGATACACAAAATAATGGGTAGAAGAGGATGTGATAAACTTTGTTACTCTCTGAGTAAGTTGGTGGTTGGGTTAGGAAATAATCAGGCAAATAGTAAGTCCCACCTCTGTAGGGAGCGAGAAAACAATTATTATTCGCGTACACTGCATCAACAAGATAGTATTTTCCTGTGCAATTTTTATAAATTAGGATGCCCCAAACTATTAATAGTCATAAGTACGTACACATTATGAAGTATAACCTGGTAGGGGACGTGGGAACTTGAACCTAGAACTGGAGAGCGCCTCCGTGAGCATTCGTGCATCGTGTGCTGAACCTTCCCATCCAGATAGTAAGTACGTGAATTTCATATCAAACGAGCACGCTGTCAATATGTTTTGGGAGTTCACGCCTTTCCTATTGCGGTACGCCGTAGGATTTGGAACTCCAATCGGTATACAGGGTATATGAGTTCCGTCAATTGCGCCTACATAATCCTAAACAATAATATTAGATTGTAGATATTATAAATAAGAACAATTAGTGGAGTGACTAACTCAAGACCAAGGTAAAAAAGCTAGAGAATTTACATCAAACCATGTACCATATCTTTGACGATTCTGATGTAAAAAATCATGCACTCTCATAGTTAGAGAGTTTAATAAAATCATCATGTGGTGCACATATAGCGTCGAGGACATCACCAAACCGCCGTGAAATTCTTCCCATAATGTTGCCATATGTCTTGAGTTTCACAGTTAGTTTGACTTTGGCACGCGATTGTTAAAAACACAAATAATTGTTCTTGTACATTCATGTTGTATGAGGGTTGTAACAACCGGCGTTCAGTTAGTATGTTACAGAGAATCATAAATGCACGTGGTCCCATACGCACTTTGTTAAACATAGCAGCTTCATTATTGTTTGCTAACAACTCACTTACCTTATCGAGGCCCCTCAGAAAAGAAATGTGTACAAGCCTTGGTACTGTGTCATTATCCAAAAACTCGGCAGTGGCTATTGTAGTTCCGGTTGTAGCCATAAAGCGTCATTGTCGTCTAGAAGATGCCCTTCTCTGGTGGTCGTCATTTGCATGTTCGGATCCATCTCCCTGCATCCTAAAGCTTCACGGTTTAAATAGTACACAACATAATCGCATATAAAGGATTTGGACATAGTTTTCCAATTGGCCAACAAAGTGCCATACATTTTCAAGAATATAATCACTTTCCATTCTAAGGGGAAAGTGTCATATATTGCATAAACATAAATCCGGGGTACACAGTCATACTCAAATTAAAACAATAGTACAGTCTCATACGAAAGTTGAGTAATGAAATTACACAAATGAAAACTAACAAATTAATAGAAAACTCAAATCCGGGAGTTTACAACTCGACCTATTACAACATATATGAAACACACAAATGAAGACTATGCGACATTACTAACCCGTGGTTAAATATAAGGGGAAAATTAACCATCTCATACTGGAAAGCGGTTGAAGAAATAAACAAGTGACAATGCTTCTTAAGGAGTCGATGGACGGTTATACCGGTTAGGTGGCTGCTTGAAGGCGTTCGGGGGCTATCCAAAGGGGGTAGGTTGCTAGCTATAAGGATTAGGTATTTGGGAGAAGTTTTGAGGTGACTAGCTATAAGGATTAGGAACAAAAGGGGTTTGGGGCACTTGAACAAAGTCATGTAAGAAGGCTCTCCTCGACGAATCATCAAGCTCCGCCCAAAGTGGACGCCATGTGTCATCCTTAGCTATTTTCTCAATTGCATGTACACATGTATGCGGATCAATTCTCATTTCCACCAGCGACGCTATTATCAAACTCGCTTCACTTGGTCCATTGACGGTGTTGTTACTCGGAAGGCTCTCTTTGCTTGCTCGAATATCTTCCCGCAAATCATTGCGCATGCCCTTCACCACTTCAAGCATCTCCTCTCGCGTACTATCATTGGATTTGCGTGCCATTGTCAACCTCTTCTGAATCGTATGTGAAGATGAGGCGATGTTGGTCACATTTTTCATTCGTTGACGTTCCATGCGGTGGCCAAACTCCACTCGAATGTCATCATCATCACTGTCTTGATACGGAGAGTTTCGTTCGTTTTGTGGTTCCTCAATCCCAGCTCGAACGTCGTTCGAGGGCACACCGTCCACATGCTCTTGTTCCATGGAAGGGTGGTATGCTCTTGCACCAGTAGCGACAACTCGACTGGGGAAAATGGCAGCCAAGTGCATGTCGTTTAGCTTCCAACCGTTACTGAAAATTGTGTTTACTTCACGGTTTTTCTAACAAAATTTTAAACAAAAAAAATAAGTTATTTGCACGTATTACATATAATGTAATTAATCATATTTTTGAATGAGGGACCACTAATGAATCACACATTATACCTTGAAAAGATCTTTCCGCAAATCCTCCGAGCATGTGAAAGTTTTGTTGATAGAATCTCACACAACTCCAGTATGGGTTTGCAACATTTTGAACGTTGCGTAGACCTTACTAAGTTAGCGGCGTTTCTCCTTAAGGCGCTCACCGGCTGGTACTTAGCCATCAAAAAAAGTGGCCATCTAAATAGCCTATTGGTTGTAGTCACGAGATTCCGGTTGCGTCCCGTGGTTGGCACAATGGTACTCGTAGAGACACTCAAGTACGAACGCCTTTGAATCCGCGCTCCAATACAATGGCCTATCATTTGCATTTTTCCTAGGCATCTACAAACGCATATGACAACCAAAAGAAATAAATCTTATGCATCAAGTTTATATGTGTTTTGGAGCTTTAACCTTATGGTATATCTAAATGCTCTAAAACTCTATGCATAAGATTTAAAGCTCCAAAAGAAATAAGATTCAATGCTTCTTAATCTTATGCATAAGGTTAAAGCTCCAAAACACACACATAAACTCGATGCATAAGATTTATTTCTTTTGGTTATCATATGCATTTGTAGATGCCTAGGAAAAATGCAGATGAGAAGCCGTTGTATTGGAGCGCGGATTCAAAGGCATTCCTACTTGAGTTTCTTTACGAGTACCATTGTGCCAACCACGGGAAACAACTGGAATCTCGTGACCACAACCAAGAGGCTATTTAGATGGCCACTTTTTTTAATTGTTATGTACCAGCCGGTGAGCACCTTAAGGAGAAACGTCGCCAACTTAGTAAGGTATACGCAACGTTTAAAATGTTGTAAACCCATACTGGAGTTGGGTAGAATTCTATCAACAAAATTTTCACATGCTCGGAGGATCTGCGGAAAGATCTTTTCAAGGTATAATGTGTGATTCTGTCACGCCCCCCAAACGGGGTGGGTGACGTGGAGCTCGATTAGGGATTAATAAAGCAGATCCCCAACCGGGTCCCACACTTAGCTGCATTAAAATATAAATAAATTACGAATCCAGAGCCTCGACACACATGGCTCCACCCCACGGACATACTGATGTCGTACATACATGTTTATGTAAGTAATCATTACAACAGACATCAACCACAGTCTAGTAAATCCAAATGTCAATAATTACAATTTCTTACAAATCCTTACACTTTATATCAGAGGATGAACATGATCCTCACTTGATCGATCCGTAGCATAACTCAGCTACTCCGTAGCAACTATCCAGCTACTGTGCACCGCTCCTATAATCTCCTGGGAGGGGTTTAACATTTAAAACATAAAACGTGAGCGAAAGGCCCAGTAGGATATAATTTAAATACCATTAAAATAAATGAGTGCGTAAATGAATAAATAAATAAAATAAGACATTCAAATTCCCGAAAGAGCAATAGGAACCTCACATCCTTTTTCTCAAAGGAAATATAACAAAACTAACCATATTACAGGCTTCACAAGTAATTAGTACAAATTACTCACCTCACCAAGTGCCTCGCCTACCGGACCGGTTTGGGTTTACGCCCCGAGGACGCACTCTCCGCATCCTATCTAGGCTTCTGACAATAGACTCTATTACCAGTTCACAAGATCTCTTATCTTAAGAAATCATCCGTTTAACATTATGAAATCGTTCATATGACCCCACGAACTACTCAAGCCGCGGGCCCCATGGACCGACAAGCCATGAGGTTCCATGACTAGACAAGCTATGGATTCCATGGACAGGACAAGCCAAGGATTTCCATAAACTAACAAGTCATGGTTTTAAAACATTTTTCTTTCGCAAACCAATCCCTTTCTTTAAAACATTTTCAAGGCCAAAATCTTCTTTGGAAACAGGCTCACAAGGAAAAGGGATAGAAATCCTACCTCGAAAAATCAAACACAGGATGGCGTTGCCTTGTCCGGCCCGCTTCCTCAAGCCCCTTCATCAATCCTCGGCTAGCACTCAAAACGGATCTCGAATCATCAATCGGAAGTCGAAGCCGAGAAACGAAGCTTCGCCGAATCCAGCCACCACCGGGCGGCGGCGGCGGTCTTGGCGGAGCTTCCCGAAAAAGAATCCCGCGGCGGACTTGGGTCCTACCCCCACAAAATCGATGCTTCTGAATCCAATGGCGATGTCAATTTTACTAAATTCGGCCTCTAACCACTCGGATCGGGATCCTCAATTTCGGCCGAATTTCAAACCTTGAATCTTTGTTTTTCAGCCATGGATCTTCAAAATTGATTGGGGGATTTCATTACCCGTGAGATTCTGAGCATTTTGACACCAAGATCACGAGGATCCAACGGCTAGATCGCCGGAACCATCCTCCCACTTTTCTCATGGTGGCGGCGGCTCGTTTTTCGGCAAGGTGGCGGCGGTGACCACGGCTGGTGGCCCAGAACGACTCACCGACTCCCTCTGAAGCTAATGGGCTGGGCGGTGTCATTCACGACGGCCGGAGGAAGGAGATCTGAGGGTGGCGGCGGCGAGGAATCCGGCCACCACGGGCGGCGGTGCTCCGGTCAAAATCAAGCCGTGCTGCTGGTACCGTTTTCTTCGTCTCTTCGGTCTGAGTCTATTGGGACTGGAATCACCTCGATCGGACACCGGACGGCGGAGATATCACGATCGGAAGTTTGGGTGTTTTTCGGAACTTTGGCCGGCGAGTGTGGCGTCGTCCGGCGGAGTTGGCTGCTGGAAGACACCAATCCAGACTCGGCTCGACGAGATCTTTCCAACGAGTTGGGAGGTGTCGAAAACGGACGCCGGAATCTCACCGGAGGTGGGTCTGCCGTGCGTGGAGAAAGAGAGAAAATGAAGGGAGAGAGAGAGAGAAAATGAAGAGGAAGAGGAAAAGAGTGTGCACGGGAAAAAAAGAAGAAAAACAATGGAAATGGACAGGTGTCACAAAAATTTAAAAGACAGTCCGGATTAAGCACATTAATAATCTCAATTAGCTTAATTAATCTCAATTAATTCTTCAGGGTGTTACAGATTCATTAGTGGTCCCTCATTCAAAAATATGATTAATTACATTATATGTAATAAGTGCAAATAACTTATTTTTTTATTTAAAATTTTACTAGAGAAACCGTGAAGTAAACACAATTTTCAGTAACAGTTAGAAGCTAAACGACATGCACTTGGCTGCCATTTTCTCCAGTCGTGTTGTCACTACTGGTGCAAGAGCATACCACCCTTCCATGAAATAAGAGCATGTGGACGATGTGCCCTCGAACAATGTTTGAGCTAGGATTGAGGAACCACAAAACGAACGAAACTCTCCGTACCAAGACAGTGATGATAATGACATTCGAGTGGAGTTTGGCCACTGCATGGAATGTCAACGAATGGAAAATGCGACCAACATCGCCTCATCTTCACATACGATTTGGAAGAGGTCAACAATGGCATGCAAATCCAATGATTGGGCATGCACAATGATTTGCGGGAAGATATTCGTGCAAGCAAAGAGAGCCTTCCGAGTAACAACACCGTCAATGGACCAAGTGAAGTGAGTCTGATAATAGCGTCGCTGGTGGAAATGGGAATTGATCCGCATACACGTGTACATGCAATTGAGGAAATAGCTAAGGACGACACATGGCGTCCACTTTGGGCGGAGCTTGATGATTCGTCGAGGAGAGCCTTCTTACATAACTTTGTTCAAGTGCCCCAAACCCCTTTTGTTCCTAATCCTTATAGCCAGTCATCTCAAAACTTCTCCCAAGTATCTAATCCTTATAGCTAGCAACATACCCCCTTTAGATAGCCCCCAAACTCCTTCCATCAGTCACCAAACCCCTACAACCAACAACCTCCCCCCTTTGGACAGCCCCCGAGCGCCTTCAAGCAGCCACCTAACCCGTATAGCCGTCCATCGACTCCTTAAGAAGCATTATCACTTGTTTATTTCTTCAACCGCTTTCTAGTATGAGATGGTCCATTTTCCCCTTATATTTAACCACGGGTTAGTAATGTCGCATAGTCTTCATTTGTGTGTTTCATATGTGTTGTGATAGGTCGAGTTGTAAACTCCTAGATTTGAGTTTTCTATTAATATGGTAGTCTTCATTTGTGTGATTTCGTTACTCTACTTTCATATGAGACTATACTATTGTTTTAATTTGAGTATAACTGTGTATCCCGGATTTATGTTTATGCAATATATGACACTTTCCCCTTAGAATAGAAAGTTATTATATTCTTAGAAATATATGGCACTTTGTTGGCCAACTGGAAGACTATGTCCAAATCCTATATATGCAATTATGTTGTGTATAGGTTAAACCGTGGAGCTTCAGGATGCAGGGAAAAGAATCTGGACATGCAAATGATGACCACCAAAGAAAGGCATCTTCTAAACGATGATGACGCTTTATGGCTGCAACTGGGACTACAATAGCCACTGCCGAGTTTTTGGATAATGACCCAATACCAAGGCCTGTGGACATTTCTTCTCTGAGGGGCATCGATAAGGTAAATGAGCTGTTAGCAAGCAATAATAAAGTTGTTATGTTTAATAAGGTGCATATGGGATCACGTGCATTTATGATTCTCTATAAAATACTAATTGATGAATGTATAAGAACAATTATTTGTGTTTTTAACAATCGCGTGCCAAAGTCAAACTAACCGTGAAGCTCAAGACATATGGCAACATTCTGGGTAGAGAATTTCACGGCGGTTTGGTGATGTCCTTGACGCTACATGTGCACTACACGATGATTTTATTAAACCCCCTAATTATGTGAGTGTATTTTTTACGTCAGAATCGTCAAAGATATGGTACATGGTTTGACCTGAGTTTTCTAGCTCTTTTACCTCGGTCTTGTGTTAGTCACTCCACCAATTATTCTTATTTATAATATCTACAATCGAATATTATTGTTCAGGATTGTGTAGCCGCAATTGACAGAACTCATATACCTTGTACACCGATTAGAGTTCCAAATCCTACGGCATACCGTAATAGGAAGGGTGTGAACTTTTAAAACAGATTGGCAGCGTACTTGTTCGATATGATGTTCGCGTACTTACTATCTGGATGGGAAGGTTTAGAGCACGATGCACGAGTGCTTAAGGAGACGATCTCCAGTTCTAGGTTCAAGTTCTCACGCCCCCCACCAAGTTATACTTCATAATGTGTATGTACTTATGACTATTAATAGTATGGGGCATAAATTGTATCCTAATTTATATAAATTGCACAGGAAAATATTAACTTGTTGATGCGGCGTACACGAATATTAATTATTTTCTCACTCCCTACAAAGGTGAGACTTACCATTTGCCTGATTATAGAAGGAGAAACGGTGGATTTCAGGGAGCTAGAGATATTTTTAATTACAAACACTCGTCACTATGAAATTGTATAGAGCGAACATTCAGGGTTTGAAACGCTAGGTTCCCTATCTTAAGGCGTCCTAATAATACATATCTAATGGATAAACAAGAGAAGATTTCAGTTGCTTGTGCAATACTATATAATTTCATTTACATGTTTAATGAAGGGGACCCCCTTCTAAATCAGTACTACTGTGATGGTGTACAGGTTAGCGAAATCAATCCGAACAATGATGATGAATTTGATGCGATGACACTGATGGTAATGTCCTTAAAGGGCCAGTTGTAACAGGATGTAGTGTTAGTCGTACAGAGATAGGTCATTTTTTGGATCACCTTACGAATGAAATGTGAGTGGAATACCAGGGAAGCCGTGGGAGACAAGTTTGATATATGCTTGGCTTGTTATATAATTTAATTCACATTTTTTTCATTTATTTTGTAGTTAGCTTGTTATAATTATTTGTATAATTTTTTTCTAGTACTTCATTTTTTTTATATAACGAATTATATTTTTTTAAATTACACGTAACAAGTTATATTTATTATATAATTTTTTAAATTACATTTATTTTGGTCATGATTCAAATTCAAAAAATAAGACAACCAAACACTAGTTTGAATCACATTTCAGGTTAGAATCAGAATCATGCATATACACATCCAAACGAAGGTTCTAATCACTCTGAATCATGATTCAAATCATGAATCATGATTTTGATGCAAACGAACCTTGATTGCAATTCTTATACCAAACGAAACTTTAGGGCTTGTTTGTTTGCGTTTTCATTTTCATTTTTCACGGTTTTCAAAGCAAAAAAATGAAAACGGGTGTTAAAAACGTGTTTGGTGCAATTTTTTTAAAAAAACAAAACCAAAAACGTTTTTGTCTTTTTGTGGAAATCAGAAAATGAAAAAAAAAAGGTGTTTTTATTTTCTCGTTTTCGTTTTCTGTTTTCTAAAAAACGGATTTCACTTTTTTTTCATTTTATTCCCTCTTTTCTGAAACCGTTTTTTGTATTATATATGTTTATTTAATATATTTATTTAATATATTTAATAATATTATTTATATAATATATTTAATAATATTATTTATTTAATATATTATTATTTAATATATTTAATAATGTTATTTATTTAATATATTTAATAATGTTATTTATTTAATATATTATTTATTTAATATATTTAATATATTATTATTTAATATATTTAATAATATTATTTATTTAATATATTTAATAATATTATTTATTTAATATATTATTACATGTTTTAAAAAATTAAACCAATAAACGCAGTTTTAGTTTTTTTTTAAAACTGAAATCAATCTCTAAATAAAATTACCAAACGCATTTTCAGAAATAATTCAAAAATAAAACTAAAAACGTTTTCATTTTTATTTTCGTACAAAAAATAAAAATATTTTAGAATCAATTCCAAACGCACTCTTAGATTCTTTGGTTTTCTTAAATGGAGTCAGATCCTCTGTCCCCATTGTCCGTCTCCTTCCTTATCTACTCCAATCAATATCTGCCATCTCATTAAAAATTGACCCGTAAAACTCAACACTCTTCGAATGCTTCAACCTCCGTTAGTTTATATTTGAATTACATTTACTGCAGGGGGCCCACTAGGAAAACAAGTCTCTTTCCTTCTTTATTTGTCTTCCATTCATGAGAGTTTTTCTAAATTTTTTTTTTTTTTTTCCAAAGTTTCTCTTTTCCTTAATAACTTGATCTTCGTATCAAGGCCAATGCCGTTTTCGCCACCAAAGCCGACGAGAGGCACGGCGGCAAATACCTCCATTGCTGTGAAGGAGAATACCGCCCCACGCTCGACGCTGGCACTAACCAACCACCCCCTTAGGCTGCGCAATTCATCTCCTTCTCCTCACCACACGATCTCTCCACGGGGCAAGAATGCCTCTGTCCCCGTCGTATGAGCTCCTCCCCCATATATACTCTCAGATCTCCTCTTTTCTCGACTCAAAACTACCTAGATCAATATCTTAAAATGCATGTGTAAATATAGAAACTTATACCTCAAGTTTAGCATCCTCCATAGATTTATAAGATTTGGCATACATTTCAAAGTTATTTGATTAATAAAAAAAGGAGATTCTCTTATACAAATCGTTAAATTTATGTAAATTTTAATTTTTAGATTTAACAAATAAAAAATTTAATTTATAATTATATTAGTACACTAGAGAATCTCCACAATAAGAATATATTTTACAATTAGAAAGGTTTTACAGAGTCTGTGGGCGGTAAGGAATATAATTGAAAAATTAAATTTATTATCGGACCCACATAAGCAGAAATTTGAAGAAAGAGAATCTGTGGTGGGCTCATGTAGTTAATGCATACTCCGAATTAACCGGGTAGAGACGTTAGAAAGAGTGTTAAGTTTGATATGGCATTTTTTTAATGAGGTGGCATGAATTGATTAAAGGAGATAGGGAAGACAGAAAATCTGAGTTTAAGCTGAAAGCATTGATATTTGGGTTTTTGCGACAGAAAGGAGGAAAACAGAGAGAAAAGGAGAGGGCAAAGGGGAGAGAGGGAATATATTTTTTGTTTATAAATAAAGGTAATGTTTATTTTACTCATTTGAGTTTTCAGTTTTAAATTTTTTATGGTTAAATTTTTTTAAAAAATGTCACATTTAATTTTGTTATTACAATTAATAACTCTAAAAAAATATCACATCTTAATTTGAATTAAATATTTGAATCCGCGAAGCGAACGAGATTAAAGTTTTCCTATTGTTATTTTTAGGTTTTAGCCTTTGATCCGGCAAGCACTTTTTGCCTAACTAGTCCGGCAGGAAAAGGAGAGACATCGGATCAAAAGGGACGGACAAAAGTTAAATGTGGACATTTAGTTCATGGATTCAGAACCATTTTCGGTTTACGCGTGTTTTTTGTTAGAAAAAATACAATAGCGAACCACAAATTATGATTCAAATTATGGTATGAATCTACTAACTAAATGCACGAAACTTAGATGAGAAATAAAAGGTAGCCTTGGTGCACTGTAGGATAAGCTTGTGGTGTCCACGTGTTAGTGAGGCAGGGAGTGATATAGTGGGTGTCAAGGAAGTTGTTGACAAATGGCGAGGGTTTAGGGATCGTGTCAGCGTGTGAAATATGATAATAATTTTGAAAGGGTAGAGTTGTAAACGTGGTCAAATAAAAGGAGAAAGAGAACGACAATGTAAAGAGTGTATTTTTTAAGGGTCCGTTTAATTCGCTGATTTAAATTTGTTATTCTAATTTTTTTTTATCTCAGTGATAGTCTCTTTATTAATTATTTATTTGTTATTTAAAATTAAAAATATAGTTAAACTAATAAACAGTTATGGACAAAATTTTAAAAATACTTAAAAATTTAAATTGAAGACATAATCACTGAGATAAAAAATAAATAAATAAATAAGACAACAAATCTTAATTTACAAAATTCACAAAAGTGAATGTCGCGAACCATTAGAATTGGAGCCATAATTGGGAAGTTATTTGTGAAACCTTTACTTTTAAAACCGCAAAGCAAGCAAATCCAAACGCATGAGGCATATTATTTTAGAGAAAAAGAAGAAAATAGGTTAAGATTTGAGATGAATTAAAATTAATAGGCTAATAGTTTACATAAGTTAATAAATAGGTTAAATTACTATTTTTGTCTATAACTTGTCTGGTTATGAATCATAACTTAACAAGTTATTCACGGTTTTTATCCATAACTTGTTTAGTTTTGAATCATAACTTGATAAATTTATCCATAACTTATTTGATTATGAGCCATAACTTAACAAGTTATGGCCTATTAATTTTTATAATTAAAAATTAGTCTGTATACTTTCTTAAACTTTTTATATTAGCCTATTTTCTACTATTTTTCATTATTTATTCTATGGCAAACAAGAAATTACGGCGTTTTGAAATTAAAGGACAAAAGAAGATCCCACCTTAAGCTCTTAGAAATCGGTACACAAATTAAAAAAAAAAAAAACAAAAACAAACCTTTAAAAACAAATATATTCAAATTACATCAAACCATTCAAGTACGTAGCTATATATAAATCTTGAAATATAAAAGCCGCATTTTCTAAATGAAAAAACAATACAAGCCCCTCTTAAATTACATGGACAGACTCATAACGTATTCTCCATTTTTTTTTCCATTTTTTTTTTATTGGGTAATTGCAACTGATGCAGCTTCAGATACTTTTTCTGCCTCAGTGTCTTCCTTTTCCTGCTCAGCCTTTGGCCCTTTCTGTTCTTCTGTTTCTGATGGATCTTCCGGTTTCCTCTCATCCTCGGTCTTTTCTTCCTTTTCTGCAGTCTGTCATATATGTGTATAAGAGATAATGATATATAAATCTATGTTTTTGTATATACATGTATAGATATATATATGCAATACAGATATTTTGAAGGAGGCACGGATATAAAGATATATCAAGTACGCTTAGGGCATGTTATAATATACGGTATAAACATTCCGTATTGTATTATTTAATAATATAATGTTTAGAGATATTTATACTTTGTATAATTTAATGAGATTTAAAATTAATACAATATAAAGTGTGATATTTAATACTAAAAAAATCTATATATTAGACTGTATTATATAATTTAATTTAAAATATCATATTAAAAATATATAAAATATTTTACAAATATCAAAGCTCATGATTGAATTTTAGGATTGACGTTGGGAGTTTCAGGATTGGAGTAATGTTGGGCTTATATTTTTAAAAATGACATTTAACCCTATTACTTTTAAAAATATATATTTTGACTCCTAAACTTTTAAAAAATTATTTTTGATCCCTAAACTTTTAAAAAATTATATTTTGAGCCCTCAACCTTTTTAAAATTATACTTTTGCAATTTGACCCATTTTAAAATATTTTTGTAAAAAGACCCCATGTAACAACTCTAGTTTTTCCTTTAGCTTCCTCCAAATGTTAGGTTTGGGTCGATATTAGTATCGAATTATGTTATAGTTAAGCTTAAATTTTATCTTATTACAATTTAATATGTAAATAGATTACATTAGTAAAATAGTATAATATTTAATAATTCCACCAATCAAGACACCATATTGCATAAAAATTATACAATACAATATAATACTATACAATATAATATAATACAATACAATACAATACAAATACAATCAAACATGTTTAATATTGCACTTGTAGACAAATAACAATATACAAAAAACCTCTCATGTTAGTTATTAATGATTCGTTGACGCAATGCGCGCTCTATTTATTGAGAGAGCAAAAATGTAAAGAAAAACATAGCAAAACATTTTCTGCGTTAAAAACACACGTGTAGACATGAACACACAGATGTATATATGTGGCCGTCGTATTTGTTTGTGTATTTATTTATATACATGTACAAGGTGATAAATAATTTAAGCATGTCTAGTATCATGGAAGAATCATACCCAATCCTGTGCAATTCAATACACACACAAAGATATATATTTATATATATATATATATTGTACCCACGTGTCCTCTGTATTGTCTGGCCTTTTTCTCAAAACCTATATATATCATCTAGTTCATGTTATTAATATATATTTGTCAAATCTATTATTATTATTATTATTACTATTATTATTAAAGTTCAACAAAATGCATAATTACCTCGGTGAGCAAGGCCACGAGAGATGGCTGGTTGTTATCATCGACGGGGTTAACCTCAGTTTCATCAGAATCCTTCTTCTCAGCATCAGCATTGCTGTCGTCAGCAGTTATCGTCTTTTCTTCTTGCTCTACCCTAACGGCGGCCTCTTCAGTACTACTGGCCTTCTCCGATTCTTCCTTCGAAATCTCCGGTGCCAGTGCCGGTGCCGGGACGTTGGCGTCTTCGTCTCCCTTTGTCTTCGGGGCACTACCACAATTACCCATATCGCTAGCTGTTTGTTTCCCGAGAAAAACAAAAGGAATCGATCGACCTAGCTCTCTCTCTCTCTCTTTCTTTCTCTCTCTAGATGCTAGTGAGAGAAAGATTTGCAAAGGAGATCTCCAAGGAGAGAAAACGATGAAAAAATTATTTGATGAGAGGCAATGTCAGAGCTAGATTATAGGCTTTTTATAGCGCCCATCTTAAGGCAATTGACATTTTGTGCCAGACATTCTATGTTCGTACGTATGGCAAGGAATATTTTAAGGAAGGGTTTGTTGTCAAATGCATACATATATAGTAATAAATAATAATTAGCAATCTGTATATGCTTCAAGCTTTGTTATTAGCAGTTGGGTGATTGCCAATCACAGCCTGTAACAATTTTCTTGTTACCCTCTCTAATTTTATTTTCTTTTTTTTTAATCGATTTTCTGGTTTCCCTTATTTTCATTTAGAAATTGAAAAATAAGGGTAAATTACCTAAATATATAACTTTCTAATTTGAATCTTTTTCTCAATTTATCCCTTTATTTCTAGAAACTACAAAGACTTTCTATAAATTTGAAAAATTCGGTCAATTTCCATTCTCGCGTACTTTTTTTTTTTTTTTTACTAAAAACACCCTGATATAATTTCTATAAATATTTTAGAAGATTTTTTTAAGGGGATTTTAAAAGATTTTTATGTGCAGCGTATTTGCAATTCCTCACAAGAAAATTGTCTTTTTTTTAGGGTTTTGATGTTTTAAAGTATCTTAAAATAATTTATTTTCTCCCTTAAAAAAATATAATTTATTTTCTTTTTTTTTTAGAAAGAAAAATAGTTTATGAATTAAGCGTTTTTATCTTTTCATTCCGTTTGGTTCAAGGATTCGAATCATGTGATTTGAACCATTTTCGATTTACGTGTATTTTTTGTGAGAGAAATTACTGTAGCGAACCATGAATCATGATTCGAATCGGGGGACGAATCCCCCAACCAAACATCCCCTAAAATTCAAACAGATTTGTCTCTTCTAAAAGATGTACGTGCCTGGGGTGGAGTTTCGTACGAGGTTCTCGTCTTGTATTAAAAAGAAGTGACGCCATCATTTTTGTTTTCAATATATCCTCCCTAAATTATTATAAATCGGTAAATTGACCCTTTAAAAAAGAGTTTCCGCATTCAGTTCAAATTCGAAATTCTTATATAGTAAAATTACATTAATTATTGATACTAAATAAAATAGTGTTTTGATGAATTTAAACACGTGCATGTCACCTGAGCCATTTGAGGGATAAATCTAGAAAATGGAAAAAAATAAGGGCTTGTTTAGTTCGCTGATTCGAGTTTTTAATTTGAATTGATATATGACTTTATGAAATAACTTTTTACAGTAGCAAAAAAGTTAATGAGAGCTTTTTATTATAACAAAACTCGAATTCGAACTTAAATCGGTGAAATGAACGGGGTTGAAGTTTCATAAAAAATAATAATAAAATTGAATGAAAACGAAAGGGGCACGTATCTAATATTTTAGGATTCTTTTCATCAATGCCCTTCGAATTATATGTTTTATGTAATTTTCCTTTCGATTTTTTCAAAATGGACCTTTGTTTGCACACACTCAACTTTTATAAAACTGTTAAAAATTAACATCCATTCCATGCAAATCTGCCTATAATAGAAAAAGATGGCTGACATAACACTAATTGTAATTTAATTGTAAATTTTGGGCTGATATTTTTTATCTAAAATTAGTGTCTTAATTAATGTCTAATCAATCATATCAGACACGCGTCATGAAAAAAAATTAAACTACTTTTTGACTAATTAATTTATGTTTATCATAAGATGATGTGGTATGATTTGATTGATTAGACAGCTGTAATTTTTAGCATTAACTACAACGGTGTTGTGTCCCATAGCAGAACAAGCCCACCACTCCTCCAACACAATCGACATGGAAGCCGCCGGCTGCCGCTGTAGCCCAACCGATCTTTGATCGAATTAGCCCCTCGTCCCTGAAGCTTGGTCTCCAAAATGAAGACTAGAGAACGGGAAACACTCGGGATTAACATCCTAATTCTTTTAAAGTGGTTATTTAACCATGGTTGCGTCCTAATTTCTTTTCAAGTGATCATCGAACCAGCTCATCAACTGCATAAAAGTGTTTGAAAACATCCATTTGTCGTAATTTGTCAACAAAAGAAATCGAATGGTTGACATGGCATATTCGAAAATAGTTAATGAGGCATAATTTAGTATGATTGCCTTCGTAAAATTTGGTAGGGATTTAATAAAACTCTTATGTTTTGATAAAGATTACAATAAGCTCTTGCAATTTAAATCTATAAAGTTGGGTATCCATGGACTAATAGAAAAAACGCAGAAATAGATAAATATTACTATGAGGGGAAAAAAAAACTATGAGATTTCTAGTATTTTGTATGGTATTAATTTAGTTTATTTATTTTTTTTTTTTTTTTTTTTTGACTCAAGCCCCTCTAAGAACCTCTAAGAAAATGAAAAATCGTTGAAAACTATTTTTACATTGTCATTTTCATTTTTTAAGGCTATAATTACATGGTCTAAGATAAATACCTAAATACAATTTCATTTTTTTATGCCAAAACGATCTCTCAGGAAAAAAAACAAACAAACAATTTCATAAATGGCATCATTTCTCAAAAAATTATCATTTCAATATTTATACTCAAAACAAAACCATTTTAAAAACAGCAGAGACATGTCGTGTTTGAAGTTGGTTTTGTTTTCATTTTTTACATTGTTTGAGAAAAAAAATAAAAACATGAGAGAAATGACGTTTAGCATAATTAAAGACAAAAATGAGAAATGAAAAAGGTTTTTTAATTTAGTATAAAATGAGAGAAATGAAAATGACTTTTAGTCATTTTTATTTTTTTTCCATTTTTTTTTCTCTCGAGCACACAAAGAGAGAGATTAATAAATTTTTTTTTTTTTATACAAAAATAATCTTTTAATAAAATTACTAAACATATTTTAAAAATAATTTTTATTAAAAATTAAAAATATTTTTATTTTTATTTAAATGTAAAAAATAAAATTATTTTAAAAACCCTTTATTTGTTTGTTTCTTTCTCACAAATTTTATTTTTAGGAAACCTAATTTCTAAGTCGGGCCCACTCTATGCGGAGATTCTCACGTTTCTGTCTACAAAGTGTTCTCCAATACATATTAGGACCAAAAAGGTCGTAACCAATCGCTACTCTCCACATATCACTAGAGATAATTCCACATTTTGGAGATGTTTGATTTGTAGGAAAGTCAACTAACGCAAATAATCTTTGGGCAGAGTTCAGAACCCACGAGATGAAGGCAAAAAATTAATTATAGGCAAAACAAATTTAAATTAAAAACAATACAAAGAAAAAAATAAAAGAGGACAAAAACATGAAATTTTATCCCTATTTCTCTTCTAAAAATAATTAAAAAAAACTTTTCAATAGGTGCGTGTATAACCTCCCGTGTTGTAAGGGTTATGTTGTAGTTTCCCCATTCCAAGCTCTCCCTGCATTCCATCCCTCGCATACTGCTGCCACATCAGCTGCTCCTCCACCAACAGCTTCTGCTTCTTCTCCATCTCCGACATCTGAACGTACGGCGGTGGCGCCACCGCCAGAGACGCTGCGAAGGGGTCCACATTAATTGATGTAGAGGAGACCGCACCACTGCCGTTCGATGATTCCACCGGCGGTGCCGGTAACGCCAGCATTGCCGGCTGCCCCGCGGACCCTAGCGCGATACTGCTAGCACTCCCACTTGCTCCAAACCCCGGACCTGCCATGGCTGCCGCCGCCGCTGCCTGTTTGTACATGCCGTCGAGAACATAAATGTCGAAACCGCCGGCGAGGGCCATCTTTTGATGGGACAAGCCGCTGGCCGACTGAACCAGCGCCGTCTCCCAATCTGCGCCGCCATCCGAAAACGCTTCCCATGGCGGTGGAGTTGGTTCCGCCATTGCTGGCGCGGACGGAATTCCGTCGAACAAAGCTAGGGCTAATTTGTCTCCGTGTTGTTCACTTGACAACGCATTTTCTCCCAAGTTCAACAGATCACCTTCTTGTTGTTGTTGGTGAGGTTTATTAACAACTTTCTCTTGTTCAAGTTGTTCCTTTTTCTCATCCTCAATTTGAGCTTCCGAAACATGATCCTCCGGCGCCGGAAGTGCTTTTATGGCGTTCATATCTTCTCCTTCTTCAACAGGATGATCTTCTTCTTTTGTATCGCTGATCTTATTCTCTGCTTCAGCTTTTAATCTCAACGTTTGTGCGTTAGCTGACTTGTCGCGTATGAAGTCATCCATGACCTCGAGTTTCTTGGGAGTGATCTTCTCAACTTCCGGGTACTCGGAAGATCGGGCGATTCCGATGGTTTTGCACCAGCTATAAAAAATGTCGAGCTCGTCGAACTGTTTCCCGACGCGGCAGAAGATGTCGTGAACCTTTAAACAGTCAGGGGTTTCCATTTCCATGAAACGGTCGATTAAGACGCCCATTGTTTCTGTGAGATCGTAGTAAATTTGGAAACTTTCTTTTACTGAGGGGTATAGGGCCACAATTACAACCCTATTAGTCTTCGCAGCACCTGTTGAGCATTTAAAACAACATAAAAAATGAAAAAAGAATATATAAAAAAAAAAAAAAACCTAAGGAATGTTGCTGTTTAAATCAAACAATATGTCTTCAGTTTGTTTAACAGCTACACAAAATTCCATCATTTGTGGAACGGACCATTGTTTCTAAACATTTTGGAAGGAGCTCATTTTTTTGCGTTAGAAATGTTCTCCTACAATTAAAATGTTTCATCCAATAATTAAAATGATTCATCCTATAAATACGCATATATTAATATATTTATATGTGCACAGATATATACATGCATCATGCATGCATCTATACGTGTAAATCATGCATAAATTTTCATTTCTTTTTATATTTTGACAATAACAACACAAACATATATAAATGTGGTCTCATAAATCTACAAACCTGTGGGGCGACAGGCCAAAAACCTCTCAAGCAATTGCTGCAAATGCTGAGCCCTCGGAAACACCTGCTCCGTCTTCATTTCCCTCACCGGCGTAGCCCTAACGATCATTTGCTGCTGTCCCATCGCCGTCTCATCGTCGTCCTCATCGAACCCGAACGCGCTACGCCTTCCGCGGCGGCTCTGCATCCGGTACTCGAGCCGCTCGTCGAGGTAGAGCGCGTAAGTCCGAACGAAAGCCGAGTAATCCCACGACGACGAGCTCGAATTGTCCCGGAAGTCCGACATGTTGAGAAAGCGCGTGCCGCGGCGCGTTGAGAAGAAGATCTCCTGCTCGTAAGCCGGATCTCCATCGTTCAGGAGCCTCTGGACCAAAATCAGGGTCTTAAGCGCCACCGTCCAGTTTTTGGTCTTGTTAAGTCGTTTGGCTAGGGTGTTAACGCACGCGCTGATGAAGGCGCGTGAGTAGCATGTCAGGCTGAGGATCTCTCGTATGTACTTCTCCTCCGCCGGGTGTTCTTCGTGGCGCGTGGCCTTCACAATAGCCACGTCGAGGTCGGCGAGCGAGGCCGAGCCACTGACCTTGGCGAGGCCTATACTCGTCTGATCCTTGACGGCGTCCAGGGCTCTTCTTATCTTGCTAGGAGCCATGGCCGGATTTTATATATTAGAGGACAATACTGTGGAGGAAAGGGGAAATGTGAAGGGAAAATTTTGATTTGTTAAGAAATTGAATGATGAAAATGACAAGAAAAGAAGAATCAAGCTTTGGGAAAATTGAGATGATTTTTGCAGTGCCGGGTAAGGCGATTAAGGCAACTTCTAAGGACCCCATATTTCAAGGCCCTCTTATTATAGGAAAGTTTTAACTGATCAACTTTAAGCCTCAAGACCTCCTTTTTATTAGGAAATTCTTTACTAATTGTCTCTACACATGTAACACCTCAAGATGTTGAAGTTAACGGCATTACTTGGATTCAGGTCCTTTGTCACTGTTTAATGTGCCAAATAATGCGTAACCTTTTTATGTTAGTCAAAACTTTCAATTAATGTTTTATCTAAGGTAATGGATTTGATATATGTCTTTTAAAACACAAAAATTGGATAAGATATGAGTCCATATTAATTCATCTTTCTTTTTCTAAACAAAATCCTGTTAGTTTAGACCTCATGAGTTTGATTCCGTAAATTTCATAAAACTAAAACTCGAAATTGCGAATTATATTTGTTGATTCCCAGTTTTAACTTTTCAAGTTGATTCTTCTTGTTTTTATATATTAATAATTGTATGTTTATTTTTCCAAACATCTCTTAGGATATATATTTGATATGAACTACTGAAGATCTAGTTTCCAATAATTGTCCATTCGAAACACACACACACACACACACACACACAAAAAAAAAAAAAAAAAAAAAAAAAAAAAAAAAAAAAAAAAAAAAAAAAAAAAAAAACACTTGGTTATTTCTGTTACTACATAACGTATATATGGACTAAACTTTTCCTAACATAACAACAAATCAATAACTTCCTTTCAACTTCATCCTTAATCATACTAACTACCAAAAATAGTTCCTTTGAAGAGTTTGGAAATAGAAAGAATAGTATATTATCAGTATTCAGTTATTTGCACTTAAATTCGTTCTTTTTTTATGTTATTAGGATTTTTTGCATCCTTATTCCTTAAAATTTTCATGTTTTCTTATAAATCAGTCACTGAAAAAAAAACAAAAAAAAAAAAAACCGTGTTGCATCAACAATTCTTTTGCTCATATCTGATTTGCACATGACCTTCTCTTTCTCTCTCTCTTGGTTCACATCGTTGTTCATCTTGCTGGAAATATATGGATTTCGCAGAGCAACTTTTGCTCTCTTTTCCTCTTTTTTTATATATGTTTCTTTATTGTAGATTTAATATTGATTTTATTTTTTTTTTTTGAAAGCAAAATTGGATTCAAGAAAAAAAATATATGAACACTAATATTAACTCGAAAGACCCTACCACACAACGAGAGACTGATCTACCTTGAACAAATACCAAACCCACAATTTTATTAGATAAGAGATCATATACTAGCAATTTTTAGTGGTTAAAGTGTCTAAATAACATAATTTAAGACATACAGGGATCCCAGAAAGTATGTGATAGAATCCAATACAACAGCCAAACAAAGCCAAAATATATATGGTTTGTGATGCTTCTAATTATTATATATCTTGGTCTTCATGTTCAAACGGAATGGAGTTAAGAAGCAATGAAGAGGCACAATCTTTTGTTTTGCAGTGGTATTGAACACCAAAACCATCTCTTCCATCGTAAAACCACATTGTCATCCTAGGAAGATTAGTGCAAATGTCAAGGAACGTACGAGAGAAGGGAGAATTTGCATCTCGATCTTTATTCAACTGCTTCCATGACTCATCAATTACCAACTTTATATGTTGACGTGCTTCATCCTCAGAAGCACCAAATTCATTCATGTAGCACTGGATGGATGTGGGAACGTCTCCCCTTTTCTAATTCAAACTGTAAACAACAAGAAGAAAAAATTAGATCGATAATGTAAGAGTATACGCATTATGAAAAGCAATATTAGAAACCAAGCAATCTTCATGGTTCAGCTTGAATCCTAGGAAGGATGGTCTACACACAAAGACTAAGCTAGTAGGTACCTTGAATTATTTAGTTTTTAACGAAATTATTAATTAAATTTTTAGTCAACTGTGAAAATATTGAACTTCCTAAGAGAGAGATGGGCTAAAGCTTTTGTTCTCTCACGTAACTTGATTATTTTACCCTATTAAAAAAGAGGCTGACAAGGACAGTCAGTTTAGCATTACCCTCGTTGGGCGTTGTCAAAGTTCCGCAAATACTGTTAGCGAGACATATTCGTTACGTTGAAGGCTCTACAAGCTTACCTCTTTATAAGAAGCGTGTCAGTCTCACTTAACGTTAATAATAAATAAGGATATGGTGCTAGGCATTCTAAATAGAGTACTAGGCTGGTAAGCCCTAACCTTCACATTTAAAACTTTTAAAGAGAGCCACCTAGCACTAGAACCTTCACAAAAGGCTGGTAAGTCCAAACTAGCTAGCCATTTCCTAACAAGCTATATGTAAATGTAATATGCCCTGTTCAAAAAATAAATAAATATAATATGCTTACAGGCAATGTAGAGAGATCATTTGTGAGTCGACCAATAATTGATGCTTGGCGGATTATACTCGGATACCCTTCCATGGCTAATAACATAATTGCCTCTTCCCTTAGTGGATTTGTCACACAAATATACGCAATTACTAGTACAATTGGTGCTGCAATGGAAACCCATCCATTCTCTAAGTATTCTTGGAAGGTTGGCGTGTGTCCACTAGTGTACCACTTTGCCTCCAGTAAATAACATTTACTAAGATCTGCCCACTGAACATGTTTAATAAGAGAGGCATTATAACTTGTTTTAATCCTTAAAATACATAATACAACATAAATAAATCGATAATATTATTGTTCAACCAAATCATAAAAAGAACTAAAATTAAAAGTTATAATTCAAGGTTTAAACACAATACGCATACCAGTTTTTTAAGGTATTTAATGATGTGTAACCCTTGTTCTTTTAGAACATCATATGCCAATTCGTTTGTGGTGTTGTACACAGCAAGGAAGCTCAATTTCATAGTGTCAGATAATGCATCCATTGCATTCATCTCCCAACTGCAACGCAGACATATAAAGGGATGAGTAACATCATAATTAATTTACGTGCAGATCCAGAATGTTATTTTAAAAATCAAACTATTATACTGGAAACATTTAAGGGAAATATATTTAAAGGGGGGCACAATATTGAAACTAGAGAAATATATGGACCAAATTGAAAATTTAAGAAATTTTAATGGGGCACGTGCCCTCACTGTTCCTTAACATGTTGAGTATTAAAGCTTGTGTGAAAATCAAATCATCACGTTGAGATATATATGAGTTCGAAGCATGAAAGTCGAACCTTTGAAAAGCATTTGTAAACTTCTCGAGTTCATCAAGTGTACCGTAGGAATCATATGTGTCATCAACTACTGTCAACAGCAAAAATATTTTGGTTGAAATGTTTCTGCAGTATCCATATTGTGGTTCGAATACCATTCCCACGTTCCATAAGACATTCTCCACCAACCTATCTCTGCAAAAGTTCATAATTTGTCCAAGACCGCTGTGCCTCCACCACCTTTGTATGTAAATAAAAATAAAATAAAAACACAAAGAATCCAACAAAAATTAAAATGATATTTTTACGTTTCAGAATAAAGTGGCAATAAAAATCTAAACATGGCGTTTCATATATAGAATATACAATCGGTATAAGCCTATATGGGAGAATGATTTCAGGTACTCTAAATATGATTTCACATTTAATATCCTAGAGGTTAATTACCTCAGCCCTTGTATCTATGAATATAAGGCCACCACGCTATTTCATTACTGTTAGACCACCACACTCGTTGGTGTGTTTTGCATAAGTTTGATTTTGGTAACATTTAACATAACATTTAACTTGCATGATGCAAGTTCCAAAAATGGTTGAGAAAATAGAAACTACTAATTATATGCATACGGTATATGTTAGTTTACCAATTCATCTCAAAAGTTTAAGCTATTAGGAGGTAGGCCAACAATAGTTTTATACTTTAACACTCTCCCTCACGTGTGAACTGGACAATGGGTAATCGTGTAGATAAATTAATTGAAAAGCCCAACACGTGAATATTTAAGCCCGGGATATATTAAAGACTCAACACATGATGACAATTTAAATGAGGATAAATAGTGCAATTACAGGAGTTTAAACTCAGGACTTCCCACTCTGATACCATGTTAGTTTACCAATGCATCTCAAAAGCTTAAGCTATTAGGAGGTGGGTCAATAATAATTTTATACTTTAACAGTATATTTGCCCACCCGCTTGATCTTAAAAACTAATAAAACTTAATAAAATTTAATCTCAAGTCTAATGCAACTCTTTACAAGAAGAGTACTCCTAGTTAGCAGATCAATAATTTTAATTTGCCAAGGTTCCTAGTTTAAGAAATCGAGTTGTTATTCAGGATCATAATATTACCTGTACAAATCCTTCAATTCTTGCTGGTGCGTTGATTGCACTATGTTGAAATCTAATATTGCAAGTTCAAGAAAAGTTGGGTCCACATATTTCTTGTTATTCCTGCATAAATCAGTAAACCACCTGGCTTCCACCCTAGGTACTCTCCAATGCAGTGGAACCTCCAAGGCATGGCCCACTAATATAGAAAGATAATTTTCCTCTTTGTTGTTCTTGACAAATTCTTGAAGATGTTTGGAAGTAAAGTCTCTTGTTTCTTCCAAAATAGTTTCACCTTCCAGCAAGAGGAAGGACGCTTCATATAGCGATAACATCCCCAAGATATCCTTACGTACAGATTCCTTGAAATTCCTTGTCTCATCCATGAAAATATCAAAAACCTCTGTCATGTATAAAAATTACACATTAGTTTTATGGTGTTTTTATAGCTTTTTCTTTCATAGGTCTCTTTTATTTCTTTTTACATATAGTTATTTGCAATGTTATAAATCCTTAAACAATAAATATTGTGACACTATTTGATCCCTAAGCTTTTAGTTTTAACAGATTACTCTCAGCAGTTCTGCTTTTCTAGTAGTTTTTTTCTCTAACACTACATATTTGACGAAAGATTTCTAAAATTTAACAACCGCAAACAAAGTCTTTATCACCTGATAACTTGAAATTTTAAGAAATAGCTGCACTATGTATACAATATTTTCATTCACTACTATTAAAACCTGTTGAAAATTTAGAATAATTTACATTTAATGCAAATATTTGTGCAAAATTTTCAGTTGTTTATATGATACGAATGTGATTATCTACGCTAAATTTAATAAATCACTTATTAATCTTAATTTTCAGAACCAAAACTAAGCTCATGAAGTACCTTTTAACAATGCTCATAAATTAGAAATTAATAGTGCCAATATTCCTTCTTTTTAGATAAGCAACGAGGAATGATATATATATATATATATATATATATATATGTACCTTGAGGAACCCAATATTGATATTGTCGTAGAAGTCTAAATGCGAGAGCTGTGGCGTGTAAATTTCCCTTCCATCCATCCATACCAAAATGATTATTTGTGTATATACCCTTCAATATTTTCTTTATTTCATCCTCAAAGTGATAAGATAATCCAAGCCTTTGAAGCATGTCGATGTGTTCAAGCAGGGCTAGAGGTTCCAAAACCTGGTCAAGCATTATTTTAACTTTGTCCTTCAACTTGTTCCGCAGGCTGGCATATGGTTCTGACTGCAGTAAACAATTTATAATGCTTATTAACAGTGGTGGCGTTATAATTTTTTTCAATGGAGAGTAAAATTAAAGATATTATTTTCAGAAACGGATATATATATATATATATATATATACATATAGTCACATCCTATTATTGAGTGGGAGCCTAGTTATAATTAAAAAAATATATATATATATATATAGTCAAATCCAATTATTGAGTGGGAGCCTAGTTATAATTATTTTTCTTATAAAACCGGATACAAAAACATAAATGTTAATATACATATTTTTGTGTGTTCACTAATAAAAAAAAACATGTTTTGTATTTAAATTATTTCAATGAGAAAGCTGCTTTTTTTCCCCTTACGAAATAGCTACACATATAAAATTTTTTAAACCATTTTATGTGTGAAAATTCAAATTTTAAAAATTGTGTGAGGCGCGTGCCTTCACTCAGTGGCTCTGCCGTATTGCTTACAAACGGTAAAAGCACCGGCAAAATATGTAATTGTAATGCAATGTATTGATGTCAAACAGAATACAATCATTTTGGTGCCATTTGCATTCTGATTATGATCTTTCTCATACCAAATAGTACTCTTTAATTATGAAACCAATCATTGAATTTTAAAAAGGGATAAAATTATTTTGGTAGAGTCTATTATAATAAAATATTTTATTGGTATCTTATAATTTTAATAATATTAAAACAGTACTTTTACTATTAAAAAAATTCTTTTAGTACCTTACAATTAATTTTTGAGACATAAAATGTCTATTCTATTCTCTCATTAGATTAACAACAAATTAATAATTTTTAAAAAATGAAGAAAATACTTTAAAACATATAAAAATTTAAAAAAGCAAAAAAAAAAATTTTTTTTTTTAAAATATTTTAGAAGTTATTAATTCTTTTAATTAATGAAAATGACATTTTGGACATTGTACGTCTCAAAAATAGGTGTTAGGGTATTGAAAGAATGTCTTTTTAAAAGGAAAAGTATCATATTAACATTATTGAACACATATGGTACTAATGAGATGTTTCAATATAACAAAGGGTACCAAAATGATTTATCACTTTTAAAAAAACAAGAAATATTACTATTGTGTATTATTTTTAGGGAAATTTTTTATAGTAGCAACTGTTATTTTATCTTATCTCTAGGAAATGCTATTTTAGTTGTTAGATTTGATTTCTGGTGGTTTAATATGTGAGTAGAAACTATGTCGCACACTATAAATTTTTAATGTATACATTCACATGTGCACATACTCATTTATATGAGCACTAGTTGAACTCCACGAGCTATATACGTGGGGAGTAATCTGTATGTTAAGTTTTAATTACTGGGTTATTATTAAAACTATATGAAATATGGATACAGGATCAAAAAAACAAAAAGGAAAAAAAAAAAAAAAAAAAAAAAAAAAAAAACAAAAAAAAAAAAAAAAAAAAAAAAAAAAAAAGTTTTAGGGCATGAAGCTAAAAAAGGGAAAAAAATTTGACTAAAATGAAGAAATAAATAGGTTCTAGGGCAAAAGGTACCAAAATGAAAAAAAAAAAAAAAAAAAAAAAAAAAGTTTCAAGGCAAAAATAAAAAAGCATAAAAAAGGACCAAAAAGAAGAAACACATAAGTTTTACAGCATAAGTAACCAAAACAAAAAAAAATACTACGTTCATACTTCTGGTCATCATTACTACGTTCATACTTAACTTTTACTTCTTTAAAACTATAAACCTAAATTTTAGGCTATATTTTTTTCTTCGTTAATAGTAAAATAGATACTAATACACTTTAGCGAAATAAAACTTCAATCAGTATTTCTTAGTAAAACTCAAATATTTACAATACTTTTCTAAAAACATTTTTAATTTCTTAATATTAAATAATATGTAGATAAAATTCTTTTAAAACTTTGAACTTGTTTTCCTTAAACGTGGTCATATATTTAACCTATCATTTGCATATCATTATTATTCATGTGCCATTAACATAATAGCATTTTAGATATATTAACATAACTTATAACTTGAGGTTGCTATGCATAGCCTCATTATCTCCTACACTTTACTTTCATTACATAACTTATTTACATTCATAAATATTATTTACTTTATATACATAAAGCTTAGTAGCATTTTAAAAATACGAAAAGACTAAAATGAAAAATAAATAAGTTTTGAGGTAAAAAATAAAAGAAAAGACTTTGAAACAAAAAGGGAAAGAGAGAGGTGCCATTTCAACCAAAACGTTGCCATTTTGTCGATCAAAATATCAGCCTTTTGGTCGAAAGTGTTAGAAGGGAGAAAGCTTTTACGCATTCTATTTTATATAGATATAGGGAGATACATGTACAATATTTCTTAATTTATACGTACATATGCATATGTACATGTACCGAGATCTTCATACTGTATGTGATTCACACAATATAAATTCCAAAAAAAAAAAAAAAAAAATGGTCTCCATTGAACGATGGTTTCCATGCCTACAATAGTGTTATAATTTTTTTCTTCATCAATTCCTCTCACTCTATTTTCTTATCTTTCAAGTGACGCGTAGCTATAGCACCAGCATGCACGAGCTATTATTTGCCGAAAAATATATTTTATTAGAAAAAAGAGGGGCAGAGAATAAAGCCACTAATTTTACCTCGTTGGTGTATTCACTTGTAATTGACTGGACGTAATCGAAGTCCCAAATCGTTGGGTACTTGGAGTAGCCAGACGACCGAACAATCTTTTCATCGGAAGTTGTAGTGCCGTTTGCCGCCATGCTTGGCTTGATGTACTGATTGAGTTTTTCCTGGCCTGAAAATCAGAGAAGAGCTCCGGCTATGAGAAAAGATTTGATTGAGACGATAAAGGCAGAATTGGTAAAATGCTCAATCATTTGATTGAGTTGTTCATTGCAGTATATATATATATATATATCTATAAGAATAATTACAACTAGCTTTTCATATATATAACAATCTTTTCTGGTCTAATATTAGAATATTATAGCAGTATATATATCTATAACAAGCTTTTCATATCTTGCAGTATATATATCTTAGAATATTATAGCAGTATATATATCTATAACAATCTTTTCATATCTTGCAGTATATATATCTTAGAATATTATAGCAGTATATATATCTATAACATTAATCTTTTCATCGGAAGGTTTCGTGAGAAAAACTAATCATAATAACCCGGGTCTGCTCACTATTAATTAATGTTTAGCTATAATATTAGGCATATGAATATATAAACAACTACTACGCAAAGTATCTCCCATATTTACCTTATATGCTATGCTTTTGCTTCGCATGTCTTGTCTGTCACAAGAATACGAAGCATATATATAGCAATATCTGTGACATGAGGAGGATATATGCTTGAGGGTTTCGTGGATATTAAAATAAAAAATTATTATTGACTCATCTTTTAATAATTTAAATTTTTTAGATGAATTAATAAATAATAATTTTATATTTTAACCGTGCATGTTTTCCATTTTAAAGGTTAGTTTGGTATTTTTGCACTCTTATTTATGTATGTATGCATATATATATATATATATATATATATTGTTTGAAAGGTAAAAGATATGAATAAAACATGCAGACGTAATTGCTCCAAGAGTGGTGACAGGTCGAAGTTAGATGTTGGATTAAAAGTGGTGGTTGTAGATGCAACCACTCTTTATTTTGTCCCATTATAATTGGATATAAAATATAAATTTTAGGGAGGTTATAAAATATAAATTTAATAAAATTTCATACAAAAAAAAATTAAAATAAACAAAAATTCAGATAGTAACCCTGCTCACTCTTATTTATGGTTTACACGTTCTTAATAATTATAAGAGCGTTTACTTAATAGATTCGTGTCATAATTTAAATTATGATTTGTTATTTATTATAATATTTTTTTTATAAAAAATATACTTAAATTAAAAATAATTTTAAATTTATTATTTTGTTGTATTTTTTTTCTCCCCTAAAAATGGAAATTGGGGTGGAGAATTTGCAAAATCCCCAGTCTTGAACTGTGTGCCGCCGCCATAACTCGCTGCCGACACACCTTATCTTGTCATGGTTTTCACTGTGTTGAGGACAGTGGACAAGTCGTTCGTGGCTTCAATATTCAGCAAATCTCAATTGAATTGTCTTGTTAGTAATCAGGATTGGCTTTATTTGAATTCTTGAATTATTTGCAGTTAAAAAGTTATTGGGACTTTACCATTCCACATTTTTCTTGTTATTTGACTAAGAGAACCTTATGCGCGCGATGACTTTTATATTAATTAACCTTAATCGTTTACCATTCCACTGATTTTAGATTGAGTCGTGTGAGATGACGTTTATATTAATTAACCTTAATCGTTTTACGTCCGGTTTATTATTAAATCACATGCAAATAAGAAGTTGATCCGTATAATCTCCATAAAATCAGTCGGCTAACTACGAAACTTACTTGAATTATCATAAACAAACTCAGACTTAGGGGTTGCTCTTTTATTTTTTTGAGTTAGGGTGATTTAAATGATAATTTTAAATTTAACTTGAGTCATAACTTAGAAGTTATAACTTGAGTTTGTGTTTTGATGTGCACATTTGAGTTATGATTTAAATTAAAAATATTTTTAAATTTGTGTTTGGGTTGGTCAAAATTTAAATTTGTATTTAGATAGTATTTTAAAAAAACTCAATAGTGATGAAAAATTTTAATAGGGTATATGGGTGAGATTATATTCGTCTTTTCGTTGTGAATGCATAAAAAAAATTATCTCAATCAAAATTAAAACTAAAAGTTATGGCATTTTTAAGAATAAAAAAAATATTGTTCATCAATTTGAGTTTGAGTTTCTGAACTCGAGTTGAAGGAAAAATTTGAACTGAAATTTAGCCAAACTCGATTTTAATTTCGAGTTCAAACTCGAGTTCAAACTTAAATTTTACAAAAGAACATTAACTTAAATAAAGTTGTAACTCGAGTTTAAACTTTTTTTGAGTTTTGTTGGAAAAGAACAATCCTTTAATTATCTAAAAAAATTAAATCTTGATTTACCGTAAGCATTAAATTCATTTACTAGAAAATCAGTATCGAAAATTAGGCAGAGGTGTTGACAAACTCGGTTTTTTTTTATAATTAAAAATTATCAAAACTGAAAAGTTAAGAGGAGATTGAGAGAAATACGCATGATTAAAAGGGCAACAAAAATAAATAGGTCAAGATTTATAATTAGTTAGTAAATACGTTTAATAGGTGTAAAACTGAATTTACATTAAGTTAAACATTTCAAAGATGCTTCTAATTAAAAGGGAAAATGTAGTAAATAGCATATTTATTAAATTAAATTAAGTAAATAATATATTTTAAAACTATTTAAAAAAAATAGCAGTCATGTGGTACATGAATCATTTTTTCAGCTAGTAAAACATTTTTCATGTAAATTTTCTTTGTACGATTGATAAAAAAAAATCACGTAAATAAAGATTTTTTACCACGTAAATTATTTTTTATCGGTCATAAACGAGTTATTTACATGGTAAATAATTCATTTACCACTTAAATTATTATTTATTTTAAATAGTTTTAAAATCTTCTATTTACTTAATTTAATTTTAAAAATTTACTATTTATTATAATTTTTTTAATTATTATTAAAATGGAAATGAAATTGTAAAATTATTAAATAGATGTTTAATTTATATTTTTAGAATCATTTTTTTTTATATTTTTTTTTATAAAAAATTATAAATTATAATTTAAAACAAACATTCTCTGAAACACCCTAAAACTATACCCAAAGTCAAGTGCATATCGTCAGAGGAAGTATCGTCATTATTTTCACCCACATAAGTATTTTTTCATTAAAAAAAAAAAAAAAGGAAATAACTAGAAGGTTTTGGAAAATCTTCCGCCGCCGCAATAAATTACTACTTTTTATTCTTTTAGAAGTTGTTCACCATTAGCGGCACCTGTATCCATTGGTTTTTCACTTCGTTGAAGACAACAGCTCACGACACCTGTCACTTTCCCTTAGCCCTTTGTGTATCGTGGCTCCAAAATCGACGTTTAAGAAGATATTTAGTAGGAAAATTTATTTAATTTAAATTATGATTTGTAATTTATTATAATATTTTTTTATAAAAAATATACATAAATTAAATATAATTTGAATCACATAATTTAAATTTTTTAACTAAATATTCTCTTATTTTTATTCATATTTTTAATTTAAAAAAAGAAATAATTAGAAGTTTTGAAAAATCTTCCGCCGCTGCAGTAAATTACTATTTTTTTTAAAAAAAAGAGTTGTTGTAATTCACCGTTGCCGACACCTGTTCCCATGGTTTTGCACTTCGTTGATGACAAACGTTCACGACTTCTATGTTTGATTAAACCCCAATTCAATTGTCTTCTTGGACGCTTCATTTAAATTCATGTATTAGTTGCAATTAAGTATTTAGTAGTGGTGATTTAAGTAATGGTACGACTTTGCACCATTCTACTTTACTATTATTATTGTTATTCAACTAAGAAAACATCATCCGATTAAAAAACTAATTTTGGATTAAGTCATGTATAACGAATTAATATTTTATAGTCATATTCATTTCACCGATTTAAATTTAAAATTTAAATTTTATTATAGTAAAAAACTCTCAAAAATAATTATATTTAACCTTCTTACTACTATAAAAATAATAAAAAAAAAATAAAGAAAGAAAGAGAACAAGAAAACAAGTACCAACAAAAATACAAGAGAAAAAAAAAAAAAAAAAAAGATGGGAGCTTGACACTTGGCCAATGGAGGGTAGTGGAGCAAACGAATCTTTGTCTCTTTATGTATGTTAAAGATTAAAGATAAGATTCATATGAATGGCATAATTGAATTTACCAATGTAAATGAATTTTCTGGTTTTTCAATTTCCTACGGTATGTTATCGTCTCTAATTTTTTAATAAGAGAATTCGAACTATAATTTAAATCATGATTCATGATTTATTATAATGTTTTTTTTCATAAAAAATATACGTAAATTGAGAATAATTCTGAATTATAATTCTGAATTTATGAATCAAATGCCCACAAACTTATGCGCCTATTTCATTCTTGTCAGTTCTTTTGTACTTTTTTGGGTCTCAAACTGATTACCAAATAATCAAGTAAATTATGAGTTGGTAAGAAAAAAGTTACATGTTAGAGAAATTGTAAGGCATGTTTTTTTCTCAAATTTAAGTTATGAATTTGAATTTAGTATGTGAGAGAAAATACTATAGTAAAAAAATTAAATTTAAATTTTTATAAGAAAAAATATTATAATAAAAAATTTAAATTATAATTTGAGTTAAATAAAACAACATTTCGTAGTAATATCTATTGGAAGAAGCAAGCCAATTGGCTTACAAGGAACCATGTGATATGTCAAATTACTTGTGTATGGGTGAGAGTATGCTGCCACCACACACCACCCCACACGCCTTTGTGGGCGAGGGCGATTAGGAGTTTAGGGTGCTTTTGAGGCGCATTTTGCTTGCTTATATTTCTCAAATTTAATCTGAACCGTTGATGAAAAGACATCTTTTAATCATCACAAGAAGTTAATGAGCTCTCTTTTTACTTGCTTGTGTTTCCTAAATTTAATCTAGACCATTGAGTTTATTGGGCATGATCTAATAGTTAAAATTAAGTGTGTATTATTACTGGATATGATTAATTACATTTTTCTTAAACTATGACTCGTGATATATTTTACCGTTGCCGACACCTGTTCCCATGGTTTTGCACTTCGTTGATGACAAACGCTCACGACTTCTGTGTTGATTAAACCCCCATTCAATTGTCTTCTTGGACGCTTCATTTAAATTCATGTATTATTTGCAATTAAGTATTTGGTAGTGGTGATTTAAGTAATGGTACGACTTTGCACCATTCCACCTTACTATTATTATTGTTATTCAACTAAGAAAACATCATCCGATTAAAAAACTAATTTTGGATTAAGTCATGTATAACGAATTAATGTTTTATGGTCATGTTCATTTCACCGATTTAAATTTAAAATTCGAGTTTTGTTATAGTAAAAAATTTTAAAAAACAGTCATATTTAATTTTTTTACTATTATAAAAAATAATAATAAAAAAATAAATAAAGAAAGAAAAAAGAAAGAGAACAAGAAAACAAGTATCAACAAAAATAAAAGAGAAAACAAAAAACAAAAAAGATGGGAGCTTGACACTTGGCCAATGGAGGGTAATGGAGCAAACGAATCTTTGCCTCTTTATGTATGTTAAAGATTAAAGATAAGATTCATATGAATGGCAGAATTGAATTCACCAATGTAAATGAATTTTCTGGTTTTTCAATTTCCTGCAGTACGTTATTGTATCGGGGATTTGAATCATAATCTGAATTATAATTTATAGTTTATTATAGTGTTTTCTCTCACAAAAAATACACATAAATTGAGAATAATTATGAATTATAGTTCTGAATTTATGAATTAAACGTCCACAAGTTTATACTCCCATTTCATTCTTGTCAGTTCTTTTGTACTTTTTTGGGTCTCAAACTGATTACTAAATAATCAAGTAAATTATGAGTTTGTAAGAAAAAAGTTACATGTTAGAGAAATTGCAGGGCATGTTTTTTTTTCTCAAATTTAAGTTATGAATTTGAATTTAATATGTGAGAAAATATTATAATAAAAAAATTAAATTTAAATTTTTATAAAAAAAAATATTATAATAAAAAATTTAAATTATAATTTGAGTTAAATAAAACAACATTTCGTAGTAATATCTATTGGAAGAAGCAAGCCAATTGGCTTACAAGGAACCATGTGATATGTCATATTACTTGTGTATGGGTGAGAGTATGCTGCCACCACACACCACCCCACACGCCTTTGTGGGCGAGGGCGATTAGGAGTTTAGGGTGCTTTTGAGGCGCATTTTGCTTGCTTACATTTCTCAAATTTAATCTGAACCGTTGATGAAAAGACATTTTTTAATCATCGCAAGGAGTTAAGGAGCTCTCTTTTTACTTGCTTGTGTTTCCTAAATTTAATCTAGACCATTGAGTTTATTGGGCATGATCTAATAGTTAAAATTAAGTGTGTATTATTAATGGATATGGTTAATTACATTTTTCTTAAACTATGACTCGTGATATACTTTACCTCTCAATTTTCAAAACATAGCGCCCACTTCCCGAACTATGAATTATTAACAAAATACACCTTCAATTTGTGTTTCTAACGGAATCGCTACATGTCACATAAATATTAATTGTTGCTACACAATTTTGTGCACAATTACTCTTCTACTCATGATTCATAGATTTATATTTTTTTACAAATAATTTTAATTTTAATTTTATATGATAATAAATAAAATAAAACAATAAAACAAAATTTGTAGACAAAATTTTTATTAAATGAACTTTACTTTGAAAGTTTTAATTTTTAATTTGTAATATTTTTTCAAGAACATGTAGGATACGAAAATACATCCAATTATCTAACATGAGCCACTAGTCTGTTAGAATATTGACAGAATGAGACTTTTTGTCAACGATTTATAATTTGAGAGAGCATGTGTTACGTTTTAAAATTTAAAAATAAAGTGTCAGGAGAATTTTTGTAATTAATCCTAACATATGTGTGTTATAACAGTTATGTTTGTTCATTAAATAAACACATTTTACTGAATTAATATCTATTACGACAGTTATGTACGTTGATGAACATGTACTTTTTAAGTTTAACTAAAGGTTATATTTGTTATAACAGTTGTAATTGTTGTGATAGTTGCATCCGTTTGTGAACATGTACAAATAATTGCTCCTTACATCTAGAATTCAATTCATGGATTTGTTACATCTTGGAAGTAATTTGTCAGGAATACCTGCTAGCAAGAAGAAACTATTTTGTTTAGTTACAAGTTTACAACAATTTCCCTGCAGCCAAACAAAAAAATAGGCTTCCTCTCAATTTTTCAAATTTAGCAATTTGGCCTTTTTTTTTTTTATAGCAATTGATCCCTTTAACTTAAAAATCTTTGCAATTAAGGCTCAGTTAAAAATGGCTTCTTCTAAAAAAAAGAAAATTCTGATCAAGTGTCGTTCACATGAGAATCTGTCGAGGGCAATAAAAGTCATTGCTCACCCTATTTATTCAATTATATTGATATCAGAAATTCGATGGGTCCGAGCACAATTAATTATGATAAATAACTATTGGTTTGCAAAGGTTATTGCCTTGCTTAGATGCTCTAAGGATGAGAGGTGACCTTTATTACTCTCAATTTATGCTCACATGCGCATTAAGTAATTAAAATCGTGAAAAACATACTCTGTTTTGATTGGGTCTTAATTCAAAAAGTTATCAAATTCAAAAATTTGAAAGGGACATCCTTAAAAAAAAAAAAAAAAAAAAAAAAAAAAAAAAAAAAAAAAAAAAAAAATAATGAGCATCCAAACAAAAACACAACTCACACTAGTTCAAGTCTTCACTGAACGGTAATGGAGCTTTGCGACGGGAGTGACATTAGCCATATTTGGTAGCTTGTATTCTATTATATTGTATAAAGTGGCACTACTATAAATTTTATACTAGACGACGCTTATTTAACAACGTTTTAAGAAAAACAGTCATCTACTGTGGTGAAAAAAACAGAACGAAGATTTACCTGTTTTAAAAATTTGTACAGCATATTAGACGACGGTTTCTAAAAAAAATTAAAAAAGAAAAAGAAAAACGGAATTTTTCCCACTCATCTATTTCACTTAAATTTCAAACTTTTCTCTTTGCCTTCTATAATTCCAAGCACTCTCTTCCATTTTCTCATACTCTTATTTTCAAACTCTAATATTTCTTTCAATCCCTCTCTCTTCCCCACTCTCTCTCTTTCTTCACTCTGTCTGTCTTTTTCATTCTCTCTCTAATTCCTACCCCTCCCAAACCTTAATCTTTTTCTCCAAAATCGCTCTTTTTTAATATCAATTGTTGCCATTGTCGCCCTATGACCCAACGACCATGCATGTTGCCACTGCTTCACTCTTCTCCATGTTTTCCGTCATCATCCACTGAAATTCGAGAACTTAGGAGTTTTGAGGTTTGTTAGCTTTGATTTTCTCTTTCCCATTTCAATTTTTCGTTTGAATTCTTATATGTGTTTTTCTTTTATATCTAAATATTTTGGATTAGTTAGATTCGTGTTATTTGTTAATTAGTGATGAATGTTATGAACAAAAAATTTGTAGTATTTTTTGTACGTTGTTATTTTTGTCATTTAATGAGATATGAGACTGTTTTCTAATTTGTGAATAATACTTCAAGAGATTGTTGTTTAAGAATGGAAATAAAATTAGGGTCAGAATTTTTTTAAAAAATTTTTTAGAAGACATTTAATGGCGGATGATTGTTTTATCAAAAATCGTCATCTAAAGTGTTTTTCTTGCACTTTCACGTGCATATTAGACGACAGTTAAAAACTATCGTCTAAAGTTTTATACATTTAACGACTCTGGATAAGATGATGATTTTTAAGCCGTTATCATATGTTTTAACGACAGTTAATAACTGTTACCTAATCTGCTTTTTATACTAGTGTGTATTGCATTGTGTTGTATTATCAAATTACAATATGGTGTTTGATGTCATGATATATTGTGTAAGGTTAAAATGTAAAATTTTAATAATTTGGGGTCAAAATGCAATTTTTTAAAACTTTAGGGTCAAGATATAATTTTTTAAAAGTTTTGGGGACAAAATGAAATTTTATAAAAATTTTGAGGTCAAAGTATAATTTTACAAAAATTTTGGTGAAAAAATGTAAATTTTAAAAAGTTTTAGTGTCAAAATGTAATTTTTAATAAATATAAAATTTGTATCGTGCCCTTAAATTTTTTAACAAAATTAAAATTAATAGACCAATAGTTTATATAAGTTAATAAATATATTAAATTATTGTTTTTATCTATAATTTGTTTAGTTATGAACTATAACTTGATAAATTTATTCATAATTTATCTAATTATGAATTATAACTTGACAAGTTATGATTTATTAATTTTTATAACTAAAAATTAACCTGTATATTTTCTTTTTTATATTGGGTTATTTTTTACTATTTCCGAAAAATTAATCTGACTTGGGTGAAACTTTGTGCTGGGCTCGTTAATCTCAATTGGGCCTTTTTTCACTTGGGTTAGGGCAGCTTGGTTGGGCCCATGTAACTGAGTTTGCATTGCACTTCGTGTGGGAGAAACCAACCTCGAAGTGAGACTGACGCCGCCGCTAGTGTTCTGCACTTCACCATCGCCACTGTGGGTGTGAATTGGGCAGGCACAATTGCCGCCATCTCGACAGTTTCTCCCTTTCCGGGACGGTTTTTTCAGGCGGCCAAACTTCTCCACAAGTTTCTCCTTTTGCAGACCGTGTGAGAGAAAGTGACTGCGACTCGGATTCAGGGCAGGGACGAACGCCGCCGTCGTGATGATGAGTCTCGACTTCTTGGGCTTCGCCACCGTCGAAACTTGGATGCTTCCTCCAACGGTTCTAAGACCCCACTCGCGAAATCTTCCAACTTCGTCAGAACTTTGGCTTTATCCTTGGTGCGTCGACGGGCTTCTCCTCCACTCCGGCGACTGCTAGCGCTGAGCCCACTCCTCCGAAGACGATGCTCATGAAACGGAGCAGAATCTCGTGGGTACGAATCTCTACTAATTTCGTGCTCATACGGAGTCGTGGTTCCGACAGAGTAACGGCGGAAATCGCGACGGAAAGAAGCGCGGAACTCATCGATTCGTTGGATGGCATGGCAGAGAGCTCGTGGGTCTAGCCGTCTGCGATTTCGATTCCATCTGAGAACGTCGCAATCCCAGGCTTCTCCGTCCGAATCAGCATCTGAATCGACAAGGTAAGGCCGCTGTTTGCTCCGACGGTAGTGGCAATGCTGTGAATGTTGCTTCTGGAACTGTGGGTTGGACTGTGGTTTCAGATCTGCGTCTAGGTGGGGGTTGTGTTGATGGTGGTGGTGGTGGTTTGGCTGGTAATGAGAATGGCGGCGGTGGTTTGATTGGTTGCGGATCTGGTTGTATCGATGGTGGTGGAGATGAGGTGGTGGAGGTGAAGGCGAGTGGTCGGAATAGTCACACTAGTGCTGCTGGTGGTGGTGGTAGTGATAATACTGTGAAGGTGGGGGTGGTGGTGATGGTGGAGGTGTGGAGGAGAACAGATTCGCTGGTGGGCACTCCACAGTTTGAGATCCAGAACTCCACTCGAAATGGTTCCAATCACCAATCATGGCTATTGTACCTACCAACTGACGTAGCAGAAAGAAGAAAAACAGAATTTTCTCGGTCTAATCGGACGATGGTTCTTGAATCTACTAAAAAAATTAGAGAGAAAAATTAACTCTAATTTAATTATTAAAATATTTAAGGGACGTTTAGGAGATTCGGTCTTTAATTTGAATGATAATTCGAGCTTGTTACAGAATTTTTTTTCATACGTGAATTAAAAATAATTTTAATATTCTAATTTATAAACTAAACGTCTTTTTAAATCTTTAATTATAATTAATAATATTACTATTTATAACTCACAGATAATAAAATAGTAATTATGACAGACGATAAAATAATAAAAGAAACGATAATTAAACTAAACATAAAGATTTTGACATAATTACTAAACTAACATTAATTTTATTATTCTTCCTAAAGTAATGCTTCTCTTTGCCATAGAGGAAATGAGAAAATAAATATATATCCTAACTCCTTCCTTGATATTGATTCCTAATCAATTATAATGTACTCTTATAACCCAATAGTGATTTAAATTATTCACAAAGATATTTAAGTAATTGAATTAATACGGTTCTTTTTTTGTTTATAAATTTAGTAATATGAAAAAGGTCATTAGTTCCTCAAAACAAAAAAAGAAAGGGTCATTAGTTGTTTCCCAAATAGATAAGTAAGATTAATTACAAAAATTTAATAAATTATGATCCGTGCAACACTTTAGCTCTGTAATCTTCAAAACGTAATAAATGTTCTCTCCAAACTATAAATTGTTAATAAAAACCTTGTTTTGTTATCCAAAACGTAATAAATGTTCTCTCCAAACTGTGAATTGTTAATAAAAACCTTATTTTGTTAACATTTTTAACAGAAAACAAATGTATGATGTATAATTTACAGGTATTTAGGTATTCTATCTATTCTTATAAAATATTAAATCTAAAAAAAAACTATTTTTAATTCTACTTTACATGAAGTACATACTATTAAAAAATGTTATTAAAAATAAATTGTGAGTTAAGTTAAAAAATATATATTGTGAATTTAAAAATTATAAGTTTTAATTATTTTATTATTGAAAGAGTTTCAATTAACTTTAAAAAGTGTAAGATTGAAAATTTTGTTTTATTTATTATCATAGTAAATGAAAATTAAAAGATATTTTAAAAAATATAAATATAAAAGTGATGTGTAGAATAATAATTTTGCACCAAACTACAAGAATAATAAATATATGTGTGACAAGTGTTAATTATGTTATAGATCCTAAGAGAAGTGAATTTTTTTGTTAACATTTTATAATTCAGAGGGGAGGACGGATGTTATAAAGTCAAACACCAATGGCCACCACCAAAAACATCAAGGGTTCGTTTGGTATGATGATTTAAACTAAGGTGATTTTAATCATGATTCTAAAATCAGAACCATGATTCATGATTTTAGATTCAAATCATGATTCTGAAACCATAATTCAGAATCAGGAGTTTTGAATCATATTGAATCAAGAGGAGGTAGTTTTAGAATCATGATTTGAGTTAGTTTAAAACATCCAAACGTACTTTAAAATTAGTTTGAATCATCCAAACTAAATACTGATTCTGAATAGGATTTAAAATTATAATTTTATATCCATCTACTAAACGTACTTTAAATATTGCATTCATGTGAGAGAAAGGCATAGTTGTTAGCGGACAATGTCCAAACCAAGAGGACTAGATCCACGACATATATAGAAAATAGGTTGATGAATTCGCAAAATCTAGGAAAAATGTTCCTCTCCCAAAAGCAATATAAAAAAGAAAAAGAAAATCTCCACTTTGTTGTCCACTAGTCTTTCCTATTGTTTCACTCCATGAAGTCCCTCTTCTAGTTCGCGCTCAAGCTCTATTTATGATACTTTCCATTTAGGAAGGAATGACATAAGGATATTTTGATTTGGAAGGTTTTTTAATATGATTAAAAAAAATAAATTATCAGTAATTTTATATTTTTAACTGTTATATTTGTATACAAAATTATTTATTATATATATTTTTTAATTTAAAGTGATTTTGATCAGATTTAACGATTAAAAAAATAAATCTTATCAGTGGAGAAGCATACCAAAAAAAACTTTATTCTAATTTTTATGATGATTTTCCATTTAGTAAGGAATAACATAAGGGCATTTTGATTTTTTAAGAAAAAAATATTTGGATTTCAAATGAAAAAAATGGATATATTCTCGTACCAAACGTGCCAAAAAAAAAGAAGGTATTTATCATTATCCATGTATGTGTAAATGTAATCGAAATTTCTATCTTCGGGTCCGTTCATTTCATTGATTTGAGTTTGTAATTTAAATTAAAATGTGATTTTATATGAGAATTTTTTACTATAATAAAAAAATTAAATGTAACTATTTTTAAAATTTTTTATTATAATAAAACTTAAATTTTAAATTTAAATTAGTGAATTAAATAAGTTGATTCGTTCATATAATCATATGGGTATATTGTTCATCGCTTTGATTTTTCTTTGATGACGGACAAGAGAAGAATGGCATTTTTGTTATTAACCCCAAAGATTGTACTTAATTTTAACAGAGGTTGCCGACGTTTCAAGGGGGGAAAAAACTAACACGTGGCGCATCCTCTAAGGTCTGTCCTTAACACTCCTCAAGAAATATATTCCAAAAGTATCCAAAGGAACCCCGTTATTTTTCACAGCAAAACAATGACATAGACTAATTTAGTAGTGTTGTGAATTAAAAAAAATTATTTTTAGTTATATTTAAAGAAAAAATAGTTGTTATAAAAAGTAATTTAATGTTTAATAAATTATAATATAATAGTTGTATTGATTTTAAAATTAGTATAGTAGCGTTTAATATATTATAAAGTTAAATTAATGTAAATAGTTAAAATGATTAAAATAAATTAAAATAGGAGTTTGGTTTCTCCTAAAACAGATATCTTTAAACACAAAGGTAACAATAAGTTCAGGGTCCGTTTAGTTCGTTGATTCGAGTTTTTAATTCGAGTTAAGATGTGATGTTATGTGAGAGTTTTTTACTGTGCAAAAAAAAGTTAGATATGATTGTTTTTGAGAGCTTTTTATTGTAATAAAACTCGAATTCTAAACTCGAATCGGCGAAGTGAACGAGGTCTCAAATTCTGAGAAATTCACATCCAAATCTCCAAATAAAATTAGATCAGGAATTAAACTTCCATTTCAACTCCCAAGACACCAACTTTCCATCATTTTCTCATGGATTATCGGGAACCAAACACAAAAATAACAACAACAGAATTTTAATTCCAACTGAAAAACCAAAAAGAAAGAAAGTTACCTGGGAAGGTTGAAGAAGGAAAATGCGCTTGAAAATAAGGGGACGTTCTTGAGAGAGAGCGGCAAACGGAGAAAGGAGCGCCAAGGACGGAGCGAGAGAAGAGAGAGTGAGCAACGGAGTGAGAGAGCACAGAGAAGAGAGATGAGTTGATAAATGTGATTAGTGAGGTGGTCATTTTTTAATTTTATTAGGAGTAAAATTGAGAATAAGAAACTTTTATTAATATTGCTTACCAAATTTCCGCATAAATTGAAAGTAGAATCAGAAGGCTAATTCTGCTTTTTAGCATCAGATTGTTAACAAATTATTCAAAAATATATTTTTGTGCTTTTTACCAAACGGTTTTATCAACTTCAACTCCAGCTATACGCGCTTTTCCAGAATCAATACCAAATTGGACCATTGACTAGAAGTCAATGGGGCAAGCAAAATTTCCCAAATTTTTCTCCACCACACGCACAAGTCAAAACTTTCAATCTACTATCGGATTGAAAAAAAAAGAAAACAGAAAATAATTATGCTAAATAATTTTTGACATGTGTTTTTTTTAACACTTTTTTTCTTTTTTTCTTTTACATGTGTTATATAAATAACAATTGTTATTAAATAATTTAAAACACAATTATTATTTTATTCACGCACTTTAATTTTTTAATCTAATCTACATATAAAAATAAAAAGGATTCTCAAAATTTTTAACTTACATTTAACTAATTATGGATGTTTCCTAATCAAAAATTCAAATTTAAATTATAGAATTATTAAAATACTTTTAAAATAATTAAATATTAATTTTTGTTAAAAATTTAATGAAAATAGTTGTTTTTAAAAATAAAAGGATAAAATGTTATAAATTTTTTTTTGTAATTAATTCTTTTAAAAACCTAAGTGAAAAGAATTTTAAATCGGCCGATTATGTTTTAAATATTTATTTATTTTTAATAAATTTTTTTTTATTTTACTAATTTAAATTTAAAATTTAAGTTTTATTATAATAAAAAATTTTCAGAAATAATCACATTAAAATTTTTTATTATAATAAAATTTTTTTTACATAAAAATACATATAAATTTAAATTAACGAATTAAATTAAAAAAGAGTGAGTTGTGGGGCTACGGGGAAAGAAAAATATTCCCACAAATCCAAGGAATCCCGTCCCTCTTCACAGCAAAGCAATGAAATGGAAGTTAGTGGGGCCAAGCAAAATTTCCCAAAATTTTCTCTCCACACGCAGAAGTCAAAACTTTCAATCTACTCTCGCATTGAAAAAAGGAAAACAGAAAATAATAATGCACTTTCCAGATACTACTTTGCCAGCGCTTTGCGCACTTTGAAAGGCGAAAAAAAAAAGAAAAAAAAAGACGTAGAAAATGACCTTTTGACTGTGAAATATATAACATCTGGATAATATATACTTATTTTTATTCCTTTATTCTCCTTCGGACAGAGTAAAACAAATTTTAGTCTAGAGAATGGGAAACGAAAGCTCGAAAGAATCGTCGTCTCCTTTTCCAGAATCGAAGGGTTCGTCTTTGTCGTCGCGGCTCAAAGACCGGCTTCACCTTCACAGTGTTCGCCGTCATCTTCATCTTCGCCATGGCAGCGGCGGTTCTGCTTCCTCTGCAGTCAGGAAGCTTCTCGACGCCGATCATTTCGCCGGAATCGCTCTCCTCACTCTCCTTCGCGTACGTCGTTTATTTTTTTTTAATTTCTTTGTTATTTTTTTTTCTCGGAATGTGGAATTTGTGAAGTTTTGCGGTGAAGAAAGTGGAGAAAATGGAGTAATTTGTTGTGTGATTGTTGTAGGCGGAGATGGAGTTCAAGGACAAGTGGCTTGCGTGTGTTTCTTTTGGGGAACAGACATTTCGTACCCAAATCTCCGATCAGTAATGAAAAACTTCCTTACTCGTTTGTTTAACTGTTGTTTTCGAATTTCAGTCGCTTTTTATTTTCACATTCGTTTATCTTTAAAAGTTAGCCAAACAGTTTAGAAAAGCACAAAAGTTTGACGTTTTTTTTCCCCCTTTGTTGAGCATAGTAGAAGTCACTTGTCTAGTTTGGTTTGTGGAATGTGCGTTTAATTTGATCATCTCTTATGCAAATACTAATGCCAATGCCATGTTTAACACCAAAAACTGTGAAATTGGCTTAACTCATATGTTATTTTCATTTGTGTTCCGATGCATAATACTATTTAAATGCTAAATCTACTTTTTCATGATCATTAAGTTTTGAAAGAAGTAATCTTTTAATTTAAATTAATTCGAAAATGTAATTGTTGTAATGACGGAAAAATGTAAACATGACTATACTAAAATGTAAGCACATCAACCAATAGAAATAGAACAACTTAATGGATGCAGCGGTATTGATAGAAATTAAAAGGATGATCATATGAAGATTAGCAACTGCGAATTGATATTTAATCAAGAAGGGGATTTCCTGTGTATCGTTCATGTGGTATGTTTTTGTTCTTGGTAAGAGTGTGTTTTTATGATTTCCTGTTGATGTTATATGAGACTAAAATGATACATTTTTGTTGTTAGTGAAAGGGTGTTTTCAATTGGTCTTTAGTTAACCTAGAATATCGATTTTTTACTCATTAACTATTATGCTTTATCATTAGTGTCTCATTGTAGGTTTCATTTTCGTTAACACCTATTAGTCCTTTTTCATGTAGACTATGCGTAGCTTCGCAAACCCTACACCCTAATAGTTTATGTTTCTTGTATAAAAAAGGAAAGCTATGTGTTACAGAATTAAACATCTTGTCAAATTTAATAATTTTAACCTTTTTTCTTTTGGTTTGATGCAGCACAGACAAGCCAATCTGGAATTCTGTGAGTACTTTTCACCATGTCTCCTCATGGCAATTAACTTGTCATTTTCTGTCATGTCTCTTTTCTCTTTTACCTTTTTTTTTTTTCCTAACATAGTATACATTTGTCTTACACCTCACCTCAATTAGACAAAACACCTCGGTTACTGATTCCGCCTTTTAAAACCTTGGTTCTGCTACAAATGAAGCTGCAAATTGGAGGATGATTTATCTTCCATGAAGCAAGAAACCTTTTTGTTCTTAAGTAGAATCCAATATTTAGCTACTTTATCGGCATCGTCAGCTGAAGAATTCAAGGCTTACCTTTCCTGTGTTTTCTTTGAAATGGTGGAAATCCTTTGTTAAATTTTATGGACTTTTTATTTTTTATTAAAAAAGAAAACAAATATATTTTGTTGTACCTTTAAGTATGTTGAATTCTTTTCTGAATTAATTAATTTTCTCTCCTTTTTCTTTATGGGTGAGCAAATACGCTCAAAATAGGCGTACAAGTGCAACTTTATGTTTCCTCTTTCTTTTTGGGTGAGCAAGTACGCTAAAAATAGGCCTACAAGTGCAACTTTGTCTTTCCTTATGCAGGATAAAAAGCTTCTTTTGGAAAAAGATGGACCTCATGTTGCTAGGATATCAGTGTTTGAGGTATGCAGTACACAGATCTCGCTTAGTTACATTTTTTTTTTTTTTTTTGAGAAGCTGATTTTTGTTGAATTGGAAAATTATAATAGAACTGAACAAGTAGTCCTCAAGATCTCACTTCGTTTCATTTCAATGCTCTTGCATTTTTTCTTGATAAAGATACCTTAAATCTTATAATTTGATTTTCTTACACAGTTAAACGTAAAAGAAAAAAGAAAAAGAAAATGAATGCTAATGATGTCTTGTAAAAGGTTTGGGGCATAGCTGTCACTATCCAGTAACTATGGATTAACATCTATGACGGATGTTTGTACTATGATATGAAGTGGTCCATTGTCAGTTGGCTAAAAGTTGTGGTAACTGCATGTGTCTACATTTTGTTAGGTCTTGCTTCCAATGTGATTTATCTTATAACTGCAATTTCTTTTGATAAAAATTTTATCAATGTTTCAAGAAGAAAAACTTGTCAATTTTGAGGATAAGCTGCTGGGTAAAGCTTCCATATGGGAATTTTTTATTTCTTTTAATTCGTTTTAGCTGGAGAGCTGTTGTGTATTTACTTAGTTTTTTGTCTTGGTATGATTTTGTTTATTTCTACTTGAGGAAAACTCATTCCAGTTCTTATTGAATGCAGGTATTAGCATATAAACATAAATCGATTCTTAATGCTGGGTCTTTATGCTTTATAGTTTTCTGCACAATGTTTGACTTGCTTGTAGTGTGCTTCTGTGTATTTTTTAGTTTTTGTCACTGCGAATTTTATCTTTGAAGCTTGATCATTTACTGATTTTTTTTATTTTATTTTTAATTTATTATATTATTATTATTTTTTGCATTGGAATTGAAAATGTGGGATAGCTTTATCATTGCTGTTATTTCCCTGAAGCTGCTTTACTTCATGAAAATTTCTATTTTCCGCAGACCAATAAACTGTCCAGCAACAAATTAATAGGATATTGCGAGATTAATCTTCTTGAATTCCTAACACAGGTTAGTACCTTTCGCATTTAAGTAAGTCTTGTGTTTAAAAGCTTGTAACTGTTTCATGGAAAGGTGGTTTTTTCTCCATCAAAATATCGCATCCATATTTATCTGTTAATTTATTGTGCCTGGCTACCATTGAGCTGCCACTTTTTGAAGTAACTTGTGAACGTCTGAGTGCGACTTTCTGTAGAATTTTAGTCTTTTCTAGTTATGGCCATGGCTCAAAACAATCATCATTTTGAGCATTTTTAGCAGGTTTTAAGTCAATTCTTTATGTAAATAATTTTATTTCAGCTAAAGAGGGGTGAGGGTGGGGGTGTCATGGTTGTATGGCATTCTTCAGCTAGCTAGAGGGTTAATGTTAGTGGATGGGAACAAATCAAGGTAAATATTTGAATTGACTAGGAACAGAACAAGGAGGTTATTGCAGATAAAAGACTCACTAAGATACAAAGATTGGACAGCAAAGAGGAAATTGGCATTTTAGAAGAGAGTGGAAAGGAGATCGTTAAGGAATCAGATGAAGGAAATCTTTTTTATTTTTTAAGGATGTAGTCTTCTGGAAACAGAAGATGAAGTTCAAGGGGGTAAAGGAATGGGATGCAAAGTTTAAGCTCTTTCGTAATTGGTAAGTAATATGTGGAGCAAGAGCCTAATTTCGAGATTGGAGAAGGATTACAACACTGTCTTGGAGGATCAAAAGGAGATTATTTCTTTTTTGTAATATCTCTTCAAGGAGGATAGTGAGTATTCATGGTCTTTAGATGGCATTAATTGGAGTACAATCTCGGCAGAGAAAGCTATTCAGTTGGACAGGCCATTTGAGTTGGAAAAAGTATATATAAAAAAAAAAGGCCATTTGAGTTGGAAAAAGTTAAAAAAAAAGGAAGCTATTTTCAGTGGTGATAAAGATAAACGACCAAGTCTAGATGGGGGCTACTTATGGTTTTTAGATGTTACTTTCAGGGTGGGGAATTATTCAGGACTGATGTGGTCAATTCTACGATTGATTGCACTTTTCTTTGTTTAATTTCAACATAGGATTTTCTTTAAGAAGGACGTGTGGTTTGGCACCCAATCATTTGATCTTTCCTTCCCTCAGTTGTTTAGACTAACAGATATCATTTTGCGGCATTGCTGATTTCCAAATTTGGTTTTAGATGAAATGATAGCGAGGTGGAGAACTCATATTCTTTATTCCAAGTCTTGGAGACAGTCTCACTAAGGCAATCCCTTTTAGATAGAAGGTTATGGTCATGAGACCCCGCAGGCTTTTCCTGTAAATATTTCGCTCTTCCCTTGATGAATGAGAAACCTTTTCTTTGAACCTTTTAGTTTCATTTGGAAATCATGTGTTTCCTACAAAATCAAGGTTTTTGCTTGGCTGGTTTTTCATGGAAAATTGAACACGTGATAGGGTACAAAGGAGGAATCCTTACTTCACTTTTTCTCCTTCCTGGTGTGCCATGTTGAAGTGATGATGAAACAATTGGTCACCCATTGTTACGTTGTGTAGTGTGGTTAGGGAATTATAAAATAAATTGTTGAAAGAGGCAGGCTTTCTTTCAGTGTTCCCTGCCCATTGCAAATCACTAGTTTTGGAAAAACTGGTGTGTTTTGATTCTACTAAAACAGCTAAAGTTTTTTGGAGGTGTACGGTGATTTCGCTTTGTGAGTTTCTGAGAGTGAATATGCTCTTATTCTCATAATTAGAATGAAGAATACAATGGAAATATATATAGGGGTCGGCTGCAATATACCAGCCATAAGACCCGGTTCTAAATCAAGCTAATTAGAGGGAAATCCTCCACTAAAAAAAGGAAAGAAATAAACTGAGAAGTCTGGTATAATAATACCAGATTCTCCTTATTAAATTATGCCAAAAATACAATAACACAATCCCTAAAATTCCTAACTAACTTTGACTAAGAATTCCACACGCTTCTTTGGACAATAAAAAAAATACGAGAATTTTTGAAGTCAAGGTGTTTGAGATCTTGACATCTATGAGAAGGCAAAGTGTTCATCTTCGTTTTGGGTGCCAACGGATAAAATTTTTAGGTCTTACATTTCCTTTGATTCTTAACTGGAAGGTTGTGTTAGGATGCAGATTTTCTTGTCTGCATCTTTCCGTTTTTGCTGGTCTTCTATTTAAGATACAGTGCGAATAAAATTTACCAAAAAGGTGTCACCAAATTTCAAATTGCTACTACTCGAGTACTTTTAAGTCTCAGTTACACAAACACACACACACAATATTTATACAGGGAACCCTTAAAGCTACTGTACATTCAAAACCCCAAAAGAACAGTAACTCCTAAATGTACAGTAACCACTAAATGCACAGTAACTCTTAAAGCCCCTAATGCACAATGACTCAACACTTACATTTTGAGGACTAGACACACAATTGCACAAGGACTTTGAATAGACAATTCGACAATATCAAGTAAAGAACACATAGATTGACATAAGAAGGATGGTGGAGGAATTGTTGGGAGAAATAAAAACACTCTTATTTACTTAGAACACAATAGTACACAAAAGCTAATAGGATACAAGGCTTGTAGGAATTCTACGATGTCCTCAATATAGCTAGTGCTCCCTATTTATAGGGAGGAAGCCATTACATAAATATTACATACAAACATTACATGGTAGACTACGGAAAGATCCATCATTATTATGCTGGTAGAATGCTAATAGTTTATAATCAAAAGTAGCCATAATGAGATTCTGCTTTTATTTTTCAAAAGGTGTCATGATGGGGATTCCGTTAATTAGTCAAAAGGCGGAATGATGGTGTTTCTCTGTAGTGCTTAGGTGGAGGATAAGGTTAGGGATGGAGTTGGTGCCACGTAGACAAGGTGAAGATTACGTGGGGTCCACTCCACTAAACACTAAGCGTGCGTTTGGTTCAAGGATTTGTGCCATGGCTCGAATCATTGTTTGTGGCTCGCTACAATATTTTCTCCCACAAAAAACACGTAAATCGAGAATGGTTTTGAATCATGATTCTGAATCCATGAACCAAACGTCCTCTAAATTCTAAACCCAAAATCATCACCATGCTTCTAACTAGTCTGTTTCATCGAACAATACAATCTAGGCTTGCCCTGTCCTCTGAGGTATACTCAACCAAATGGAATCATTTGCAATGTTTTATGTACGGGGAAGCCACATCCTTGCATTGTGGTCAAGAAACATTTATTCAGCTATGGGGGAATCTGGTGTTACCTTCTCAGGGTTCTCTTCAATGGGAATTCTACAGGTTGCTCAATGTGGTCATTATTGTCATGTAGTTTCAGAAGCTCTCTAGTCATGTTTTGCTGGGAACATAGAGTGCTCTAGTATGACGTGGTCATGATTAATAGGGATGACCAATAGTGGCATGATATTTCCCCATATCCCAGTGAGTCGCACATCAATCCTTCGTCCACTAATTGGTATCATTTCCATTGGTTAGTATCCTTCGTCCATTGTTTCTCGAGAAAATATGGGAACGTAAATGGCTATAATAACGGTACTAGAAAAATGAGGCTCTAGGTTTGGAAGAAACGGCTATGATAAAGTACGTACCGTGTGGCAGCTGTGTCAGAAAACAATTGGCCAAATTAGTTGTAGTTGGAATGTCATTTTTGACTTTTTGTATCAATTAATTTTTTAAAGCGGCCATATGTTTAATATTAGAAAACATTGTTATCTACTTAAAAGACACTTAAAACTGGCCATTATTGCTCAAATCCCATAAATATATATATATATCTATATTATATATTTATACTAAAAAGGTTCCCACTTAACATCTTTAGGCAGGTGTTTCCAAAATAAAATGTTGTTATTTTGTTAAATGGGGCCCGGCAACCCGCTGTTAATATTTTTCACTTAAGTTGCTACTGCTGCATAACATTTCTTATTTCCTAACTATTTGATATAATGTTGCAGGGTATGAATTCTGATTTTGAAATCATTGACTTGTTGGATCCATCGTCATCAGACTTGGTGGTTGGAAAGATCTATATTTCATGCTCTGTTGAGGTGCAAGATAAATTACAAATCATGTTATTGGTTAATTTTTTATGTGATTATGGTTTGTGACTTTTATATGACAAATTAACAGGATCCAATTGAAACTGAAATAGGTTTTGCGAGGCGCATCTTATCTATAGTGGTATGTTCTGAATGCTTTCTGTTGGATCTGGACACGAACTTCTTTTTTCTTTATTTTTTTTTTTCAATAAGAAAAACTTTTCATTGATGAAAAATCAATTACAAGGAGAAAAGGATGAGGTATCCTCATTGAAAGAAAGGAAGAGAACAAAACATAATAAAAAGGAATTAACCATCCTGGGAAAGCTCAAACATTTATCTTCCTAAAACATGCATTCATTTTAAAATTATCAAGGAAAAAGAAAAGTCTTTAATCACCTTGTCAGTCGGAGCGCAAAGCGAGGCTAGGAATATAGCTTTTTCAAAACTATCACCCCTATTTCCTCTTCCTCAAATAGCCAGAACAAATCAGACAAAAGATAGCTGCATTAGAAAGTTTAAGTGAAGGATGAATTGGAATTTGTTAGAATCAGTAATTATGGTGTGCAAATTTTACTGCCGAGTAGATTAAGAGAATACGTGTATTACAGCTGTGTATATTTCCTGTGATTATAGTTGTATATTCTGATTGTGAATATCCCTGATTTCTGGGAATTAGGTCTTAGGAGAATTCCCTTTTATAGCATAGTTCTTTTCCTATATATTGCTCTACATTATTCAGTTAAATATACAAGAAATTTCCCCACCTTTTGTCATGGTATCAAAGCTAAATGATCTCTGGGAATTCTTGTAAATTTGTGGCTTGCATTGCCGCATAAAAAGTTTCTGGAGAAAGTTCTAGTTCTTTTTTTCTTCTGGCCTTTATTTCATGACATTTTTTTTTCTTTTTCAAATCTCTCTTGTTAAGCCCAAATTTCTTTCCACTTCTGTCCAAAATCATGTCTGAAGTTTCTGAATCTACCAGTCAACAAGCCTCTAATCCGACAGCAACAAATGAAATCATCAACAGTGCAGCAGGAGCAACCAGGTTTATGTCTTTATGGCAAAAACTATTTGAAGTGGTCTCAGTTTGTTTGAACCTTCTTGAAAGGGAAGGGCAAATTGAGTCATCTTCTTGGGACATGACCTAAACCAGATGATCCGAAGTTCGTTGCGTGGGATGAAGAAGATTCCATGGTGATGTCCTAGTTATGGAATTCGATGATGCCAGAAGTCAGCAATACTTGCATGCTTTTGACAACAGCAAGGGAGATTTAGGAGTAATGTAGGCAGATCTATTCTAAAGTTTGAGATGCTGCAAAAATCTATGAGATTAAGACAAGAAACAAAACAAACAAAACTTGTAGTCATCTACCAAACGAGGTAATCGCTCGGTCACTGAATATGCTAAGAGTTTACAAAACTTATGGCAGGAGTCGGGTCGTTATCAATGTATTGAGGTGAAGTGCAGCGATGATGCAGCCCTTCTTAAACGTTTTATTGAGAAAGAGAGAATTTACACCTTTCTCGTCGGATTGAACATTGAGTTTGATCCTGTTCGAGTACAAGTTTTAGGAAAGGAAGAAATTCCTTTACTCAATGAAACAATTGCCATTATTCGTGGAGAAGAAGGGGGAAGAGGAGTCATGTTGGAGACTCAATCGGCAGACTGTTAAGCCTTGGTTACAAAAGTTGCAAATCCTAAAGTTGTGAAATTAGACCAGCAACGGCCGAATGCCTATTCCAGTGAAGTAGGAGGAAATAATGGGCTGTTTAAAGGATCAAGAGCAGGTAATATAGACTCTTTATGGTGTACCTAATGCAAGAAGCCTTGACACAACAAGGAGAGGTGCTGGAAACTCCATGGCAAGCCCTCAAATACTCAAAATACTTATTTGACAACAAAGCTTAATCAAGGAGGGGGACAAAGACGAGCAAATTTGACCTCGTCACAATTAGGAAGAGAAGGAGAGTTCTCCCAGGAGTGATCCAAGTTCAACAAAGAAGAGATTGAGAAGCTGAGATATTTTCTGGGGAAATTAGAGAAACCTATAGGTGGTGTAGGTACTTGTTCCTTGGCTGTTTAGGTAATTCTCAGGTCTGTGCACTTAGTGTCGAGTCGATCTCAAAAGGAACTTGGTTGTGGATTCCGGGGCTACAGATCATATGACCTAATCTTCTCAGGGATTTGTTTCTTATAATCCTTGTCCAAGTAATAAGAAAATTGTTACTGTTGATGGAACATTTGTTATAGTTGCTAGTCGAGGGGATGTGGTCATAAATCAAAACTTTGTTTTAAAAAATGTGCTGCATGTGTCGAAATTGCCAACTAGTTTAATTTCAATTCACAAACTCACAAACGATTTGAACTATATGGTGATGTTTTCTTCTTCACTTTGCAAATTTCAGAGCCAAAGATCGGGGGAGATGATTGGACTTGCTAGGGAAAGGAATGGGCTCTACTTTCTTGAGGAACCTGGTGGGCAAAATAGCACTAAGGATCCTATTCCGTTGTCCTTGCTTTCTGAGTCTTCTATTTCCATTAAAAATAAAATCTGGTTATATCATTTTCGTCTTGGTCATCCTTCCATCGGTACTCTTAAAATAATGTTTCCTGGTTTGTTTAAAAATTTTATGTGGGTGAATTTCATTGTGATGTTTGTGAACTTGCAAAGCATAAGCGTATTTGTTTTCCAAGAAGTAATACAAGAGCTTCAACACCCTTTATTCTAATTCATAGTGATGTTTAGGGACCTTCAACAGTCCATAATATTTCTGGGGCGCGCTGGTTTATCTCATTTATTGACAATTGTACTCGAGTGTCATGGGTTTTTCTCTTAAAACAAAAATCAGATGTTAGTTCTACTTTTTAGAATTTTTCCACATGGTGAAAAATCAATTTGGGGTTGAGATAAAAAGAGTTCGATCCGATAATGCTAGAGATTATTTTAATCAAGTGTTATCGCCATTCTTCAAAGAAAAAGGAGTCGTTCATGAGTCTTCATGCATCAGCACACCACAACAAAATGGAGTGGCAGAACGAAAAGAATGGTCATCTTCTAGCTGTTACCCGAGTCTTTCTTTTCCAAAAAAATGTTCCCGAAAATTATTGGGGAGAGGCTGTTTTAATCGCTACGCATCTGATTAATAGATTACCCACTCGAGTTCTTGACAAATAGCTGCATGCAACTATTCTAAAAAATTTCCCCAACTTCAAAACAATAAATCACCTAGTTCCTAGGGCCTTTAGGCGTGTTTCTTTTGTCCATATTCATTCGAACAACCATGGTAAACTTGATCCAAGGGCTCTTAAGTGTGTCTTTGTGGGATATTGTTCTACACAAAAAAGGTAGAAATGTTATCATCCTCCAACAAAACGGTTCTTTATCTTTGTAGATGTAACATTTGTTGAAGCTGAGAATTATAAGGATAGAGATTTGTTTTTGCTTGATCTTTCATCTTCTCCATCCTCACAAAATCATAATCCTTCATCATCATCTGTTTCCGTTCCAGCACCAAGTGAGCCAGATCCAAGTACTCTGAGTCCAGCAGCAAAGAATAAACAGATTCAAAGTGCTACTTGCCCATTGTAGGTATATTCAAGGAGGAAAGAACCCCTTGTTCATCCAATGCAGGTTGTTGATTCAAAACTAATCTCTGCTGTTGATAATGTTGAGGTACCTCATAATCCTGAAGATCATGAAAGACATGCGCTTGTTGTTGATGATTATGATCTTCCTATTGCAATTAGAAAAGAGTGTTAGGAATTGTATTCAGCGGCCTGTATATCCGTTGTCTCACTTTGTGTCCTATGAAAAGCTGAGCAGTGGTCATAAAAGTTTTCTTATCCACATTAACACTATTAGTACCCCAAAAACTCTCTGAAGTATTGGGAAGTAAAGAGTGCAAAGAAGCTATGAAGGTTGAAATGGATGCACTTGAGAAGAACAAAACGTGGGACTTGGTGGAAATGCCTCAAGGAAAGAAGCTAGTAGGATGCAAATGGGTCTTCCCTGTGAAATACAAGGCAGATGGATCACTTGAACGCGATAAGGCAAGGTTAGTAGCTAAAGGGTACGCTCAAATTTATGGGATAGGTTCCCTTGAAACATTTGCTCTTGTTGCTAAAATGAATTCGGTAAGAATCCTATTATCTTTAGTAGCTAACCGTGGTTGGAGTTTGCAGCAGTTTGACGTAAAAAATGCCTCTTTACATGGTGATCTCAATGAAGATATGTATATGGAGGTTCCTCTAAGATTTGAGTTAGAGAAGAATAAGGTTTGTAAGTTGAAAAAGGCTATTTATGGCTTAAAACAATCACCCATGGTAATTTAGTCTTGATTTCCGTCCTCTATATCCAGCACATATACTTGCCAAGCCTTATCCTAAGGATTACATTAAACTTAGGTTTTGGAAATTTGATGGAGAAATGCTCAGGAACATGTGCTTCGATTCTTGTATGCCTTGGGAGCATGTGCTTCTAATCAAGAACTCAACATGACAAAATTTTCTAAATCACTTGTGAACATAGCTTATGCATGGTAATTTAGTCTGCCAACTAATAGAATATCAGCACCTGGGAAGTGTTACTGACTACTTTATGCACCTTTTTAATTTTGTGGCAGAAAATAAACCTAGTTTGACAGATTTGCCAGTGAAGCATAGAAGGATAAAGAATCACTTACTATCTTACGTGAACAGATTCAAGGAAAGAACCCAAGACTGCAACGGGATCAATTAAGAATAAGAGTTAATTTGCTTATGTATCAAAGAAATGCAAACAAAGTACATGGTCCACAAAGAGAACTCCATCTTAAGTTTCTCAGAATTGATGACGAAAGTAAAGAATAGAAAAGCATTCATTGTAGAAATCAACAAAGATGCGATTCCTGAGGGGGGCATAAAAGCCACCACAATTAGGGAGCATGGTCAAGCCACCTCTTCCCGAAATAAAAGGAAAAGTCGCTGTGGTGATTGGTGAAGCAAGCTAAAGAAAGGAGATTTTTTGATACCACCTCAAATACATTTGAAGAAAGAAAAGCATTTGGAAAACCCGGATTCCAGTAAAAGTTCTAAGTTTTTTGCTGGCTTCTCGCTCTTAATAAACTTGACACTCATGATCTGTTGCAGCAACGTAGCCCTTTCATTTCAATTTGTCCTGGCTAGTGTGTGATGTGCAAGAAGGATGAGGAGTCACTAAATCACTTGTCGCATTGCTCTTTTTCTTATCAGATTTGGTCTCTGTTTTTGAAGGAATTTGGACTGCTTTGGGCAATTCCTAGTAGCTGTACAGAGTTGCTCGAGCTCTGTCAACCTTCCAGTCTCAGTAAATTTTATGGAGGGCTACTATCTCGGCTATTTTTTGGGGTATTGGGTTAGAGAGGAACACAGAGCTTTCGAGGATCGTGGGGAAGATAGTCTTGTTTTATGGGATAAAGTGAAATATTGGGTATCATTATGGGTTTACAGAGATAAAGAGTTTGGTCGGCCAATTTTTCAGACTTTGTTAGGAATTGGGCATCTTTTTTATGCCTTCGTAGTTTTGTTGTTCCATTTTGTATTTCTGGGATTGCTTTTTGAGGAAACCTCTTCCTCCTGCCCCTGTATTTTTTCCTTTCCTCTTTATTTTTCAATAAAGTTTTTGTTTGTTTTCAAAAGAAAAAAAAAAAAAGAAAAAGAAAAAAAGCTTGGATAGAGTAACGAAATTCAGTGTCAGCCTTTTGATCGACTTCCAACTCAAGAAGAAGCTCAATATCCAAAATTCTGTCTTTTTCACGTAAAGATATTATCCAACTTCAGATTGCTATACTAACAGGAAAAGTACTTGAAAAAAGTTTGAAGAGAGGAAGTTATCCAATACCACCATCATAGAGATAAAAAACGTGCATTTGCTCATTTTCGTTTATGTTACTTAGTTTACATTAATTTATACTGTTAATCTTGCTGGTCTTGTCCCTTATTTTCCAGTACAAGTTATTTTATTATTCTCTTGTTTTTCAAACTGGCCCAGTACTTTATTTATCGACTTTCAATTTGATTAATCTAGCATCTATAACATTTTCTGCCTATTATTTATTGTAATTTAATAAAGTATAGCTCAAAATTTATTACAAACAGATACCATTACTGCTCCTGGAAAAAAAAAAAAAAATCCATCTTGCAGATTTTTCTCATCCTCACCTTATAAATATTGGACATTGAAAACTCTGAGCATTCATACTTTGTACAGGACTATAATCAAGATGGAAAGCTTTCATTCTCTGAATTTTCCGACTTGATTAATGCTTTTGGGAATCAGTTGGCGGCAGAAAAGGTGTGAGTTCAACTTCTTACATTACCTTATTAGCGAAAAGAAAAGATTCTAATATTTGCGTTCAAGTCTTTGCGTCCATTTTAACGTAAATAATACAATTACTGTGATTTGAGATTTTTCATCAATGAAATAAAGTTTTTGTGAGAAATTGAGAATGAAATTGATGTATTTCTCATTTAATCTCTGGTTCAACATTACAGCCATTAAATAGGTGAACAGGAAAAACATAAAACTAGAAACTACCTAATATAGGAATCGGTAAGTTAATTCCAAATCCTTTATTCTAGGAAACTAGTAAACTAGGCTATTTTACAACTAATTTACAGCTAGCAATTATTCTAGAAATCAGAGAAGAATCCGGTTCCTAGAGATCAGGAAAGGATCCGGATTTCCACAGTTTTTTTAATTAAAAAAACAAGTAATAAAATCACTTTTGTGTTAAAAATAGTAATGATGCACCTTTTTTTTCCCCTTTGGGTACAATAAATTATAGAAATTTTAAATTGCATTTAAAAAAAGAAAAGAAAAGAAAAGAATGGGGCCACTGGATTTAGACTTAAGTTGCCGATTTCCTTTTCCTTTATCTAACAAAAAAAACAAGAGTTCAAAATTCATTTCCATAAGCGTGTTGTCTTTGAGTGTGCTATTTGCAAGGTTATAATACTTCACATTTTGTGGGTTCCTAAGGTAACAACCTGAGCTTTTATAATTAAAACAGTTGATAGCTTTGAATTGAAAAATCAAATTCTCATTTTTGAAGTGTTTCAATCAATTGATACAAGGTTATCATTATGAGGCTGGCAACCTTCAAAAATTCCAAATGCAGCCTTCTGATATAGATATATATATATATATATATATTTTTTTTTTTTTTTTTTTTCTTTCTTATCTATTCCATTTTCTGTGTTTGTTAGATATAAGGTTTGATTCTGTCACTAATCTGTTTTCCTTGCTCTCTAGAGAGAGGAACTCTTTAAAGCAGCTGACAAGAATGGGGATGGTGAAGTTAGCATGGATGAGTTGGCTGCCCTCCTTACCGTTCAACAAGAAAAGTAATTATTCATGTAAATTGTAGAACCAACTCATTTATAATCAATTTAGGGGTGACTTATGAGACTAGGTGCGAAGGATTTCTTTTATCTCATTCATCGGATATATTATAAATGTTTCTATCTATGCAGTTGGTGTATGGACGCATGCCTCCCTGTCTTTAGTTTTTTTTTGGTTGTTGGTAACTAACATTGGTGCATCACATAGCGCATCGCACATATATATGCATGAAACTTAGACCATTTGTTTTCATCACTTGTTGGGTTTTAAATATATTTTGGGATTATTATTTAATATTTACATGTTGGGCTTTTGAATTAGTAAATACCCGCAAGATTGGCCATTGTCTAGCCACATGTGAGGGGGAGTGTTAGCATCTAAAAACTTATATCGGTCCACCTCCTAACATCTTAAGCTTTTAGGAAGATTGGTAAACTAACAGTTATCTTACATTTATTCATGGATTCTTCATTTTAAGTACCTAGCAACTAATTGGATCATGATGTGAGCCACATTTTATTTGCGTAGAGGTGAGAGTGGTGTCAACATTATAGTTGGTTCTTTATTTATTCTTTATCCAAGTAAACTTATGTGTGTGAACTTAAAGTTATCTTGATCTTTAACCTTCTAGCAGAAATCTTTCCCATTTTCCTAACTTTAGATTCTCCACTTTTTGCACGATTCTTGTGTTGCAGGGAACCAATAATGACTTGCTGTCCTGTCTGTGGTGAATCTCTTGATGTTTCTGATAATCTGAACAACATTATTCATCTAACCTTGTGCTTTGATGAAGGAACTGGAAACCAGGTTATGACAGGAGGATTTTTAACTGATTCACAGGCCGCATATGGGTGAGACATGTTGCGACATGAGGGAAAGAGAACATATAGTTGCTTTCAGTATGATTGTTATGAATGAAATAAGTCACCTAATTGAATGCTATAATCAAATTTTATATGTAGGTGGATTTTCAAACTGAGTGAGTGGGCCCATTATTCATCGTATGACGTTGGCTTAAAATCTGGCTCAAGTGCTTCCCACATTTTGGTATGTACTTCCAGGTTTGATTTTCTGTTGTAATCTGCTCACCTTTAGAATTTGTCTGTTTGTTTAGCCTTTTTTTCTCTCATTTTTATTTTATACATTGAATGAGCTGTAGGGTTTTTTCCATTTTGACGAGTGAACTGGTTTTTCATAATGGCACTGGCTATTTGTTTGCCATTTGTTAGTTGGGAAGTTATCCATACTTTTCCACTCTATCTTGTCCTGTGGCCCCTCGTGTATTTGGTCTTTAGTTGACAGAAGTTTCAACTTGTAACTTGTAAGCAAAAAGTGATTGCTCAAGATAACCCTCTGCTCAGAAGTGATGTTGACGTGCTTTATTCTAGTGAACTATGCAAATTTTAGTTAGGGACAAGTTCTCACAAGTTTATCTATACCAGCAACTTAGAAAGTTCCATTTGCTGTTTCATATATGAATACCTTTAATATTTGGTCTATTTGCCTTAAAGGTTACTGTATGAAGGAACACACAAAGATAGGATGAGAGACAACTGAAATGCAGTATGTTCCTAATTCTGAATTTATCTTCATGCTTGGGTGAGAAACAAAAACCATAAGAACATCAACAAAAATTAGTGAAATTCCAATATTAATTTGCAAAAGTTTCTTGGCACTAATAACCCCCCTCTTTTCCAAAGCAGCCTGCTTTTTAATTTATGAAAATAGATCTCTAGCTTCAATATAGCCTATAAAACCTGGGTTGTCTTTGTACCATCTCACTTGCAGAATACAACGGTTCTATTTTTTTATCTTGTACGAAGTTCCAATAATGGGAAAAATCATCATTCCCTGTGCGGAGAATGTGTTGTCTTCATATTGCTAACTATGCCACTCTTTGGGATTGTGATCATAACAATGTCGAACCTTGTGATAGTTTTATCCGTAAGTCAAGATTTTATTGCTTTAGGTATTTGATCGAAGGACAAAGAGGCTTGTTGAAGAATTAATTGATGGGAAAATTGTTTTGTCAATGAGAGCCATTTACCAGTCAAAGATGGGGCTTGGGCTTATAGATAAAGGTACGTGTTAACTAATGTTGACATCTCGGGGTAAAAAAAAAAAAAAAAAAAACACACACACACACACACAAAGTAGAAATTCATTTGATAATAGTCGAATTTGCCTCTAATATGTTGGTATAATATTTGAGGGTAAAAACATCATTTTACGCATGTTTTAGGGGCTGAAATTGTTTTTTATTCTGTAATGGGCGTAGGTATTTTAAAAATCCTAACCTCCAAAAAGGAATATTCCATTACTTTTGAGTGACGGATATCCCTGTAAAATTCTTTAGGTCAAGTGGGTGTCATTGTAATTAAGTTCAGTCAAGGGGTGTAACTACTCACTACTTGCTATGATATAGGATATTGATATAAGTTAGGGTCATTGTAACTCGTCCTCCTTTCAATTTATTTAAATTCAATAAAAAGTGGAGGATTCTTTCAAATGCATCAGCTTCTTTCTTGATTGTATTATCAGTCTTCATGTGGAAATAAACAAATTGTTTTTAGTTTTTTTGTTGTTTCGTTCTTTTATATCTGGTTTTGGTTTTTCTGACATTTTCCTTATATTATTGATGATCTCTTATGTTTACTTTGGTACACCGTATAAATGCAGGGGCAAAAGAGCTCTTGCAAAGCATCTCTGAAAAGCAAGGGAGGAAAATGAGTTCAGTGGAATCCGCTAAAGACATACCAAATTTTGTTGACTTTTTCAAGGCACGATAATGTTTCCCGGTGAATCCAGTAATGAGATTGCGTTATCCTGAATTCACTTTTCTTAAACTGTCTGCATCACAGTTATTGGATTTTGACAGAAATTAAAGGTTTTGAACATGTACAATGATAAATTCCTTCCTAAAAGAAGTACATGGATGAAGCGAGAAATTGTGAAGCAAATCAAAACTGTATGTTTTCTAAAATCTGAAAAGAACATGGAATATGGAGAAACAATGAGTGTGCATGCATCTGTATATCCATATAAAGCTGGTCTTCCAGCATGTTTCATCATTTGCATGTTTTTAGATGAAAATGGCCATTTTTTAACTTTGACTAGGACTTTGACATATCTGAAAGTTTTTTTTATTTTTTTATTTTTTTTATTTTTATTTTTTATCTTTTTTGTCTGGCGCGTTCATCAAAGCTAAGTTGAAGGATTTTTTTATTTTGGAAATCTGTGTTACCCAAAACTTCTAGAAACTATTGGACTCCTTATAAAAGTTCCACATGGACCGTATAACTCTGGAGAAAAGAAATAACAACAGGAGAATTACTTTAAAAAAAACTATTACTTACTATGGCCTTTGCAAAATTTTCTTTTGCCATGTGATAAATATAGGCTTGGTTTTTGCTGTTGATTTCCAATTGTTAACAATGATTGCCCAAGCCAAATTCATTTCATGCTCGACTCTGAAGCAAAAGTAAGAGGTCAATACTCTGCTTTTATATTATATTACAATTTTGCAAAAGTTTTTAGTGTATTGGGAACATTTGCTTTGGGCTCTTCAGTTGCGTCATGTATGAATGTGTGCGGTTTTGTAAAAGCTTATAGTGTATGGGAACATTTGTTTCACAAAAAGATATACATGAGGTTGCATCTCAACTTGTACCATCTCCACTGTTTTATCGTAGATTTTATTATTCAAGCTTGGCTGAAATGATTGCCTTATATTCTCGCTACAAGGTTTCTCATGCTATGATTTGATTCATTGATTCTGGTAGGAGGCTTAGCTGAGTGGAGTGATTTTGTTCAATGAACAAATTGACTGATTATTTTTTGGTTAGCTAGTTGTTCTTGCATATGTTAGGTTGTTTACTTTTTTTTGCTAATATTGGAAGTGATTGTCGATGCATAGGGGGGTTGATAGAAAGTTCTCAAATTCCTCTTTCTCCTCTAAATCATGTGAAATTTTGAGGATTGTGTTGTTTAATTCTCCTTTTCCATTTTATGTGGACATGAATTTGTTTATCTTGGCAGTTGATCGATTAATTGTGTGGGATGTTTTTGGTTCTAAACTCTCGTTTTGATCTTTTAAGTTTTCAGTGTTATAGAATACAATTATTCAGATGATGTAACTATCCTGTTGCAGGGTCAAGTCAATTTGGCTGAAGCCAAGCACCCTTTGGAACACTATAAGGTCAGCTTCTTATGTCAATTTATTCCTCTGAAAATTATTCCTAACCAAGTGTGTTTAAAATGTGTCGGTATAATGCACCATATTTTAAAGGAAATGACTTTTACATCTATGTTTAAATTTTCTTCTATTGAAAGGAGATGAAATTGTTAATTTCATGTCCTGTTGCCTAAGCTAATGCTTGCATTGCTTTAAGTTATTTGCCCATGTTTGGATCTCAGTATGTATATGTATGTATTTATATCTATCTATATATATATATATATATATTAGTTTTATGATTTTTTTATTTTTTATTTTTTATTTTAATACTTGCATTGCTATTATTCTTTGCTCCACCGTTGGTGCTGACTGCTGAGTGTGGTATATCGAGTTTTTGTGTTGGGTAATTTCCTTAGAAAGAAACAAGGTTCTTGAAGATGTAAGAAGGCAATGAACGTAAGTTGTGGGAGAAAGTGAAGTTTTGGTTGCAGTTTGGTTGTATGTAAAAGATTTTAGCAATTTTCAAATTTCAAATTTGGCTAGGTAGTGGCATTTGTTGGCGTAATCTACTTTCTTTAGCTTGACTTGCCTATTTCTTCCCATTTTCTTCTTGTTGTTCTAGGCGGACATCTTGTCCTCGTTTTGTACTCACGAGTTGTTTGAATGAGAGTGGTGCTTTTACAAAAAAGTGAGTTTTGCAGTTTTAATCTGTTGTTCATCTCTCATACAACCATAATGTATTTAGCTCTCTTGAGTATCTCATCTCTTATTAAAAGGCACTAGATATTTTCTCTTTGGGTCTATCAATAACTTGTTATAACTATTTAGGGTTTTAGCAGTGGAATATTGGATAATAGAAAGGTGGTAAGAGCACTTCGTTACCCTTCTTGGATTTTATGTGGTATGCATTAAATATGCCATGTTACTTTACCAGTTGATCCAGTTTTTAGGAGGTGGGCCAACAATGATTCTATATTCTAACACATGCCAATGTAACTGATCTATTAAGGTCTTGAACTATACTTCTCCATTTATTGCAATTTTTAGGGAAACCAACCTTCTAGAAGTAGATCAAACAATGGTATTCTCTACCTTTCACTATTATGGGCATCCTTTTTTTTTTAAAAGTATTTATATACAGTGAAATACAACATCAACTCAACTACTTCGAAGATGAAGAATTCAGACTTGAAAGACACAATGTATGCTGAACTCCTGATAGCTGACCTGTGGACTTCAAAACAGGGATGAATATGAATACTAAACTGCTGATAGCTAAAGCCTAAAGATGAAAATGCTATACATGGTCATAACAGTATGTTCCAAAAACGTGTTCTTTCAACGTTAAATAATAATAATAATAATAATAATAATAATAATAATAATAATAAATAAATAAATAAATAAATAAATAACAAAAAACATTTCATTCCAAAATTATTTTCAAGCAATCATTTGTATGGTGCTTCTTGTAACTTTTAAACCTGCTGATGAGCATTACTTTGTTTGTTTGACTTTTATGAACATTTTTCCAGTAGTGTTCAACATAAGGTTAACAGTGTTTTGTACTGCTTACCAGTTTCCATGCATCTCAACGTCTTAATTTCTTAAACCATCATCCACCCATTGAAAACGTTTAAGTTGAATGTTCTGTTTCACTTAATTGGCTTTATGCTAACAGTGACAGTGAATAAGCTAGTGCCTCTTAGCTTTTATTTATTTTTTAGCTTCTAATAACGGGGATGAAATATTTCTACCTTCCAAGCATCATGGAAATCTTTTACTTGTAAAATTTTACACGTTCTTGATGATTTATTTGACAATATCCCATGCAGACATTTAATGAATTTTTTGTGAGAGAGTTGAAGCCTGGTGCAAGACCAATTGCTTTCATGGAACGTGATGATGTTGCTGTATGTGCCGCTGACTGCCGTTTGATGGCATTTAAATCTGTAGATGACAGTCTAAGATTTTGGATCAAGGTATTTACACTTGTATATTGAATATTACTGATACCTTTATTTTATGCTTCCCTTTTCTCATTTTGGGGAGCAGAATTGCAGCTTACTGTTTAAGGTGAAAAGGAACTGGAACATTGATGATTGATTGGTTTTCTAAAAACAAACGATAACAGTGGACTCTTATGAGCACGTTGAAATAATCTTGGTGTATGAATGTAGCTTTCCTCTGTCAAATTGCTTACATTTATTTGGATAGCTAAAAAAATACTAAAAGAACGTTTTCTACTAGAAATTCGAGCAGATGTACATTATGTGCCTGTCAAAATGAGCTTGGGCACTTTAAATCAATGTATCTGAATTGAAATTCAAGATCATAATGACTTTCTCTTTTATCTCCAGAGGATATAGCCAAATATTCATACTATAGCCTTTCCCCTAATTTCAATTCCTCTTCCTACCCTATCGTCTTTCTGTTTTTCTCTCGTGAAATTAGAGCACAGATCTTCTTTCTACTTGTTTATGGCTTTATGCTTCTCCTTTTGTTTGTTATTTTTATTTTCTCAACTAAATTTCTCATTTTTATTAAAAAGAAAAAAAAAAATGTAACAAGGTAAAAGATAGAAAGAATATACAAAACTTAGAGTAATTTCCTGTCTCTATTTTGCTCCTCTTTAACTTTCTCAGCTTAGGTTCGTTCTAAACTTACAAGAAGTACAAAAGAGCTAGGGAAGAAGAGAGAAACATAATGAAGCAAAGTAGTATCAACACATTGTTATAAATATGAGTCGCAAATTTGACATGTGATAAATAGCTTCAGCTCGGGCCATATTGAGCCTTTTTTTGGTGTCACATCCTAATCTTTTCTTTATGAATTTTTTATTTTAATATTCTCATTAATGAAATCTTTTTTCTTATAAAAAAAAAAAAAATTAATATTCTTGAATCTGTATGTTCTCTGGGTCATATGACCCTAGGGTCGAAAATTTTCAATCAAAGGCCTTCTTGGGCAAGAAGTATGCTCCAAAGCTTTTGTTGATGGATCATTGGTGATATTCCGTTTGGCGCCGCAGGTATACTTGTCGATATTACCTTTCCACTTTTTGTAAAATCCTGAGTTTTTGGCTCTACACAATTTCTTTTCTCGTCTAAAATTGGATGACTATTATTGCTTCAGGACTATCATCGTTTTCATTTACCTGTTTCTGGAACCATTGAGAAATTTGTTGATATACCTGGGTGTTTATACACAGTAAGTGGAAGAAAAAACAAAATTGCTTATTGATTTTTTTTTTTTGCTCGCTTTTGTCTTGTGATCATTGTCCTAATATTTTATTGATTTCCATTTTTTTTTTCTGCCTTTTTTCCCCAAGGTTAACCCCATTGCGGTGAATAGCAAGTATTGTAATGTGTTCACAGAGAATAAGCGAGTTGTATCGATTATTTCAACCGAAGATTTTGGAAAGGTTTGTCACTGCAATCAGTTCACTGTAGAACCTCATATCCGTTTATCTTAAACATAAAGATAACGCATAGAAATCCTCTTCGCACAGTTTTAGCAACTTCTTTTCCTTGGTGAAGGGAATTGATTAAATTATACCCAATCTATGCATCTTAATTGACAAACTGTAGTGGTGGGAGATCAGAATTAAGGTCTAGAGGCAGTTGCCTTCTTTCTTGGATGCAGAAGACAAGTTGCGGAACAATGCCAACAATCTTTGTTCCGGCCAAAGGGTTTTTTTAACTTACATCATAACATTTGTTATGCCTTTTGAAGATTACAGACATAAAACTTAAATGGTTTTCCATTGGATTTGTAACCATTAAGAGGAGCTCCGTTCATTTCGCTTATTCGAGTTTAGAATTCAAGTTTTGCTATAGTAAAAAGCTCTCACAAACAATCACATCTAACTTTTTTGCTACAGTAAAAAGCTCACATAAAATCAAATCTCAATTCGAATTAAAAACTCGAATCAGCGAAGTGAACGGGCCCGAAGTAATGAATTGAAGTAGTTTATTTCTGACCCTATCCCTACCTTTTCTTACACATGTTTTACCGGTGTTATATCCTGATTCATGTATCATACAGAAAGGATTTACCATTTTCCAATTTATGAAATATATGAAACGAAGAGTTATTGGATTGAAATTTCATCCATTTTCACCAATTGAAAGTGAAAACCATTTTTTAAAAATTTGACAGTCATTCAACCTGTGTGAGCGTGTGGTTGTGGATAGCAGTCATTCAACTTGGTTGTAGTCGTCAGTTTTTTTTTTCCTGTCAGAATTTGGAGCTTAAATTTTATTTGCAAACAGACAGGTTGTTCCTTTCAAGTGACCTTGTGATATCTGATACCTTGTTTTAACTTCTTCTGCAGGTGGCGTTTGTAGCAATTGGAGCAACTATGGTTGGCAGCATCACCTTCCTAAAAAATGAAGGTGACCGTGTAAAGAAGGGAGAACAGGTTAAATCTTCTTTCATTTACCGTTATTTCTTTTGTTTGTTTTTATTTTATTTTGTGTGTGTGTGTGTGTGTGTGTGTGTGTGTACTATCTTGGCTAACAATCATTACATGGGCTTGCAGTTTGGATATTTCTCATTTGGTGGAAGCACTGTAATATGTGTTTTCGAAAAGGTTAGTAAACAAGCATAAGCTGCTGAATGTAGGTAACAAATCATAATCCATATTATTTTTCATGTTGCTGTATGTTGAAAAGTAAAATCCCCTTCACTGCTGGAGGTTAATCTGAAACGAATATCCTGTTCACTGTGATGGAACTGTAATTAGCCTTCTCTCGACCAGCAACTGAAAGTATAATTATGCAATTTTGTTCTTTTATGCACTTGCAGATGATTGTAAGGTTCACGTCCATTGACACTGTTCATGTACTTTCTTGATTCTTTGATGTTAAAAAGAAAGCATGCTTCTTTTTTTTTAATTATTTTCTATGAGAAGAAAAGGAAAAAAAAATTGTTAATCGACCATGTTTATAGAATCTCTACAAAACAGTGAAATAGCACAAGCCCTTTTAGAGGATTAATGATTTACTTTATATTATGCTAGGTGTTGCTACAATGTTTGGATCTTGTTTTTTCTCTAATTTTAATATGATTATAGGAAGAGGAAAAAAAACCACATTTTCAAAAGAAATAATACTTGGATTAATAGTTCGAGCAGAGAGTTTATCCACCAATTGATGTTGCGGTTTTATCACCATATAGCATTAAGAGTTAAACTACAAGTGCCTCGTACTCTCGAGTCTAAACCTAAGAAATAGTGGCGATTGCCCAAATTACAAATTTATTGGTGCCTAACATATTATTCTTCTACGTTTCACATGTTTTGTACATTAATTTGTCTTATATAAAGCCAAATCTTGTTTACATGTATTCTTTTGGGCAATTTCACACTTGTTGCTGGTTCATCACCTGTGAACCCAAGTCAAACTTCATATGGCCGTAGTTATAGATATGTTGATTGTTTCAGCTGCTTATGTGGTTTGTCATGCAGGATTCCATTAATATTGATGAGGACCTCCTTGCAAACAGTGCTAGGTCACTGGAGACGTTGGTTTCTGTTGGGATGAAGCTGGGTGTATCGAGGAAAGCGTCCGACGTTGTATTACCAAACTTAGAAACCTGTTCCATACGGGATTAGAGTACCTTGTTAAGTTTGAATTATGGTGAATAATTAGCTCCATATTAGTCTAAATTTGGCATGGAATACTAGCACGCTTTAGAGTTTCATATTATGTAAGTTATATATTGTTGAGTTTGGCGACACTCTGGATCAAGTAAAACTGAATCCCGAACCTATGCATTATTGATTGCCCAAGGAAAAAAAAAAGCGTATTTAGGCTTTATATTGACTGCTTAATGGTAATATTAATCACCCTCAGCTTCTTCTATTGTTTCTATGTTCATTTCCAGTGTGGTTTGTAACTGTTATTTTAGTATTGTACTGTGATCATCGTTATTACGTTTGGTTGGAAGATTCAAATTATGTGATTTGAACTATTTTCGATTTACGTGTATTTTTTGTGAAAGAAAATACTGTAGCGAATCACGAATCATGATTCAAATCAGGGAACGAATCTCTCTATTAAATATCTTCAGTTTCTTCCATTATTATTAGAAAGTTTATTTCGTATTTATGTCTATAAACGACGGAGAGAAAATACTTCATTTTTTCTCAATTGTATTGTAAATGTCCTCCTTTTCTTTTTTTCTTTCTTTTTTGGTAATGGAAATGCCCTTCTTTTATTGCTCCTACAGAATGTGCAACCGTTTTCCTCTTGCTTCGACGATATATTTACCAATCATATTTTTGGTGGGAAAATTACTTTTTTAAGTATCCTTTTAATTTCACGTTTTTGTAAAATTTACCATCAATTCCTGACAACTGCACCCATGTCTTTCAAATTTGAAATTTTTGTTTAAATGTTAGTATTCCTATGAATTCACATTGAAATTACGTTCCAAGAAGACCTTATCTCCAATGCATTATCAAAATGTTATTCTGCACTTAGATCAAGATTTTAATAGTGTAGCTTAATATCGGAACCAAACAATCAAATACAATAATTGACCATTGCAAGCACCAAAATCAGTAGAGTTCTGGTGTTCTTTTGTTGCCTTGGAGGAGGTTGCGCTTCAAGCGTTTTCTGAACACGAAGACACAAGGCCCACATTGATGACGAAAGCTTTCTCATACACATCTCGCTTGACCATATTTTGTGTAGAGATTGTTTCGCACCAGATCTAGCAAAGACACAGCAACCTAGTGTGAGGTCATCGGCATTGGCTTTATGCGGTAAGTCGGTAAGAACGGCAGAGAAGAAATACAAAAGAGTTTTTAAGTCGTGTTTGGTTATGGTTTAAGGTTTGGTATGTGTACGATTATGGAGCTCAGAAAACCCTAAATCATGTTTGAAAACAAGGCAGGGTATTTCAGTAATATAAAATATTTTTTTTGAATTTATTGCATGGTTAACTGGGTAACAATGTAACCTAGTTCAAATGTAAAGGACGTAGATGTAGCTCATATATCTTTGTTTCAAGATAAAAACCAAAAATCCTAACCTTACTAAAATTGGCTGGTAAAAATTCTGAAAAAGTTGACCAACAGAGAAAATAACCACCCATATGTGAAACACAAGAGAAGTCTAGAAAATGCTGAAAGGCAGTAATGTGGGAACAGGGCATGCACAAGTCACCTGTCTTCATACATAAAAATGATTCTCAAACTTACCCCTGAAAACAAGGAGACTAATATAGCAGATGGGCTAGAACACTGAAAGTTAAAGAGTTTTTAGCAGATAGACAGAGTGAAGTTAAGAGTCAAAGAGAACATGGTGGAGGAGAAGGCATAATTAGCTTTAAGCAGATGCCATCAGCCCGACGAAAAGGACATCATGGCTCACAACTTTTAAACTTGTGGATTCTTGTAAATGATCTCTGCTTGGTTTGAAGCACGCTTAAAGCACAACAATTTTGTTACCAACTCCCATCGATCACTCGTGAAGACGGGCTCAACAACCATCCTCTCAAGCGCAGGTGAATTTAAAAGCACAAACTTGATGAAATCCATTTCAGGTTTGGCTCCAGAGATAACAGTTATTTTCACGACTCGCAGTTTGGAGAACGGCAAATTCCAGCAGCCATCTTCCCAGAAGTTGGTATCTATTCCTCCAATAGTTTGTTCCTCTGGATGGGCCTAAATACAAATTATAGCATCAGAACATATGGAGCTCTCTAAAGTAACTATAAAATTTGTAGGTGGAAAAGTTCCGTAATATAAAAAAGAATACATGTGCAAATATCAATGTGTTAGAAAAGTAGAACTTCCGTCGAACAGAATTCTGTTAATGAAAATGATAAAACTCACCGCCATTTCTAATTCGACAAGATTCGGAGCACAACTTAGGAGGCAAAGAAATGTTAAAGAATCTTCGTGGTTGTTCAAATTTATGTATATACTGATATATTTCAGTTCAACACGCGGTTCAGGCAGCTTATGGGGCTCAATGCCAACAGCCAGATACTGGATCAAAAAGAAATAGAGCAATGTAAAAAATCTCATCCCAAGCTGAATGTATAAACAAATTCAACCAGTTTACTGACTGTCAATCTACTGAAATACAACAAAATGTCCACCAAAAATTTGGGTTATTTGGTACACTCAAAGTGCTCCATATGAAAGCAACAGCCAGGAAACCACGCAACTTTCTTTTTCTTTATTTTTTTATTTTTTTATTTTTTAACTCAAAATAAGAACAAGTTTATTTAGACAGTACAGTATATTTATGCATATAAGTCCCCTGCTTATCTACTGAACCTTCTAGCACCCAAAGTGCAAATCGACCACTGAGGAACTCAAACCCCGTGCTGCCCTTTGGATCAGAAGATACAAACCGTACCAACCATCCTAGATTATTCAGTAGTAGGAATCAAGAAACTTGTAGCAGAACTATTTAACTTTGAACCCAAGTAAATGAAATGAACAGAACTATTACCTTCAAAGAATACTCTTGAAGTTCAAGCACTTTAATGGTGGGTAGATTAACCAAAAATTTGAGCAGGTTGCTAGAGTTACGAAGTGCCCGGCTTTGGTCATTCTTGACGTTCTTATGAAAAGAAATGAGAACCCTTACTAAATTGAAGGTATTTTCAAAACTAATATCCTCAAGAACGCCGACAAAATCAAAGTGTCGTAGCTTTGGCGCATTAACGTTCATGCGGGAAAGACCTTTAATGGCCACCAAATATAGGATTTCAAGATTTGGGCAGCTAGAAATCAGATTTTCTAAGAAATCTCGTTCCAATGTTACATTCTGAAGATCTAGTCTCTCCAATTTCCTAAACCCTTCAAATATTGATGGAGGTTTGAGCGAACAATTGTACAACTCCAAATTAGTCAAACTTTGACAATAAAACAAACAAGAAGGCACCTTGTAGGCTTCACTCTGCCAAATTTCAAGTACAATGTTCTCAATAGAGCGTCGTGACAGATGAAGAATCCAGCGATCTATGTCACTAACGGCTTCGAACTCTCTATGAGAAAGCTCAAATTTATGTATTACACCGAAATGAAGCACTAGAACTCGATCAATTATACTCACAATCTTACTGGTGATATCTGTCAGATAATAAAATGGACAAAACACTTCGTTAAATACAAGATAAGGAACTGTAGCCCATTTGTACCTCCACTTGCTTGACAAGATACTCGTCCTCACCGCATCTCTCATCGGTAGATGCAACAAAATTCCTTCTATAACATTGTCTGGCAAGTTCGTGATTCTATCTGGCTCCATCTTTATTTTTGCAATTGGACCCGGGTGGTTCTCTTGACAACTGAATTACTTAACGAGACAAGGTATCAGAGATCAAATTAAGTACTGAGATGGTAAGCTACAATACTTGAGAATATCTATTAAAATTTCTAGATCAATTTTTGAGCATTAACTTCTGGTTTTCTGATAGTAAAATATATTCTTATGCACATCAAAGTGCTGTGCAAATGCATAATAGCGGATCTATATCAATTTCATTGCATTGGCCATTTACCAATAAAAAAGAGTAACTTTCTAGAAGAAAATAACTTGCGCCTAGAGCACTTCGTTTTTCCAATTTAGTTACTTGAAAGACCGTTGAAGAGCTACTCCCAAATCCAATTTGCCTGTAGTAAACACTGAGCATTGTGACCCACGCAACACAAGTTTTTCAATATAAAATGCACCCAAAACACCTTTTTCGCGTTGTTAGTCCCTGACCTATTAGTTAACGAAAAGATTTGGACTTTTAAGCACTTTTTTTTTTTTTGAGCAAATTATTCCCTAAATTCATTTGAGTAAAGTAGTTTTGATCCCTACAACCTAAAATTTAATAACGAGCATTTGGAATTTAACGATATACTAATCACATAAGCCTTACATAAATTGAAATTTTATTAATCCAACAAAACTTTACCATTCTTAAACAGCAGAAAAAGTAAAAGGAAAAAACTCTACATTTATAAGAATCGGCTGGTGAAAATCTGTGAAGAAAATGCTTGAAAGGAAGCATTAAAATAGCGAGGAGAGCAATTAAAAAATAACAATGAAGAAACAAACGGGAGAATAAAATGAAAATTTTCCTTCTGCTTTGATCGGCAGAAAAATGAGATTGTCGTACTCACCTTTGAAAGTAAATCCCAGAGAGAGAAGGGGCTGAGTGAGCAAGCACGAAGGAAGGAGGAGTTCGTAGCACCTCATCACTGTAACTAAAGTAAGGTTTAGCTTTAATTTCATTTTAGTCCCTACTTTTTAAATGTCTATAATTAGTTCTCAAAGTTTTATTTTATTTTAATTTTAATTTTTTTGTAAGTTTAATATTAAATATTTTACAGAATTTATAAAAAATTATGGACTAAAATTAAAAATATATAAAATAAACTAAAAATTAATTTTCATAAATATACTTAAAATTTTAGCTATTTTTAATTTTAGACTTTAATTTAAACAAATTTTATTATATTTTAATACTTAGTTGATAAAAAGACCAAAACTGAAACAAAATAAAACATCATAGACTATTTGTACGACGTTTGTAAAGTCAGAAATTAAAATGAGATTGAGTATAAACTTCACAGACCATTTGTGTTAATCCAATTTTTAATATATTACCGCTTGTATTGTAATTTTTTTTGAAAAATGATATTTTCCCACTGCATAAAGCTCCATCACTACAAAATGGTGAGTCCTACTTACTTATAGAGCGGGATCCCACTTTATGTGGATAACGAGATTTTAACCCTATTGGGATAAATATAGGGTTCAATTTTTTTCTTCATCATTATGGTTTGGAGTTTTTGACTAATATTAGGGTAAAGAGAAAATTGTTGCACTTACCAGTAGAGCGCGGGAGTCTGGATTTTTTTCCCTCACTCTTGATTAATACCCTTTTGACTAATACGATTATTTGACTAAAAAAAGTATTAATCAAAAGTGTAAGATAAAAATTTAGACTCATATACTTTAAGAGATACTTGTCTTCTTTCCCTATTGTAAATGTCATGAACTATGTTCTCTATTGCAACGTACCCTTAAATTTTGAAAAAGGGTTCTTTTCGTCTCTTGAATTATGTACCATAGTTTAAAATACGTATACGATTATAATATTAACAAAATGACATGACACAACTTATAATTTTATAAATGCATTTTAAACTATTAATTTTAGGGATAATAGTGAATATAACCCTCTTAATCCCAATTTCAGTGAATAACCACACTTTTTTAAAATTAATGAAATGATCGACTGTAAATCTAACAAGCTCCGATGATCTTTCAACTCCAATCTTACAAAGAAGAAGATGACAGAGAACGAGAGGGAGATCAGAAAGAGGGGTAGATTGATAGGAGAAAGAGGCAGTATAAACAAAAGAAAGGAACAAGAAGAAAGAGAAAGAAGAGGGGGACAAATTTGGAAAACTAATGGTCTGTTTGGTACTTAGATTCATTCCCTGATTCGAATCATGATTCATGGTTCGCTACAGTATTTTTTCTCACAAAAAATAAACGTAAATCAAAAATGGTTTTAATCACATGATTTGAATCCATGAACCAGAAGGGTGGGTCATATCCCAAAATTAAGAAAAGTTGAGCCAAAAATTTTGTGGTGGGTGAAGGAAAGGCCACCCAGCCCAATTTCTCTTCATTTAAAGTTAATTTGTTGCTGAAACTATTGTTTTTGTATTATTTGTTTTCTAAGGTTTTAAAAGATTGAGGTAAGTTGACATAAAATTAATAATTCGTGATGCATTTATGAAATCATATTAGTTTAATAGGGGTATTGAACCACTTTATATAGTTTAGCTAATGAAATGTGTTGACGGTGTTTTTCTGACAACTCGTAATTACCTCACTCGGACACACTCACGGTTGCACTAACCACTGATCAAGTAAATAAGCAGAAAAATAATGTAAAGGAGACAATAAATTTATAGTAGTTCGGCAATAATTTTGTGCCTAATCCACTTGTGCATGCACTATTTTCTCAGATGCTTACAAGCTTTTTCTCTCTTTTATACAAATGGTGTCTCTAACCCTCTCTCCATTTTCTTTGGCCCTATTTATAGGCCTTCACATTTGGTTACATATTCTTGGTTCTCAAGGAGGAAGCCATCTTCTGTCCTCGATCTGCGTGAGGGTAGGTGAGTTCTCATGATGTTTTAAAAATCAGGCGGCTGATCTTGCCTATTTACCGTCTGATTTCCTGACTCCTGCAGTAGCTATCGGGTCAATACTTCCCTCCTCGAATTGACAAGACCCTTAACAAGTTGACTAGGCGAGACTTCTCGACGTTGTGGTCATTAGACATCGAGGCTTCCTCCTCGACGTCTTCTCTCGCATGGTAGCTCTCGACGCCAAGGATACCTTGTCACGGTTCTTCCCTCGACGCCAGCAACCGATATTTACGGGGAGTCCTCGGCGCCTTCCATTCGAGAGAGTGGTGTAACAAAATGAATTCTTTTCAAAAATTTGAGAGGCATGTTAAACAAGTACATGCTCAGAGGTATTTTTGAATTGAATTCTAATTCCAGTCATTGTAATTAAACATTGTCGTTTTTAAGAGATTACGGCTTTTTACAAATTGTTGTCGTTTCCGCTCATTATCAGTTTTCAAGTACTTGTCGTTTTCTTTAATAATTATCGTTTCGATATATATTTCAGTTTTTCCTAAATATAGTTCTAATAAATATATCGTTTTAGAGCGATTGTGATTTTTCAGATAATTGTGCTTCTATTACTTGGTGCCTTTTGAACTTTTGAATGATTGATTTGTCGTTACCTTTTATAAATTATAATCTTTGTCGTTTTTGTTAAAATTTGTCGCTACATGCAATTTGTAGTTTTTTATTTAATTGATGTTGTATTATGTCTGTTTTACATGTCGTACTCAGTTTTTGATTATTCTCGTTTTATATTCATCTCTTTGTGAAAGCCTATATTAATGTTGACTGGCTGCTATAGCTATATATATATATATATATATATATATATATATATATATATATATATATAGGGGTTAACCATCAAGTATTGCACGTTTGTGGGAGGTATTCAATATTCATTTGGTAAAAAACAACCACTTGCAACAAGATCGAGTATTGAGGCTGAATACAGTGCTTTGTCCCTAACAATTAATCATGAAGTTTGTAAATAGCTAAGTTTGGAGCTAAAGGATCAAAAACAATTGATGAGTAAAATTGCATTGTTGCATTGTAATTTTTTTTTTCTACAAAATACGCTTTAAATTTTAGATTTTGATAAATTGAATTATAAACTCACAAATCAGTAACAATTGAAATCTAATAACTGACATACATTATTAAATTGATGGTTTATAATACAAAATTTAAACATGGTATGTTTTAAAAAAATGATAAATTTTATAATTTTTTGTGTGTGCAAATCTTATATCTCAAACTATTAATTTTACAACGCTCATTAACTATTAAATCTTTAAGTGCTATTTATTTAAAAGTTTGAAGTGTTAATTTGCTAAAATTTAAATTTTGGGGTGCATTAAAAAACGAAAAGTTTTGGACACGACAGTGACCCGACTGCAATAAGTGTAGCCGACGACTCAGTTCAATATCACAAGACAGACAAAGCACAATGAAGTAGATCAATGAATATTGCATGAAGGAAAAGACTGACACCGGCCGGCCAGATTTGACTCCCTTTAAATTATCTCAACCAAACAAAAATTTGCAAGTCATACATTTCACGTTCACTTCTATCATAGAGAAGCTGGAAATACATAATAATAATAATGATAATGATAACAACAATAACAACAGCAACAGCAACATCAGGAGGAAGTGCGAGTGTTCATGAATGTGTTTGAATCCAACCTGATCTCATGGATCCGATTTTATATATACTCTTAAAGAGATAAAAGATGTTTGATTTATGAATTATAATTATTTTTAATTTATATATATTTTTTTATGAGAAAAAATACTGTAACGAATTATGAATCATGATTCAAATCATGATATAAATCTCTTTACTAAATGTCTCCTTATAAATTAGCAGTGTCCTAATTTTGATTGGTCGTAGCTGTTAAGAATCCTCTTTATTGTACGTGTGATTAGTTAAGGGTTTTTTTTTTTTATTTATAATCTGGCTAACATTGCATTTATAGATGTCCCAATCCAACGAGATCAAATGAACAGGTTGAGAAAAAACTAAAAATAGCACTCAGAATGATAAAAAAAAAAATATTATTTTTGTTACCACTTTCAAAAATAAACAATAGTTATTCAATAAATAAAGAAAAAATAAAATACTACAATAACACTTAATTATTTAGAGTGACATAAATAATAAGTTTATATAAAATTATGACACACCATGTACTTTTTTGTAAAAAATAAAACTTTTGTTTTTATGTTTTCAAGAAAAAGTCTTTCAGTTTAGATCAAATTAAAAAAAAAATAAAAAAATTAAAGGGTCTGTTTGTTGAATATATTAAAACTCAAATTATTGATTCTGTTATAGTATTTTTCTCGCATAAAAAATTTAAATTTAAAACGTTAGAATTAAAAATCATAATTTGAATCACTTTCTAAACATGCTCAAAGAGTATACATGGATATTTTGATCAATTTAACACAATCTATAAAACACACTGATGGTTGTAAGACTTCTGAAAATGTAATATTATTTTTATAATATAAATGGCCTAAATTGAAAGTTTTGCAAATTCGTCCCTGAACATGTAAGGTATTAGCGGCTGAATTTTAATTTTGATAATTTACTCTCTAACTTATAAAATAAATGTTCTAAATTGGTTTTTTTACAAATTCATCCTTGATATTTTTGCAAATTTGTCCTCACTCACTTAAGTTTTAGCAAATAAAAAAAAAATCAGGGCAAAATCCATAAAATAGGACATTTTATAATAATTGCACAAATTGAGAGGAAAAATTATCAAAATTAAAAATTAATACGGTGAGTTGTTAAAATCCTAGAAATGGTAAGAAATAGGCCAATATAAAAAGCTTAAGAAAGTATATAGGCTAATTTTTAATTATAAAAATTAATAGCTCATAACTTGTCAAGTTATGACTTATAACCAGATAAGTTATGGATAAATTTGTCAAGTTGTGGTTCATAATAAGATAAATTATGGACAACTTATCAAGTTATGTTTCATAACCAGATAAGTTATGGACAATAACTTATAAGTTATAGTTCATAACCAGACAAGTTATGAACGAAAATAATAATTTAACATATTTATTAATTTATGTAAACTATTAACCTATTAATTTTAATTCATCTTAAATCTTGACTTATTTCTCTTTTTTTTTCTTAAAATCCTTATAAGTTTAAGGGAGAGTATTCTTACTGAAATCATCAATGAAATAAATAATAAAAAAATCATCAATGAAATAAATAAAAAAAAAATCATCAATGAAATAAGAAGCTTTTTAGGGGGCAAAAAAATGCTCCAAATAAAGCACGTGCATAACCACGTGCTCATTAACAGTGTAGTAATCACAAATTCGAGAAGTAGCTAGCTAGTAATAATTTTGGTCCCAAGTGATCAATCACTTCATTGCAACTAAAAGACAAAACCTACGATTAAACGCCATATTTTTGGTTACTAAAACACCACATATATACATACACATCACATGCCAAACAAAATTTTCTAGAATATTACAGCCCAAAGTCAGAACAAGTATGTATGTAAAGCTAGTTTTTGCTGACATAGAGGATGATGTTATGATATTGAGTGGCCTATGCTGGAAAACTAGAGTTGTAGCTCATATTGGTGTCTTTTCTTTTTTGATTTCCAATTCCATTAATAAAGAAATACAATGATTGCAGATCTAGATCCATGCCCATGGACGGAGAAATACATGTCTAAGGCCTTGTTTGTTCGTATAGGTTTAAAATTATGGTTCAAAATTTTAATTTGAGAAAAAAATATTATAATAGAATAAAAAAATATGATTTTAAATCAGATAGAATTTTTAAAACAAACTTTTAATAATTTTTTTCCTCTTTAACTTTTAATATAATATCAGAGTGATATTCCGTTTAATTCACTGGTTAAAATTTTTAATTCGAGTTAAGATATAACTTTACGTGAGAACTTTTTATTGTTGTTTATACAACTGTCTCCCTCTGTCTTTATTTAATTCTTAGAATTTTTCTATAAAAAAAAAAAAAAAATCCTTCGTAGATTAGAATCTCATCATACATCCACTTGTGAGGGCATTATTAGAAAAAGTGAATATTTTATACATTGTAATTTGCATAAAATATTAGAAAATCTATCGACTGTAGCATTGGCAACTTACATGGTTATCTCAATGTAATTTGCATTTATATAGAGCTCATTTATAATATTCGTTACTAGTGAAATCTATACCTCTCTGGATGTAGGTATATTGCCGAAACCATTAAATTATTTTATTTTTTTCTTCTTTTTATTTTCTTCTTTAATTTTTAAAATTAATTAAAATTTTTTTTTTAAATTATGACCCTTATAGCACCTTAATCTTGACTTTCAAAACATAACATATGTGCTCCCTAAAAAATGAAAAGTCAATTAACAATAATGATCTTTTCATTAATTAGAGTTTTGGACGGAAATAAAAATATAATTTATTTGTAACACTTAATTTGAGGTTATTTTAATAATTTCTTCTTATTTAAAATCTATTTTAATTTCAATATATATATATATATAAATCTAACGCCTAAAAAAAAAAAAAAAAAACACCAAGTTTAAAAGATTCAAAAATCTCAACTTTTAATTCATGATATTAGTAACCAGAACTTGTTGGGATTTGATAGAAAACAAACTTAAAGTATCAATAATAGAAAATCGAGAAACTTTAAATAAGAAATTTTAATGATGCCTTCTTTGTTGTCGTGTATTTATACTCAAGTGCATTTCATATCTCTTTTTAAGTTTCATTAATGGGTCATTTAGTTCATAGATTAAAAACTATGTAATTAGAATTATTTTCGATTTATATGTATTTTTTGTGAAAAAAATACTGTAGCAAACGACGAACCATGATTCGAATTAAGAAACGAATCTAGATACCAAACAATCACTGTAGAAATCGTAAAATGACATTTGGTTGGAGGATTCAAACTATGTGATTCGAACTATTTTTGATTTACGCGTATTTTTTGTGAGAGAAAATACTATAACGAATTACGAATCATGATTCGAATCAGGGAACGAATCCTGCCCTATAGAGTGTTTAGACGACACATCACTTTATCATTTTCAAGCTTTTCTTTTATGCCTTCAGAACATGAATATCACCGCCATTTGGTTCAAGAATCGGCTCAAAATTCGGGTTGAGGACTACATGTTCAATCTTTATAACACAATAAAAGGGAAAAACAACTTTCCTTTTCGGTATTTCATCAAAATGATCAACTTCATTAGTCGGATACAGTAAAAGAAGCCACAGTCTTTCCAGCCTCTATTGATAACAGCTTTAAATTGACAAAGAAAATATGGGAAAATAGAAAAGACATAACAATTTGGACAAAAGTGAGAGAGTGGATTTGAGGTGTGACGAAGTATTTTCCATTAAAGAAGTTATTTCTCCAACTCGAAAAGCGTTTTCTACGAGGTTTTGATCAAACTACCTTCGAGCTGATACAACAAACTCAAAAGTTTTACTCATATCAAGTTTATAAAATTTCTCAAAAACACTTGAAACAATATTGTTTATAACTAAATTCATATCTGTTCATCAGCATATTGCTAAATAGCGTGTTTCAGTGATCATATATCTTATTTAACAATTATTTAATTAATTTGATATGCATATTTATATTTTGTTAGTTAGCAAAGTGCGTCTCAATGACGATTGTTTGTCGTTGAGCAATACTTTCCACGACAATGTGAAAAATCATGGTTGAAATAATCAACGACACCCACTTACAGCGACGAGAGCTGATGACTTCATTTTTCGCGGTTGATAACTTTTAATGACAATTATTCAACTTAGTTACTACTTTTATCGTCACTAGAACTCAATTTTAATGTGCGTTTAGAAGGAAGATTCGTGTCATGATTCGTGGCTCGTTACAGTATTTTTTCTAACAAAAAATACACGTAAAACGAGAATAGTTCTGAATTTATAAACTAAACGCACACTTAATTTCGATATTTAAAATTTTAATATGGAACTTTTGACGTTTCAACTTCTCATAATATTACAATCTTCCACCGTAATGTAAATAACTATTTCCAGACAACCTAACGGGAAAGGTATCGGAGAAAATCCCAAGTACAATCTCAACCTTAGCTATAATGACATGAGCCAGTGGGTGGCTTTTGAAAAGAAACAAAAAGTGAGAAACTTATCCTTGAAAATTAGGCGGGGCCGTATAGAAATTACCCCAAGTGAATAAGGTATGATACTATTTTGTCACCTCCCTCAAAAACCGTGAATTGTGGAGGCCTAACATTTTCATACTTTGACCAAAACAACTAGCCATATATGTGTTTATCTCCCACTTGATTTGATCTTAACTTTTTCCTTTTCCCCAATATTCGATTATCTTATCCCTAAACCTTACCGTAACAGCAAATTATATGGCATATAGTTTATGATGTGTTTGGTCATTGCCGACAATTTTGTTTTTATTAGAGATGTGGTAGATAACTATAAATTTAATTTAGGTCCATTATAAAGTTGATTGGTTTGTTTATTAAGTCCAGGTGGTAGTTTATGGTGAACTTGTACATAGTTATAAAGGAGTCTGAAACTAAATTAATAATCATCAAAATTAGGCATTGGATTGGAGTTTTCAATTCGAGCTGAGATGTGACATTTTCTGAGAACTTTTTATTGTAGCAAAAAAAGGGTTAAATGTAACATTTTTTAAAAACTTTTTACTATAGAAACTTAAAACTGAAAACTCGAATCGGTGAAATGAACGGGTATTTATTTCTTACTTTTAAAGTAAAATAATGTAAATAGATAAATAAAGTAGGAATTCTACAAATCCCTCATTTTTTAATTATTATTATCTACCAAACAACTTAAAAGAAAACTATATATCATTTCTATTTTCTATGTCTTATACATTTTTTTCTATATCCTTTTGCTCTCCTTATAATTACTAACCAAATTAAATCTTGTGGTTGCTAATTCATTAATATTTGGTTTTGCACCCAGAATAATCACTTTAAGAGACTAAATTTTTTGATACCAAAAAATTTTTAGTAGCAGAAAACACACTTTTTGTTACTAAACTTTGGTAGCTGAAATTATCAAAGCTTTAGTTACCCAATTTGCTAACAAAAACAACACAATTCGCTACCAAATATAATTTGGTAACAAATAACATGGTGAGAAATGAAATTTGGCTCCCACCAATAGTTTTTTGCTACCAAAATAATATTTTGTAACAAAAACATAAAATTCTGCCACCAATATTTGGTAGCAAAATATTACTTTTTTGCTACCAAAAATATTTTGGTAACAAAAAGTTGGCGGGAAGCAAAATTTTTTTCCACCCGAGATATTTGTATTCGAATTATTTTTGATAGCAAAGCATATAACATTTGCTACTAAGTGTTGGAAGTAGAATATAACTATCTGTCACTAAAATTTGATAGTGAAAAGTTAAGTTTTTACTACCAAAAAAAATATAATTTTTTGCAAAATATAACGTACACGTAAAACTTCAAAGAACCATTTTACTTTATCACTTTGAGAGTGCGCGTGCACAAAAAATAATAATAAATAATCTTATCTTTGCATACTACTCGGACTTTGTATTGTAATTTAATTGGGACAATTTTTTATTTTAAAGACAAACTTAATTCTCCTGTCTATGTTGGTATTGGAGTAAATAATGGTGAAGATCTTTCTGTTACGGTGAGTTAAGAAGAATGGAGGGCGCAATAATATGACATCAATGAGTCCATCAAAAAGGTCACATTCAAAAAAGATTCACACACACTCACACCCACACCCACCTGTTTTGAACCACTAATGTCTAGTTGGGTTTGTGTTCCAGCTCTATATTATATTGGATCTCTCTCTCTCCCTCTTTACAACTTTATGAGATAGAGATGCCAATTCAATTGAAATTTAGATTTTTTTTTTTCGTGTGCTTGCATTATTTTTGTCTTAATATGGTGTGCACTTCCTATAGCAATTCGATATGCTTTGATGTTTATCGTCCAAAATTCTACTTTGTTTTTTGAATTTTTTTAAATGAGTACCATGCAATTGCAATTGTGAGGCATTTAATTACGCCGAAATTTGGATAGTACCATGCAAGTTGTCTTGGAGGCCGCCGGAGGCCCTAGTGGAGCGCTGCCACACCTCCATTAAAACAACCATTTTGTGGTGGCGGTTGTCAACACCACCCAACCCAATAAACTCAGAACGTCTTGATCTACAAAAGCTCTAAAGTCAATTTCACGATATCATGCTGTGAAAATGGATATGGGATTGCTCCACATCTAGACTCAATAATAATTGTTGGGGAGACACCACATGTAAAATTGGCACAACATACTTTAAGAGTTTAACTTGACTCAGAAGGTTAACCTATTGGGTTTAGGATCCTTCCATGTATATAAATCACTTTAAATATTCATCCACTTTCCATGTAAGATAACATACACATGTACTTTTCTCAACAATCTCCCTATCATGTGTGTGGTCACCAAGCATCCCCTTGAACCAAAGTTTCTAGTAGACGGCACATCTAAGCATTACACTCTAAATGGGAGCCAACTCGAGCATGGAAAAAAAGAGTCGAAACTATGCGAGTCCACCAAGTGCTTCACCATCTGCACCTGTGACAACACCAATTGCGGGAACACTAACTCTTCACGGGAGGTAACATTGGAATTGCAACCGAGTGTGAACATTTGGCTCATATGAACCATCGACTCTGATACCACTTGTTGGGACCATGGGCTCCACTATAAGGGATTGGGGTTCCAACTCAAAACGTTAACCTACTCCCTTATAAACTCATTATAGCTCTCATTTGTTGCCAATGTAGGACTTTGTTCGCACCCTTAACCATCCACCCTTTGAACGAGGTACCATGGTTCCATTACATTACTTGGAGATCCCACCACATTGTGCTCTCCATTGCATCTCCACGTTTCATGGTATGCATAACAACCTCGAGGTCTCCACCGCGTTTATGGTCCCCGGTTACCGTAAGAGAAGGTCCACCACGAGCGTTCATAGAATTTTCCACCATCGTGTCCCAGGGCCCACACCTTCATTTGGCACATCAGATTCATCTCGTGCATACACTTGGCAACATCAGGATCCCAGTTCTAATACTACTTGTTGGGAAGACACCATATGCGAAACTAACCTAACACACTTCAAGAGTCTAACTTGACCCAAAAAGTTAGCGTTTAACCTTTTGGGTCAAGTTAGACTCCTAAAGTGTGTTGGGCCAATTTCGCATGTAATGTCTCCCTAACAATAATGTAATAAAAATAAAATAATAATAATAATATTACCTAGCGGAATTAGAATTCCATACTCTTAGTCATTTAAAATGTCCTTCAAAATTTATAGTAGGTAAACTTATCATATGAATATCTATTTGTTGGATATTTAAACAAGTTTATTATTGATTTTATATTATACAAATAGCAATAAAAAAAAAGAAAAAATTAAAACATAAGCATACACACGAGTTAACTGTCGAGGCCGACTGGAGGTCAAGCAAGCATAGGTTAATTTTGTCAAGAGATCAAGACTTTGTTCTTTTCACACCTTAAATTCTATTATTACAGTGTTTTCTTTCATACAAATTTAAATTTAACTTTTGTATTACAATACGTTTTTCTCTCACATACACAACTCAAATTTTCAACTTGAATATGATCGAGATCTCTAATATTGTTATTGATCAAGTCATGAACGGTACTTACTTAAGATGTATCATTTGCTCTTAATTTGTATATTACCTACATTTATGTTTCTACTTCGAGAACCGACTCTGATGGTCAAAATCATCTTTCTGTAGAAGTGGACCTAACTTTGTTTTATCTATGTTCATCCATAATTTAACGCACTATAAGAATAATTTAAAGTTCAATATTAATAGTTTTTCTACTTTTGTTTGCAAAAGTTTTAACATCATATCTTCTTCCATATATAGCGCACTATTTGAATAATTTAAAAGTTTAATATTAATAGTTTTCGCACTTTTGTTTGCTTGTTAAATTTTTGCAATCAAACCATGAAAGTAATCAAGACAAATGAATATGAAATAAATAGAATAAAATGAATTGTATTTATTAATAAAAATTATCTGAAATATGTATAGGGAACTATCCAAACATTAGGTAATCGCGGAGCTTATCCAAACATTTGGGTTGTTTTCAAGTATTGGAATCCTCTAGAAAATAAGAGCTTATCCAAGCATTTGGGTTGATTTCAAGTATTGGAATCCTCTAGAAAATAATCTCGTGATTCTAAAGATTTTGATTGTCTTTTTCTTTTCTAATTATCTCTTAATCAAGTTGGCCACGTCTTATCCTTTGCATATACATATTGTCAATACAGAGGCCAAGTTCTAATGGCTCGTTCACTTTACTAATTTAAATTTATTGATTCGAGTTAAGAAAGTGGATTTGAGTTGCAAAAAATTTGAGTTTAGTTTGGACTTTGAGTTAAGTATTTAGGATGAGATTAATTTGACATTTAAAACTTGAGTTCTGTGTTCACTTGTACTAACTCCAATTATAATGAAGTGTCCTTTTTCGCAGAGACAATCCGCAGTACTGTAGAACCAAACTTGAGTAATAGAAAAATAATGAGTGGATGAAACTCACCAATTCAAGTTATTACTCGAGTTTGAAATTTGAATTGCGTTTAATGAACGCATAATTCGGCCTAATTTCACACTTAAATTAGACTTACTCGAGTGTGATCTACGAAGTGAATAGCCCCTAAGTAACCGAGCAAATTATACAGAACGGGTTAGGTTGTCGCCAACAAGGTAAGCTCGTCATCATCTCGGTGACCTATCAACAATTAGCATTGTTGGTGCACGGTTTGATAACTCATTCTTTATTGTCCACGTGTCAACTCATCAGAAAGGCTTCAGCTAGCCTCTAGAAGATAACTCGACAGACACCAGGATACCATGTAAGGATATCATGTCACCCTACTGCAAACTGGAAGATAACTCTGATCACAAATCAGCCTATAGAACGATTGTGGCACTTGGAATCGACTATATATACGACAGTACGATAGAGCAGATCTGTTGACTATACTCAAAATATTCTGAGACTATATTTTCCGTGGAATCTACCATTCTAAGAGTTTTCTAAAGAGTTACCAAATTGCAATCAACACAGCCCTTATGACCGATTAGGATCAGAATTTTACAAGGATCCTTCCTTGTAATCAAATTTATAGAAGGAAAGCTTCTACTTAAGCAAGAAACTAGGAGTAATGGATATGCCTAACTATAGATGAAAGCCTTCCTTAAGCCTCAAAGGCATACTAGACACATCACAAACGTATTACACACCATTCTAAATGCGTTAAAAGTACTGTCGAATCTGTTGGGAAAAACACACCCACACACACACGTAGTATAAAATAAACTGAAGCAAAAAAACAGAAAAATAGAGAAAATAAAAATTTAGATGGTCCGAAAAAATTTTGCTACGTCCACGGAAGAGAGGAAAATTCACTAACAGTTTTGAGGAAAATTCACTTTCTCACTTTCTCTTTCTATCTAAAAATTATACACTCATCAAACTTCTCTCTTTCTCTCTCTATCTAAAACTCCTTCTCTCTCTCTCTCTCTCTCTCTCTCTCTCTCTCTCTCTCTCTCTCTTCTCTCTTTTCTCTCTCTCTCTCTCTCTCTCTCTCTCTCTCTCTCTCTCTCTCTCTCTCTCTCTCTCTCTCTCTCTCAAAAGGAGGCACTATGTCTCTATATTTTTTCTTGAGTACACTTTTCTCTTATCACACACATAAAGCGTTACACAAACCACTTATTTATAAACTCCTAATAAACTATTCTCTCATTTCCATTCTCAGCACGTAAACCTTTGTCATTAGTTGATCCGGTCTCGCTTGCTTTTGGTTGAATATATATATATATATATATATATATATATATATTCATGTTTCTTTCTTTTTTATGTATAACTTTTCCCCTACTAGCTTGATGCTCATATTGGAGGCCATATGGCTGCACTAAAATGATTATTTTAGTTGGAGAAGCCGTAAGCAAAACTGCTTCACCCAAATGCATTTATTTATTTCTTTTCATTATTGTTTCTTCTCTAAGATACATAAATTGCTATTCATATAATATAAAATAGAATCTGTGGGGTACAAATTTTTTGAGGTCCATGTTGTCCCAGGCAAATCTTGTTGAACTCCCCATCCTAAGAATAGTTTAATGCCATTTCATGTGATTGTGGTTATATAGATCTCGTTTATTTTATCAATTTGAATTTTCCGTTTTAAGTTTTTATAATAAAAAATTCTCAAAAATATCACTTTTAAACTTTATTTACTATAATAAAAAATTCTTAAAAAATATTAAATTTTAACTTAAATTAAAAATTTAAATCCGTATTTATTCATTTATTTCGGGATCTGATCTGAAATTGTCCTACTAAAGGCAATTGATTACATTTTCCTCTGGGGAGAAGCACATTTTAAGAGGGAAAAAAGGAATGAAAAAGAAAGGCAACAAGTCATTTTTCTATTTAAAAACCATGAGAATAATTATGGTAAATCATTATTGGTACATAGGCACACTGCAAAAGAGATGTGGGGCCATGCCCCATGAATTCCAATTTGGTCCACGACCAAACCCACATCGTGTTTGCCACGTGGACACATCGGGTGCATGATATCAGCATGAAGTATGCTGATGGCCCACATAATCAAATTTTGCGCTCAACTTATTTTCAGAAAAGAAAAGGCAAGCAATTAAAAGGGTCGGTAACAAAATAAAAAAAAAATTATAATTATAATTATAATTTTATTCAAATTACAATTTCAATTTAAATTATAATTCAAATTCAATATAAAAATTACACTTAAATCACATTCTAAAAAAACCGACTTTAAATTTTTTTCCCTCCTAAAAAAATAGCAATTCAAAAGAATGCTAAATAGTACAATTTTACCATATGGACGGAAAAATAATTTAATGTTTTTATAATAAATTAAACTATTATATTAACTGTAACAATGTGATAATGATATTGACTATTTGTCAAGTTCGAATATATATATATATATATATTGACTATTTAGTCTTTAGTATGTAATGTGATATATGTAATCCGACCGTTACTTTTTAGCATTTTTCTTTTGTTACCTGAAATATGTTTGGTATATATATCTTAAGGTTTATTACTCACGATACGCTTACATCTTTGGAGAACTGATTTATCTTACAATTTATTGTTCAATAATACGTTGTCACATGTATAATTTTACGTATGATCAAATCTAAAAGCAACATACAACTAAAAAATACGAAACAAGCAACGGACAATATATAACTAGTAGATATAAACAAAGACTTCTTAATTAGGCTCAAGAAGATTGTTTTGCTATTATTATTTTTTAGAAATGACATAAACGTGGCAGACGCATAATGCGTCTCTCTAGATCTCTCAGGCCTCGTTCATTCGCTTATTCGAGTTTAGAATTCGAGTTTTACTACAGTAAAAAACTCTCACAAACAATCACATCTAACTTTTTTACTACATTAAAAAGCTCTCACATAAAATCAAATCTCAACTCGAATTAAAAACTCGAATCAGCAAAGTGAACGGGCCCTCAATCTCTCTCTCTCATACTTGTAATTGCCTCAAGCAAAGGTTCCTCTAAGGTCATATCGAAAAGTATTAATCAAAATAATCCCGTTACTTGAGGAAGCATATATATATATATATATATATATATACATATATAGATACATATATATACATATCTAGCAAACACGTTCCGTTGGTTTGGCCGCCCGCCGTCTTGGAAGTTGGAGCCATTATAGTCGTATTTGCAAAAGGCAGTCTTATCATTACTGTCAAAACCCTCAAACTCAAACTCCAATAATATATATATATATATATATATATATATATATATATTATTTGTGTTTTAATTTTTGCGATCAAATCCCACCTTCTGCCTCACGTCACTGTCCTCTCTCCTCTCTCTCTCTCTTTCTCTTCACACACTATAAGTACCATCCCCACGGCTTAATCTTCCTTTACAAGTATCAATTACATATTAACAATTCCTCTTTCTTTCATATATATCTCTTATATATTCTTCTTCTGGTGGTTTCTTTCTCATTTGCTAATTTGCTTATTTGTTGGGCCAGTTAATTTGCTGGAGATATAATGGGAGATAACAATGTAAACCTACCTCCTGGTTTTCGTTTTTATCCAACAGATGAAGAGCTTGTCGTCCATTTTCTTCATCGTAAGGTTTCCCTCTTACCTTGCCATCCTGATGTCATTCCTGATCTCGACCTCTATCCCTATGACCCTTGGGAACTTGATGGTATGTATGTCCATTATATTCTCCTGTATATACACATATATATACATATATGTATATGTTACTATGTATGCGTGTATAATAGATAGATATATATATGTATATGTATCTATATGTGTGTATGTAAAAGAATATTGATTTCTAAGCACAAGTAATGAACTTGAGTCAAGAAGGCCAGCCCTAGAATTTGCATGAATGATGAAATACAACACCCCTTAGGCCATGCTTTTATTATTTGCTGATAGTCAACATTTGGTTTTGTTAGGAGATCACAAGACATTGATACGTAATTAATGTTTAGTTTGGTAAATTTTTTTTTTTAATCCATGTTGACTTGTTAGTTTCACATTAAAAAGTCAAATACGAACATCACAAAACAAGGTATAAAACTTTTTGAATATTAATTACATATGCTTATTCGTCATTAGATGAACATTTACATATATTTCTAATTTATTACAATTATATGAGCAGCGTTTTAATTTAAGATATACATACATATATATATATATATGTATGTATGTATGTATGCAGGTAAGGCTTTGGGTGAGGACAATAAGTGGTACTTCTACAGCAGAAAGACGCAAAATAGGGTTACAAACAATGGGTATTGGAAACCTGTAGGTGTAGAAGAAGCAGTTATTGGGAGAAGTGGTAACAAAAAAGTTGGTACCAAAAAGTACTTAGTGTTCTACGTAGGAGAAGCTCCTTCTGGTATGAAAACTAATTGGCTAATGCACGAGTTTCATCTCTCCGATTCTGCTTCTAGTTCCTCCACTACTTCTTCTAGTACTAGATCATCCAAAAGAAGAGCACCCAAAAAAATAGTTAGTACCCACCAAATATATAATTAACTACACTACGGCCTCGTTTATTTCACCGATTCGAGTTTTCAGTTCTTAATTTTTACAGTTAAAAACTCTCAAAAAATATCACATCTAACTTTTTTTACTACAGTTAAGAGCTATCAGAAAATGTCACATCTCAGCTTGAATTGAAAACTCGAATCTGCGAAGCGAATGAGACCTACGATATATACGTAATTTTTTTATTTATTATTTTTTAAAGGAAAACAAGTGTTATAACATGTTATGAATTTCTAACGCATAATTTTTTTTCGCCGGTGTGAATTATATTTTATCGCAGGATACTAGCAAATGGGTTCTCTGTCGAGTCTATGAACGCGATGAAGATCATGACGATGGAAGGGAGCTTTCATGCTTGGATGAAGTTTTCTTATCATTGGATGATCTTGAAGAAATAAGTTTACCAAATAATTAATTAGTTTAGGTTTTAAGAGAAAAGAAAAATTCCAACAAAAGATCCAAATTAATGAAGGGTCTACTACCAATTATATTATTATAAGTTAGTTTCTATAAATTATCCTAATGTAGCATGCCTGTTATTTAATTTCTTATATATTATAGTAGGATGTTAATGTAACTACCTTCATATGCACCCTGAAGTAGTCAGCATTATGTACTTTTGTGGGGGGTGATCAGCAAAAAAAAAAAAAAAAAAAAAAGGAAAAACAAAAGAAAAATATTACTCACGGAATACAATATCCTAGCATATATATACATATACATATATATAACTAAGAGGACATTTAATTGGAAGATTCAAATTATTTTTGATTTATGTGTATTTTTTATAAGAGAAAATACTGTAACAAACTACGAATCATGATTCGAATTAGAAAATAAATTTCTCTACTAAATATTATTTAAAGGCCCGTTTAATTCGTTGATTCGAATTTTTAATTCGAGTTGAGATGTGATTTTATGTAAAAACTTTTTACTGTAATAAAAAAATTAAATGTGATTATTTATAAAAATTTTTATTGTAATAAAACTCAAATTTTAAATTTAAATATGCGAAATAAACCAAACTTAAGTTTACAAGAAGTTTCGCTGCTTCCAAATTCTGACACGTTTAACAATTGGGCCTGACAAAACCGCAAAATCCCACCTCAAAGTTTGTGAAAAACTCATAATGTGAAAGTGGTTGACTCTGATGTCGAGTTGCACGGAAATTCTGTGCATTTGATTAAAAAAATGGTGGTGGCTTTTTGTCCCTATCTCTTTCGATGGAGAACTGATCACGTGGAGAGATAATTGCGAGGAGAATAGATAAAATGTGGGGCCCATTAAGCACTGTAATGTAAGTCTGCGCCTCTCGCGCAATTGAGCATTAATTCACACACCAGACACAGAAGAAGAAGAAAAAAAAAAAAAAAAAAAAACGACCTTTTTAGCTTTTCTTTTTTTCTTTTTGGCTACAATTGATGGCATTTTGGTAGTTGTATTTGTCACAATGGCAAGGAACAATTTTTTTTTTTTATGGGTGGCTGCTTAGGAGATGATGCAGTCATGTATGATGTAAGCATTCACACGTGGCTCGCAATATACGTACTTATCACACGGACCTTTTTTTTTTTTTTTTTTTTTTTTTTTTTTTTTTTTTTTTAAGGTAATCTAATATTCTCCACCCATTTTTGCTCTCCCTTTTATAGCACGTCTCATCAAATCAATTTTATGGAAAGGAAAAGACTGGCCTAATTTATAATTCCATCTTCGCGTATTGAAATTTTATTTAATGTCTCATTTATTTTATTAATTTAAATTTTTAATTTTAAATTTTTATAGTAAAAAATTTTTAAAAAATATCATATTTAATTTTTTTTTTTTGTTACAGTAAAATTTTTTTAAAAAAATATCATATTTTAATTTAAATTAAAAATTTAAATTCATAAAGTGAACGAAACCTAATTTATTTATTTTTTAGTACTCATTGTTGTGGGTGATTGAACCAAGATCATGAGCAGATTCAATGGCTACAAAGCTAGTTAGTGAGGATAGTTTAGTTGATTTTGGGACCAAAATATTTTAGGGGCTTTAAGAGGGACCAAAACTGAGTTGGCCTCCTCTATTATGAAATCCTAAAAATTGCACGGAATTGATAATAGCCACAGACGAAAATTGATACGTGCATAACACACATATTATTATTTAATTATGATTAAGTAAGAAACTTGAAAATTCGAAGAAAAGAGTGGTGTTAGTAGACTTTACATGTCAAACAGTAAATATTAAGAGTAACAGAAAGAGTGATGTTGGCATTTTTCAAAGATTCTTATGTGTTTTCTAGTCCTTCTCATAAGTTTTGACTATATTCTTGCCCTAGATTTCTCAATATTTTCATTCAGGCTGATTTAGCAACTATTGATCTTTAATAAAAAGATTTTCTTTCAAAAAAAAATGTGTGTTTTTTTATTAAATGGTGATGATGCTATGTGGTGATGAATATTTTAGTTCTCTAGATATTTTGGTTTAGGTTTTTTTGTTTAGTTTTTCTTATTTGATGATGACGATGATAGATTTTGATGATGATCATGAATAGGTAATAGATATTGAGTAGATGTTGGTAATAGATAATTATTTGTAATAGATATTGATCATGATGACGAATTTAGTTTTTTAGTTGATTTGCTAATGTAAGAATACAGATAGATTAAAGGTTTGGTTATTATTTTCATGTTGTATGGTTCTTGTTTTATGATGATGTATTATGTATTTGTAACACCTCGAGGAATTAAGTAAGATTAGTTATATATATTAAATGTAATTTATTAGTGTGCCTAATTTATTATTATGTTAATAGATATTTATTTGTAATAGATATTGATGATTATGACAAATTTAGTTTTTTAGTTGATTTGCTAATGTAAGACTACAGATAGATTAAAGGTTTGGTTATTATTTTCATGTTGTATGGTTCTTGTTTTATGATGATGTATTATGTATCTGTAACACCTCGAGAAATTAAGCAAGATTAATTATGTTAATTGTGATTTATTAATGTGCCTAATTTGATTTACTTGATTAATTATGTTCATTAAATGTTTCTAATATTTAAGTTTAAATATTTCTAAAAGATTTAAACATTTTCAGTATTTATATTTTCATTCTAGAAATACGTTGAGACACACTTTTTGACCTATTTTTCTAAATATCTTTGATATCTATCCATTTCTTTTCTTTTCTTTTTCTTTTTCCTCTTATTTCTCTCTTTTTCCTCACTCTCTCCCACGTCACTCTCTCTCTCTCAGACCTCTCACTCTCTCTTTCTCTCGTCTCTCAAATTTGGCTCTAAGCGGAGTTTTTGACCAAGAAGCTTGAACCAAAAAGGAACCTTAGGAAGTTTCCAACAATAAAAGAAAGATTTGTAGTAAGATTTCTAAAAATCTTCTCTTGAACCTTGGATTTTTCCTTTGGTAGAACTTATTTTCAGTTCGAGTTGGATTTTGATGAGTTTTGGTTGAAATCATGGTGAGATTTGGGGATTTATGGTTCTTTGGACTTGATTTAGTAATTGGAACCTGAATTTGTTAAGTTCCTGAAAATATCTCAGATTTGAACCCAAAATTGCGGGTTTTGGAGTTTTTCTTCGTAGTTCGGCCATTTTTCTACGAATTGCAGAACTCCACTAGTTGACCTCTTTGGATGACCGGTCCCTTCTCCACCGGCCGACTGGTAGAGATGAACCTCTCTGTCACCGGTCGGCCGGTGCGCACGTGATCTGAACCGAATTTGTCTTAAAACTCTGTTTTGACCATGGTTTTCAAAGAGGACCTAAATTAACTTCATTTGGGAACTTAAGGAAGATGGAGTAGCATCTTTAATCCATGTTTTGAGATCAAAATCCTTAGAATGATGATTTGAAACATGAAATGATTTATGAGATTTGGAATTTAGAATTTGATTTAGGTACACTAATAGGAAATCACTGTGTACGATTGAGCTTGATTTGTTTTAGGAATGAGGGTTGAATCCTAAAATGTTGTTTTGTGTCAATGCTAGTTGCGGAATCGGATTAAAAGCTTTGAGGAAAGCGGAGGCTAGGGTAGCGAGAGGCTAACCATAGGTTTGACATTCGAAGGTAGGATTTCTTGTTCTTTTCTTTGTTAGCTTGTTTTAAGAGTTTTTGGCCTATATAAATGTTTTAAAGAAAGGACATGTTTGATAAAGAAAAGTACTTTAACACAATAGCTTGAATATTGTTATTGGAATCATAATGAACTGTTCTAAAGTTTTAATGAATATTTTCTTAAGATAAGATATCTTACGAATTGGTAAGCCCATTGATGGCTGAGATAGGATATGCAGAGTGTATCCTTGGGGGCAGAACCTAAAATCTGGACCAGGCCACTACAGTGGTGTTAAGGCTTGTGCATTTGGTTATGTAGGTAATTTATCATGGTTATAAATTACTTGTTGATGTTTGTAATACGAAATTTTAAGTTCATATTTCCTTTCAGAAAAAGGATGTTAGGTTACAGTTGTTGTGTTAGAACTAGACACTTTTATTTATTTATGTACTTGTTTATAAAGTTTTCTTAAATATATCTTATTGGGTATTCTGCTCATGTTTTTCTTCTATTTCTTTATATATTTTTAACCCCTCCCAGGCGATGCTAGAAGCAATTATGAATAATTAGGTAAGTTGCTACCACCGGAAATCTCTGTTTAAGAGGTTCAAGAGAAGGCGTTGTAATCAACTCTGATTCTTTCTCATGTAAGAATTGTAAATTATCGGATTGGAAACCTAAATATTATAGACTGTGGTTGATGTCTGTAAATGTTCTTTACTTGTTCATGTATGTACAATATTGAATATCTTTTGGGAGAGACCTAGAATGATGTCAGAGGCTTGGTTTTAAATATGTTTTATCAGAAAAGTGTGAAAGTCCCCATCACTTTCTTGTAATCTAATTTCATTAAAAATGTGGGGTTTATTTAAAAATTGCTTTAATATTTTACTTTTGGTATTGATTATTATATTTTCTAATGTTTAATTACTTTCTTAATCATGTTTAACTTCTAAACGAGTCTCCACATCACTAACCTCTGTTTTGGGTCGTGACAATATCATTGAGGATGATGTTGTATTATATTTATGTATTTTTATGAGGATGATGATGTATTATTTATTTTTATGAGGACGAGGATGATGATTTATAAATGTTGCATGATGATATTTAGACTTTTAGATTTTTAGACTTAACAGGTTAAATTAGTTTTCATAAAAAAAAAAAAAAAAAAGATTGGTTTCTTGTTTCCTTAAAAGAAGTAGATTGTTGAAATAGTGCATAAGGTAAATTATTAAATTATGTAAAAATAATTACTACTGATAAAACAATAATTTCAATTTAAGTAGATAAAAATTAGCTATAGAAAGCAATTATATTCAAATTTATTGAATACAAAATAAAAGAAATTAATTAAAAAACTACCACAATTAAATATGTTCACAATTATTAAATGTAATAAATAATTTCTAAAATGATTGAAAAAGTTATAACTACACAGCAATAATATTAATTAATGAGCATGTATTAGATAAATGAGAATAATATTGAACATTATTTTAAGAGATTTGTTAAATAAAATAACACTACTAGAATAAGATAACACTATTTTCAGGTGTTCATGATTTTGTGCCTCCTTCCTCGCCGAGTATTCTATTTACAGCATCTCTTGCTCAAGAATCAGTATGACAATGATGAGGATGACGCACAAAATTGAAGGAATTATGCTTAAATCGCTGTGTGTATCTGTATTAAGACTACTTTACGACCTTTGATAATGTTTGATAGAATGATTCGTTCCCTAATTCGAATCATGGTTTGTAGTTTAGCACAGTATTTTTCTCACAAAAAATACACGTAAATCGAAAATAATTCTAATCCATGAACCAAACGTTTCTATGCTTTCTCAATAATCGTATTCTTCTAAATTTTGAACACAATATTATAATCATCTAATAATTTGTAAATGAAACATATAACTGACCGTGTCAATTTGTATCACTCCATGTTAAATTGATCAAATTCGAATTTAACTCGTTGATTAATCATGTCAATTTAATTATGATCTAAATTTACTTACAATAAATCCGACTATGTTAATTTTATGCGAGTTTTAAATCGCGTTATACTCTTTTGACTCAAATTGGCACTAAATTGAAGTAGCTTGTTTAAGTATTAACATGGTGTTTTCTTCATGCGTTCCCACTAATCGTATTCCTCTAAATTTTGATTTCAAATGTTTAATTACCCCAGTGGTGACTCATCAAAACCGTCCTCCAAGACAATTAATTGCCTCCTGAAAATGCTACTTCCCATCAATTCGATCATTGAAACCTCTAAGTGCGAGCGATATGCATCCAAAGCCACATTTTCCCTTTGCATCAAATGAATAATCTTCGCTCAAATCCATCGTTTCCATGTGTATTGGTTTTCTGAATCAAAGGATTTTTTTTTTTTTTTTTTTTCAAACATGCAGGGCATTCTTTTGGATAAGTAAAAAAACTCAAGGGTGTGTCATGTATATTGTATATCATGAAAGAAGAAGTGAAAGATCTCACACAAGATATTTTTTAACTTTTCATTAAAAGACGAGGAATTTTTTTTTTTTTTTTTTTACTTACAGGGATTAGTTTCTGCTGTGCTGATGATGTGACTCCCCCAACTATAGCAAAATAAACTTCAACATTCTGGTCATTTAGCATTTTGATTTATGTTTATGACTTATGTTTGTCATGGATTAAAGACTTGACTGAAGTTTGTGTTTTTATGGTTTTAGTTAAGTGTTTTTTATGGTTTTTAGTTTGTGGACTTTTGAACTTCTTAAACTAATGTTATTTAGGTGTTTAATGATTAATCATTTATGTTTGTTTTCTTATTTGTGAGAGAGTTTTATGTATTTGTTTTAACTTAGATTATTTGTGTCTCTTTAGCATATTTAAGAGGTTGAGAACGAGATCTTTAAGTGCAAATAGGTTGAGAAACAAGTTTTTTTGCTGGTCAAGTTGAGAAACAGGTTGAGAAATAGGTTAACACAACCTTATTATCACCCATTTTATAAATGGGTTGGCATGTTGCAACGGGTTGACACGACACTATTATGATCAGTTTAATAAACATGTTAGTCGTGCCGTGTTGTATTAACCCGCCAATATACAAGTCAGTGTTTGAATTTTGTATTTCGGCACGAATAATAAATAAATTGTATTCGTGTTAGGTCTTAACGTATCAACTGAGGGGGTTAACACCCTTAAGGGTACATAATTTTTACTAATTACTCTTGATCAATACCCTTTTGACTAATATAATTATTTGACTAAAATAATATAATTAAAAGTAAGGGATAAAAATCTAAACTCATGCATTATAAAAAAGTATTTGTGTTCTTTCCTCTAATATTAAATTTGGAATTAGAATTGGTGTATTAAACTCAAGAGAAAATTGGTGAACTCATCATTTGATCTATTGTTTTAAATTTTTTTTATCTTTTACTCTTGTTTAATACCCTTTTAACTAATAATTGTTTAATTAAAAAAATATTAATCAAGTGTAAGATGGAAAAATCTAAGTCTCATACATTCAAAATTTTGTATGGGTATTTTTTTTTTTTTGGGGGGGGGGGATTGTATGAAATAGGCTATATTTAAAACTTATGGAAGTAAATGGTCAATTTACCAATGTATAGAAATTAATAAACCATTTCATATTTTTAATTTTCTAATTTTATCCTTTTCTTGATATTTCTCCATCTCCTTTCATAAATCCAAGAATATCCAAGATTTATCATGTTAGAATCACTTGAAAAAGAATAGTATGAATTCTAATGATAAATCCAGGATATACCCAGTAAATTCAAGATTTACCAAGTTCATATTACCAGGAACAAATGTACAAATTCTAATAGTAAATCACAGATATACCTGGTAAATTTAGAATTTATAAAGTTCGTATTAGTACGGAAAAAGTGAAAAATCTGACGGTAAATCTGTGATATACCTGGTAAATCTCTGATTTACCAAGTTTGTATTAGTAGGGTAGTAAATGGCGGATTTACGGGATTTACTAAGTTCGTATTAATAGGAGAAAATAAAAAATCTAATAGTATATCACAGATAAACCTAGTAAATCTCGAATTTACTAAGTTCGTATTTACGAGGAAAAAATAAAAAAAATTTAATGGTAAATCTTAGATATACCTAGTAAATTCATGATTTACCAAGTTTGTATTAGTAGGGAAAAAATGAAAAATATAATGGTAAATCTCGGATATATCAAGTAAATTTTGAATTTACCAAGTTCATTTTAGTAGAGGAAACGCACATTATAATTTTTAATGGTAAATTATGTATATATTTGGTAAATTCTAGATTTATGAGATTTACCAAGTTCGTATTACTAGGAAAAAAGAATACTACAAATTCTAATGGTAAATCTGAGATATACATGATAAATTCCTAATTTACCAAGTTCATGTTAGTAGGGACAAAGTGAAAAATCTAATAGTAAATCTTAGATATAAACGGTGAATTCAGGATTTACCAGGAGGGTATTTTTGAAATTTTAACTTGTTGTAATTGGCTTATTTATTACCTTTTCTTAAATATTAGCCTATTAATTTTCAGGAAAATTGTAAGAAATAGGCATACATTTAAAACTTATGGCAGTAAATGACCAATTTACTAATATATACAAATTAATAGACTATATCATGTTTTTAATTTTAATTTTCTAATTTTACCCTTTTCTTGTTAATTCTCCCATTTCCTTTGGTAAATTAAGGTGTATTCATGAATTTTCAAGTTAGAATCACTTGAAAAAAATAGTACAAAATTTAATGGTAAATCCTAGATAAATCTAGTAAATCTAGGAGTTACCAAGTTCATATTAAGACAGAAAAAGTGAAAAATCTAATAGTAAATTCTAGATATACCTGATAAATTCTGAAGTTACCAAGTTCGTATTAGTAGGAGAAAAGAACACTGTAAATTCTAATAGTAAATCCTGGATATTTGTATTAGTAGGAAAGAAGTGTAAAATCTAATGGTAAATTCTTGATATATTTGGTAAATTTCAGATTTACCAAGTTTGTATTAGTAGAAAAAAATACTAAATTATGAGAATAAATCTCGGACATACCCAGTACTACTAAGTTCATGTTAGTAGGAAAAAAGTAAAAAAATTAATAGTAAATCCCAATTATAAACAATAAATCTAAGATTTACTAAGAGAATATTTTTAGGATTTCAATTGATTATAAATTTAAATTTACATCACATTAACCTATTAATTTTATTTCCTCTCAAAACCTATTTTCTACGATCTCCCTAATTTTAAGAGAGAAAGAGAGATATAGGCCAAGACTTAAGATGAATTAAAATTAATAGGCTACTAGTTTATATAAGTTAATAAATAGGCCAAATTATTATTTTCGTCCATAACTTGTCTGGTTATGAATCATAACTTAAAAAATTATTGTCCATAATTCTCCATACTATAAACCATAACTTGACAAGTTTATCCATAACTTATCTGATTATAAATCATAACTTAACAAGTTATGATCTATTAATTTCTATAATTAAAAATTAACCTATATACTTTCTTAATCCTTTTATATTGACCAATTTTCTACAATCTCCCTAATTTTAATTCCTCTACTCTTCGCTTATTTCTCTCTATCTTCTTTATTTTTTTACATTTTTTTTTTCCCGTAACTCAACGCGAAAGTGAACCATAGAATTGGGCCCAATGTCTAAGCACCAGCCGAACCCAAACCCAAACCCAAACAATATATGCAGATTTGTCAGGACTTGTCGTCTGCCACTGTGAACTCCGGCGTAGCAAGCAAACTGCCAAATTGTAATGGAGGAGGCAGAGGACAGGACCAAACCATTTGCCGTTTTCATGGCCTTCGGTACCAAAGGAGATGTCTTTCCTATTGCTGTAAGTCCTCTTTTCTCTTTCATTTTCCATGAAAACGTAAGAAAAAAAAATCAGGAATAAAAAATTCTTAAGTGTTTGAATTTTCTATATTATGTTTTGGACTTCCATAACTTAATTTCAGCTTCCTAAAAAAAAAAAAAAAGAAAAAATGTATACCCTAGATATTTAAATTACTCAGTTGGATGGAAATTTAACTCATTTTCTCCTTTTTCATATTTTTTTTTTCATCTTCTCTGGGCAGTTTCGGTTTGTTCAATGAGTGTTTGATTTACAGTTCTCTTATTAAAAGTTAGGGTATTAACAATCTTAGAGATGGATTTTTGGGAAAAAAAAAAAAAAAAAGAAAACAGAAAAACTAATGGGTGAATCGTTGATAAAAATATGTTTTGAACATAAAAACTTCAAATCTGGTTTTGTTAATGGATATTGTTCTAGAATACAAACCCTTGTTCAGATAAAACTATCATGATTCAAATTCAGGTCATGAAATCTCATAGTTGGTTCCTTGTTTAGTGTCGGATTTGTTTGAGTTAATTAGGCTATTATAGGATCTTTTATTTTTGCAAATAAATCAGAAATAAATGTAGTTTCCATTCCTAGTTTATAGCAGAGGATTTCCTGATTGTGTGTGAGCTGTACACTGATTGTGTGTGAGTTGTGATTGCTGATTTTGTGGGCTTTCCTCTGCTATTTATTCTTGTACTCGTTTTTTGTAATTCAAGGAGAAATATTACCCTTGTTTCTTCCCTAAACCTATAAGTTTAGTTTAGTTTTCATGATGCCTTAATTCCTGATCATGGTATTGTATTTGTTTTCTTGTTTAAAGATTCGTTTCTCTGATTCTTATTTCTTTCCATTTCCTTTTTTTTTTTCTTTATTTATTTTTTATTTTTTATTTTTTTTGGGGTTCTGTTTGCAGGCCGTTGCAGCAGGTTTCGCATGTGATCAGAGACAATATCACGTGATTTTTGTAACTCATTCGGCACATGAGGTTTGAATTCGAGTGGACTCTAAGTTCTTAACTTCCCTTTGGTAGATGATTTGGGAATAATGGTGATTGATCTGCTATTTATTAAATGCTACTATAAGGAAATATATAATATTGTTGGCCTAATTCTTATGCTATCAGCTTAATCTTTTAGGAGAATTGGTTAATTAAGAGTAACAAAAGGAGAAAGAGGAAGTGTTGAGAAAAAGAAAAGGCATACTAAAGTCATTTATGTTTGTGCGCTGAAAAGATAACGTGACAACATGAACTCATAAACCAGAATGCGGTGTCATTTCCAACATAAATTGTGTTTATGAAATCTGTCATTGCCATGCCCCACAGCACCTGAAGAGAATCCTTTATCGATCATTTGATGGTGTGAATTGGTCTTCCTTTTGTTTTACCAAATAAACACCTCAATAACAGGTGCATCCAAACCTGCTACAGGATTTGATAGGTACTTGTAATGAAGTCTAAAGTTATGATAGGCAACTTATTTTCTAATCTAATTTGATAAACCCCCGATTCATTTCACATAACGCTAGAAAGGCTAACGAGAGTAAGTAGAGGCTGAGTGGCTGTTTTAGTTGTGGCTGTGAGAGAAGGTTTTAGTGGTTGCTGTGAGATTGTTTTAGTTAGGTCTAGGTGACTCTGAATTTGATTAATAACGGATTGGTGGTTAGTATATTAGTTTCAGTTATAGTTTGTTTGGGGAGTATCTATTGTTTTGGAATTTGTAATCGGCAATCAATATTGGGAGAGGGGGTGTTCTCTAATTCTTCAATTTCCACTATCAATAAAGATTCATTTTTCTTGATCAGTTTCTTGTGTGAGATTGGGTATTTATCACTAATTTTGTAGATGGTCCTTATATTCTATACGCTAGGTATTTTTTCACTTCTGCAAGAACTCAAAACAATACTCAACTGCAATCACGGATGTGTGTCCATGTCCAATTGTGGATTCTCTCTATGCAGTTCCTATCCAACAGCGTGATAGTTCTAGGTTGCTGAGTTTGCACAGCTTGGAGGGAAAAAAAAAAGATATAAAGAGAGAAAAAACGGCTCCTGATTTCAAAGTGTTTTTATTTTTTTTTTATTTTTTATATAACTTCTGAATAACTATCTTTTAGAATAGAAGTTTTGTTTTCTTAGTTCCTTCCTACTTTCCCAAAGAACCTTTAAATTTTATACTTTTAGAAGGATCTTAGAGTCTTGCTTTTTGACCTTTTTTTTGGCAACAATATGAGTTATTAAGTATTTCTTCTGGTTTTTATGACGTGTTTTCCATTATGCAGTATTTAAGTTCTAACTTGGCTGAAAAGTATGTTGCTTTTGTGCCGGTTTCTTCACCACCTATTCTTTCTGCTCATCAATGTCAAAATACCACAGGTTTCACCTGCTTTGTTCCTTTTGATCTCTTGTTGTTAAATCCTTTCTAGCTTTAGCTATTGCAATGGAAAAGCAAGAATACCATAGAGCAATATCTTAACAGGGTATTTTTGTCTTGTCAGGCTCTGCAGAGTTGTCATTTTCATTACAGAAAAAGATGCTTATTCGAGATCATAGACAAGAATGCTATTCTATTCTTGAAAAGATATTTGGTCAAGGCCCATGCTTGGATGATGATTTTATTGTGATAAATTTTTTCGCATTGGTACTTAGCCAAACATAACCAACTTTTGAATATGTTGGTTGCATTTTTTTTTTTTTTTGTATGAAATGGAAATCTTATTAAAAATTAAAATGAAAATTGTTAGTGGCGAAGGAGGAAAAGGTATTCTTCTAGGCCTCCGCTAGGAATGCTAACAACCCAAAAACAGAATTAAAATGATTTTACAATGTTCTCCAATTGCTGAAGATCATAGAAAACATTATCATATTTGTTCTCCAATTTCTTAATATCATAAAATAGGAAATACCTTTCAGATATCTATGCTAGGCTTTTCCTATTTTGTTGTTTCTGTTAGAGAGAACAAGAAGCATTTGTTACTGCTGTGTATGATGGAATGGCAGGATAATATCCTTGGATGCTTGTCTGAGTGAATATAAAGAAGACATCTCTCTTTTTTTACGTTAAAGAGTGTACATAACTTGTCACAATATGCACTTGAATAGGAAACCCCTCAAGGTTTTACTAGTAAAATTCTCTCTTATCTTGGAGTTCTCTAATTTATCTTGGGTTATGCAACTTTGAAAAAAAAAAACTTTTTATTTATATTCTTTTTATTGAAGTTATTAATAATGGATAATAGGTGCTAAAAACACAATATGTACGAACAAAAGGAAGTTTGATTTAGTTATCAATAAAAAAAAGTTTCTTGTATATTAAAAAATTAGAGTACCGACAGCTATTGAAATCTAAAGAGCGCAGATATTGAGAATTCTTCATAATTTTACAACACAGTTTATCAATAATGTACACAAATTTATAATGTGAACCTTAAAAGTGTTCCTTGTTGATCTAGGAAGGCTGGAGTCTTGCGGAACTGTTTAGAGTTCGTTGCATAATCGCTGCGCCGTATGTTGTTCCATACAGGTAAAAACGTCCACTTTTTTTTTTTTTTTTTTTTTTTTTTCATATTTGATAGTTTAACTCTCAATATAATTTGAAGACTTCTTCTAACTGGCTAATCTTTTTCTTTTTACATTGTTCATTGGTTTGGATCCCCCTTTTCCGAAGTTAATATCTTTTTTCACACTCGTTCTATCTAGAGTGCTAAAAAATGGATCCACCCCACCCCTCTTTCCCCAGCGTTTTATATATGTGTGCATCCTCTTAGATATGCCAATGAAAATACTCTTTATATGAAACGAATTTTCTGTGTTCTTTAATATTTAAATCCCATGTCAATCTTTTTGGCATAGGCTAACCATGCACTACATTTGATGTTTCGATAGAATGCAAGTTTTATTGATCCCAAAATTTATTTCGGTATGTTTTTCAAAAATTTTTAAAATGTAAGAATGATATCAATTCCTCCAAAGATTCACTACATCTTCATAAGTTTTTTTATATCTTGATGGGTTCCAATCCAACATTTTCCTTGATGTGTTTTCAACATAAAATGTGTTACGTTAATTGGGAGAAATCTTTTTTGGAACTGCAAGGTCCAATACCTAGACCTAGTTACCTGCTTATGTAGTTAGTTTTCCTTTGAATTACTGTACAGTGCACCATCATCGTTCGAGCGGCAGTTCAAAAAAGAACACCCGCTTCTGTATAAGTATCTACAGGAAGCTCCTTTGTTCAAGGTAGCTCAGGGTTCAGCAAACATATTCTTTGAATGGTTTACTGCTTGTGTGATGCGCGCCTTAATGAATTGATCAAACTCAAAGCAACACTCACAAGGGAGTTGACCTTCTTCTTCTTTTTTTTTTTTTTTTTTGACATACAGGTTTGTTGGAAAGACGTGATTCACTGGCTCTGGCCCCTTTTCACTGAATATTGGGAATCTTGGAGATATGATCTTAATTTGAGTTCTTGTCCCTTTACAGTAAATTTCTCTTGCTACAAGTTGTTTTATGCATTTAACATATTGTTATATTTCGAGAAACTTCAATTACATTCAATATTTCTTTAAATCTATTTTTCTAAAAGGTTTCGGGCTTTTGTAGCGAAATTTTTAGTGTGCACAAGAAAAAAATGGTTGGTTTTGCTGTCTTCATACTGACACTAAGTTCTTTGTCAAATTTAGGATCCTGTAACTGATCTACCGGAATGGCATAATAGGCCTTCATCTCCTTTACTACTGTAAGTCTCTGGGTCTTAGTTCCATGTTCGAAGAATGAAAATAGAGAAAAATTGGAGGAAAAAGCTATATTATGGTTGTTACTGTGCTTTTACCAAGGCGTTAAAAAATCCTAATCATATGTTGCACTTTTTACATTAGTCAATTCTGTCAAGTCTATTACTCATGTGTTTGATGATTCTATCACTGTGCGGTGCCCAATAACATTGGAAATTATTGTGGGATTTCAAGTTGGCTAGTATATTGAACCTCAAGCTCGTGAGGGAAACAAATGAAAATATGTAAATCACTGGATAATACTACTAAAATTTGAAAGCATGCTTTCTTGAAAACAGGGTTATGGTTTAGTTTGAGTTGATAAATTTATAGTGATGTTAATTATATCTCTTTTTAACATACTTGCACTTTTAATATTTGCTTTCGAATATTAGGTTAATAGCTTTGTTAGTCTCTGAACTTTTGAACATTGTGACATTTTGGTCCTTAAACTTTTAATTTAGACATATCTAGTCCCTTCATTTTATGATAGTTTTGATCCCTGACAGTAAATTGACGAATGATTTCTGAAATTTAACAAAGATAAATATGTGTCCATCACGTGATAATCTAAAATTTTACGGAAAGAGTTACGTTATATCCAAAATTTTCTCTTTGTTACTACTAAAACCTATTAAAAACTATAATACTTTGCACATACTATAACTACTTATGTAAAAATTTCTATTATTATGCGATAACGATGTGATTATCCAGGCTAAATTTCAGAAATCGCTCGCCAATTTTATTGTCAAGGACGAAAATTGTTGAAAAACGAAAGTTTAGGGACTAAATGTGCCCATATTGAAAGTTCTAGGACAAATATGTTGCTACGCTCAAAGTTAGGGACTAACAGAGCTATTAACCCTTGAATATTTGTATGTTTAACAGGTATGGATTTAGCAAAGAGGTTGTTGAATGCCCCGGTATGCTTACTACTTTCCACATTATTGAAGATTCAGTCATTTTCTTCCCTGCTCTTTAATTTTCTCTCATAATAATGATAGATTGTGGTAATAGTATTTATTTGTTAAACATTTTTGCCTTGTTCATTTCACAACTCAAGTCGCAACTCAAGTTTTATTGCTACAATGTTTTCTTTTACAAAAATTCAAATTTAACTTTTTTGTTACTGTGTTTTTCTCTCACATACACAACACAAGTTCATAACTTGAGGTGTGAGACAAACATACCCTTTATATGTTTGAGATATATGGATTTAGTAAAGAAGTTCTTGAATGCCCTGGTATACTTATTTATTTCAACATTATTGAAGATTCCATCCTTTTGTTTTCCTTCTTCTACACCATTAATGTTCTACGCGTGTGCTCGTGTGTGTGAGGTACAAGGAATGTTTTTTTATTATATAATACCAAGACAATGCACAAGCACATGACTCCACGCGTGGCTTTGCCTGCATGCAGAAATACACCCTCAGGCCTAAGGTCCACACAAAAACAAGGAACTAAGAAGATTACAATATAGGACATATTTTATGAATTCCCCCTGAACTTTGTCATTTGTGTCACCATGCTCCTTGAGTTTGAAATGTACAAGTTGTGCCCCCCAAACTATAACATGTCTCCAACTTTCTTCCTTCCGTCTGATCCCGTTAACTTTTTTAACATAAATGCTTATAAGTTCCTCCTGAACTTTGCCACTTATGTCAACATGCCCTTTGAACTTTAAAATGTACTTGTTGTGCCCTCTAAATTATGAATATGTCTCCAACTTTTCCCCTCCATCTCGATTCTTTTAATTTTTTGAACGCAATGTTGATACGGCCAATAAATTGTTGATTAGGTATGACATTTGGGGTTTATTGAATGCCTTTCCCTTCAAAAACATTAGTTAAGCATCAATTTACAAAAAAATTAGTTGGTTAGAGACAATAAAGAATGAAAAAAATGAGGAGCAAATCTGTACAAGGTAATGAGTATGTTATTTTTTTTTTTCTTTTCCGTTGGAATGGATTTATCAAATTCATAGGTTTCTTAATGTAGAGGATAGATTCTTTCTTGAATTTTGCATTGTGTTTGTTTTGTTGTTGTTTTTTTTTTCATGGTGAAGATTTTTTCTTTTCAGGTTTGTTAAGTTAATGGCTTCTTTAAGATTTGTATTGAATTCTCTCAACAAAAAAAAAAAAAAAAAAAAAAGAAAAAAAAGACAATGAGCGACTATATTTAGATTTAAAAATGCTATATATACAAATTCACATATATAAAGCATAAACATGTTTTAATATTGAGCACTTTTATCTAAGTCAAATATTATTAAGTTAAGCAAAACAAAAAAACAAAAAACAAAAACAAAAAAACAAAAACAAAAAAAAACTAACAGAACCTAGTGTAGATTTAATTACTCTCATTTTTTTCCTACTTAATTGCCTCTAACCAACTAATGATTTGAGAACTGGTACTAACTATTGTTATTGGAGGGGAAAGGCATTCAATAAACCCCAAATGTCATATCTAAGGAGAAGTGGAAAAACGTAGAATCAAGCCTTTCCCATTTTTTCTATCGAAGATCTAGAAGACTGAAGAAAAGCAAAGAAGATCCAATTGGCGATATGGCTGATAGAGAACCGGATTTCTTACCAGGAGGTCATGTGGAATATGAAGGTGATTGCGATTAAAATAAGAGGTGACATGTGATTCAAGGGGAATTTTGCGTAGTTGGGGAAATCTGTTACTAAAGAGACTCTTCCATAAAGATGGCAACGGGCGTTGCTGGATGCCCAAGAAGCCTTCGTGGGACTGGAAAAAGTAAGACTTCTTACTGCAACGAAAAGTCTAAAGGAGACAGCCAGCGGAAGCCATGCAGGTAATAATTCTCTTGGATTTTATGAGGAGCAGGCTCTAAGTCAAAACGCCTTAAACCCATGCCCTTTAGCATCAGTTGCACTGTTTGAATCGGAGGACAATATGGAGGGTTGTCTGGATGGCGAGTCGATGGTGGGATGTACTCTAGAAGCTGGCGGGTACGGTGGGAGATCTAGGCCGGGAAGTGCTGACAACAAGCAGTTAGCAAGGGTGAATCAGTGCGGTACAGTGACAATTGGTGGAAAAAAAGTGGAGTGGAGTAAAGTTAGGGCAGTGTTTCAAAACATGCAACTCCAATTGTCAGTTTCGAAGAAGGGAGCTAAGGAAAATGTTGAAGGCTGTTCAAAGTACGTTAGAAGAAAGGGCCAAGGGAGGGAGTTGAAGAATTTAGAGTTTAACGTTCATTATCGAGAGAGCGTTAACGGGGTAGCAAAAGGTTATCAATGAGGCTAATGTCTTGGAATTTTTGAGGAGGAACCTCTCCTTCAAAAAGAAGGGAGTTTGGGAGGTTGTGTATAGGGAAACTCCAAATATATTGATTCTCCAAGAAGTTAAACTGAGAGAGGTCGACAAAAGCTTTTTGGGGAGCATTTGGCAATCTAGATTTAAAGAGTGGGTGTTATTGCCAGCGGGGGCAGTAGGTCGTTTGGGGGGAATTTTGGTAGTTTGGGACGTCAAAAGAATGAAGGTAGTAGAAAGTTTTTCGGTAGTTTTCGGTCACTATAAAGGTTGAGGAGAAAGGTGATTTTTAGTGGCTCACAAGGGTGTGCGGCCCTAATCATTACAATAAACGAGGGCTGTTTTGGGATGAGTTAGCTGGGTTATGGAGCTTATGCAGGCAAAGATGGTGCTTGGGGGTTGACTTTGGCCTTGTTCTCATAACTCAAGTTCTATTGCTATTGAATTTTCTCCTACAAAAATTTAAATTCAACTTTTTTACTACATTATTTTTCTATCACATACACAACTCAAGTTCTTAACTTGAGTTGTGAAACAAACAAAACCTTTTAATGTTACTTGATTTTTGCCAGAGAAAAGTGGTAGTAATAATCTCACTAGGAGTATGACACTTTTTGATAATCTTATTAGAGATTTGAGATTGATTGACATGCCTCTCCATAATTTGAATTCACCCTGTCTAATTATGGAGATTCTCCCTCTGTTGTAGACTGGACTGTTTTTTACTCTCTGAAGGTTGGTTGGAAGTTTTTCCATTTGGGCGTCAAGAGGCAACAGTTCAAGCAGTTTGAGAACATTGCCCTATTTTATTTCGCACAAAACCTCCTAAATAGGGCCCCCCCTCCGTTTAGATTTGATAATATTTGGCTTGAGAACAAAGAAATAATCAAACATATGAATGGCTGGTGGGAAGAAGACGTTGAAGGGTGGGATGGATATAGAGTAATGGGAAAGTTGAAGCTTTTAAAAGAAAAGGTGAAAAGATGGAGTGTAGTTAGTATAGGCTAATCAAGTGGAGAAGAGGAAAATACTAAAGAGGATTGAGGAGATGGATCAAAAGGAAGGAAGCTCCGAATGGTCTTTGTTTTTTTGCAGGAGGAGAAGAGGTCGTTAAAACAGAGATTTTGTTATTTTAATTGGGGAGGATAGGGCCTTGAGGTTGAAATGTAAATCTGCATGGGCTAGAGAGGGAGACACGTATACTAAACTTTTCCATCAGTTATTGAGTGCGAGGAGAACGAGGAATGCAATTTCAAAATTGGAAACTAATGAGGGGTTTATTTTTGAAGAGGAGGAAATTACGAAGAAGATTATTGAATTTTATGAGAAACTATATGAGATCGGGAGGAGACTTTAGTGGAGTTGAAGGTTTAGAGTGGAATCTGATTTCTAATTTCGCTGCCAAGTCTTTGGAGAAACCCTTCGAAGAGGAAGAAATTAAGCGAGTAGTTTTCAGCTGTGATGGTAACAAGGCTCCTAGTCCGGATGGGTTCACACCTTCCTTTTTTCAAGTGTGTTGGCACTTTGTGTAAAGTGATGTTTTGAAAGTTTTCGAAGATTTTTGGAGAGGGGATTATTAATAAGATCACCAGTGAAACATACATATGTTTAATACCCAAAAAGTAATTTTTGCAGGACCAAACATTTTTAACCCATTCGTTTGGTCTCGAGCCTATACAAAATTATCTTGAAGGTATAGGCGAATAGGCTCAAGGATATCCTGTAAGAGACAATTTCAAAAGTTCAGGGGGCATTTGTGGCAGGGAGGCAGATTTTAGATCTTTTGGTCGCTAACAAGGTGGTGGAGGACTAAAGGTCCTCGAGACGAGAGGATGCGGTGATAAAAATTGACTTTGAAAAAGCCTATGATCATGTTGAATGGAAGTATCTGCATTTTGTAATGTAGAAAAAAAGTTTTGGAGGAAGGTGAAGAAGGTAGATAGCGGCCTGTCTTGGTTCAGTAACTTATTTAGTGATGATTAATGTCAGGCTGAGGGGCAAATTTTCATCTTAAAGAGGGTTGCGGCAGGAGATCCATTGTCCCCATATCTGTTTACTCTTGCGGTTGATGGTTTAAGTAGGTTAGTTGACAGGGTTGTTGAAGTTTCTCTTTTTAACCCGCTTATAGTGGGGAGATCTAATGTCAAAATCATCCAGCTACAATTTGCTGATGACACCATATTCTTTAGTTCACTGGAGGAGGAAAGCTTGTCAACTTTAGCTGGTATTTTGGAGATCTTTTGTTTAATACCAGGCATGAAAATAAATTTGGATAAAAGCATCATTTTGGGTATAAATTTAGAGGAAAACAAGTTTTCTAGACTGGCAAGTGTTGTTGTGTACATTCGATTTGTGGCCAGTCAAATATTTGGGGTTACCTTTAGGTGGAAACCCCTTGCAAATGGCTTTTTGGGATCCAGTGGTTTCTGGAGTGTTGAAGAGATTGGATGGGTGGAAGAAAGTATTCTTATCTAAAAGTGGTAGACAAACACTCATTTAGTCTGCTCTTGCTTCTCTGCCTATTTATTTCTTTCCAGTGTTCATAATTCCTATTCTTGTGGCAGGGGTGATTGAGAAGCTAATGAGAGACTTCTTTTGGGAGGGTTTCTCTGAGGATAATTCGACTCATTTGGTGGCTTGTGAGCCAGGTTTGTAGACCAAAGGAACTAGGGGGTTTGGGCATTGGCAACATTAGGAAGAGAAATGAAGCTCTATTAACAAAATGGCTTTGGAGTAACTTTCCGATGCCCTTGGAAATCAGTCCAGACGGTGGCTGATAGTTTTTCCCAGAGGATTAAATGGAAGATTGGCTCGGGAGAAATCGTCAGGTTCTGGGAGGATTCTTGTTGTGAAGGAAGTCCTTTGTGCCTAAGATTTCCCGCTTTATAGAATACTTCATGATTGACCAATTGCTAGGTTTGCTTTGGCACCGAGTCTCGGGATATAAGCGTTGGTTTGTGGGATTTTAGATTCTCAAGAAACTTATCAGATAGGGAGTTGACAGAGGTTTCGGAGCTAATTTATGTTGTGTAGAAGGTTAGGCTTCATGGTGTAATCCAAGATAGAAGGGATTGGGTGCCTGATCATAGTGGTTTTTTCTCAGTCAAATCACTATTCTCCTCGTTGATAGTTGATTCTTCATCTCTGCAGTTTGTCTTTTTTGAAAATATTTGGAAAACTCGTGCCCCCACTAAGGTTCAAGTTTTTTGCTGGCTTCTTGGTCCCAATAAACTGAATACCCATGACTCAATGCAGCGTTGAAGCCCTTTCCTTTCAATGTCCCCAGGCTGGTGTTATTTATGCAGGAATGATGGGGAGACAGCTGATCACCTTTGCTTTCATTGCTTCTATTCCCGTATGATATGGTCCTATCCGTTTAAGGAGTTTGGTTTTTCTTGGTTCCACGCCTTGAAGTTGTGCTGGGACTTTAGTTTTCTCTCCTCCTTCTAGCTTTAGAGAAAGGGCATTGGTTTTATGGATGGTTGCTTCTTTAGCTATTTTGTGGGGTATATGGTTGGAAAGGAATAATAAAATTTTTGAGGATCAAAGGGAGGATGAGTCTGTTCTTTGGGATTAAATTAAGTATTGGGTGTCCATGTGGATTTATAGGGGATAAAGAATTTGGAAAGCCTATATTTTCAGAATTTGTCAGGAGCTGGGCCCCTTTTTAAAGCCATGTCCTTGTTGTTTAGTTTGGTCTGATTGATTTTGTTTTGTTTATGTTGTATTTTTGGAATGGATTTGTGGAGGATAACTCTTCCTCTTCCTCTTCGTTTGTTCTTCCCTTTTTCTTCATTTATAAAGGTTCATTTCTTTTCCCAAAAAACAAAATCTAATCAGCAATTTAATGGCCATATCAACACTTCTGTTTAAAAAATTGGCAGCAGCAAGATGGAGGGGAAAAAGTTAGAGGCTTATCATAATTTAGGGGCACAATAAGTACATTTTAAAGTTTAGGGGCATGTTGACACAAGTGACAAAGTTCTGAGCAAAACTTATAAGCATTTCCGTTAAAAAAGTTAACGGAATCAGATGGAGGGAGAAACTTGGAGACATATCATAGTTCAGGGGGGCACAACATGTACATTTTATAGTTCAAGGGGCATGTTGACACAAGTGACAAATTTCATGGGGAATTTATAAAATTTGTCCTTCAATATAATTGAAGTGTTGTTTATCAAAAGTAATCTCGTGCCATTTATACATATCACACATGCTTAGATGTGGTTTTGGTTTACTGTGCCTTGACTTCCTCAAAGTTGTTAATACTCAAAATTATTGCAGCCTTACAAAATAACTTTCAAACTCATTAGACAAGATATTATTTTAGCTAACATATGTATCTTTTAAGGATCTCCCAATTTCATTGATTTTGCTCAGTCAGGGATGATATTTTGGCTTGAGAGGATTGATTCTGGTTGAATGTGTTTGTATAGACTATAGTATTTGTTTTTGTTTTTGTGGAAAACCAGTGTAAATAGGGCTGATTTGTACAGCTGTATTCTTCCCTTATTTAATTAGTTTCCTGATTTCTCTCTAATTACTAGATAGGTAGTTACCAATTTTGTTATCTAGGGTGCTGAAAATAAGGGGCTAAAACCGGGCTGTGGTTATCCCTAAACTTGTATATATATCCGGCTGTATAGAGTATTTTTTCAAGGTGAATAATAATCAAATTCCTCCTAAACCCTAATTCCGGCTGTCAGAAAACTTCAGTTTTTGCTTTTTATTCTAGTGGATTCCTCATCCATCGTCCTTGTAAACTATATATGTTTTAATAAAGTTTTGTGTATTTTATCAAAAAAAAAAAAAAAAGCCATGTATAAAACAATAATAACCAGCAGCGAAAGGGATTGGAATGGTTTCTTCTTGCTATCTAGGAGGTTACTGAAAACAACAGTAACTATAATACCTCTATGCGCGTACTGTGAAGGTCCTTTTAGTATACTTATGAACGATAGCACATATTGTTTAGTGTTTAATCGCTGAACAACATATGATTTTTAGTAAAAGTGCCTCTGTTCCTAATCAAAATAAGTAAGTAAAATGTGGCTCATCACTCTCTTCACACGAGATTTTCTTGCTTTTCTCTAACAATATGTACCTGTTTTGTCAAGTTGTACATCTACAATATCCTTCATCTGATTTCTAAGCATATGAACAGATTATTGGCCACCGACAGCTCGCGTTTGTGGCTTTTGGTTTCTCCCACTGGAATGGCAGTTTTCATGTCAGAAGTGCAGTGAAATCTCAGCACTTGTTTCTGCAGGGCATTTAGACAAGGAAGATGAACTATGCTCTGCTCATGTTCATTTACAATCTTTTTTGAAGACTCGTATGTCAGAGCCACTTGTGTTTATTGGGCTGAGTTCTGTTGGTAGGCAAGTTCCTCAAAACCATTCTTGTTAACTTCTTTATTTATTTATTTATTTTGTTTTTTACTGAACATTGATTTTGAAGAATGTTGGGTTAGAATCAGTAATTTCACCAAATCATTGGTCATTCAAACAGGCCTTCCCTTTTCTTTTCCCTGAAGTTTTTACAGTCCATTTTCTTAGTGGACTATTACAATATTTGACGTTTCCTATATTTTTAGTACTATATGGCTGTTGTCTATGGTCATCGTCTTTCTTGTCTTGAACTGAGTATTGTTTTGTATTTACAGCATGGGATTTTTGAAAGACCCTCTGGCATTTCTACACGTCCTTAGGACTGTTCTAGAGATCACAAGTTACAGAATTATCCTTTTCACAGCTGGATACCAACCTTTTGGCGCAGCAATCCAAGCAATAGCTGCTGAAACAGCTTTACACATCGACAATATGCAATTAAGTGAAGATTGCCTCTCTCTCTTCAATGGTCGACTCTTTTGCTTTTCAGGGTGAGAATCTTTTATTCAGCTTGACGCAGCGGATGCTTTTTCATGAAGAAAGTCAAATATTTAGCGTTTCACTTTAGTTTTTAGAAGATTTTGAATCAGTACATCGTGCAAACATATTGAGGATGTCTCTAGGACATTTTGAATGAAATGCCAACAAAAAATTCTTTTTTCAAATTAGTTTCATCAAAGTGTGCTGTAAACGCATAAAGCAAGCTGATTAGTTTTGAAGATTTTTTTTCTTCATTAAATTTTTAATATCATATTTTCTGTAGTCACCAAAAGGGTTTGTTTTACCTTTTTCGCTTTTAGTTTCTGTATATGCATATGTATGTGTTTATATGTTTTACATATATACTTATTAGCTTCTCGTTCTCATTCTCTCTACGCGTCCTTGTAAATTTTACTAAACAAAAACAACTGAAAATGTTCCCCACACACTTGTATATTTATTTATCGCTTTCACATTGTATACTTGGTGTTATAAATCCTTATTTCTGTTTATCAGACTGTTCTTGTGTACCATATTGTACACCTAGTTTACAGTGGTCCTGTTCTTTTTTGTGGCTTTAAATCAACTTTTACTTGTAAAAAGAAATGGCACTATTCATTGTTTCCATTCACTATATTTAGACACCAGTACTCTTGGTGTTGCATTTGGAGAACCTTCGAAATTATCTCAATGTGCTACTTATGAGTATAAATGAAGTGTCTTGGTGGGACCTTTAAAAAAGAATAGTGTTTAGTAATCGCTGGTCAGCCATATGGCAGTGAATTCGTTCCCTGGCCTTGTACACACCGCCCGTCACACTATGGGAGCTGGCCATGCCCAAAGTCGTTATCCTATGTAGTGCAACTCTTTAGTATGTACATGTTTGAATATATGACACTCAGAACGTAAGAGTTTGGCTCTCGTGTGTAGTTGCATTTACACAATGGAATTCACACTACATTGCTTAGTCGTTCTTTTTTCTTCAAACTTGGGCTCTTTGTGAGTTCGGAAGATTTCTGGATCTCAAAATAAGTAAGTAAATGTTCTGAACGTTGAACCAACTACATTAATAACCTTCACGACTTTTCACAACACAAGCAAGCATATTGAGGTTGAAGATTGCCTTATATTGTCCATGTGAAATTGCTTTGTTTACTGCTTTTTACCCAGTATTTTTTTATTTTTTTATTTTATATATAGTAAACACCATCTAATTTGGAATGGTTTCTAGATCATTAAGTTCATTGCAGTAGGTCCCTGATACCTCATTTCCTATTCTGCAACTAACGTCTTTTGTCATCTGCAACTTAGTACCATAGCATATGACTGGCTCTTTCCTAGATGTGCGGTTGCAATTCATCACGGGGGCAGGTTAGAGCTTCTTACTGGTTTTTTAAGAATGAGGAACTTGGATGAGCACTAATATGTGTTTTCATGCATGGAACATTGAAAATAGCGGAAGTACTGCTGCTGCACTTCAGGCTGGAATTCCGCAGGTGGGCTGTGTTGCTATCCATCTCTTTTTCATCTTTAATCTATTTTTTCATCTGCTTCAGTAAACTATTGCTCTTTCTCTCTCTCTCTCTCTCTCTCTCTCTCTCTCTCTCTCTCTCTCTCTCTCTTAATGACAATGTTGAATGGCAGGTACTTTGTCCATTCATGCATGACCAGTTTTACTGGGCCGAGAGAATGCATTGGCTTGGAGTTGCACCAGAACCATTGAGAAGGGACTGCTTGTTTCCCGAAATTAAGGATGAGAAGAGCATCCGAGCAGCTGCAAATGTGCTGTCGAGGGCAATAAATGAGGCGTTATCTCCTGCAGTCAAAGCACGAGCAGCAGAAATTTCTGAAAAACTTTCTACCGAGGTGATTTATCTTTCTGAAATACATGCTGCATTTGTTGGTGGCATTCAAGAGCCGCAGATTTGGTTGACGGTCAAAATCGAATTCATTGCAGGTTTCAGACAGCCATGATTTACTATCTGCATTAGACGTTAACGTTTCATCAAACAGTTTCAGAAAATTAAAATTTATGAATAAAGTTGAGCACTATACTGTCGGCAGTTGGAAGGCTAAATACTTGAATGTTGTCTGGCTTATTGTGTTACTAGGGGAAAATTCTGTTTAATCTTGTGAAAATGATGGAAACGATATAGAAGTTGTTTGGTTTTTAAAAAATTATGGGCGATAAAAAATTAAACTAGAAAGTTTAACTTTATTCAACTTTACTTTATTCAAGTTTTACCTCAAGTTTTTACACTCAATGAACATCCCTAAAATTATAACGTTTCAAAATTTTTTAACCTTACATCTTGTGAAATTTACACTTGTAATTTTCAGGATGGAGTCTTGGAGGCTGTCAAGTGCATAAAGAAAGAGCTAGGCTGTTCGAACTCAGAGACTCCAGCAAGTTGATATATATATATATATATATATATATATATATATATATTTTTTTTTTTTTTTTTTATGTCCAACTCCTAAAAATTCTTGAAGAAATTTTCACTCAATCAAGTTGATTTATTAAAACTTATAAAGAGAATTTGAAAGAAAAAAAAAAACTAAGGACTCCTTCACTTCGCGGATTTGAGTTTTTAATTCGAACTGAGATGTGACATTTTTTAAAGTTTTTTACTGTAACAAAAAAAAAGAGTTAGATGTGACATTTTTTGAGAGCTTTTTACTATAGAAACTTAGAATTAAAAACTTAAATCGGTGAAATGAACAAGGCTTAAGAGGCTAATGATGAACAAGGAGGACAAAGCACGTCTTGGTTAGCCCTTTTGGCACTTCTTCTCCATAAATTTTTTAGATTTTAGCAACTAACCTTCGAAACTTTTAATTCAGGTAATTTTTCTCTCCAACTTGCTAAATTGTAATTGTTGTAGTATGGTCTACTTAAACAATAATGTTCTGATTTTTACCCAGATTTAAGCGATTGAGAGTCCAAGAATTGAGACATTTGTATTACAAGTCGAATTTGGATGTTAGAATTTTTGTTTGAATGTCTTTTCATGACGAATTTCACACAATCTTATCTAAATGTAGTAAATTGTAATAGATTTATAAGTTCAATGAAGTAAATTGTCAAAATTTTAAAAGTTTAGATTACAAATTTAGGATGTAAATGTGCAAAATACCCGTCCTTACCCTAGTCGAGCCTTGGTTTGTAGAATGTTTAAGCCCACGTGCTACAAGTACAATCAACTTCAGATGAAGGACACATTTGGGGTTGCTGCAGCTTCTCTTAGAATAATTAAGGATGCGTTTATTTAGTGTATTCATATAATAATTTAAATTATAAATTATAATTAGTTATAATATTTTTAAAAATATATATATAAATCGAGAATAATTTTAAATTTATAGTCTAAACCTCTATTAATTACACAATTTTTTTTTTTTTATCTGAAAAGATTGTTTGGTAAGATTGTTTGACAATTTGATCCATAGAGCATTAGAAGTTAAAAGTAGGCTATGACAGCTTTTCATTTCCACTAGCAAACCAATCCGTCAAAAAAGCCGGTCAGGTGAATGGTTATTTACCAAAGTCACTATACAACTTTAGAAGAATACTAAGGCCCTGTTCATTTCGCTGATTCGAGTTTAGAATTCGAGTTTTGCTACAGTAAAAAGCTCTCACAAACAATCACATCTAACTTTTTTGCTACAGTAAAAAGCTCTCACATAAAATCAAATCTCAACTCGAATTAAAAACTCGAATCAGCGAACTAAACGGGCCCCAAGTTTGCGCCCTTTTCTTCTTTTGTCTTTTCCTACCTTAAAATGGATCCAAATCTCACATTCTATTGGATAGAATCTCTGAGCTACTCATTTAAGAGACGTTTGATTCATAAATTAAAATTATGATATTAAAATTATTTTTAATTTATATATATTTTTATAAAAAAAAATTATTATAACGAATCATGAATCATAATTCAAATTATGATATAAATTTTTTAACTAAACACCCTCTTTGGTTGTTTTAGTTTTAGACAAACATGTTAAGTTTTCTACTTGTTCTTATAGAGGACCGTACTCTTATGTAACAGGTAAAAATAGGAAATAAAAGTGTAACAATAGCTTTGTAATGTTACATTTAATACTTCTACACACTATTTAGAAGTATGGTTCTCCCAGAAGATTGTAGACAAAATTTACATATTTTGTGGGAGCGTGTGCTCATGCACCATCGCCTAGGTGTAAATTTGGTTCTTTTCATGTTGACATCTATATTCAAACACCACTAATTAGATATATACTAAAATCTTTTACATTAAGAGCACGATTAACAAATTGTTAATCAGCGTAATGAGAATGGTAATGAGATTGAAAAGGAAAGTAAAATAATATTTAAGTGTTTATTTAACTATTATATAGTGTAATCAGAAACAACTCAATTTCATTTCTTATGTTTACTAAAATTAGAAATAGTAATGTTATGAATATAATTACTAAAATGTCTTTTTATACAATTAAATAATTATTGATTATATAATAATTCATTAAGAATAGATAAATAAATTTAACATCCATTCCATTCGATAAGAAATCAATATATATATATATATCAAACTATTTATTATATAAATCAAACCATTTGTTATAATTAGCAACTTCATTTTTTTATAACTCCCCAAAAAAAAAAAAAAAAAAAAAAAACTTTTTTATATATAATAATAGTATACATTAATTAAATTTTTTTTAACTATATATATAAATAAGAGTTCCCTTTTTTACTATTCAAAAACATAGTCTCTCTATTTTGTCCTCATGTGCTTCCTTCTTTTTTTTTTTTTTTTTTATATCACTTAAAATTTTAAAAATATTAATTTAGTGAATAAGACTATCATAAATTGTTTTATCATTTTTTTTCTTCTCTCTTTCATCAGGATTTTTTTGTTCTATTTCTTTTATGAAATTTGTTTCTCTTGTAAAATCCTCTCTTTAGATATCAATCTAATTAATATGGAATATTTATTTTAAATCTTTTATGCATAAAATTACTACGCCATACGATAAAATAAGTTACAGTTTAAATATTAATTCATTATTTTCTCTATTTAAAATAACTTATTACTTTGTTAAAATCTATTATTGATGAAGTATTAAAAATTTACTTTCAAAATAAACCGATTCAAAGATCAATATTAATAAATATTTATTCTATCTTAAAAATATATAATGTTATCTAACGTCCAATCTCCACAGGAAACTCAAACGTGCAAAGCACGTGAATTAAACTGGTATATATGTGTGTGTGTGTGTGTGTGTGTGTGTGTGTGTGTGTGTGTGTGTGTGTATAATTGTATTCAATAGAATTGTAAATTAAATTTTAATAAAAGTGTATATTATTAACAGTTAACATTTAATGGTATCAGGTTTATGTAATAATTTTTCTCATTTTCCATATGCTTTCTATTAAAACTAATATATTAATTAATCTTAAGCAATTTTATTTTAATATTTAAAACAACTAATTATTCTAGAAAGTTAAAGACATTGACCTTATTCTAGAAGGTTTGTTTCCGGAACTAAAATCTTATGTGCCATTGATAATATAGATTGGGATCTTGTGCCTCCGGAATTAAACAGGAAGATACGTTGTTGGGTTATTTTTAATCTTTTTTTTTTTTTTTTTCTGTTTGCATAACATTTGTTCTAAGAAAGTGAAAGTACAAGAAAAAGAAAGAAGAAGAAAATAAAACTTACGCGAAGATGTTGCTTCATTCTTGGATTTTATTTATGCTTCTGGAAATGTTCTTTAGGGGATATTGTAGTATTTAGCAACATTTGTAGGTCATAGAATTTAATTTAAAAATAACTTTTTTTTAAATATAATATAATAATATTCGAAGTTAATCACTGCACAAGATTTTGGCGGAGTTCTTATTTGTGTTTTTCTTCTTCTTTTTTTTTTTTTTTTGAAAACGAGTATTTATGTGTTTTGATAAAGTAATTAATTTAAAACACATTAGGAAATATAATCCATAAAGCTAATACAAACAAATTACTCAGATGTTAACTTCTATACTCAGTAAGTGTATCATGTAAGCATGATTATGTGACATACCTAGTTTACTGAATAATTTCTCTATATTTGATACTGAATTTTGCACGAAACATAGCATATATATATATATATATATACACACACACACACACACACACACACACACACACACACACACTAAAAAAAAAAAAAAAAAAAAAAAAAAAAAAAAAAACTCTTATTAGAGAATGGTGAGAAAATGATATTCTGATCCAACTAACAACTTCTGGCATTAACGTAGAACTTTGACATTACATTGGAGACATTCTCAGCTTATTAATAGTTGATTTTATGAAAGGCTCTAAGTTGTGATGCCTGAGAAAGTAAAGCTAACATAGGTCATTCACATACAAATATTGATATTCATATTCAAATTACACTAATTGGATATACAAATGAAACTTTTTGAGTTGAGAGTTTTGACTTGATATACATATATATACATATATATTATGAACTACAATTATAATATTTTAATTCTTAATTCTTTACAATTATCTAATTTAAGTAAACGTGGAGAATTGCTAATTTTACTGCGTGTTGCCTAATCTGCAGAATTCCTGCCGACTAGGAGGACCAAACCAGGAATTAATGCGCAAAAGTAATTTACAACTTGGTCGTGGTGGGTTGTTGGAACATTTATATGCGCCCAAGACGACCAAAGACTTTCCAAGGAATGAGTTGAATTAGGTAATAAAGCAATGAGAATTTCATAGTGGGAGGGTGCACGGTTTCCTGTTATGATTTAGTTTTATCACCAACACATTTCAAAAGGACTGAAAAAGAAAACTACAAAAGAGAAGAGGAAAACAAAAAGATGGTTGAAATTGTCTAATATATGAGTTTGTCCATAATAGCACGCGTATTTACATTCTGTTTGATGGTGTTCATCAGAAACAAAGTAGATGAGCTGAAATTGAAGTTATAGAGAGGATTGCTTTCTCTTTACTTCACTGGTTAGATAGAGATAATAATTATTCAACACAACAAGATAGTCATTATTTACCGGTTTTCCATTTCCTGCTTATATTTTCAAGGGGAAAAAAAATGAAAAATTAATTAAGAGATACATGGAAGTTACTAAGCTGTTTACCGTAACGATAAAATATTTTTTCCGCATCTAACGATGCATAAAAAAGTCAAAGCTCTTTTCTAACAACCCTTCTCATTAGCTCTTTGTTTTTATTTTTGTGATTTTTTTTTTACATTTTAATTTTTTTGTGTGTTTTTTACAATATGATGTTACTCACTCTACTCCTATAAGAGTAATTTTTTCATATGTGTTCTTATTTTATTTTTAATTAGTTGAAACAATTTTTTAAAATGTGTCCCTACTTAATCTTTCTTGTCAATTGTTATCTTTATACATATTTTCTTTTAAAATAAATTCAAAAATCCTTAAATGGTTTTATAAATGAATTTCTCATTATTCAATAAACAATAAACTTTCAAGAAGTATCTAACATAAACCACGTTACAAAACTTGTGGTTTGCACAAAACTAATTATATAAAGAAAATGCAATATCTTGTGTTTTCAAAAGTCTGAGATTGTCTATATATATATTTTTTATAAAATTATAATTTAATTCACCTTTGTTTTGCAATATATTTTTTTAAAAAGTTGTTTATTTTGCATATTTTTTTTAATTTGATATAATTTTAACTTATTTAAACGATAAAAAAAAGACACTATCGATAAAATTGACCTACCGGAGAAACTCTCTTATTTTTTTGCTCACATGAACACAGCTGGTTCTAGCAAGTTTTCTGTACGTATGGTTATGATTGGTAAATTTGTCAAGAATACTAACTAATAAAGAACATACCTTCTGGAAACAGAGGAATATATCACGCTATAACAAGGATTAAGTGCGTTGTTTAAATATGAATTTGGATTAACTTTTGTTTACTTTCTAGTTAAATCATATAAAATAACAGTTAATATAGATTGAGAAGAATAACATTGATATTTTAAAAATTTGATTGTTTTAGGAGTCATTTTGAGTCTAGTTTTATAAACACAGAAGAGGGTGTCTTGGCATTTGAATAACATAAAAGGACAACAATGATATTCAGACAAAATATATTTAGGTATTTTAAGTGTTTTTTTTTTATTTAAAATATGTCCAATATGATATCTATATAATAAAATATCTTTTAAATTTTAAAAATAACAAATTTTTTTTTTTTTTGAACAATTAATTGTTAGGACGCATTCTTCATTTTTGTTCTTTTTTGAAATTTTAAACGTTAAGTGTCACGTTAATAACATGTGACTCTAACAAATAAGTAATTTACTGTTATTTACATCACTGTTCAAAGTAAGAATCTCTGTAAAATGTTTTGGCTTCTGCAGAAAACGGATCACCAACATCATTTGATGCCGCTGTTGAAGCTGCAACTCTTTGTGCAGAAGTTAATTAGAGGAGCCTGAGGCTCAGCAGAAGCATCTCCATTTGCATCTGAGTTCCTCTCTGCTTCAACAACAGCGTCCACTGTGGCTCTTCTTCCGTGGGAAGAAGAGCCACTAAATCAAACAGGAAAATTTTAAATTATATGCATATGGATGTAGAAATCACATACAGAGGGGTCAGAAGACATTAATAAAATAAATGTGCAAACATATAACACAGAGAAAGTGTGATATAGCGTGCGTTTGGAGTAAGACTTGTGTCATAGGTCGAATTATGATTCGTAATTCAGTACAATATTTTTTTTATAAAAAACACATATAAATTAAAAACGTCCTTGTAATGATCACATACAACTGGAAAAAGTACATACCTGAATTCCCACTACGAATACTTAGACAAACTGAAATACCGGAAGCAAATAGACCCGAACAGTGCTGCCATCTCAAACCTGTTCAACAATACCTTGCAAAGTACTTCCTTTATTTGCTGCCAACAAACTCATGGTTTTCCGAGTTGTCCATAAGCATTCAAGGGCTGCGACTCTTCTCCTCGAATTTGGGCAAAATCAAAGAGGGCTGAGAAGAGGATGAGAAACGAGAATTAAGGTAAAATTTAAAAATTGTCACAAAATAAAAAGGAGCCTGAGAAGAAAATGACTATATAAAAAAAATTGTCATTTCATAATAAAATAAAAATTAAATGTCTCAACGACTTTCACATGACATTAGTTTAAAATTTAATTAAATTGGTAGAAAAGAATGACACGTGCTAACGGGTGATTGTTCATGAAAAATTTTTGTTATTTTTAAAATTTAAGGGGTATTTTGTTAAAAAGCCAATAATTCAGGGGAAAAATGAAATTTGTCCAAAATCATATATATGGTTCTACATATAGAGAGAGGTTTTGTCTATGGTAATTTGTGAAGACTATATTTTATGTAACTAGCGTTGAGAAATGAAAGATGATATGTATTCATCACGCTAACATCTATACTAATTTTATCCCTTAATAATGTTATACTTCTACAAATTAATATTATATTGAATAAAAATCATGTTATACTTATTATTTTATATGTTTTTAGAAATACAATCTTGAAAGTAAATAAATATATATATATTATAATAGAAATATTAGTATCATTCTTTTTTTATTATTTTCGTACATTCACTTTTTGATGTGTGAACTCCACTAACATAATATATTATTATTTAAATAAAAAATTAGAAAACAGAATTTATATGTCAAATATTAAATTTAATTAGTGAAAAAAAGAGTAATAGAAAGAATAATATTAATATTTCTCGTATTGTAATTGTAAAATTATAAATGTTAGGTATTTTTATTAGTTGACAATTTATTGGCAATATTGTAAAAATTTTAAAAAATAAGTTTAAGAAAATTTCATATTGCAGAAGAAGATTTAGAATCAGATTTAAAGAGATAAGGATAAAGCCTTAGTCAATGGAAGATAAGACATTAGTTATTTAAATTTAAATGAGATTCTAAAAAGATATAAGGATCAAAAAGATTATGTGGAGAATTTGAAATAATGATTATCTAGATTTGGGAAGGCTATAAACATGGAAGATAAAAGAGATATGGATTTAAATTTAAATGGGAGATAAAGCTTTTATGAAGATCAAGATATTTTCGATTCAAATTCTTAGCTTCATCCGATTATTATTAGGAGTTGTTCAAAATTGGAGATTTAAAATTTGAATGTATATATATGTGCATTCAGGTGAGCTACACAAAGAAGATTAAGCTTGAGCTGCACATGTGATTGGAACTTAAAATTTGACTTGATCAAAGAAAATCCAAATATAACTTGCTATAATAAAAGATAAGGTATTCAAAGATCAAGTGTTATCTTGCAACAAAGAATAATTAATTTGAATTTAAAAATTTGCTGCATAAGTTGAATTAGAGATTGAGAAGACAAACGTGAAGATATTTTGAAACCTATCTAGTAGAGAGAATCATAAAGATAATAGAGATCTTATCGATAGTGAATTTGAATGAAATTCTTTATACTTTATTTAAAGGCTTTGTTTCAGAGTATATGTGACACGAATTTAATAAAATATCTCCAAAGGAAAAGTCTATGAATTTGAGAGCTTACTACTGAGAAAATATTCAGAGAGACGTCTGTGAGTTTTTATGAGTTATTGAGATCGTTCTTCGGGAGAAGGATTTGTTACTTTCGAGAGGAAACTTTGCAGGTTGAAGGGAATTCGTCAGGTGAATAGAAGACATGTGGTGCACGCTAAACAATCATTGTAGAGATTCGTCATAGTGGCGTCATTGTCTAGGAGGGATCCTTAAGTGAATAAGTTCGTCCAATGTCTGTAATTTTAAAATATAGTGAACTGTTTATTGTCTGGACGTGACCCTATAAATATAAATGTGTGTATACTAAAACTGCGATATCATATTATATATTTATTTACTTTTTATACTTTATTCCACTTAAACAATTATACATAATAAACTCAAATTTTAATTAATTAAACTATATTCAAAATAATATTTCACTATCATCTAAAACACCAAACACAACATCAAATCTAACTATAAAAATGGTCAACTTTGTACAATGCATTTTAGCCACAAATTAGACCAAGTGGCAGAAGCCTGTATGGTATTTAATTCTTCATAGATCTGGCACTCTATTTGGGGTTTGATGACCTCATCATGACCTGCTAGAAGGTTTTGAAACTCGAGAGTTGAAACTGAGTTCTGACCGTCTAACTTCAACTCAAGTTATAACTCAAATTTAACTGGCGGGCCATGACAAAAATTATCCTCCGTCACTACAACCCCTTTTTTCTTCATAATCTTTACCAAAACTCTATTTGGGATTTGATGACCTCATCATGACCTGCTAGAAGGTTTTGAAACTCGAGAGTTGAAACTGAGTTCTGACCGTCTGAAAAGCAGTGAAGGCCGATCAAGTGCTGGCGGGCCATGACAAAAAATTTTCCTCCGCCACTATTTTTTTTTTGACCCCATAATCTTTACCAAAACACATTAATATGTTGGACGACTTTTTGTTCAACTGGTGGGCTCTACACGCGCTCTGTACAAATGGAAGTAATCCGCCCTTATTTAAAGGGGCTCACTTCCTCAGCTAAACTGATCATCCACATCTCATAGTGTCATCGTTTGTGCATTGTTCTCTCTTTGTTAGTTTGACTCCTTTGAAAGCACAAGAAAAAAATGGGCCAGGGAAGAGTCAGTGCAATGGTCGCGGCGGCTTTGCTGTTGTTGTTGGTGCTTAGCCAAACTGAGTTGGCTCGTGCGGCAACCTACACGGTCGGCGGCGCCGGCGGTTGGACCTTTAACGTTGCCGGTTGGCCTAAAGGAAAGCGCTTCCGTGCTGGTGACACACTTGGTAAGTATATATTTTTTTTGCTGTTGCGTTTAAATAAATTTTTTAAGGGTTATCTTTGAAGCTTCTTTTAAGGGTTAATAAAAAGAAAATATTACGAACTATTAATTGAAGGAGCTCATATTGCGATGCCTACATTTTAGTAAATGGTGTCTTAACACTATCATTACTCTATTGTTTTTTTTTTAAAAAAAAAATATATATATATATATTTTATTTATATAGTTTCGATGAAATTGTTGGTCCAATATACTTTTAAGTCAGGGGAATCCATGAGGGTCTCTCTGTTTTATTTTTCCGCTGAAAACACAAAGGTTATATCAAGATTTTAGGATCAAAAGGCTCCAAATTTAACAGCGGAATTTGGTGTTTAACGTTCTAGCTGCGAGCACTATATTTTTTGTTAAAATTAATTTTTATTAAATATGCCTCCTGAACTGAACTTTGCATTTAATTTTATATATAGTTTAAATTTTGAAAAACTGTTCATTTTACTCACTAAACTATATAATATCCTTCAAAACACCCCTTGAAGTCATGTAATTTTAAAAATACTCACTAAACTATTTTTTTTTTTATGGAATAAACTTTTTTTTTTTTTCACCTTATCTCAAATTTAATCATTAGTTTTTGGATAATATATTTATAAAGTTATAAACAGTGTCACGTCATTATTTCGTGTAATTCACGTATAGTAAAATAAATGAACTATTTTTTAAATTTAGAAAGCGTAACCGATATATAGTTTACGGGTATTCATGAAATTGATCCTTCTTTTCAACATGCTTTTGTGCAAAGGATTGTACGTTTTTAATTTGTTTTACTACCAACTATGGAGACTCGTGAACTTTTCGTGCAGTGTTCAACTACGGCCGAGGTGCTCACAATGTGGTGAATGTTAACAAGGCCGGTTACCAGACGTGCAGGACAGTACCAAAGGGAGCCAAGGTCTATACAAGTGGAAAGGACCAGATCAAGCTAGTGAAGGGCCAGAACTTTTTCATCTGCAATTTTTCCGGGCACTGCGAATCTGGAATGAAAATTGCCGTGACTGCAGCCTAATTAAAGGGGAAACTATGTATTTTATTAGACATGATTGTCACTCTATAGTTGAGCATTATCATGTATTAAAAACCGTGTTTTGAAGTGTTGTTTGGAATGGAATAAAATGGTTTTTTATATCATATAATATACTTATATTTATATCACATAATAACACTTTGAGTAAATTGAAAAAAAAAAAAAAAAAAAAAAAAAAAAAAAAAGACAAGAGTTTGGTGTTTTTGACCAATTTTACTTTTCATCATTGGTTTTCATGACGCAAATTATTACTTTGTTATAAAGAGAAAATCGTATTCATCATGCGTGCATGTGCAGATCAATCAGGTGATTGCTAACCTATTAACAAAAGAGGATTAAAAAAAGAAATAGCAAAGGAAATAAAAATCTTCACAATTTTCTTCTCCTACTCTGTAGGTTTAGATCAAATGATGCCATTCTAATCAATGTTATTTCAGTAATAGTCACGCGACTGACTGCGTAGTCTTCTGTCACACAATACAGGATAAGATTACACAATACAGGACAAGATTGATGGAGGCTTGCTGAAGTTTCTCGATAAGGGACAACAAACATCTGTTGATTGACAAGCAACCATTTCCCTCTAATTGAACTTGATTAGTTAGAGTAATTATTAAATAAACAATTAACCAGGTTAAGGTATGCAACGCAAGCAACCAATCAAAACTGGAAACCAAAAATTACACATAAAAACCGTGGAGAGAAAGTAACCGAGCCAAGCTTATAGTGTGCACCATTTGTCTTAAAAATAGAAATCTTCGTAAAGAAAGAGTCTTTATTTTGTTGATACTTCGGCTCTGTTCATTTTGCTTATTCGAGTTTTATTACAGTAAAAAGTTCTTACAAATAATCACATCTAATTTTTTACTACAGTAAAAAGCTCTCACATAAAATAAAAACTCAACTCGAATTAAAAACTCGAATCAGCGAAATGAACGGGCCCTTCATTTGTCTTAAAAGTAGACTTCTAAGTAAATAAAGGGCCCGTTTAGTTCGTTGATTCGAGTTTTTAATTCGAGTTAAGATGTGATATTATGTGAGAACTTTTTATTGTAGTAAAAAAGTTAGATGTGACTGTTTCTGAGAGCTTTTTATTATAGAAAACTTTTTAAACTATAATCGAAAACTCAAATTCTAAACAAGAGTCTTTATTTTGTTGATACTGAAACGGATCATCGAGGAATTCTTTAATGAGTCTTTATTTTGTTGATACTGTAAACGGATCATCGTACTAAGGAATTCTTTAATGAACAGGTCATATAAACAAAACTTTTGCTAATTTTACACTAACTTTTGCTAACTTTTAATAGACAATAGGGAGAGATGGTTTCTGAGAGGAGATGTGTCTCAACAGAGGAGTGTGGGCTCTTTATTTTATAGGGTTTTGATAAGACAATGGCCTCATCACTTTTGGATATAGGACAAGAAACTCTCAACTTCTTGAAAGTTTTTCCTTTAGTTTTATCCAGTTTTATAAGAGCATTTTAAGAGTTAATTTTTTATTCATTATTTTACAATTTTGAACATATAAATATATTATTTTAGTCTTTTTGTGACAGAGAATACAAATTTAAATTGAGTCATCACTAACACAAAGTGAATTTTGTTTAAAATTAAGCCTCAAAATTATACCTTAAAAAAAATTTCCAAACTATTTTTCTAAATCTAAATTGAGTCATCGCTAATATAAAGGCCTCGTTCACTTTACCGATTCAAGTTTTTAGTTTTAAGTTTCTATAATAAAAAGCTATCAGAAAATGTCACATCAAAATTTTCTGCTATAGTAAAAAACTCTCAAAAAATGTCGCATATCAACTCGAATCAAAAACTCAAATCCGTAAAGTGAATGAGGCCAAAGTGAATTCTGTTTAAAATTAACCTCAAAATGATACCTCAAAAAAAGATTTCCAAACTATTTTTCTAACAATAAGTAAATATATATAGATTGAGTTAAGTCTATAAAATGTCTGTAAAAGTTTTAATGATGAATAAGAGAGGTTTCCTAAAAAATATAAATATAAGAAATAAATTCCTTCCAGAAATAAAAGAAAAGTTATATATATATATATATATAAAACAGAGTATAAATATATATATATATATATAGAGAGAGAGAGAGAGAGTATATACATAACCTCTTTTCTACACTGTTTTCTTCGAACACTTTTTTTTTTTAAATATTTAGATGAAATTTAGGGTCTGTTTAATTCTTGATTCGAGTTGAGATGTGATTTTATATAAAAATTTTTTACTGTAATAAAAAAGTTAAATGTGACTATTTTTTAAAATTTTTTATTATAATAAAACTCAAATTTTAAACTCAAATCAATAAAATAAATAAGATCATGACACGTATTTTGTTTTGAATTGGACATGGCCCATATCAGTTTTTAGTAGTTAATTTTTTTTTTTATATCTTAGCTTTTTAATGAATATATTTCATTGTTGTTAAAAAAAAAAAAAAAAAAAAAAAAAAAAAACAGAGAGAGAGAATGAAGGAAAGGAAGGAAAGAAGAAGGAATGAATTAAAAAAAAAGGGGGGGGAAATTAATAACTAGCTAGAAAAGTACTAAGTGCATTTATTCGCAATTCAATATTCTATGACACACTGCAGTATATATACGTTGGTGTACAAGTTCGGTGGCTTTGGCCAGTCAAAATAAGCTAAACTGTTTTTAGAAAAAAAAAAATAATAAACAAAAGTTATTAGTTTTTAGTTAATTATAAAAAGGCCAATTTGAACATTTTAAGTTAAAATCAATCTCAAGTATTGAAAGAACGTTTTTTTTAAAGTAAAAGTATTATTTTAATATTATTAAAAACACATCTTTTTAACGAGATATTTTATTATAATAGAAAATATCAAAATGATTTTATCAAAAAAAAAAATTGATAACGCACACTATTTTAGAGTAGTTCTCGATTGATTAATAAGTAAATAGATAATAAATTGAGTTAAGTCTATAAAATGTATGTAAAATTTTCACAAGTAATAATGAATATGAGAGGTTTCCTAAAAAAAAAAAATAAAAAATAAAAATAAAAATAAAATAAAATAAAATAAATAAATTCCTTCCAAAAATAAAAGAAAATTTATATATATATATATATATATATATATATATATAAAACAGAATACAGACATGACCTCTTTTCTTCAAAAATCATTTTTTTTTTTTTTTTTTTTTTTTTTTTTTTTTTTACACTTCGATGAAATTTTTAATGTGGCTCATATTTTGTTTTGTAGAACGGGGCTCGTATCAGTTTTTAGTGGTTGAGTTTTTTTTTTTATTTTTTTATTTTTTTAATGAAGTTACAGAACGGTAGTTATAAATATGGATAAAATTTCTTCTTAAAAAAACAAAACAAACAAACAAAAACAAAGGAATGAATGAAAGGAAGGAAAGAAGAGGAAATCTCTCTATGCTTAAAAGAGGCAATGCTTGATACTTAAAAGAGTTAATACACTTTTTACGATGAGAATACTAAATACAAACTATTTTACGGATATATATTAGTCTAATTTTTTGATACGTGTCATCTCTATTTCTTTAGACAAACTAATTTAATAACAATTCACTCTCTTTTTTACTTGTTGGCTCCCATATAACGATTTTAAACATTTCTCTTTCCACAATCGAGGGTTTCCTTTTTCTTTACACTACTGGTTGTTGTAATGCGTTAATTACGAATCTCATATTGCTTTAAAGGTTACATGCTCCCCCATTACTATAAAATAGTCCTCTTTTTTAATATATATATATATATATATATATATATATAAATTTTGTAATAAGAGAAGAGAAAAGAAACCCAAAAATATAATCATTTACACGTTGTAATAGAAGGAAAAAAAAAAAAAAAAAAAAAAAAAAAAAGGGACACCTTTGCAGAGATAAGGTTGCATATTCTATAATTATTAAAAAAAAAAAAAAAAAAAAGGTTGCATCTTCATTTTCCTTTGTTTTGAGTCTTTTGACAGAGCCTTGCATAATTTATCAAAGAACAAGGGATGGAAATCTTAAAACTGTGAATCATGAAAAACTTCAATATAGTTGAATTGCAAAATAGAATAATCTAATAATAAAAACAACACTCCGTCAAATCAAGTCTTCTTATGGTCATGAAACTTGCAAAATAACTATTCTAAAAACTTAATGACAAAAACAGGTTTTCTTTCTTCCAATCTTCCAAGGACATGTCCTTCTCTTCAACTTATATATCTTAATATTTGAAGGACCAACTTGAGATGTAATGTTCTTGAATAAAGTCACATTTTACCTCAAAAAAAAAAAAAAAGATACCGATTATACATTATAAAGTAATTATGAATACAAGTTAGATAATTTTTTTACCCGAGAATATATAAGTTATAAGAAGATAAGTTAGGAACGACGCATAACATGTCTACATCAGAAAAAAGAAAAGAAAAACGGAAAAAACGATCAAAGGCTTCAAAACGAAAAACAAAAAAACGAAACAAAAAATTTTAAAAAAAAGTTGGAGCAAATTATACACATTGAGAGTGAAGCATAAAATATATACACATTAAGAAAAACGAAAGAAAAACCAAAAGAACAATTGACGGCTTCAAAACGAAAAAAAAAAAAAAAAAAAAATCTGGAGCAAATTTAGGGAGAAAGAGGGAAATAGACTAAGACTTGAGATAAATTAAAATTAATAGGCCAATAATTTACATAAGTTAATAAATAGGCTAAATTACTGTTTTCGTCCATAACTTTTCTAGTTATGAATTATAACTTGACAAGTTATTGTTCATAATTTACGGTTTTTGTCCATAACTTATCTAGTTATGAACCATAACTTGACAAGTTTGTCCATAACTTATCTAGTTAAGAATTATAACTTGACAAGTTATGATCTATTAATTTTTATAACTAAAAATTGGCATTTCCTTAAGCTTTTCATATTGGCCTATTTTATACTATTTTCCCAAATTTTTATACATTAGGACTAAAACATATCAACGGCTTCAAAGGAAAAAAAAAAAAAAAAAAAAAAAAAAAAAAAAAAAAAAAAGGTAAAAGAAACGAAGAAAACTATCAACAATAAAAATGAAAACAAAGCTGGAGTAAAATATATGTACTTGAGAGTTGTTTTCGTCTTCTTTTCAAGCGAATTGCACACCAATATATTCCATTGAAAAAAGATCTCCCCCTATTACGCAAGCCTATCTCACATTTTTATTTTTTCTTCTTCCGGATTGTATAAACTGGTTGATTTGGGAGCAAAAAAGAGAGGAATTGGACTCTTGTAATCAAGTGTAAAGAAAGCGACTTATTATTAAGTTAGTTTGTTTAAGAAAATAGAGATAACATGTATCGAAAGATTAGACTAGTCTGTAAAAGAGTCTGTATTTAATATTCCTCTAAAAATTATCTTTACACTATTCTTTTATACTAAACTGTGTTCGTTTAATTTACAATTATACATATTATTTTTGTTACTAAGTGTATAAATTTAAAAGCTGAGTATTGTTTTAATGATTTTTTTTTTAAGAAAACTTATTTTTAAAATAAGTACAAAAACTTTTAAATAATTGTATAAATAAATTTCTCATTATCAATTAAAAATTAATTTTTTTAGATGGTATAAATTTAAATGCGAGTATTGTTTAAACGATTTTTTTAAGAAAACTTATTTTTAAATAAATACAAAAACTTTTAAATAATTGTATAAATAAATTTCTCATTATCAAATAAAAAATTGAACTTTTTTAGATGTTTTTAACACGATAATACGTGTTAAGAGCATTCGTACAACTAGTTAATTAAAAAGCAAGAAATTAATATATAAAAAATTAAAGTTCCGTTCATTTCACTGATTCAAATTTAGAATTCGAGTTGTGCTACAGTAAAAAGCTCTCAGAAATAGTCATATCTATTTTTTTTGCTACAGTAAAAAGCTCTCACATAAAATCATATCTTAATTCGAATTAAAAACTCGAATCAACAAATTAAGCGGATCAGAAACTACCTAGAAAAGTACTACGTACATTTATTCGCAACTCAACATTCTATAACCCTCTAAAAACTTGGTGGCTTTGGCCAGTCAAAAAAAATATAATCTTGTTTGGTGTCCGTGTAGCCATAAACACCATCTTGACGAACAACCCAGGAGCAATGGCGACACCTCGGAAAATCCCTCTTGGCTTCATATATCTTAAACCCGCCTTGCGCATGATCTCGCCAAGAGAAACTGCAGAAAAAGAGCGTCGTCATGAAGAAGTTTGGCCGGAATGACCACTGAAATGTGCCATTAGTTGGTAAAACATGGATTCCTAAATCATCGTCCTTAGACGCGCAATGACTCGTCAGGTTTTGATGATCCGGTAAGCTATTAGCAATGGAGACCGTCGTCGTTGGATTCCGAAACCAGCCGTTCTCATGATATTCCTCAGTTTTCGCATCTTGGCTTGTTCTGGCGCCATGTAGGGAAGAAGCAAACAAGAAGGCAAAAAACCAAGTTTTTGCTCTGAATTTAGACATCTTTGTTTGTTATTTGATCAAAATATATGCAAAAATGTCTATATTTGTAGAACAATTAGAGTGGGAAACAAAGTGGAATAAATGGTGACAGAAATGTGATGGAAATATTGTCTTCTATAAATGGCCACGTAAATGCCGAATTGGTGAAGTTCTTTAAATTAATTAGTAAGGGAAAATGGGCAATCAATGACGTTATATATGTATATATGTAATGGAACGATATATAAGTCAATATATATGACACGTTACTAGGTATTTTACCATTTAAGTTCTAAATGAATCTGCGAATTAAATAAGAAATCAAAACAGTAAGAGTTAAATTTATGAGTGGTCCCTGAATTTTTTTTTTTTTTTTTTATCTACAATTAATCTTTATAGTCAATTTATCTTATTACTAGTCTCTTAATTCAAAAAGAGTCTCATAAATGGTCCCTTTGTTAAATTTTAGAAAAATTTATTTTGTCTCATAAAAAACCCTTAAACTATTTTTTCTCTTTAAAAATAGTCTTTATGTTAAAAATTGTACTAAATTTAATCTCTAAACTTAAAAAAATAAAAAATAAAAAAAAAACTAGTTCATTTTTTAAATAATAAGATAAAAAACATTAAATACAAGAAGTTATAAGAAATTTAGTTTCTAAAATTAAAAAAAAAAAACCAAAATTAGTTTTTTTCTACACATATTTGTATTTTTATCTAGTTATTTACATGTGTAATTTTGATATTTTTTGAGTGATTATATTTACCCTACCATATTAATAAATGTTCGCATTTAATTATTATCTGATAATATAACTTTAAAGATGAATATTTTCATAAATATCTTTGTATTATATCCATTGTAACCTTTTTATCTCTCAATCTCTCACTTTAATTTTTCTTATTTTTTTGTTAAAGAAAATTTACATAAAAAATACAATTACAAACTAATTTAATTCAAAACAAAACAAAATGATGAACCTAAACACATATAAAAGTCAACTAAGAAGACAAAATCCATATATATCTTAACCATTCATTATAATCTTTCACACCAAAAAAAGAGGAAAAGTTTCCTTTAAAAAAAAAAAAAAAAAGTAAAAGCAATTAACTGCAAACGACAATTCACAATATAACAAAGTGCATTACACGATTATTTCATAACATTGTTTTATCTACTATAACAAAAAAGTTTTAAAAAAATATATTATTGTTTATATTGGGTCATTTAGAAATTCAATGCGGTGAATAGAATCACTTTTTTGCGTTAGTTTAGAGACTAAGTTTGGTACAACTTTCATATTTAATGTTTTTTTTTTTTTACATCTATTTATTTAAAAATGAAGTAATTTTGATATATATATATATATATTAAGTTTAGGGATTAAATTTAGTAGAAAGAAAATAGTTTAGAGATTTTTATGAGGTAAAATTAATGGTTTTTATCTAAAATTTAGCAGATAGATAATATATGAGAAAATTTTTGAGTTCAAATATTATTCACGAGATAAATTAACTATAAAGACTAATTATAAAAAGAGAAAAATTTAAGAAATATTCATTAATTATAAAAAGAGAAAAAAACTCAAGAAGTATTCATGAATTTAACTGTAAAATATGGCGAACTAGGAAAGTACTGCTAGGCTTTAATTACATTGAAAAAAAAAAGAAAAAAGAAAAATAAGAAAAGAAGAAGAAAGAAAGTACCGCTTGGAATATAAGGAAGCACATGCCATTTACCAAAACTTGAGCAAGATTTACCAAATTTCTTCTCTATGAAAAAATGGCAATTACGTATTAAAACCAAAAAAGAAAAAAAATGGAGTATCTACAAATTTACCCTCGATGAAAAATTGTAATTACATTTTAAACCAAAGGATACTAAATCAGTAAGAAGATTTTTTTTTTTCAGTTATAAGAAAAAAACTTTCTTTTTTCTTTTCTATTACATTATATTTTTAAAGATTAACTTATTTCCTTTTGGATCCAGATTTTTTATTCAATTTTTAATGTCTTAATCGGTGTCTAACTAATTAACGACAGCACATCATCTCATAATAAGCAAAAATAAAAAATAAAAAAAATAAAAATTTAAACTTTTAACACGACGTGACATGATATGATAGGTTAGACATCAGTTAAGACACTAATTTAGACAAAGAGATCTTAGTCCTTACCTTTTATCCCTTTTGCACCTCTTAAATATAGACCAACAAATCTTTATACATACAAAATATACGAATTTATGAAGTAAACCATGTCTTCAAGTATGAACTACAAATTCAACGTTTCTTATTCCCATGAATCAACCTGTTGAGGTAATAATCTATTAGTGGCTGGTTTGTTTCTTGACTAGTATTTCCACGGTTTATATGTTTCTCTACGAAAATATGATATTTGATTTGATATCATAACTAAGAGATTTTTTTTTTTTTTTCAAATAGACATAATTATGAAGTGTTTTTAACAAGAAATTATAAATTGAAAAAAAAAAAAAATTGAATCCGGTAGCATATCATCTTTTGGGCAACAATCGTCATTAAAATAAAATATTGTTAGTTTACTAATCCATCCCAAAAGCATTAGGAGGTGTGCCAATAATAGTTTTATACTTTAACACTCTTCCTCATGTGTGGGTTGGACAATAGTCAATCGTGTGGGTAAATTAATTGAAAAGCCCAACACGTGAATATTTAAGTCTGAGATATATTAAATACCTAACATATGATGACAATTTTAAATGGGGTAAAGAGTGCAATTACGGGAGTTTAAATTTAGGACCTCCTACTCTGATACCATGTTAATTTACCAATCCATCCCAAAAGCTTAAGCTATTAAGAGATGGCCAACAATAGTTTTATACTTTAACAAATATAACCTTTATGGATACATATTTTCCATTTAAGTTGATAAAAATATAACCATATTTTTATGCATATATATATTCAATTTAGGGAGGTCTCTAAGCCAAGGGGGAACTTAAACAAGATTATCGCCTAAACGACGAATGGAGGAGGAGCAAACATTTTCCTGAAACCTGTAAAATGTCATGGCCAAAACCGCAATAGAGCTTGTGATTAAGGGATATACGTGATTTTGGAGAACGCAAATTAAGAGTGGAACTTGTATTGGATTTCAAATTTTCTAATAGTTTGTATGTGTTTTCTCGGATGAAGCAATTCGCAACAGATAGGAAACAATCACACATAGGATTCCAGAGTTAAGAAGGAATTTTTAATTTAAAATTTATTTTTAAAAAAATCTAAAATGTCACATCAGCTGGTCAATAATAGGTTACTCATCCAAAGTCGCATTTAATGAGATTTTCAAATTCAATGCTCATTAATTGTCCCAATTTTTTTTATCGACTGTCTAATTTATTATAACAGTTAGAATAATATTTTACGGTTAAAATAATAATAATCACTAATAGATAAATAATAAAATAACTTACATATAGATATAGAGGAATTTTCAATGGTTATATATGTATACTTTATTAGCCTCAAGGGAGAGAAGGTGATAAAACAACGATAAATTGTCTAAGGATGGTTCAATTCACACATCCCACTTTACTCTCCACATTGTATTTTTAAATATAATTTCTTATTAGAAAAGACTATCACGTAAAATGATAAAAAATGACGATTATAATAAACTTAATTAGATTATTAAATTTTAGTATAAAAATAATGATAATTTTTTTTTCTTTCACACACCCTACATGTCATATTCTCGAATTACAAACAATTGCTATTTTAAAATTTATGATTGAACTTTAATTTTTACCATTCAATAGTTATTCTAAAAAATTACATAAAGATATGCAAAATTTTCTTTGCAATTTATTCTATAGTGATTGTTCTTTTTGCTTCTTTATTTTTTATTTTTCTAATAATTTCATTTTTGAGAGGGCAAATTATTTTAATTTATTTTCTTTTTCATTTTTTATAAAGTAAAATTGATTTTTTTTTCTATTTTGTTTTTTTATGCTTATTATGCTCGTTTATTTATTTTTCATTATTTTTTCATTTTGTGTTTTTAATCATACCTCAATAATATAATAATTTTGTTGCCGTATGTTTTACTTATTTTTTATTTCTTAAATTATATTGCTTTCTATTTTATATTTTTGAGTGTCCTTTTTACTCTCTAAAAAATATTTTAATAAATTTTCTTCCTTAAAAAAAGGCGTCATGCCTAAATGTTCAACTAAAAAAAATAGACAAATATAGAAATGATAATATTAAAATAAAAAATTAAAATAAGACAATGGATGTGAAAAGAAAAATAAAATAATCAAGGATTAATAATCCTACGAAAATAATTTTGGGTGATTTTAGAATAATAGGGGTGTGTAAGAAGTAAATTTAACCATTTTAAAATTATGTGAAGTGTGTGTTTCGAAGATAGTGTGGAGAGTAAAAAGGGTGTGTGAGGAAAAAGGGTGTGGGCTATTACTTTATAATGGCGAAAAAATCAGTTAGTTTGTATTATTCGATCGGTTTCCCTCAAACCCTAATCCCTTTTCTCTCTTGCTTTCTCTAATCTTGACGTTGGTGTCGTCCATCACACCAAAATCTTCTACTGCAATTGCAACGTCGACATCATTCGTTGCGCCAAGCTCTTCCATTTTCAAGCCATAAACTTCCAATCGGCACGCACCACGTTCAATGACGGTTTGTATCTTTGGTGATAACCCTACTGTTTGAGCTGTAATTAAATTTGTTTTTCTTAACTTAATTAATTCCCTAGTTACTAATATTTAAGTGAATTTTTTGTTTTTGAAAAAAAAAAAAGGGAAAACTTATCATATACTAACACTTAACTTGAAAATTCTACAAACATGAAATTAGAAATAAATTTTTTTTTTTAGTGCAGAATAACATTTTTAATAAACTTAAAAAACTCTGCGGAATTTGAGGTTGTGAAGCGATATTCAAATATTATCCTCTAGCATCATGTGCCACTTCAATCAATCTATTATATAAAGCTTTAGTAGTAGAATTCTTATCTAAGTTACCTACAACATAGCGAAACATGAGCTAATGCTAGAGAAGCACAAACTTTATTCACACAATGCATATTCAATAAGGCCCCGTTCATTTTATCGATTTAAGTTTAAAATTTGAGTTTTGTTATAGTAAAAAGTTTTTAAAAATAGTTACTTTTAACTTTTTTACTATAGTAAAAAACTCTCACATAAAGTCACACTTCAATTTAAATTAAAAAATCAAATCAACAAACTAAACAAACTCTAAGTATGCGCGACATATTATGAATTTACTTTTTATGCTTATTATATTTAAGGCCTTGTGTTTATATCGGATATGCGAGACCAGTGGAGAGTCAAGTCGTTCATATTATTCTTACCCATGTGAAGTTTGGTAGTACACGGATTAATTGCATTTAATTAGCCTCATGTTTACTTCTATGAACATGCATTTACGATGATATTCAAATAGCAAGAATTGCATTTCATAAAACAGAGGCATTAAAAGCATGTTAATAGTCGAATCACGTTGCACAACAATCATATATAGGAAAGCTTAATGGTATTGTATGCTTAAGTTTGTTCCTACCCAAAATTTGAATCGATATTGTGTCCTTATTAAATTCATACTCAAATCTCTTATTCAATTTTGATATCTTAATCGGTATTTAATCAATCATATCATGTCACGTCATGTAAAAAATTTTAAATATTTTTTAACTAATTCTTTTGTATTTATTATGAGATGATGCAGTGTGATTTAATTAGTTAGCACAAAACATGTAACACAAGTTGATACGTTTATTTCTTATATTCGTCTCTGACTCTGAATCATTATTTATTGTTCTCTATAATATTTTTTTTCACAAAAAAACACGTAAAATGAAAATAATTTTGAATCATAATTTTAAATACATAAACCAAATATTTTCAAATCGACACCCAACTTTCAATGTCGTTTTTGTGAAATGTTGTCGGACAAAAATCTTGATTGATTTGGACTCGACATCTTTTTAATGTATTGATACACCAACACAAACGTTTATCCATACACTACCATTTCCGAGCATACTAATGCTTCTCGGAATCCAATGACCAAACAGTAATTCCAGCCAATGGTGTCAAAGCACTGAAAGTTGTAATCATTGACGGTGCTTTATACTTATAGTGGGTCAACATCTATCATCCTGGCATAGTGAGAAAAGCTAAAAGTTAAGCGGGGGGGACCAGAAAAAAAAAAAAAAAAAAAAAAAAAAAGACCTCATATTAATGCATTACGTATATAAGGCTGCTTTCAGTTCCGTTTAGATCTTGGTTTGACCTGCACTTAATTAGAATACGACAAAATTTTACATAATGAACTGGATTTGGTTTTATATATACCTGTACCTAAAAATAATATATATAGAGGGGAAAAAAGCAACATATTAGGAGTTATGATTACCATGTTCCGGAGCTGAACAGATTACCTTCGCATGCTAATTAAATCTTAAAAAAGCAACTTCAAAACATAATTATTTTCATCCTAACGGTATAAATTTAAGGTAGTTTATTTCATTAATTTAAATTTTTAATTTAAATTGAGATATAATTTTATATAAAAACTTTGTATTGTAATAAAAATATTAGATGTGACTGTTTTTAAGAATTTTTTATTGTAATAAAATTTAAATTTTAAACTCAAATCGGTGAAGTGAACAGAGCATTTCTTTCCCAAATAACAAAGTAGTAAACTATTATTAATGGATGTTAATTAACATATTGAAGAGATGTATACGCACACATGCACCAAACATCAAATATTAAACAATTGTATTGTCGTGATATATAGCACACATATGATTAGATGAACAATGCACTACTATAAAATGCTAATTAAACATATCAATCTAGCTAATACTCCATAAAAACAACGATAATTAAATTATATAATACTCTGTATAATCACAATCCACAGTTGTCTATCACACATTCCAAATTACATTCACACCTAATGCAGCCGTAAAAACAAATGCAAGTAATACGAGTTTTAGAGAAAACGAAAAGCAAGAAATTTAGAGAAGAATTCTCTTTTTTTTTTTTTAACAATTAATCAACTAAAAATAAAAGTACAACTCATTCCCCCCTTTAATAGAGGATTCAAAATTGAAATTAAAGGAAACTTGCTCTATCTAAAATTGGAATTCAAATTATAGGAAACTAATTCTATTCCAAATTTGAAATCAAATCTAATCTGAAAAAAGGAAATAACAAATAACAAATCATCTTAAGATTTGAATTGAAAAGATAAAAAAATATCAACTCTGAGAGGTGGCTGGGTTCCGGAGTTATGGTTAACCAGACGTGTCCAACCAGTTAACCGGTTGATCTTCATCTGCAGCCATACACGCTGCATCAAATCCCTTCAGGGTAGGAAAAGATCCGTCCTCAAATCTGAATAGTCTTCGTTGTTGACCGAAAACATCGATGAAAAGACTCGATCTCGAATCTGAAGTTGCTCAATTGATATGGGTAGAGATCAACCTTCTTCACAAATTCTAAAAAGACCCAATATTAATGTTGTTAATAACTTATAGAACTTGCTGAAACGATTCTTTTAAAAAAAAAAAAAAAAAAAAAAAAAAGATAAAGTCAATCATGACACCTTTAAACATGAGTGCTTAAGGAATTGCCTCATAAAAATGCTATCGTGACGTAAACATGGAGCGAGAAAAATATCATGGCTGTCAACTGAAATTTTTTTTTTTTTTTTAAGATTGGTTCTGCTGAAGTCTGAGTTGAGATCTCTTCTCCTTCATGATCTTCCTTGTAGTTAAACATTGGAGAAAATTTTATTTCTTGGTCATCATGTTTTCCGTACGTCTCGTCAAAGATGGGATCAAAAATTATATTTTATATTCCTCTTCCCCGTCAATCTCATCAAAAATCAAACCAAATTCGACTTCTAAATTGTCTTCTCCAACATCAAAAACTGGTCTTTCTTCTGCTTGAAGAGGAGCAAAAACATCATCCATGAAGTCAACTTCGCCGAGGGAATCTTCGTTTGCAGCCATACAAACTGCATCAACAACTCACAACGACAATTAAAAGAAATTTAAAAACCATGGTTGAAATTGCTGCACAGCCAAGCCCAGGAGGAAAATATGAGAACTCGTAAAACTACATTTATCAATGCATTTACTCGATCACGAGCCTCCAGTAAGCTCTGGGATAGATCATGAACTCCCCAGTTCTGGATTAAAAATACTCAGCCCAGTCATTTAAAAGTTTCTCCAAACATAGGATTAAATTCTCATCCTAATCCAATCCCTTATATCCTTTCTAATCCTGTTTACCAAACGGGCCCTAAGGAATATTAGAAACCTTGGACAAAAGATGAATAAAAAATAACACACAACAATGCAAAACGAAATATCACCACACAAGGACAAAAATATAAGAGTAGTATACAAAGCTTCTACAAGTTTTCTCAGAGAGAAATTTACAGAGCCAGTTTGACATGCTGGCCGCCTCCAAAAGACTGATTCAGAAGGCATACCGATCGAGGAAATCTCGGTTAGGGAGGTGGACAGAATGCCAAATTGGCTCTGCAACAATGCCCCTGAGAAACCCTAGAGAAAAAAGGAATGCGGAGAGGGAACACCGGTATAGATCTCATGTCGTTTAAAGATATATTAACATATTAAGTTGTACTATTGGTATAGGTTTTTTTTTTTTTTTTTTCCCAACAGAAAGAGAGAGAGAGAGAGAGCACAGTAATGGAAAATAAGAAAATGGCTTTTGCAATGAAATTGGCTTTTAGTGAAAAGAGGGTGCATGAGCGTGCATGGTGTCGTACGACTTGTGGGGATATTTATATATATATATATATATATATATATATATGGCGGGCGTTTAATTCTTTTCTTCTGCTGAACATGATAACATGCAAAGAAGAAGAGTTGTAGCTTCAATGGTAGTACCTTTTTCCCAAAATTACCCTTTGACATCACCAAGAAAAATCTAGAGTCGTTTGAGTACAACTGTGGGAAGCTTCAATTGATTAAGAATTTTATTGTAGTTTTTTTTTTTTTTTTAGATTTTTGTTTGACTATGGAAGTCATGTGAATCTGTCTTGTGCTCTCATTATCCCTTTTGACTTGCTGAAAAAGGGGTATGCAGAATGGGCTGTCAGTGTCTCCCACTAAGATATTGTAATTTACTTTGTCAAATTCTCAACCCTTTTTTTTTGTGTTCAAACTTTAATTTAACTTCGTACGTAATAATGTCATGGATGCTTTAGGTTTTCTTTTTCACTTTTAAAAAACAAAAAAACAAAAGTATACCTTAAGGCACCATTGTTTTGCCACGTTTTGTCCGTCATCTTGATATGGTAATTTTTTACTTATAAACCACTTTAATCTCGTCATGATTGAAATCACACGGTCGTAATATATAATAAAGTTTAGAAGTACCAGTTCAGTCTCTTTACCAAGTTTGTTGTTAAATTTATTGTAATAAATATAAAAACACAGTGAAATAGTAAAAGAAACACAAGAAAATTAATATTGTGATTCGATAACCATTTATTCTGTGGGATTATCCTTAAATAATTAATAATTTACTAATTAAATAATGTTATAACTCAATAGACCTAATCACTTAAGACTCTCTCTTTAAGTATGACGCCTATGAACTTATAATTATTACCTAATAGACTTGCTCAATAAGCACCATTCGACTTAAAAAATAACACGGCCCTTCTTTCGGCTAGCAATGCGCTCTCTTTCAAAAGTTTCAAATTCTTCACTTGAAGAACGTTGATTAAATTCTTTCAACACTTCAAATCGTCTTTTCCATAAGATTACAAATTCTTCTCCCGAAGAACATGAAAAATAAAGACTCACAAAATGAATTGACTCTCTGTAATTCTGAGGCTCTAAAGGCCCATTCAGATCATTGTGAGACTCCAAATATATAACCAAATAATTCGGTTGTCAAAATCTTTAAAATAATCTGCTGCACACAGTTTGTTGCAGAATTTGTTACAATACATAATCTACAACATAGCTGTAAATCCTGATCTGAAAGTCAACATTCCTAATTCTTGAAATCTTTCCATGTAAAAGCACATGAACCATGACGTGTTCCTCTAAAACATTGGTAATTCGTCCAGCCCTAGAAGATCTCATCCACAAATTAATTATTCCATCAATTTCTAACTTACCAAAACAAGAGTAAAAGTTGACTTCACCAAATCATATCAGGATAAGTGACTTTAAACGATTTCCAAATTAGTCGATACTTTCCAAAACAAGTTTCGTGCTGCCAATCAAACTTCAATCGAATCAATCAACATATCAAACCCAAAATAATCACAATTAGACTCATGAAAATAGGAAACCAAATAAGAACAAAAACCATCAAATCCGTATCTTTCTAAACAAGGTTTCCTGCGACAAATCAATTCCAAACTAGCAAATCAATCTCAAAATAAAACCCAAACCCGATCCTTCAATTTGTAAAATAATGCCAATCTGAAAATTCTAACAAAATTATCTCATCAAAATATATAGTAAGCAAAAAAAAAAAAAAAGAAAAAAAAAAGGAGATAATTATACTTATACTCTTTCCACAATCCTATTGTAGTATTGTTTATAGTATTTTGGTTTCCCTTTGGTCATGGTTGTTTGTCTTCATGTTTTCTTTTCCCTTTTTATTTGATACTAGTTTTATAACGTGTTCCACACATATTGTCTCATTAAAAATACTTAAATAGTTTATTATTTATTGAATAATTAGAAACTCATTTATACAACCATTTAAGGTTTTTGTATTTATTTTAAAAAGAAATATATGTAAAACTAGCAATTGATAAAAATAAAAAATAAAGTAGGAACACATTTGAAGAAAATTATTTTTACCAACCAAAAATAAATAGGAACACATGTAAAAATGTTACTCTTATAGGAATAAAATGAGAAACAATATATATTCAAAAAACACATAAAAATTAAAATGTAAAAAAAATTCACAAAAAAAAATAAAAAGAAAAAGAAAAAAAAAGTGAATGGAGGAGCTGCCACGCAAGTGCTTTAAGCTCTTTTATGTATTGTTAAATTATGGTAATTTTTTTTTTATTATTAATATAATCGAGTTGGGAATTTAATAGAAGATTGCTAGTGGTCTTAAGTTGTTGTATACGAACTATTTGTTTGAGATAGATCAGTTGTCGCTAAAATTTTTCAGCAAACGGCTTTTTATCGTCGCTAAATGTTCATCACTAAATAAAACCATGTTAATAACTACTAACTAAATCTAATAATGTAACTGATATATAATAAAATAAAGCACCAATTCAGTAACGGAGCAAATTTTGTGATTAAACAAGACAATAAGTATCAAATTGTTGAAATTACCTTTAGAGGGCATGGGTTTAAATTTTTATTTTTGCTTTTGATTAATATATTTTTAATAATATAATTATTTAAAAAAATATATTAATTAAAAATAAAAGATAAAAATTCATGCCCATACACTCTAACAAGTATTTGTCTCCTTTTTCTAAACAAAAATATAGTCTGGTTTAACCACGGCTGGACCGTTTCTCGCAAACTGCTTTTTGAGTTTTAGTCACCATATTTAATATTTATTAAGAATAAATAAAATTTAAATACAACAAATAAACAAAATAATATACCACGTGCATTACAACAAATTAATAAACAAAATCATACTGTGTGTATATGTAACGGTCCGGTATTGTCTAAAACTTTAAGACTCTTTCATTTCGTTGGTTTAATTTTGTTATTTTAGTTTAGATGTGATTTTATGTGAAAATATTTTACTATAATAAAAAATTTAAATATAATTATTTTTGAGAATTTTTTACCGTAACAAAACTCAAATTTTAAATTCAAATCAATTAAATAAACGAAACCATAAAATTTTAGAAGCCGGAATGTTGCTACGAAGGAGCTTAAGTGGTAACTAAGAAGAGCATAGTTGAGGACTCGGGCCCACTTATTTCATGTAGCTTTGATGGGATCCAAACACACTTCACAATTTCCTCTTCATTTTCATGGGTTGCAGCGTCTGGGATGAGCCTCAAACAGGATCAAAAGTTTTGGGCGCGTTTAAAATTTATTATAAAATAATTTTATTTTTTTTTATAAAAAAAAAAAAAAAAAGATTTTCAATTTTAGATAGAAAATTTTAAAAAATATATTTGATAGTTTTATTAAAATATTATTTTTAATATAAAAAATTTATTAATATCTCTCTTTTTGTGCTCGAGAAAAAAAAAAAAAAAAAAAAAAAAAAAAACGATTAAAAATCATTTTTCATTTCTCTCTCATTTTACACTAAATTAAAAAATTATTTTTATTTTTATTTTTATTTTTATTACGTTAAATACTATTTTAAAAATATTTTCATTTAAAAAAAAAAACTTAAAAAATAAAAATAGAATCAATTTTAAACACCATATTTGTGTCTCTTGAGCTCGACTTTCAACTATTTAAGATGGCATGTTAACGTTTGTACTTATATATCTGGATTTCACAGCCTCATTAACTCATGTACCTATTGAGGGGATCATGACACTTCTGCCAATTATGATGTCAAATTAAAAGTATGCTGGTTTTGAGAACTGTGGCCGCTAAATGTCTTTTGTCGTTGCTAAATAGGTTTGAAGGACAACGCCGTTGCAAAGGCTACAATGAGCTGGACACCACAAACTCTTTAAATGATGACATGAGTATTTCAAAATCGAATAAAAATGAAAGCGTGTGAGAAACCACGGAAACAATTTCCAACATTTTAACGACAACATACGTCGGTGCTAAAAAAATGTGACAAGAGTCTGATTGTAAAATTAATGGGATACTTTGATATCGTAACTATATATTTTTAGCGACAACAATCGTCGTTGTTGAAAAATTTGACACTCAAATAGGTGAGATTTTTTTAAAATCTATTATTTTTACCTATTTTGTAGTGACGTTATTATTAAAGGATTTATGGATTATTTAAGACCCGTTTAGTTCATTAATTTGAATTTTTAATTTAAATTAAGATGTGATTTTATTTGAGAATTTTTTATTATAATAAAAAAATTAGATATGACTATTTTTAAAATTTTTTTACTATAATAAATATGAGGGTTTAACTATTTCTTGAAATTTGATGATTCTAATTTCTCTAAGTGAACAATTGTCCTAGTAACTATGAGGGTTTAACTATTCCTCAAAAGACAAATTTGAGGTTGATTGAATTCTTGGTCCCATGACATGTCTACTATATCTCCAAAAACGTATTGCTCTCATACTATCTATAATGCCCTTCCCGAGCCAATAGATAAAAATTGCGCCAACTCGAGAGAAATGCTACCTTCCTGCTTAACATGGAAATACAATCCTTGAGCAGAATTGTTAATATTATAGAATTCTTAATAGTACATCCATCACAATTACAATCCTCGAACAAAATCTTAAGATTACAAATTTCATATCTTAAGATCTCTTACCTCATCATGGGACTTTGAACCGTTCTTGCTCAGTTAACTAAAACTTTTACTTTAACATTTACATGCATCACGAGAAGTATTTGAGCTCAAGCTCAATAAATAAACCATATAGTAATTTCCACTTTGAAAATACTTCTCTTTAACATTTAGGGTCTTTTTTGTATAATATTCATCATGTGTTATTAGAACCCCTTTCCTGTGGCCCCTATCTTAGAATTTCTTGTTCCTAAAGGTTTTGACTATTTACTTTATAATACTTTAATTAGTTCATAATAAACACAAGATTCATATCATACTCTAAAAACACTTTCTAAATCTCAATCTCATGAAAGTATTCTAACAATAACATATATAAATTAGAAACATTCATTAAAAGCATACTACTGTTCAAGTGATGCAGTTGAATGTATACTTACAAATTCACTGGTCAAGAGGAAAATTCTTCTCTCTGTTTTCTCTCTTTCTTTTTGTCTTTCTTTTTCTTTCTCTCTTCCTCTATTTTCTCTCTTCTCTCTGTCTCTCTCTAACTTTCTCTCTCTAGCCTCCACCATATGAAGGATGGAATGAATCCATCACCTATTTATAGCTTGTCATCTTATATTCTAGCCATTGGATCAAAGTATATGCAGATAGGTCCTAGCCATTAATTCCATATCTAATACATACCCTTAGACCATAAGTGTTTTGGCTAAATCTTGGTTATTGATGAAATTCTAAGTGTCCATTTACTTGATAAGTGTCTAATAAAAGACAATTTGAACTTTTTTCTTTCCTAATCTTAACAAGTGTCCACTTAGAAGAAAATTTAAATTTTTCTTCTTTTCTAATCCTAAAAAGTGTCTACTTAGAAGAAAATTTAAACTTTTCTTACCTTTTAATCTTAACAAGTATCCATTACATGTGAATTGTTCTGCATCTATATGTTATCTGATAAAACGGATAGGAAGCTCTACTCAGGCTCCAATTATGCACTTTTTTTTTTCCTGATGGGGTTTTATCATTACAAGGGTTAAATAAGGCCTTTTTCCAATCGTAGACTTTTTTGTGGTTCTTTCTTCCATCCTCTTGATTTAGGCTTGATTTTCATTGCAATACTGTTGCTGTTGTTCCATTTGTTACTGTTCTTGGTTTTTCTTTCTGTTGCGCGCTTCATTTGGCTTCCGGCTTGATTTTTTTCATCAACTTTGTCTTTTTATTTTTCTTTTTCTAATTTAGTCGGTGGTTCGCTATAGGACAGGTTTAAAAAAAAAAAAAAAAAAAAAAAAAAAAAAAAAAAAAAAAAAGAATCTCAATCTTATTGGGATGACTTGAAAAAGACTCAATGATGGTTATCTCCTGTTTCATCCAAAAAAAAAAAAAGGGGGTATGCATGCGTGTGTAAATACGTTGAGATTTTTACCCTATTGTTATGTAATTGACCACAAAGAAAGGAATGTCAGCCGCCATTGTTTGGGTTGACAATATATATCATGTCTACATTATACATATACTATAAAGGTGGAGACGGATTTTACTTTTCACGCCACATTATTATGATCAGTGAGTGTGTTTTCAATTTTATCCGTGTTCATAAAATTACCGTTTTGCCCTTTGTAGATCAGTTACTTTAGCATTTGCTCGGTTTGGATTCCGTTTACGCTACAGTATCATGAACAGTCAGTTTTCAATTTTGTCCTGTGTTCATAAAATTACTGTTTTGCCCTTTATAGGTCAGTTAAGTTTTAGTTTAGCATTTGGTCGGTTTGGTCATCCTCTCTTACAAAAGGGCACAGCCATTCCTGATTTCATGGGATTCGGCTTTGCAAGTTCTCAACAGACCCAAACAGGACATTATTAGTCTTCTTTTAAACAGTTGACCATTCAGCAGTTACCAACCAAACGATGATTGACCTCAATAGTTCATCATAGTGATTAGGTCCATCTTTTTTCACATTTTGGGTTTTCGTCAAACTGACACTATAATGATATGCATGCCCAATAAAAATAATTCGAGTCTATTTGGTTCATAAATTTAAATTATGTGATTAAAATTATTTTTAATTTACGTGTATTTTTTATGAGAAAAAATATTGTAACAAATCACGAATCATGATTTGAATCAGGGAGTGAATCTAAATACCAAACGAAAAGAGGACATTTAATTTATGAATTAAAACTATAAAATTAGAATTATTTTTAATTTCTGTGTGTTTTTTATAAGAAAAAATACTGTAACGAATCACAAACTATGATTCGAATTAGAAAATGAATCTCCTAACTAAACAACTCGGAAGTACTTGGTGATAGAATGCACGTCCATACAAAACTTTTTTTTCCCCCTTTTTTTGGGGTAATTGCACATCCCACACCTCTACTTAATGAAGCATGCCTTCAAACACAACAGACTTGGCCAGCTAGCCAATTTGTATCTATTTATTTTATTTTATTTTTAGATAATTAGGGAGGATGCCACGGATATTTGTCGTGGATTTGACTTGTGATTGAGGACAGAAACTCTTACAATTTTTACCACAATCAGATAATTTAAAATTTATGCACTGACCAAAACACCCACTGCATTTAGGTGCTTGAGGAATTCCACTTAGCAGTCCCTAGCAATGTTGATCACGAGATGATCTCCAATCACCTTGTAGAGATGATCAAGAAACTTCCTTGACAAAAGGATCCCTTTTTTTTCATCCTGACTGCTACACCATAAGATTGCTCGATTCAATTGCCAATATCGGGCTTTGGTTTGTCATTTAAGGATTGTGCTCAAACCGCTGTTTACGTCCAACCAACTCTTTTCAAAACAGGGTCAAAATGACGCCGCCGCCAAATCCAGGTCTCCTCACGTCATTGTTCTCTTCCTTTTTGATCTCCACCTCCTGTATCCCTACCATTTATCCATGAATTCCCTCTTCACGTCATTGTTCTCTTTGCTTTCGTCAATGCTTCGTCTTCTTGCCTTGATTAAAACAATCGTTGATGTTCCATGAACCCGTCCATGTCATCTCCTTTCCTTTAAACTCGTTTATAATCTCCCTTGTCTCCACCTTGTTTGATGTTTAAGGGAATACTGCCACCCCTTCCAAATACTATATCCAATCTGTTCTTCAAAATCTTCCAACCAACTTTCACTTGGTCTCCCGGTATAAACAAATTTCTTATCACTCCTTGCACTCTCATTATCTTCAAAAACTCACCCTCCTTATTCCTTAGAACTTCTGTTAAGAGCGTCGAGTTGTTGCAGAACTTGTGTTTGGAACCCTGTCTCATATCATAAAACAGACATCTCCAACATATCACTTAACTAGAACGCTGCATCAATTGAACAAGTGCGAAGAAATTTCCGACTAAACCTGCTCTCCTCGAACTTGATTAAACCCCCATCTGATCCCAGAGAAATTCTAAAAATTTGGAACCAAACCTAAATTCTTGATTAAACGATTAATCTTTGATGAACTCATTTTGTAAGACTACGTTTAGAATTCTAAAGAGAAGGAGCCTCTCTCAAGACCATCCAAAGCTACGACAAAGCTAACTCAAACTTCAAATTTAATTATTCATTGGGGCCATAAATTTATTAATTTCATTTGAACTGTAGTAGATAAATTCTCATGCTTCTAACCAGAGGACTAGTTATTTGGGGGAGGTGGCGGGGAATAAAAGTGCACGAGCACGCGCGTACACAAATCTATTAACGTTGAAAACTAAGCCTCACAACAAACAAAGACAAGCTGATACATTGGACCTGTTGTGCAGCGCACTAGATCTTAACCTAATTTTAGCATACCATTTTGAAAGGATCAAAGCTTCAGTCCATATGAAATAGGCATGGATGAACTTGAATCCACCTTTTACAAAAAAAAAATACTGTTATATTTCTGCCCCTAGTGGCTAGTGGGACTCCGTAGAGTGAGATGCCATTTATCGATAAAGAATTAGGTAAAGAGTCTTATCATTTTGCTTTTCTTTTTCTTTTTCTATCACGTAATATATCTTACAAAGAATTACCGAACCTTCTATACAATATACAGTACTTTAGCAAGTCAACTTGGTTTCTGCCATTTACAATCAATATAGGACAATATGAAAATTTGCTTGTCTGACCTGATTTTGAAGACCATTGCAGCAATCAGTGGTTTGCCGACTATTCTGCAATTTCTTGCATCTTCAAGGTCAAACTGGGATGAATTTCCTTCACTATACAAGTATGAAGTTGAACTACTGTGCTAAGCCATTCCCAACTAAGGGGCCGCCATCTTCAACTAATTCGCTAACTGGGTTCTCCTTAGCCCATACAGCTGCATCTTGATATCCAAGCTCAAAAAGCCGGTCAAGAATATAATCTTCTGCTGGCTCAAGGGCCCAATTAAAAAGCTGAATTGTCAGGAAAAAGCAGGTTTGTCAGCTTGTCTTCGAAGAGTGATAGGTTTGTCAGCTTATCTTCAAAAAGTGTCAGTATCACTCAGACAGAGCAAGAAGAATACCTCACGAGGACTGGCCCTATTCTCCGGGTTGCAGTCGGGACTGATCCCAATCCCATCCAATCCCAATCGACTAGCTGGAAAAGCACAAACACGAACCTGCAAAGAGACAATAGTTAAAATGTGCAACAATCAGAGTTACTGTTATATTTATTCTTGAACAGAAATCATGAAAATTACTCACACGACATGATAGTGGTAGCAAAAATAGATTCAAACAATTGCATGCAAAAGAGCACAACTTTAATTAGAAGTATAATAAAGCTATGGCTCTTGTACTATTTTCTTATAATACACCTTAGCCTCTATTCATATAGCTCTATTAATTTATCCTTTTGCAGAGAGGCACTTTTTTATCAAGAAATCCAAATTAAAGATTATTCACGTTCTTTCAACAGGAACATAAAATTTTGCATCTTAAATTACGTCTACTAAAAAAAATGAAAATAAATAGAGCAAAAGCAAAAAAAATAAAATTAAAATTAAAATAAATAAATAAACTAAAATGTCCACGTGAACTTCACTAACGAATGCATATAAGCAAGGAAAACAACATACAAGCGAATCATCAACTTCACGTTTCACAACGTCAAACTAGAATAGGAATATATTACATCACAAGTTATCGTACTAAAAGCATATCAGGAAAATACCGTCTGTAGAGCAGATGTTGGTGGCATAAACAACGTTAAACCCCCATCAATGCAAAGCCGATTCCGGAAAAACGTTGCTGGTCTTGGTGCAAGATAGCTGCAATGAAGTACACTCTCAGTATTGCAACATATAAAACAACACAGCCACAAGTACTGAAAAATGGAACGCTATAATAAACAATACCCCGGAATGAAGGAAGAAGTGAAAACTGCATTAATTAGATCTTCTTTGGAGTCAAAATTGTCTACCAATAGTCCCCTAGGCCTCCACAGAATCTGAGTAACAGCAACTGCAAAAAGAAGAAACGGCCATAAGCCAGAGCAGCATTAAAGGCATTGTAACATCCACATCTCAGAATAGATGGGGGAAGAGTATGCCAAGTTCCATCGCCATAAGAAATATGACCATAAGGCACCAATTAAAGATTTCTTTCCATGAAGAACATCTGCCTAATTGTTTACAAATAAAGGGAAATTATTAAGAAATTCATCGACATATGAAAAGAAAAGTTGGTTGATCTTGACTAACAACAGCCAGCCAGAGTTATGTGGCTTGGATAGAAATAAAAATGATATAACATTTCAGCATAAACGAAACTAAAAACAACAATTTTTTTTTCCCATGGAGGAGATTTGGTCGATTAATTTCTTATGTAAAATTTAATTAGGACGGCTTGAATTTCTTGTTCAAATCGGTTATCAGCCATTGACATAGCCGTGACAACTTTAATCATTACCACAAGATGACCAAAATTGATCTTATGAATTCAACATAATACTCTGAATTTTGGCAGGTTACCAACAAATGCACAAGAGTATACACGTTCAAATGTTGAGAATAATACACACGAATATATACTTCTGCGCATCCAATGAGGAAAGTATGACATTCGCATTTTTTAAATCTGTATATTAATTAAATCTACATAAGTGTGTTTTCGATAATGAATTATTGAAAATAAACTTATTCCTATTATAAAAATAGACGTGTACTAGAATTTGTTATTCTCAGTGTTGTCCAACAATTGCGCAATAGGAGGTGTGTCTCACCATGAGGTGCTGGAAGATGGATTCGAGGCTCAAGCCTCATAAAGAAAGAAAGAGGTATACACCTCTCAATTCCAAGGTGGGCTTTGAGGCCTCAATTTATGAGGCATTGACCTCACTTTTTAACTGTTATGTTACTTTGGTCTGAAATTAATAAAAAGCCCCAGCCCAGACTCATTATTTATCCAAAAACAGCCCATAAAACTCAAAATAATAATAATAATAATAATAATAATAATAATAATAATAAATAAATAAATAAAATGCTGCTAAAAAAACAAAACAAAAACAATAATAGGAAGGGAAAACTATATTTTTATTGATTGTATCTCAATGAGCCGAGTACATAAGCTATTTATAGGGAAAAAGTAAACTTAACCTAGATCCCACAATAATAGGAAATCCTAACTAACCGAATCGAGATATTCTCTTATCCTAGATCCGTTGCAGCCTATAATCCTAAACTAAACCCTAATATCTCGACACAAGTTGGTGCATATATGTTTAACATGCCCAACTTGCTTACAAGGTCTTCAAAAACCCTAATAAGCCCTTCGTTAGAATATCCGCAAGTTGCGGTTTGTTGGAACAAATGGCATGCAGATTATTCCTTCTTCAAGTTTCTCTCGGATAAAATGCCTATCCACCTCGAGTGCTTGGTTCTATCATGTTGAACCGGGTTAAAGAATAAATATTTGTTGTCAACTTCATTGGCATGTCTATTTATTGAGTTAATTCTTCCATAAGACATTAACTATGCACGTGAGCCATTGCTCTATATTCGATTTATACATTTTTTACTCGCCAAAGTTACAAGGTTCCCCAGCACGAACGTTTTGGATCTTAAATAGCCTGATCAATTTTAATATTTTTGAAGAATAATTTTCCCCGGGCAACCTTTTAATCTGAATGATTCTAAAACGCCTCCACTCTTCACAAAAAAAACCCGACTCCACGAACTAACAGTGAAGGCTATAATTGTGTGAGACAAGTTTAAAACCTACTAGTTATTCCAATTCTATCTCCACCGAACTTTTGATTAGGATCAATGGGTGTTTCCAACATCCGCTCATCCCTGTTTAAAAGTCAGACATACTTCCTTTGCCACAATTCCCTTTTTGAATAGCAACTTCCATCCCAAGGAAGTACTTTAGTGCTCAAGGTCTTTTATTTCGAACGCGTTTCTTTCAACCTCCTTATTTGATCATCATCTCCTGTGAGAATTATGTCATCCAAAACAACTAGGATTGTGATTTTGCTAGTTGATGAATCTCGAACATTGTAATCACCCTTGCACATAGTTACGAACCTGAAATTTATCAAACCAGCCCTTGGTGATTGCTTGAGGCCATATAGTGATTTTTTTTTATTTTGGTTCCAAACTTCCCTTCAAAATATAGACCTCCTCCTCTAGATCTCCGTTTAATGAAGGCATTTTTTACATCTAGTTGCTTTCAAATTAGCAGACATAGTAAACAAAACCAAAACGCGTCTCTAAAGTCTATGCCATAGGTTTGTGTGTATCCTTTTTTTGTTTGTTTTCGATAGATTTCCGATTGTAAGGTGGTGAATACCCAAAACGGTAGTTTTCTTACTTTGAGTGCAACTTCTTTACACGTTTGGTTCTTCTCTAGTGCCCTCATGGATCCCTCCACTCTGGAACCAGTAAAGCATCAGATATTTTTGGAATCTCAACAGAAAGATGAGAACAATCTAAATGGTGACAAAATAAATGTTGACAACTCCTAATGCCTTTTCTAATTGACAATGTCCAATCATTCAATGGAAGAATTGCTGGATCATTTTCAAATTCATTACCTTCCTTAGTTCCGACTCATGGTCAGATTGGTGGTAGCGGCTTTATTTCTTTTTTTCTGTCCCGCCTTCTTGAATAAACCCGCATTTCAGCCCCCCTGTTTTCCCGTTTCTAGGAATCGCCCTTTCTTGAACATCTTGCCCCGGGCAGCAGGGTTTCTCTCGTTTGTGGTAATTTCGGTGGGAATAGGAAGGGTAATGTAAAAGAGAATGGGAAGGACGACCTCCTTATGTTGTTCTAGGGGTCTATGTGCCTCGGTCTCAATTTCAATCCTAATGAGATCCTCATATTGGCCGTAATCTTCATGTCTATTCTCCCCATAGTGCCAAAGTATGGTGTGTTTTCAAAAAAGTGACATCAAGGCTCACAAACATTTTCTTGGTGACCGGATCATAGCACTTATATCCTTTTTGAGTTGGAGCATAGCCTAAAAACACACACTTCCTTGCCCTAGGATCAAATTTTCCTCTATTCCTATCGTGGATGTGAACAAAAAGCCGTGCATCCAAATATTTTTAGAGGTAGGGTGGTAGTGATTCTTTGAAGTGGAAAGCAAGTTTTGAGTACTTCTAGTGGGGACCTGCGATTTAAGGTCCTCGAAGGCACTCTATTGATGAGGTATATTGCTGTGAGAATCGCCTCTCCCCATAAGTATTTTGGGACATGGTTGGTGAACAATAAAGCTCTTGCTACATCTAAAATGTGCCTGTTTTTCCACTCAGCTATCCCATTTTGTTGGGGAGTATCACTACATGAACTTTGATGAATGATTCCCTTCTCAACAAGGTATTTCCCAAGGATCTCATTGAAGTATTCTTTGCCATTATCACTCCTAAGTACTTGAATAGAGGTGTGGAATTGTGTTTTTATCATATTGTAAAATATTTTGAATACTCCCTCAACTTCAGATTTTTCCTTTAACAGGTATATCCAACTAGTCCTAGTGTGATCATTTATGAATGTCACAAACCATTTTTTTTTTTCCCCGCATTTGTTGTTATCCGTGAAGGGCCCCATACGTCACTATGAATTAGTGCAAACGGTTTGCGAAGGTTTATATGACAATGGTAAAAAACTAGTTCGATGGTGTTTTGCTAACTCACGATTTCACAATCAAGTGAAGAAGGATCTTTATTCATAAATAGCTTGGGAAACAAGACTTTAAGGTAATGAAAATTTGGATGTCCTAACCTATAATGCCAAGTAATTATTTCATTCTCACTAGACATAAAAGACTTAAAAACTGTGCTTTTTGCATCTTTATTCAATCCGGATCCATCTTCAAAGAAATAAAGGCCACCACTTTCTCTAGCACATAATCGCCTTCCCCGAGGTGAGGTCCCGAAATTTACAATAAGAAGGATAGAAATTAGTTTGAGATCTTTAGTGAATTTGCTAATAGATAAGAGATTGCAGGAAAGCTTTGGGACGTGAAGGACATTGTGAATGATTAGGTTTGGGGTTAAAGGAATGGATCCTTTTCCGGCAATTGCAGAGAGGGAGCCATCTGCCACACGGATTTTCTTATTTCCTGCAGACGGATTATATGAGGAAAAAAACTTTGAATTTCCAGTCATGTGGTCAGTGGCTCCGGAGTCAATGATCCAAGGGACTGGGGTTGTATAGGTAAGAGATGAATGGTTACCTTGCTGGGCTATGGAACAAGAAGGAGAATTAGACATTTTTTGAGATTGAAAAAATTTATACAGGTGCTCCATTTGTTCTTTTGTGAATGGTGCTGTTTCTGAATTGTTTTGCTCTACTTGAGATTCCTCATCCGCATTGTCTACCATCTCCAAATGAGGTTCAAATTCAAGGCCTCCCGTGTATCTTCCAAAAGTCTCCCTTCTGTGCCACGGTTTCTTGCAATGGTCACACCATGGTTTTTTTTCTTGTCACCTTCATCATATCCCCGGGGTCACCAAAGGCGATTCTATCCTTTCTTCTTCGAACCACTTCTCTTAGCATGGTATGTTGTCTAGCTTCCTCACGTCGAACTCTCGAAAATACTTCTCGTAAAGAAGGAAGAGGTTTTTTTCCGAGGATCCTTCCTCGGACTTCATCTAGACTTCGATTAAGTCCAATAAGAACACATACACGGTCGTTTTCCTCTCTTTTCTTGAATCTTGCACAATCATTAGGGCTCTCCCACTCTTCATCGTTGTCTTGATCTAACTCCCCGCCATAACGTCAACATCTCGTTGTAGTAGATAGTCACCTTCGGTTTCCCTGTTTGGATCGCCATAATTGAGATTTCAACTCAAATATCCGTGATGAATTCTCTAGGTCTCGAGTAGCATTCTTTCACCGCTTCCCCGGGCGTCCTTTGCGATTGGAAGGAATAAATATGGCTTTGCTATGGCGGTTCCATTGAGTTTAGCAACCAAGACATAACACAGGGAGTTGTTTGACCCCGATCGGCCGGTTTCGGATCATCGGCAGCGTTTCCTTCATCGTCCCCGTCAAATAGCCCATCCTCCGTTTTCCGTCAATTGCCGCCTTCATCGATTGCGCCCATTCAAGATAGTTCGTGCCATCCAATTTGTGCACCGTCATCTGCGAGCTTGGTATGTGCTCGAATTCACCGGATTAATCGGTTCTTGGGGTCGGGTTTTTTCGTGTTGTTGCATCCGATGCGGTGGTTTCCACCGCTGTCTCCGGTCATCGCCCGTTTCGCCATTGTTTTCCCCGCTTAACAAGCCAAAGGCTCGATACCATAAAGTTTGAGAGGAAGGGAAAACTATATTTTTATTGATTGTATCTCAATGAGCCGAGTACATAAGCTATTTATAGGGAAAAAGTAAACTTAACCTAGATCCCACAATAATAGGAAATCCTAACTAACCGAATCAGAGATATTCTCTTATCCTAGATCCGGTTCCTTTATTCAAAAATTAAAGCAGCCTATAATCCTAAACTAAACCCTAATATCTCGACAATAATAATAAATAAATAAAATGCTGCTAAAAAAACAAAACAAAAACAAAAACAAAAGCTAGATAGGCCTAAATTGTGGATAGGAGAATAATGTTGCTTGTGATCAAAGTGGCAGTGCAATATGAAAGGAAACCCTAAAATCTGAAGTTATGGAAAATAAGAGGGAGAAAAAATAAAGAATAATTATCAACTTGAGACTTTTTATTGAGTAATATGACATTTATGACGTCAAATTATGATTTATGAATTTTCCTTTTAAATTAAATGCCTGAATTTTAATATTTTTTGCAATTATTTTATAATTTTAATCTGAGGCTTATGCCTCACCTCACAAAGAAAGAACGCCACAATTGCAATTTAAATCCTTGGTTATTCCAACATTGAATTATCATAATGTTCCAACTGCACCGTTTAAAACAGAGCCACAGAATAGAGTAGAAGACCCACTTACCACGAACGCGACCATTTGATCTACTATGTACATCATCTGGCAAAAACTTGTCTAGGATATCTCGAAGAACAGCCTGCACAGGTGAAGATTGGACAACTTGAGAATGAATATTTTTTAAGAAAATACTTGTTTCTTTAAATGAAGGTTACTTTTCACAGACACAAAACAAAACAAGCAAAGCTGACGCAAGTCTTTTTTTGTTTTTAATTTTCTGGATAAGAAACTAAAAATTTTATTACTGAAGTAAATTTACTAAAGGATGGATGAGGGATCCATCAGAGAAAGAGTACAACAATCTAAACAAAACAAAACAAAACACAGGACAATAATTCAAACATTTAACTCAGAGACAGTCATTTAATTTCATAACCCAATTTGAAATTTCACTGACTATATCATTTTATGAAAGTTGTCTCTATTTCTTGCATGATGAAGATATTAAAAGAACTATACCAGACTATCCACCATGCCGATAAGCCATGTCAATCAATCACAAGCTTAAATTCATTATAATTATATTGCGTAAGCAGATACAAAATGACGTCCAAATGTGGACTTACACATTTCAATAAGCCCTACTAAGAGAATTACAATACCAGAATTTTGATGGCTCTAAATTAGCCTCCCATCTGAATTGATGTCACTGGCAATGTGTTTCTAAACTGTAGTTTCCACATTCCATCAGGTAAGGGGGAAAATTCTACTTCTAAAAGAAGATGAAGAAGAAGAGCTTTAAGGTACCCTGATTTTACTATTAGCATAAGAAATTGAATACGCGCGCACGCACTCATATATAATAATTTACTCAGATACACGCATTCGTATGTTGTATATAATAATTCACCGCACGCATTGGTGTATAATAATTTACAACACCTACATATACACACATGCTGTTAGACCTCCGGTGCGGAAGGTTTTACTGTCGGAGGCCCAAGAGAGGAATGGAGGAGGGCCCACTGGAGAAGGGCCCAGGCCCAACTGAGAGGGAACCGGGAAAGAGCGTGGATGGCACGGAGGGCCCTTATGGGGAGGTGTGCAAAGTTGGTTAGAGCATCGGGATATATGAGGGAGCAAGGCAGTATGGAGGGGTATCGAAATTGCTGCCTGGATTGTCCACTGGGAGGTTGGGGATTCCTCGAAAGGTCCCTTCTATCTTTAATTCCTGCCTACTTGTAATTTTCCTTCCGTTTCCATTAATCCCAAAGCTTCTTGAAGCTCTTGATGTAATAGCAGTGTCCGGTAATCAATAAAACGATCCTTGACTACTCTCAATCCCATCTATATCTCAATTCCTTGAATTAAGAGCTAGGATCCTAACAATTTGGTATCAGAGCAGCAGTCCATGGCTCACGGGGTACCGGCGGCGAACACGGCGGAGCGTATCTCGGGGATGGAGGGTCAGGTGGAGTCGATCAGAGAGACCATACGATTGATGGAAGCGATGGTGGACCACGTACCCCAGCTTCAGGAGGACGTGGTGGCCTTGGGAGTCCAGATCGGCAGCGTACAGGGTTCCCTTCACCGACTAGAGACTATGTTGGGTCGCCACTTAGAGGCCCAACCACCGAATCCCCAGCGGCGGGAACAGGCACGGGACCGCGACCGGCGGTTGCAGAACGAGTCGCCCGAGCGGATTCGCGGCCGAAATGATCATCGGGGACGACGGTTAGAGTTGCCGATATTCCAAGGAGACGACCCATATGGGTGGGTGTTCCGCGCAGAGCATTACTTCGCCATTAACGAAGTAGAGGAAGAGGAGAAAGTAATGGCGGCCTCGGTGTGCATGGAGGGGAGGGCCCTCGGCTGGTTCCAATGGTTGGATTCTCAGGAACCTTTTGCCGGCTGGCGCGATTTGAAGTCAGCTATCCTCCATCGTTTCAACCGAACCAAGGACAGCGACCCGACAGAGAGGCTGATGGCGCTGCGGCAGGACAATACGGTGGCCGACTACCGCGATCGCTTCGAGCCATTGGCCGCGTCGATGAGAGGTATGCCTGAACCCATTTTCTGTGGAGCCTTTCTTAACGGGTTACGGGAAGATGTAAGAGCGGAAGTAAAACTCCATCGGTCCATAACCTCCAAGAGGTAATGGACCTGGCCCAGCAGATTGAGGATAGGAATGAGGCCGTAGAGAGACTTAGGAGAGGGAAGTTGGGCCGGGGATGGAAGTATGATGAATCGGGCAAGGGATTGGGCTTAAGTGAGAGGCCCAACCCTACTACGGGAATTCCTGGGAACTCCCTTCAATCCAATTTAGGTAAAGAGTCAATGCCCTCCCACCGACCGCGAGTGTGGCCTCCGCAACCGACCAGTACAGGAGAAGGGTGGTCCTAGCTTTAGGAGGCTTACCGATGATGAGATCCAGCGACGAAGAGCCAAGGGGTTATGCTTTAGGTGTGATGAGAAATATGGACCGGGACACCGCTGCAAGAATAGGCAGTTGCAGGTGCTGCTGGTGTCGGAAGAGGAAGAGGAGGAGGATGACGAGTCCGCCGAAGCAGGGGAGCAAACCACCGAAGAGGTAGAGGGGTTGGCGGGCATCTCGCTTAATTTACTATTAGGAGTTTCTTCGGCCAACACCCTGAAGCTGAGAGGGATCATAGGCAGCCGTGAGGTGGTGGTCTTGGTCGACAGTGGTGCGTCCCACAATTTCCTGTCGCTTCGGGTGGTGAGGGAACTGCAAATCCCCCTCACAACCACAGGATCCTATAGAATTCAGGTAGGTAATGGTACTTGTTTTAAACGGCAAAGAGTGTGTAAAGGGGTAGAACTCGAAATTCAGGGGTACTCGGTTTTGGGGGAATTCGTTCCATTTGAACTGGGCTGTGCAGAGGTGGTTTTGGGGGTGGCGTGGTTACAAACGCTGGGGGAGGTCAGGGCTGATTGGCAGAAGTTCACTCTGAAATTCAAGTCTGGGGCAGGTTGGGTTTGTTTAGAAGGGGACCCGACCCTAAAGTGGGAACCGGTAAGTTTGAAGACATTAACCAGGACATGCCAGGGGGACATGGCTGGTGCGTTACTAGAAATTTATGCTATCGAGGGAGGAGAAATTCAGCAGTCCCAAGCCAAGGAACCAGAGACCCTACAGAGGGTCTTAGCACAGTTCTCCGCTGTGTTTGAGACGCCGGTAGGTCTACCACCCAACCAGGCACGGAATCACCAGATCATTCTCAAACCAGGGGCGGAACCGCCTAACATACGGCCGTACCGGTACCCCCAAGCGCAGAAGAATGAGATAGAGAAGCTCGTGGCTGAAATGTTAGCAACAGGGGTCATCAGGCCAAGTAGTAGCCCCTTTTCCAGTCCTGTTCTGTTAGTCCAAAAAAAAAAAAGCGGTTGGCGCTTCTGTGTGGACTACCGAGCCCTCAACCAACTCACGGTCCCAGACAAGTTTCCAATTCCTGTCATCGATGAGCTGTTGGACGAATTACATGGGGCGACGGTGTTTTCCAAATTAGACTTGAGGGCTAGATATCATCAAATTCGAGTCAGGGAATTGGATGTGGAAAAGACTGCGTTCCGGACGCATGAAGGACATTATGAGCTCTTGGTCATGCCGTTCGGCCTGACCAACGCTCTAGCCACATTTCAGGCGCTGATGAATAAGGTTTTTCAGCCTTACTTGCGCCAATTTGTATTGGTATTCTTTGACGACATTCTAGTTTACAGCCGCACGTGGGTTGAACATCAGGAACATCTCGCGGCGGTCCTACGAGTCTTGCAAAGAGAGCAGTTGTTTGCTAACCGAAAAAAATGTGCATTCGGCCAGCACCGGTTAGAATACTTGGGGCATGTGATATCGGCAGTCGGTGTGGCAGCTGATTCGGCTAAGATAGAAGTCGTGGTGGCTTGGCCCACACCCAAGAATGTCCGAGGAGTTAGGGGATTTTTGGGGTTAGCCTATTACCAGCGATTCGTTCGGAATTTTGGACAGCTGGCACGGCCGATGACCGAGCTCCTCAAACGAGGAGAGTTCAGATGGACACCCGAGGCAGGGGCTGCGTTTGACGCCCTCAAGTAGGCCATGACCACCCTGCCGGTCCTGGCAATGCCGGATTTCTCCAAGCTCTTCATAGTGGAAACTGACGCCCGGATCAGGGTTGGGGGCTGTGTTAATGCAAGAGGGGAGGCCCATAGCCTTCTTCAGCAAAGAGTTGTAGGGCATTTCACGACTCAAGTCTGTTTATGAGCGGGAGCTCAGGGCTGTCGTCTTAGCAGTGCAAAAGTGGCACCACTACTTACTGGGGCGCCACTTTGTCGTGCGCACCGATCAGCAAAGCCTAAGGTTCCTCATGGACCAAAGGCTTCTGCCTCCGGCTCACCTTCGCTAGGCCATCAAACTCTTTGGCTATGACTTTGAATTACAGTACAAGCTAGGCGCTTCAAACAGGGTCACGGATGCACTATCTAGACGTGGTGAGGAGGAGCCGGTGGAGCTCACAGCTCTATCCATACCGCAACTAGTAAACTGGCCGGAGATTGGGCGGGAGCAGAGCATGATGAGGAATGTTTGGGACTGATCGGCAAGTTGGACAGGGGTGAGGAAGTGCCTCCCGGGTTCGCAATACGCCAGTATCTCTTATGCTACAGGGACAGGGTTGTCCTACCACATAAATCCCCTTGGATACAAAGGATGCTGTAGGAATTCCACGACTCGGCTTTGGGTGGACACTTGGGGTTCCTAAGGACATATAAAAGAGTGGCAGACAATCTGTTTTGGCAAGGGATGAAGAGCGACATCTGCAGCTACGTTGCAAACTACCCCGTGTGTCAACGTTCCAAGTCGGAGGCCCTGGTTCATGCGGGGTTGCCGCAACCTATACCTATTCCGACGAGGGTTTGGGAGGATATTTCTATGGATTTTATATGTGACTTGCCTCGATCACAGGGGATGGACACAATCCTAATGGTCGTTGACCGTTTATCCAAATATTCTCATTTCTTACCCTTATCCCACCCGTTTACTGCCAAACGAGTGGCTGATGCATTTGTTAAGGATGTGGTCAGACTCCATGGCATGCCCGGTTCCATCATTACGGACCGTGACCCACTATTCATGAGTCTTTTCTGGCAGGAACTGTTCCGGGCGCAGGGTACCCACTTGAATCGCAGTTCCGCTTACCATCCCGAGTCCGACGGCCAAACAGAGGTGGTCAACCGGTGCTTGGAAGTATACCTCCGCTGTTTCGCAAGCGATAAACCACGCAGCTGGCTCCAGTACTTGCCGTGGGCCGAATTCTGGTTCAATACTACTTATAATGCCTCAACTAAACACTCACCATTTCAAATGGTTTACGGGCGGGATCCCCCTACACTCGCCAGATTTCAGGATTCCCCCTCAGCAGTAGAGGAGGTCAACCTCCAGCTTCAGCACCGGAATGAGATGCTGGACGTCCTTAAGGGACACTTGGTACTGGCTCAGTAGTGGATGAAACGGTATGCGGACGCTCACCACCGCGAGCTGGCCTTTACTCCAGGGGACCGTGTCCTCCTCAAGTTGAGACCCTACCGCCTCAAGTCCTTAGCTCGACGGCCGAATGAGAAGCTGGCTCCACGCTTTTACGGACCCTTTGAGATTCTGGAGAAAATAGGTGAGGTAGCATATCGCCTGCAGTTACCAGCAGACGCTCGTATTCACCCGGTGTTTCACGTGTCCCAGCTGAAGCCCTTCCGAGGCAGCGACCCCAGATGCCTCCCACTCCCACTCCAGCTCTCAGCGGATTTGGAACTTCAGGTGGAACCCTCCGAAGTCCTACAGGGCAGGTGGACCTCCTGGGGTGGGAAGCAGGTGGCAGAAATTCTGGTTAAGTGGAAAGGGCTACCGGATTGGGAGGAGACATGGGAGCACCTAGATGTCTTTCTGGCCCAATTTCCCCACTACAACCTTGAGGACAAGGTTTTTTTCGAAGGAGGGGGCATTGTTAGACCTCCGGTGCGGAAGGTTTACTGTCGGAGGCCCAAGAGAGGAATGGAGGAAGGCCCACTGGAGAAGGGCCCAGGCCCAACTGAGAGGGAACCAGGAAAGAGCGTGGATGGCACGGAGGGCCCTTATGGGGAGGTGTGCGAAGTTGGTTAGAGCATCAGGATATATGAGGGAGCGAGGCAGTATGGAGGGGTTATCGAAATTGCTGCCTGGATTGTCCACTGGGAGGTTGGGGATTCCTCGAAAGATCACTTCTATCTTTAATTCCTGCCTACTTGTAATTTTCCTTCCGTTTCCATTAATCCCAGAGCTTCTTGAAGCTCTTGATGTAATAGCAGTGTCCGGTAATCAATAAAACGATCCTTGACTACTCTCAATCCCATCTATATCTCAATTCCTTGCATTAAGAGTTAGGATCCTAACACATGCACAGAAACATATACGTGCTCAATTTAACAAATTTATCACTTGGCATATTCACGTTACTAGTCAATTTAACATTATGCATATGCATATTATAGACATATTCAAATACACGAAGAAGCAGCATTTCAACATAGAGAGAGAGGAGGAAGAGGAGAACACAATGGTACATATATGTTAGCTACAAGTGTTAAATTCTACAATGCACCATTATATGACAAGCTTCTACAATGGGGTATTTCTGATAACCCGTTTATTTCAGATGACAAGCTTCTACAAGTGTCAGCTAATATTTATCCATAGCATCTTCAACTAGTCAATGCATACAAAGTACAGGCACCTATAACATGCACCATTATATGGCACTGTTCAAAATTACCAGGAAAACCAGTCGGTGCAAGAAAGACACCTATTCAAATATCAGAAAATATAATTCAATAGCTAAATATTTTGCATCACTCACTGGCAATGATATCAAGGCCAGGGCCCCACATTCATACTAACAAAGACAAGGTCACTTAGTTATTATTATCAATATGGGAAGCTAGTTTGGTTCACTATAGTAGAGAAATACCCCAAGCCGAAATGCGGTCCCTTTGGTCCGGCAATCTTCAGCCAGTACTTTAGTAGCTTTCAAGGCGTCTTCCATGCTGGCTCCAGAAGCAATCACAGCGCAAACTATGGCACCTGCTGATGAACCAGCTAATGGAGTTGTGTCCTGCATCCAAATAGATATTACAGTTTGAAAACAAAGATAACCAAAATGCCATATTCATCCATTTGATTAACAAGATCACTAAAATTAGCAAAAATGAAAGTACAGAGTTACAGAAAGATATGTGTACACAACAATATATTATAAACTCTTTTCATACTTAGACTTGTATTGTTCATATTCAAGAATCAGTCCTTTTGAGTTCTATGATTCACCTCAGTCCTTTTGACCCTCTATTATTTATAAACTGATTGGGGGATGAGGAAATTAGGACAAATTACGGCTATGGTTATGAATCAGTTCTAAGTATCACCAATGAAGGATAGAGAAATAGAAGAATAGAGAAAAAGAGAGTGTAAACATTAGAGAGAAGAATATGAACAATAGAGAGGCAGTATGAATATTCAATAAATCAATATCATTAGTCAAGCCTTTTGTCTGAACTGCAAATTGCAATCACAATCTTCAGACTCATTTATAGAGAAATCAATAACAAGAAAAGGAAACTAATACAAACAGGAAAGCAAATGAACCAATAGTGAAAAGTACAGACCTATCAGTTAAGGAAACTTACTGAACAAGGTTTGGGATAATTTTTCAAACTCTAATAACCTTGGAATTAGGAAATGAAACTAAATAATATATCTTCCCCATAGTCGATTCTTGTTCCTCATCCGCCAAACCGCTAATTCAACTACTCATCACCACTGCTTATTAGTCGATCACACATTACCGTGCGAGAACAGTGTGCGGGTCTCATTTGTTATTCGAAAATAGGTTGACGATTAAGGTAATCACTAAATAAATACCATAACATTTCCCCAGATTCAATTAGTCCGAAGAACAAAATGCAGTCAAATATTCTACAAACATCACTCACAAGCATCAAGAAATCACTGGTACATTCTACGACTTAAAATGCCAAAACGCAGTCAAATATGGTTCAGCCATTTCCAACTTTGCACTAGACATGCATTGACTAGAACCACAGATAACTCAAACAGGAATGAAAATAAGATATTAATATTATCAGGAAAGCTGCTGAAAGCAGCGAACAAGATTTCGCATACTCAGTAGGCATAGAAAACCTCAAGTGGAACATAAAATGCAAGCCACTTCCGCAAAATTATCACTTTCCGGGTAATGCTATATAACAACAATGGGCTGGTTAAGTAGTTAGGACACCTTTCCTTCTCCTCCGGATCAATACACGAGAGTCATATATTAAGATCTCTCCCGATCAATGGATTGCGCGACACTGGTCCCGTGGTAGTTAGGAGTAAAATGGAGTCCATCCTTCTAATCAAAATTGGCTTAGGACCTATTTGCTCTATTGGTGGGTCCCCAAGATTTTCGCTATAAACAAAGAGAATGGGTATTGGGATGACAAAATGATCCCCTCTTTATCAAAAAAATAAATAAATAAACAAACAAACAAACAATGTTACAAACTTAACTTGTTTAGACCATCAACTAATGCGGCAATTGTCTTGTCCTATCGGTAAATTCAAGATATTCCTTTGTTCATAATATCACAAATCAATTGGTACATCATACCCAAATCCCGTAAGCAACTAGGAATCCCTAATAATATTCAATACCATTGAATAATCAGTAATGCTAAACTACATGAACTAATTTCGTTAAACGCAAGATAAAGAAAACAAATAATAACCTTGATATAGCCATTTTGGATAAGAAACCGAGCGACGCCGAGATGGTAAGGGAAGAGAAGGCCGGCGGCGGAGAAGCTGAAGCCGGGGCTGGTGACGACGCGCCGCTGCCGCTCGGCCTCGACGTCTTTCACGCGCTGCTCCCACACCACCTCCGGCTCAATCTCGTCCTCCATTACCTTCCCAATTCTCTCTCTATAATTCCCACCGCCGTCGCCACCATAGTTTTCGAACATGGCGACCGCGTCCGCCGCCGCCTTCTCGCCGTTCGGGCCTCGGCTGGGCCTCTTGACGAGCCGCGACGCCAGGCCCAGGAAGAGCTCGCCGGTCGCGATGGCGAATGACTTCTTGGGCGGCGCCGGAGAGGGTGAGGGCTGGTCGGGGCCGGGGTTGGGGCTGGAGGAGAGGGGGTTACGGTGCTTGGCGGTGTTCGGGAAGGAAGGGTATACCTGCGGGCGAGGTTAGGGTTTGGGGAAGAGAAAGGATGGTGAGGGTGAGGGTGAAGGAGAGAGGAGAGAGCGGGAGGAGCCATTAATGCAGAAGCTGAGGCTCTGTTTGGTTTCATGTTGAACAACATTTTTAACCAACGTTTCCCTCGTTCCCAACCAAAAAACTTTTTGTTTGTTTGTATGTTCAGAGTTGTGATTTAAATAAAAAAATAAAAAATAAAAAAATTACTGTTGTACCCTAAATTATTCCCTTTTTTATTGGTCCTTTTGCTAAACAAAGAGGTTTGAAAGAAGAATTCGGTCCTGATTCGAATTATAATTTGTAATTTATTATAGTATTTTTTATAAAAAATACATGTAAATTAAAAATGATTCTAATCTCATATTTAATCTATGAACCAAACGTCTTTACAAGTAGTTTGAACAAAAAATCTTTTTGATTCTTAAGATCAATTATTTACGAGTTTAAAATAGAGTATTTTTTTCTCTTAAAAAATTTAAATTTAAAAAAAATTACGTCAATAAATTTTCTCATAAATTTAAATTTAAAATTAAAATCATTAACTTAAATACATGTACTTAATGGGTCATCAGTTTAAACTATTAATTTGATATTTTAAACTATAATAATCAAAGACATTGAGCTTAATTCCCTTATTTTCAAGTGGTTTGAACCATTTTTTCAAAATTTATATAATCTGTTTACAAATTTAAATTTAAAATTAAAATCACTGAGTTAAATGTGTGTATTAAACGAGCTATTAGTTTAAATTATTGATTTGATATTTTAAACTATAAAAATCAAAGACATTTGAGCTTAATCCCCTTATTTTCAAGTGGTTTGAACCATTTTTTTTAAACTTTATATCTTCCAACCAACAAATTTTAAACCGTCACATTTTGTATAATAGACATTGAGCTTTCAATATTGTGAAATATGCCTTAAATTTTAAAATCAATAACAATTGAATCCAATAGCTAATAACGTTATCAAATTTATTATTTGAGACACGAGATTTATAAGTGACATGGTTTGAAAAGTAATTACCATTTAAACTGTCAATTTGATGATGTTTGTTAGTAAGTCTCTTTGATTGCTATTAACCCTAAATTTTTGTTAAAGTTAAAAGTACATGTCCATTATAAGGAAGAAAGTGAAAAAAAAAATTAAAAAGTGAAGAAAAAAGTTAGACCATCTCCAATACAAATGTTAATGTCAATTGTATATTTAACATTAAAATATATGATATGATATATTATTTTCATATTTACTCTAATACACAATGCTTTTTTTTTTTTTTTTTTTTTTAAACAATGTTATTTGAAATGTTAAATCTACATTTTTCTATTATTATTATTATTATTAAGCTTTAAAAATTGTATAAGTAAAATTTTTATTATTAAAATAATTAGAAAAAACAAAAGTTGCAATGATTACATGAAAAAATAAATATTTCAACTAATAGAAATCAAATGTCAAATTTTTCATATGTTATACTTAGTGAGAAATTTAACATAAAGTATAACATATAGAAAATTTGACACAACAAATAACATTGCATTGTAGAGTATTTTTTACTCTCAAATGTTAAATTTACAATTGATACATTAATTATAGCATTGTATGAAATATACTCTTAGCTCCGATTGAGGTGGATAGCTTGAAATTGAAGCACTTTTTAAGAGTTATTTTTTAACTCTAAAATTTATGAAATTTTTTGATAATTGACCCTTAAAATTGGAGTTTTGTTACGGAACTTTTAATTTACGTGTTTAGTAAATTGATCGCAACTTTTAAAATTTTGTCTATTTACCCCTTAGATTTTGAAATTAGTTATAATGTTAGTCAAATTGAAAATGAAGTTAAAATGTTAGACAGTTTCTTCCACATAAACATGTAGTCAGACTAATTTTGATCCTTTTACATTGAATTGGTTCTCATACGCACATCATGAGTCAAAAAAATTTAGAAATCTAGGGTTAACGGTTTTGGGAGAAAACTTGAGAGTTCCTCAATTTCAAAAATTTTTATGTTCATGATGTGCATATTGGGGTCAATATGATGCAAAAAGACTATAATTAGTCTCACTAAACATTTACGTAAAAAAAACTGCTTAAAATTTTAATTTCATTTTTAATTTGACTAACATTATACGAATTTTAAATTTTAATGGACAAATTGCCAAAGGTAAAAGTTGAGGAATTAATTTGTCAAACTGGTAAAATTGATAGGATGTTCGTAAAAAAAGTTTAAAATTAATGTAAAATCAATATTGCTCAAGTGTGTTTTTAATTTATTTAAGTTGATTTGTTCTAATAAAAGAGTCATAGTAAGCTGTTAATAATAACAATAATGAAACTAATATAAAAGGGTATTTTTGTATTTTTCTTCAATTACTCTTACACCAAGAGCAAGATACATCATTTGTGTCACAGTTTTTTATGCTAGTTTCATTATTAGTTTAAAACACAACTTCTCCATTTCAATCTTTTCTTTTATTATTTTTAAGAGAAAATATTAGAGGAATAAAGATAATCTACCCAGATAAATTTTTGATATTATTGGAACGTTTAATTTATAAATTTAAAATTATTTTTAATTTATATGTATTTTTTTTAAAAAAAATATTTTAATAAATTATAAATTATTATTTAAATCTCGATAAAACTTAATGTAAATCACTTGCGAAGTCTACACGCTCATCATTTTACCGACAAAACTGCATTATACATGAATCCAAATCTGACCCTTCCCAATTCCCATATTAAAGCCAGGTACATTCTAGAGGAAGAAAATCAAAAACGTAAAAAGGACACCATTGTGATAATATCATAATACTCGTTACAACATCACAATACAAGTATCCCACCAAAAAAAAAAATTCCAATATTATTAACTTATTTGATGATATGTATGTAAATAATACAAGTAAAAGGTCATTAATATATATTGGTAGCTAGGCCACTAATGTGAAAATTCCTAACTTCCAAGTATCACTAGCACTCTATTATGAGTTGATAAAACAATTTGATTGGACCTTCTTCTCGGTAAAACTTGTAGTCGCACTTTTTTTTTTAAATAGTAGAAAATATGTCAATATAAAAAATTTAAGAAAGTATATAAGCTAATTTTTAATTTTAAAAATTAATAGGTCATAACTTATTAAGTTATAGTTCATAATCAGATAAATTATGGATAAATTTGTCAAGTTATAGTTCATAATTAAATAAGTTATGGACAAATTTATCAAGTTATGGTTCATAACTAGATAAATTATGGACAATAACTTATCAAGTTATGATTCATAACCGACAAGTTATTAACGAAAACAATAATGTAACTTATTTGTTAACTCATGTAAACTATTGACCTATTAATTTTAATTCCTCTTAAATTTTAACTTATTTTTCTCTTTTTCCTTTTTTTTTTTCTTTTTTGGGCCAAAATTGCAGTACATTTATCAAAATTCAAAGCGTTAGGGGTAATCTTTAAATAAGAATAAAAATCTTTTCACATTTTCACATTTAATACAAGAATTGTAATTTTCACATTCTCGTGAATCTTAGGTCCCGTTCATTTTGCAATTCGAGTTTAGAATTCAGTTTTGCCCAAAAGCTCTCACAAATAATCACATCTAACTTTTTTTTACCACCTCACATAAAATCAAATCTCAACTCGAATTAAGAACTTAGACCAATAAGCAAATCACCCCAATATTAATCTCAACACCACGTTATTCAAATTCCCAAGAATTTTAGAGACCAATAAGCAAATCACCCCAATATTCCAACCCACCACCCCAAATCGTCGTCGTCGTCGTCGTCGCCACCGCAGTCACAGGCCCATTGTCGCACCCCACCCCACCGTCAAAGCTCAACCACCGTTCTCCGTCGCTACTCCACGGTGACCGCAGCCTTGCATCACCGCCAATCTCATCTCCATCAGCGGCCGCCAAGTCTCCTCATCGGAAAGCTGCGCAGCCACTTCCCTCAACGTCCCTGTAGTCGCGTCGTTACTCCTTCCCCTGTGAAGCCATCACCTCCATCCGCCTCCCGTGACCGCCGCACTATCCACGCCTTGCAAACTCCAAGCCTAGTACCGATCTGGAAGGAGAGAGAGAGAGATCGAGAAGAATATGGGAGAGATTGAGAGGGACGAGAGATCTACACACGAGAAACTGAGAAAGAAAGAATATTTTGTTTTGGATTTTTTTTCATTTTTTTCTTTTGTTATTATTTTTACTCGTACTTAATTTTTTAAAAAGTTTATTTTTTTTTTTTATTTTTATAATATTTATAAAAAGATATGATAAGATTTAATAATAATTTTTCTTGTAATATCTATATCAAGGAAAATATTTAACAAGAGTATTAATCTAGCGTTATTAAAATGATAGTTAGGATTTATGTTTCAAAAATTTTAAAATTATTCCTTTCAAAAAATTTTAAAACTATACATTTTAAAAAAACGATTACATTATTGTACACAACTAAATATAAAAAGTGAATTCTAAGAATCAATCGGAAAATTTTTATGCATAACTAAGCATGATCATGCATAATTCTTAAAAATCATATTATTCTCGATCATTTTTCTAATAATATAACTTCTACTAATTACTGTATATTAAAATACCCCCAAACATTTGATGGGAGGGAAATCTTAAAATGCAGCTATTTGAACCAGTCAGACAGGAACTCGGTAAGATGGATCAATCATTTTCAAGACGAACAAGTTTCCTTTGTCACCTCTTGACACGCTGCAAAGAAAACAAGAAATATATCATACTTCTCATTAGCTCTTTTAATAAATTATATTAAAAAAAAAAAAAACTAACCCCTACAACGTGGAAAAAAGTACCATGTGTTCCTTGTTAGATGAACAAAAATTTAATTTTATGTAAAAATTTTTTACTATAATAAAAAAAATAAATGTGATTATTTTTGAAAGTTTTTTACTGTAGTAAAATTTGAATCGGTGAAATGAACGATGACTTAATTATTTAAATATAAAGTTTCAAGAAATCAACTTACCGTAATTCTTCATCCAAATATGTAATTTCTAATTCTCCCCGAGCTCTTCCAGGCGCCTTAATAGTTATCTGAATACAATGATTTTGTAAATCATAAGCATTTGATTAATGGGACACATTATTAATAAAGATACACGACTACACTATTTAAGTTTTCAAAGTAAAATAAGCTAATAACTCCCTTTCTAGACTTAATTTATGAGGATTAGTTTAGTATTGAATTAAATGGCACTAATTTAGTATTAGTAAGTAAAAAACAAATCATACATTTTTAATGTTTGACATTTTTTAGCTGAGGGAAAAACAGATGTGTCAAAATATGTTCAGACATAACAAGAAGAATGAGAATACTTACCAGACCACCAATTTTGAAAAACATCAAACTTCACAGCCACTTTTCTTGCATTCAGGGGCGTTAAATTAGCTGTAACCTATAAAACATTGACACAAATGTCGAATAAAGAAGAGCTCAGGGCTAGTAGTTCAGGCTCCGTTCATTTTACCGATTCAAGTTTTTTACAATAAAAAGTTTTTAAAAACAGTCATATTTAACTTTTTTACTATAATAAAAAGTTCTCACATAAAATCACATATCAACTCGAACTAAAAACTCAAATCAATGGACTAAACAGACTCTAAAACTATTAAGCGTGGAATATTAAGCAAAGAACAAATTATGGTTGATAGTTGGTACTAGTCTGATATATTAGCTTTATGAGAGTGATCTAAGGTTTTACAGTGAATTTCACCGTCTTTTGAAGTCAAGTTTGAGAACAAATTCGAACAGTGATATTGAAAATTTGCCCATGGTTTGCTCTGATTTTAGGATGAGAAATAAAGCGAGGGCAGAGACGTTTTGTCTTCAGTTTTTAGAAGTTGCACGTGTTCTACCACCTTTTTTCTTTTAAGGGAAAATTTCATTCTAGAATTAACAAATTAGATAATAATAGTCGTAAATGACCACGATTTACAAGAGAACCCTAAATATATATTGAATCTATCAGTTATGACGGATGAAGTACAAGTGTAATAGAGCCAATTTTAAGTGAATTCATCATAGTGCTATGGCAGGTGTTGTTGATGAACAATATTTGTGTTAGATGAACAGTAAAATTTTGTCATGAGACTATAAATTAAGGACCCGTTTAGTTTACTGATTCGAATTTTTAATTCGAGTTGAGATGTGATTTTATGTGAGAATTTTTTATTGTAATAAAAAAAATTAGATATGACTATTTTTAAGAACTTTTTACTGTAATAAAATTTAAATTCTAAATGAAATAAATTATTGTATGTCTGTTTATCTTGCCCGCATTGAGCCCCATTAGAGAACATATAAAAAAATAAACAAGACAAATACGCATCAAAAAATAAAAATAAAAATAAAAAAAATAAAAAACCTACTCCTAAAAAGGAAGGTCCAAAAATAAGAAGTAAAAGAACAATTTCAGTCTTACCTGATTGAAGAACGGAAAAGATTCCATATTTTGGGCCCTAAGTGTGTCCCCATTGATAGCTTGGAAGTTAGTTCTGGATCTCAAAAATTTGGGTCTCTGCCACGATAATATGACATAAATATGAAGTATAAAAAAACTTCATTAATGTTTTTTTTTTTTTTTCGAGAGAGGAAAAAATAAAAATAAAAAATAAAAAATGACTAAAAGTTATTTTTCATTTCTCTTCATTTTACACTAAACTAAAAAATCGTTTTCATTTCCATTTTGTATTTATTGTAATAAATGCCGTTTTAAAAACGTTTTCATTTTCTTTCTCAAAAAACGTAAAAATAAAAACAAGATCAATTCCAAACACGATCAATAACACATAAATCACCTACAGTTAACTTGTATAATTATGACAAGTAGCCAACTATTTACAGGATCAAAGGGCACAAAAGGAAAAATGCAAAGGGTAGGAAATAACTCGCACTGCTAATAAGTTTTCAACCAAAGTATAAAACTAGATGACTTCTAAAGGAACTAACCGGTTAAGTGAAAGAACATAAAGTTTAGGATTTTGATTTACCTCAATTTGCAAAATTGATCTTGAAGTGGTGTATATGAGCTCCCATTTCCCATTTAGTAAATCGGATTTAAGTGGTTCCTTTATTGGATTAACTGCTTCAAGTTTGCGTGCAATCTATTTAGAAATAAGTCCAAGAATCAACTCCAAAATATGCATATAGACAAAACATAATCGAGTTGTTTTTACACAACAACTTCTGCTGTCATTGTTTAAATTTACTAAAATAACCCTAATACTAAAATTAATTTCCAATCTACTCATTATTTATTGATATTCCATATCAAATTGAAGAATGTATTTTATTTTAAATGTTTAGTTGAAAATTAAAAATCTTTAACAAATATCCTATGCTAATTTTTAATAATAAAAAATAATATATTATAATTATCAAAATGCTTAAATGATATATTATAATTAATAAAAAATAATATATTATTAAGAAGACATGCTAGACGTGATCACTATTTTGAGAGGATTAAGGATACCACAATCAATATTGAGTAGAAAAATAGAAATAAAACTAATTAAAAGTACGTTCTTAAAGTATGCCTATTTCAGTTATTATACATCTTTACATAATTTTTTACATAGTTTATCAAACACCTATATTTCTACTTTTGGTATTCACAATAATTTTAAAAAAAAAAAAAATTTACCAAACACTTATATGCTTATGATCCCAACAACTTTTGACTAAAAGAACAACAACAATAAAAAATTTTAACAGCACAACAATGCCAAACTAGCCCTTACTAACATTTGATAAAAGGAACATAAGAATCACAGAGTTCACCAAGTTTGTGCAAGACGCATAAACCTGACTTCTTTGCCCTATTCAATCAAAGTCAAGCTTGTGAAACTAATTGCACGCCCATCAAATTGTACCACTAGAATGGTATAAATCTTATCACTTTATTTCCAAGTACAATGACAATAGATTGCTCAATGCTCTGTCCAATGGCGTTAGAACAATGTAACCAAGGACTCCCATTTCCAAGTCAATTCACCTAAATGGGATGGAGCTAGAAAAATAAGTCACAAGGGCAGATATAAAATTTCAGAGTCTAAGAGAGAGCAGACTATATAATTTCATATTTTTTTAGGTGGGAAAATTAAAAATTTCAACAAAATATACATATAAAATTAAGAGAAATTAAAATCAGGTGGGCGGTTGTCCTACCCACAATAAAGCGTGTTAAGTTGTGGAGCCTAATTAATAATCGTGACGATTTCTTGTCTTACGCAGAGGATTCCACGAATTGCATTTTGTGGTAAGGCCACCCGTGAGGGTTGGGAGGAGGGCGGGATGCCCCCTTCTCCCACCCCTCTCCGCTTTCCGTCCCCTCCCAAGGGTACAAGAACAGAGCCTTCGATCTAAGTGGACGTTTAGTCTATGGATTCAGAATCATGATTCAAAACTTTTTTTTAGAGAGAACCACTATAAAAAACCATGAATCATGATTTAAAATCAGAGACAAATATAAAAACAAACATCCCCTCAAATTTTATCAAGAATAGTTTAGAAATTTCACACTTGTAAAATTCAATTGTCCTAGTCTTTATTATAAAAGGACCTCCGTTTTTGGGAGTTTATTAGAGATGTATAGAAAAACATAGAGAGTTGAGAGGCGTGCAATTTTCTCTAGTAACTTCTTCTTTATCATAGTGAAAAATCGAACCTATATAAATTCTGTGTGTCGATTTTCACTTGATTTATTTTTCCACGTTTTATTACTGTCGGTTAGGTAGAATTAGGGCGGCTAATTCTTAACAAGGCGTTGGCTCCTCCCCCGCACCTAATCACTTCTTAGTCCTCAGACACACCATACATTCCAAAATTTTGTCAATTCAAGACTCAAATTCAGATTCAGGTAGAGGAAAAAAGAACCCAGAAATCAAAATTGAAAAGAAACGGGCAGTGCAAGTAGGAAAAGTGGAACAAATAAAAAGCTCAACCTGATGAACTTCCCAGTACAGTACTAATCTTATAAAGCATACCAACAAACAGACACTACAGTACATTTCATCAACCAGATCAATTGAAAACAAACCAACCAACCAACCTGATCAACTGTCTGCTGGTCTTCGGGGGTGGCGTCAGCGCCGCGATCAAGCGGAGCAATGGCGTCGAGAAGCTCCTCCTTGAGAGCGGTGGCGTCTTTGCCTTTTTTGCTCAAAAAGGAAGAGAAGAAGGAGACGCAGAGTCTCCATTGCCTCTCAGTAGTACAAGTGGTTAATGGCGTTTGGAGGATCAGCGGAGTGGTGGGTTTTGTTGGGAAATGAAATGGAAATACAGGGTGAGGGTGAGATTTTGGAGAGGAAAATGAAGAGGAATGGACGGTGGTGAAAGCTAGCGGAGAGGAAGAAGATAAGGCCATCGTTATGATTATGGACCCTTTTGCTGTTACGTTAACACTCAACTTTAGTGTTGGTTGGTTGGGATACCAGTTGATGCCACGAAAAGTATTATTTGTTTATTTATGGGACGTTTAGTTCATAAATTTAAATTATGTGATTTGAATTATTTTTAATTTATGTGTATTTTTTATAAGAGAAATTATTATAACGAATCATTATTTTTTAAGAATAAATTTTCATTTGTTTTAATTTTTAATTAATTTTCTTATGTGATTTTATATGTCATATTTTTTTAATAATTTAATATGCATATTTTTTAATTTTTACGGATATAAAATTTAATCTAAAATTAAATCGATGATACCAATGGATACCACTCCCGCCCCTAATAGGTGGTTCTGACACGCATATATTAGTTTGTGGGATGACGTGGGTTAAGATCCGTACGGTGGGGGTGAGGTTCGAGGCGGGTCGAATCAAAACCGCATTATTATATTTTTAAGAAAATTATATTTTGACCTCAAAATTTTGGTAAATTAGATTTTGACTTAAATTCTTTAAAAATTTTATTTTTAGCCCAAAACTTTAAAAATTTATATTTTGACCTCAAATTTTTTTAAAAATTACATTTTAACCTCAAAATTATTAAAATTTTACATTTTGATCCATTATATAATATGTCATGACATCAAATACCATATTATACTATAATAATATAACACAATATAATATAATACAAACTACCAAACATTGCCTTACTGTTTGTTTGAGGATTTCAAAGAATGGCAAAGAGGGTCCTGAAATGTGAGCCCCATTTTTTCTTTTTTTTTTTTTTTTTTTTTTCCTGTTAATCTAGTGGTTTTATTTCTTTGGCTGACACTTTTTTTCAGTTATTATCAATTCGTTTATGGGCATTAGTTAATTTGCAAGTTTTATTTCTGGTCATTTTTTTTGTTATTTCTGCCGATGCTCTTTGAAATTTAGTCTTTAAATTTTTTTTTTTTATATTTTTTCTTATAGAAATGAAATTTACTAGTCTTGGTCCCAACAACAAAATGTCAAGTTATCCTTCCTTATTCCCTACAAAAAAAAAAAAAAAAAAGCGGGTCGTGGGCACCGCCCCACCTGCAAGCCCGCTGGTTATTGATCCGCATCGCATTGCCTTGCTAAGCAATGTGGGTCATTGCAAGGCGGCTCTAAGCACATGGCGATGCAGGTAAACTAAAAACCTACCCTCGCCCTGCCCGCCCCATTGACAACCCTATCTATTGATATGTTGGCGTGCTGAGAAGGTCTCTATTAATTAATAATAACTTTAGCAAAATAAATAAATAAATAAAAATTATTAGAAAATAATTTAAATTCTTAAGGATCCCTATGTTTTTTTTATTTTTGAAATAGTCATTGTGTTGAATAGTAGTACTAGATTAAGTTGTCCTTAAATTAAAAAAAAAAATGCCAACATTACTTAAATGTTTTTGCTTTTGGAAGTTATTTTTAGTCCATCTATTAAATAAATAAATTGAAAATGTTAATATTTAAATTTGTGCCAAACTTAGTCCATAAACTAATGAAATAGAGTGCTGCTATTAGGCACCGGATTTTACCGGCTCCGCACAACTCTGCAATGCATGAGTACAAAAGATAAAAAGTTGGCTTAAGTTTCAAGTGGACCCATATTTATTTAATTGGAAAAAGGTAAAATTACTTCTTTAATTGCTTTACAAGTATGCGGAAAATGAGAACCGATTAGTGTTTTCCAATGAAATATGCCAGGAATAATACCTAAAACACCTCATGTGTTTTATACCACATTAGTCTCTTTAATTATGTAAATACTCAAAATACCTCCTATTTTTATAAAATCACAACCCCAAAATACCCCTTGAAGCAACTATTTTTTTTTTTTAAATATTAACATTTTCAATCTTAAAAAACGAAAAACTCTCATGATAGTTGAAGTATTTTTTTTTTTGAATATTTATTTGAGTATTTTAAATATTTTTTTATTTTACTTTTAGTTAAATAATATCTAAAATAACATTTAATATAGATTAGGAAGGGTAATAATAGCATTTAAAAAAATATTTAATTATTTCAGTGGTTGTTTTCGGTATGTTTTTATAAACACGAGGAATGTTTTAATTTAGGCATTCGCATAATAAGAAGAGAAAATGTAGTGTTTTGACAAAAACACAGGGAGTGTTTTGAGTATTTTTTTTTCTAAATTATTACATTTGTTATACAAATATATGAAAACATAAAATATTATTAGCTTAGGTCTGGTTATAAATCATTTTTGTTAAACATTTTTTTTCTTTTTGAAACAAAAAAGGAACTCTTTGGTAATTTTTTATTGTTTTTGTTTTCCTAATTTTAAATTATTTTCAATTTTTTACATCAAATTGAGAAATATTTTTGTTGTTCAAATGTTCTTCACGTTTTTTTTTTCTCATAACTAAACATTGTTTGTTTCTAATGGTATGTTTACTTACCAGTGAGAAATGAAAGTGGAGAATCAGAATCAACCCACGTTTATTACCTATTTTTATTTTGTAATAGGAGTAGAAATGTGTGGACCCCACACTAATTTGAAGTTAAGAAATGGGATTGACATTCCCCTTACTCCAACCGAATTGACACTCCCAATTCTAATAGTAAATATGAATTACGATTTACTCTTAATTCTACTAATGAATTCGTGGATAGAAAAGTAAAAGTGAAAAATTAAAAATGCCTTAATTCTTTTCACGCCTCTCGTATCTCTTTGCGATCACTTCCTCTGATATTTCTTCTCCTTAAAACAAAACATTGCCTCCACAACAACTAAGAGCATCCCTCTGCCTTTTTAAATTAATAACATTAATCATTGTGGTTTTTTTTTTTTATTTATTGAATCGCAAGTTTATTTATTTATTTTTGTGTTTATTTATTGAATCTGTGATCAAATGATGTTTTGGCCCTTAAGTGTATTTTACTTCACTTATTTTTCATCACGCCATCATTTCAAAGATTCGTGGACATACAGAATTCCCAAAGGGCAGGTTATATATATTACTAGATAACTATAATGTTTGTACTTTGAATTATGCTTGAGATATGTTTTTCTATGATTTTGAACTTCTTTTTAAAGTTTATGACTTAAAAAACTTAATTCTTTTGTTCTTATTTTATTTCATCATTATATTTTTTCCTTTAAATTATTTCAAGATTTATTGAGAAAAAATTAATTTAGATGATAAATTAGGTGTAGTTAAAAAAATCTAACTACACCTAATTACTAATTAGTCATCCTAATATTAAGATAGTTAGCATAATATATAATTTTTTTTTTTTTAGTCAAAACACAAAAATCTACTAAAAGAGTATATAAGTAAATTTATAACAGTTTATTCTGATATTAGGTGTAAGTATATGCATGAATGAGATTGGAACTGATTCCAACTCTAATTTCGGAACCTAAGTAAACAACTTATTACGACTCCGATTTATGTCTACTCTGAATCATACTCACTCCGATTCATATCTACTTTGAATCCTACCGACTCTGATTACATATAAGTAAACATGCCATTGGGGTCTGGGGCTGCATGTTTGAGTTGAGAGGGGTCAAGCCGGTTCTGATGTTGACGTTAGCCTTCATTATACATTACATTGAGGGGGAAAAAAACGTTACTTTAGGCGGGGAATCATCCCTTGACTCTTCAATAGAGTTACTTGCCGAACATTTAATCAGACATTTATCTATATATATATATATATATATATATATATATAAACGAGTTTTTAATAGCCAGGTTATCATCAGTACATCATAAATTAGAACCTTTGCATGATTATTTCTTTCGGAACTTCTGCAAACTTATAATAGAGGATGGACGTCCAAAGAACAAACTTAAATTAAAATAATGAACAGCTTTACAATAACACTTGGAAAATTGATTTTTTAATGTATTGGAAAAACTATTAACGCTATATGGATTTTGCTAAGGAATTGTGTGAAAATCAATAAACAACATGAAGGGCAATATTGCCAATATCCACTGTGAGAGAACTGCTCTTAGGCTCTTCGATCCATTACAAACGAGCTTGTTATCATGATATGAGCACATTGTCTGGTTCCTGGATCCAACATCATCAAATCTAGTTTATATATTTCATAACATCTTTTTTAGTGCCACATAATCAAGCAACAATTGTGTTATGATAGCAATGTGTACTTCATTTCATTTCATCAACTGAAGAAGTCCGTTTTTGAAATTGATCTCGTTTTTATTTTTCATACTTTTCGAGAAAGAAAAAATAAAAATATTTTTAAAACAGCGTTTGGCGTAATAAAGACAAAAAATGAAAATGAAAACGATTTTTTAGTTTAGTGTAAAATGAGAGAAAAATAAAAAATGACTTTTAGCCGTTTTTTATTTTTTGTTTTCGTTTTCTCCTCTCTTAGGCAGAGAGATACATTAATGGTTTTTTTACTAAAAACAATCTCTTGATAAAACTACTAAATGCATTATGTCTTAGATTAAAAAAGTTTTTATTTTTATTTTTATATAAAAAATAAAATCATTTTAAAACGAGTTCTAAATGCGCAGTTTTCATCATTTATATTAGTTAAATATATAAATTTTCCAAAAGGAATCGTGATTTTTAACCACTTGTAACGTGATTTTTTCACATCGCAAAAGTGCTTAAAATCTGTAATAATATTTGCTTAAAATGTAAGTATACCTTGACCCGCAGAAGCTTACAGTATAGTCCGTTCCAGAGCATGTAATAACACTGGTACGATCATCGTATGCATAGCTGTATGCTGCAGGGCAAAACTGTTTGAAACTTCTTGAATAATTTGTAGGCAAACACGTCATAGGGTTTCCAAACATTCCTCGACAGCAGTAGTCATCGGTGTTGAACACATCACAAGCGCTCCGGCAAGCGATGACTTTCCCATCGTCCTTAGCTTGAAGCTCCGGCGGGCAATTTTGCCTCAAGTCGCCGTCACAACCGGCAGTGCTACAATTTCCTTTACCATTACTATTAGGCTTAACAACCATGGGAAGATTAAAGCCATCCACAAGGCTAACATCGTAAAAATCTATATCTCCAAGGGTAAAGTCCGCAATTGAGGTGGGCGGGTCACCGGGCCTGGTGCAATTGAGCAAGGTACCACAACTGCCCGTTTCACACTTTCCGTTGCCATTCTTGTCAAAATTGCAGCCTGTCCGACCCCAGATCCGACCGTGCCACCCTAGTGGAGCGGTGTAGACGGCAGATTGGCCCGGTTGAAGAGCGAAGCCACCGCCTGTGATGTTTTCAGCGTTTGTTATTGCTGGCCATATTGTCTCGTTGCAGTTGTTTGCTATGGTGAAAACTCGAGCACTCTCGGATAATGTAGGTACCCCTACTGACAAAAGGAAAAAGAAAAAAAAAAGTTACAATAATGTCATACTCGAAAGTATATATGCCTTAATATTGGAAATGTCTTACGTTCTGTTTATTCCGATTCGAGTTTTTCTAGAGTAAAATTTTTTAAAAATAGTCATATTTAATTTTTTTATTACAGTAAAAAGTTCTTACATAAATTTATATCTCAATTCAAATTAAAAACTCAAATCAACGAACTAAATGGGCCGGACACCGCTTTTTTCGTATTTCTGTGTAATATCATTCTAGTTTTTTTAACATTTAAAAAATATAATCTAACACATATAACATTGAGCATTACACTTAAAACAAACTAAATGTTTACACATACATATGGATGATGTTATAGGAGAATATGAAAAATTATGGACTCGTTGTATGAAAATGAAAATAAAAAGGTTTTTAATCTCAGACATAAATCATTTTTAAAAATATGTTTGATAGTTTTATCAAGAGATTATTTTCAATGTAAAAAAACTTATTAATGTCTCTCTTTCTCTCTCTGCTCGAGAGAGGAGAAAATGAAAACAAAAAATGAAAAACGACTAAAAGTCATTTTATAAACGTTTTTATTGCGTCAAACGTCATTTTAAAAACGTTTTTATTTCTCTCATTTTACACTAAATCAAAAAATCGTTTTCATTTCTATTTTTTATCTTAATTGTGTCAAACGCCGTTTTAGAAACGTTTTTATTTTTTTCTCAAAAAATATGAAAAATAAAAACAGTATTAATTCTAAACACAGTCTATCTGCATGAGTGCCGAATTAAGACATTACCTATAAGTATATATATATATATATATATATATATATATTTGGTCCATTTTCTTGGCATGTAACCCACATTAGATAAGATACATCACATTTTTTCCGAACGAGAAAAAGAGGGGAAAAAAAAAATAAAAGAGACACGGGGAGAGAAGTAAAATTACCTGATGCTATAACAATGACGATGAACAAGCTGCGTCTAAGAACTAGTGCAGCAGAAGCAAAAGCCATCTCTCACTGAACTCTTTTTTTCGTTTAACTGACACAGCTAGTATAAGTTGAGTGTCATATATAAATATGAGTGTAGATGAAGAAAATGAAATTAAGGAAAGAAGGCGTGTAGGAGAGTGTGAATCTACACTGAGTGAGACAGCTGAAAAAGCTTTCTTGCTTAGCACAAAAACAACTTCCGCATGATTCCTTTCCTCTCCTGGTTGTTATACTTGTTCTCGTTTTTTCCTTTGTCTTTTGTTTATTCAGATTTTTGTTCTCTTTATAATTGCTTTCTTTGAAAGGAACACATCTTAGATGATCAATTGATCGTACCTTTTCATTTAGTAAAACATAATACAAATGAAATTTTTTACTAAATATTAGTTTATTTCTAAGATAATAAATTTGAAGATGAAAATTAGTCCGTTCATTTTGTTGATTCGAGTTTGTTATTCGAGTTGAGATGTGATTTTATGTGAGAGCTTTTTATTGTAACAAAAAAATTAATGTGATTGTTTCTGAGAATTTTTTACTGTAACAAAACTCAAATTCTAAACTCGAATCGGTAAAGTGAACGGAACCTTAAAAAAAAGGAGGGATTCCCTTGCTTAGTATAATCACTTTCTGAACTTTGTGATCACTTTATTGATATCTATCATTTTATGTCTTTTTCTAATTAACTTACATTTTTCCTTTTTTTTATATATTTTATTCTTCTTAGGTTTCTTTTCCCAAGTAGTGAAAGGATCAATAGTGGGTTAAAATTTCTTATTATTCACTTTGGAATATGAGCGACATCTTCCTTTGATCTGTAACTCTTCCTTTTAAGATATTGATCGCAAAAATAGAAGAAAACTTCCTGCGACCAAGTTGTACCCATCACTTACTAATTAAAATTTTGTTAATTTTAATGATTTAAATTTAAAATTTAAATTTTATTATAATAAAAAACTCTTAAAAACAGTCACACTTAACTTTTTTATTACAATAAAAAATTTTAATATAAAATTACATTTTAATTTAAATTAAAAATTTAAATTAACGAATTAAACGGCTCTAAAAATTTCGCTAAAAACATTTTCACGACCAAAATAACACAAGTTGCTGACAGCTAGCAAATCGCAGTTAATTGTAAGTACAAACTGTCGGACGCTAATAAATGGAGCAATGCTATTTGACGCGCTATGGGACCTACCAGTAGGGCTCACATTTTATTAGGTACTCTTTAGCATTTTTCGTAGTGAATAACGTCTTTACCGAATTATTGTCCTCAATGTATTGCTCATTGTATTGTTTGTCTGTTTTTTTTTTTTTTTTTTTTTTTTTTTTCCTATGAAAAATATCACCAAATACTATTGCTAACTAGTTGAAAACATCCAACCACTTGCAGAATTACAGTATATATATACGTTTTTTTTTTTTTTTTTACTAGAATTCTCTCCCACATATTAAAGTGACAACAGAACTGGCATCGTAATTCTTCTGAAGTCTCTAAGCCTCGTTCACTTTGTGGATTTGAGTTTTCGATTCGAGTTGTGATGTGACATTTTTTGAGAGCTTTTTACTGTAGCGAAAAATTTTAATGTGACATTTTCTGAGAGTTTTTACTGTAGAAACTTAAAATTAAAAACTCGAATAGGTGAAGTGAACAATACCTTAGTGATAAAAATTGCTTGTTCCTCTTTATTTCTTGAAGAATACGCCTTCAAATCACCAATCAGCATCTAGTCCACCACTCCTATTGATCGTTCCCATCCTCACTGAGATTCTGGGCATCAAAAAATAGCTCATCTTAGTCATGTCGCCGGGTTTAAATTCCGTCTAAAGTACTAATTACCGCACTGCAAAAACGGCGGGAATATGTCATCCCACGTCGTGCTCAAAGACGGAGTAATCCCTTCCAAGCTCTGGAGATTTGCGATTCGAAGAGCGATGAGCGACCGAGTATCCCCTTTACTGCTCTAAATATGAATTTCGCAAGAATGGTGATTGGAGAGCTTTTGCTGTGAATCGGACTCTCAGAGTTGGTGATAGTATTGTTATTGAAGCTGTCAAAATAATTGATCTCAATGCAAGTGACGGCTTGAAAGAGAGTACACCATCAACGCGCAGAAGATGAACAGTAATCTTCATTGGTCTGATAATCCACCAAGGCAAGAAGAATAACAAAATATGGTTTTTTTTTTTTTTTTTTTTTATTTTAACAAAGTTCTTGATACTCTTTTGTTAATGTCTCTTTTGGTCACCCTTTTGGTCTTCTTGATCAATATGTTAATCAATATCATGATCAGTTTCTTAAGGAGATAGCTAGTAGTTCTTATCTTTGAAAGGTTTATTGAATGGATTGTTCTGATGGTGCTGGGAATGTTAATATAGTCATAACAATGATCTTCAATTTGTAATTGATTGTGTTTTCAAATACAAGGAAAAGTTGATAATGTTTGTTTGCCTTAATTCTAGGGCTGTTTATGCTCTACTGATCTTTGTTTATTTATTTATTTTTGCAAAGATTTGTTAAATAAAATTTATGTTATATTTCGTTTCAGATATGTTGTTATTTCGTTTAAGATGGGATGCAATTCAAAACAAGAAACCATATGATGACATTGTACCAGAGCTCTTCATGATATTTGATCCCCTTACTTAACATTATCGACACAATTGTTTGATAGAAAGCCAATACCCAACTTAATTTCAAGTTACATACAGTAACAGAGATCAAAATTATAAGAAGTATACGCGTATGAATTATAAGACTAGAGAATACTTTTTTATTATTATTGCTTTTGGCTGTAAGAGATAGACTGCAAATTGAAAAGCTGTTTTTTTTTTTTTTTTTTTTTTTTTTTTTTTGTAGTAAATAGCATATTTATAAAACTAAAATAAGCAAATAGCAGTTATTAAAATTATTTGAAGAAAATAGTAATTTACCGTGTAAGCGTATCATTTATAACTCATAAAAAATAATTTACATGGTAAAAAAAATTATTTACATGGAAAAATCTTTCACCGATTGTAATAAAAAAAAAAAAAAAAAGAAATCTTTTTTACTAGTAATAAAAAGAATATTTATACAATAAACTATTATTTACTTTAATTATTTCCTAAAAATCTACAATTTACTTCATTAACCCTTTTTTTGAGTCGACTTGGGCTTTGGCCTTTTTAAATCAGGAAATAGCACTAAATAACATTTTTAATACCTATTTTTGAAATAAAAATAACATATTTTAAAACTTAGTAAATTATAGCATATTTTTATTATTCATTTCCCAATTTACCCTTCTGTTAAGGTTTTTCTTTTTTGTTTCTCACTCCCTCATAGTTAATATGATACATATGATATTTAATGTTTAAATTTTTGGGTAAATACGGTATTTACTGGTAAACACAAGTTTAAACAGTCGTTAGAATCGGTGCTTGAATTTTTAGATAAATATAATATGTACTAGTAAATACAATATATACTAAGTAAATATGGTATTTATCAGTAAATAAAGTGTTAAACGATTGCTGAAAATAGTCACTGAAACACGAAAAACGATCACAAGTTGCCAGAAAATGGTCTCCAGTCACCGGAGCCGGCCGTCGGTCATGGTGGACTTGACTATAATCTATTTATTTTAAAAATATACTATAATTTACTATTTTTTAAAAGATAGATGTTTAGGGATGAGGATTGAGATGGAAAATGAGGTTTAAGGGTATTTTTGAGTTTTTAATAATGTTTAAAATTTAAAATATCATATTATGCTATAATTTAATATTTTTAAAAAATATGTTATAATTTAATTCCAATATGCTATTTTCCTCCTTATCCATTTTAATTCCAATAAAAAAAATTACACTAAATACAATATAAAAAGAGAGGAGGAAGGAAATAGGAGATTTTAAAATTATTTAAAGTAGATAGCAGTACATTGTGTAAATGTTTCATTTATGACTAAAAAATTTTTCAACGTGAATTTTTTTTTTACTACTATTAAAATTTTTTTCAGGTAAATAAAAATTTTTTACGAGCCATAAATTAATTATTTATATGGTAAACTGTCATTTACTTTAAATAGTTTAAATATGTTATTTACTTAATTTAGTTTCATAAATTTGTTATTTACTGTAATTTTCCAAAAAAAAAAAAAAACGAAAACAATTAGTTAATGATGAATGTTAAATCTTTTAAAGTCTAATATTCCAATATACAAAATTAAAACAAAGTGAGAGAATGATTAACCAATATTAGCGATAATTAACACATAGCACCTGCAAATTGATCTCATCCTTTATTAAAAGAATAATTCGATATTATTAAAATAAAAGAAAATACAAAATGAAAAAACCAATACCAAAAAATTTTCAAATATAATACTAATTCAGTAATTCATATCATTTCGGGGTAATTTAGCGCCAAATATGTCATATTTTCAATTGTGTCATCTATCGCATATAGTTAGTCGAATTATTGACTTTTTAGGAAACTAACAACGACATTACCATTTTTTGGTTATTTAACCATTAAAATTTTCTTTTTTTTTTTTTAAGTTTAAAATCTTAAAATTTAAGTATATAATAATTCAAGTAGAAGTATTATGCATTATAAGATAAAATAGAAAAATAGTTAACATATAATTCTAATTCCGCAAGCTTAAAACCTAATTCGTTTTGCGGATTCGAGTTTTTAATTCTAGTTAAAATGTGATAATTTTTCAGAGTTTTTAACTGTAGCAAAAAAAGTTAGATGTGACATTTTTTTAAGAGCTTGTAACTGTAGAAACTTAGAACTAAAAATTTAAATCAGTGAAATGAACGGGCCTAAGATACATATGTACATATTACAAATATTTATTTAATTAAAATATTTGAAATAGGTACGTGCAATATTTCAATTTATTATTCACTAGTAACGACTTTTTTTTCTCTTTTTTTTCCTCCTCTTCTGTGCGCAAGATATATCGTACGTGCCAAGTACACCAATAATTGCTAAGTAATAGGAAAATCCAACCAGTTTACACAGTGACAAACTTAAAGAACGTCTATATATATATATATATATATATATATATATATATATATATGCATGTATTCATATGCAAAGCTTCACTAGTTACTCTCTCTCGCATCAAAATATTACTTATAGTCTGCGTTAAAATTGGTCCAGAAAGTTCGTCTTTCTTTCTTTCTTGAAGAATTAAGTCCTAATTCATCACCGTCACGACTTCCGTTGATCGTCTCCACTGAGATTCCGATGAACAACATGTTCGATAACGATGGCAGGGTCATCGTCACCATGGAAAGGGAATTAACTCGCCATGATTTGCATCATGGAGCTGAGATTCCGGCCAACTGGCCGATGGACGAGTTTCCCCGTTGCGAAGAGGGCAAGAAGGCGACGATCGTGATGAAGGACAGAGTAATCCCCGATAAGCTCTGGCGATTCGAGTTTCGAAGATACGAACCGCCGGCGCCCAACTACAAGTTTCTTAGGGCGGGTGATTGGAAAGAATTTGTTCAGGATAGAAGGAGGCTCATAGCAGGGGACAAGATTGTTATTGAAGTTGCGAAAACACTTGATCTTAATCAAAGAGCCGGAGACGGATATGATAGAGAGTACACCATCACAGCGATGAGGTTTGACCCTACTCTTCGTTTTTGGTTTTTTATCCCACCAATGTAAGAAGAATGACAAAAGGTGGGACAAAATTATCCCAAGAACATGGTTCTTGATACTCCAGAATGCAATATTAGTTTGTAGTTATAGATTTTGTTTATTAGTTGGTCTGGCGAAAGCAGGGAATTATTGTGGATATAGTTTTTCTTGATGGCTAGTTTCTTAAGAAGTGTGTGTATATATATATATAGCTCCTATAGTAGATTACTTTTAATTGTTCTTGATGATCAGTTTGCCAGATCATCTTTGAGAGGTTTACTGATGAATATTGTATTGTTCTGATGGTACTGGAAATGCTGATGAAATAATAACTACAATCACTTTGTTGAATTTGTGATTTGAGTGTTTTCAAACGCAAAGAAAACAAAAGATATATCTTGTTCTTGTTCAATTTTTTGGTAATCTAGATCAGTATCTGCAGTACTAGTTGTGGTATAATTTTTGCCAAGATTATCGTTAAATCATTCATTGTCCTTTTGTCTCTTGGCGCGCTCTCTGATATTCTTTGATCTTTCTCTCTATTCTTCAATTCTCTTTTCTTCTATATATTTCTATGTCTATTTCTGTTCCCACTGCAAAAGGGCCAAAAAATTTTCCATGCACGGTGATTTCAACAAGACCATACATATATATATATATATATATATATATATATATATATATGATGTTACTTATTTAGTTATAAAATGTCCCGTTGATCATTTCAAATGGAAAAAGAGACGTGGAATCATGCGACTCTCTTTTCAAGGGCCAGATTGTAATTTCAATTCTTAGGACATGTTATCGAAGAAAAAATAGAAAAGAGCTTGAACAAAAGAAATTCCAACTAAAATACACGTAAATGTTGTTGCATATTGGAAGTAGCGTGACTGACTGGTGGAGACTCGTCGATTTGACGAGCCGTGTGCATTGCATTGCTCTATAGGGAGCAACGTGGCCTTCACATATATGTGAAGGGTCATAACAATCCTCAGAAAACAAAAGACCCCAGATGCCAAGAAACTTTGGTTTTGATCAGTTTTACATCTGATATCCAATATGAAAGAAAAGATACTATGGCCGTGTTTGGAATTGATCCTATTTTTATTTTTTATTTTTTTGAGAAAGAAAAAATAAAAACGTTTCTAAAACGGCGTTTAGTGCAATAAAGACAAAAAAAAATAAAAACGATTTTTTAGTTTAGTGTAAAATGCGAGAGAAATGAAAAATGACTTTTAGTCGTTTTTTATTTTTTGTTTTCATTTTCACCTCTCTCAAGCAGAGAGAAAGAGAGTGAGACATTAATGAATTTTTTTATACTGAAAACAATTTATTGATAAAACTACTAAACGTATTTTTAAAAAAATTTATGTCTAAGATTGAAAACGTTTTCATTTTCATTTTCATACAAAAAAACAAAATCATCTTGGAATGAGTTCCAAACGCACCCTATGTTTCACGAACGCGGTAGTTTTGGCATGCTTTGAAAGCACAAGTGGGTGTCAATGTCCGGCCCAAATTTTTTTTGTTTAATTTTAGTGTCTCAATTAGTGTCTAATCAATTGTATCTTGTTGTGTATTGTAAAATATTTAAACTGCTTTTTAATTAGTTTTTTTATACTTATCATGGATGATGTAGAACGATATAATTAGTTAGACACTAATTGAGACACTAAAAATTAGATAAAAGATCTACCGCAGTCAATGTCATACAATAGTTGCATAGTATATATCGGATATCAGATGTGACTGCAAACCAAGTTTCTTGTCTATAAAAGAAAGCAAAGTTGGGTGTTTCCAGAATATATAAGTTGCATAGTAGGTCATCACTAGCTTCTCATGTGTCACTCGCTATCTCAAATTAAAAATCCGTCTTCAATTTTACACACATGAAAATTGTTAACAAAAATTTTTTATTTAGGAATATTTTTATTTATAAAATTAAATGGTTACTCAAAAAGAGGTCGGGGAAAATTCTATGCATACTAAAATCTGAAACATTCAGTGATTAATAAAGTTAAGTAAATTGAAGATTAGAAGTACTCTCTTCACTTCACCCCCCAAAAACGACTAAGAAATCGGGAAAAAAATAAAAAATAAAAAACAACTATAGGGAGTCCATAATATAAAAAGTAACAAAAACTATCTGGAATTAAAATTCATTTGGCCATAAAAAGAAAACTAAAAGCTAAAACAAAAGAAAAAAGGTGCAAACAATTCATGCAAATTATTATGCATTTGCATGCAAATCCAATGATAAGTATGACAACCGAACACGTACCACGAATATTCCCACCATAAACATTAATCTCGACAGTCCTTTATTCTTTTTTATTAACGTAGTAATCCCCATCTCCATAATTCTTCCTACGGAAGTCAAGAAAGAGAACCAAAAGCGCAGAGTTAAAAAGAATATTGAAGCACCAGCTCCACGTCCCGGAGCAACCCTCGCCGGAGAAGTGGAAGTAAATGACAGCCACCACGCCGAGGAAGCTGATCTTGAACTGCGCAATCTGGCAGTCCGTCACCAGCCTCTTCCACGCCGGCCTCAGCCCCACCGCGCAGAGCGCGTAGTAGCCGTACATGACCACGTGCACCGACGCGTTCACCGCCATCACAGCCGGGAAGAGCGACTGCGCCGTGCGCAGCGCGTTGTAGCACATGAACACCGCCATGCAGTGGTGAAACACGTGGAGGAACGACAGGCGGCGGCGCTGCTTTCCGGCGGCCTCGCCGAGGATGATGAGGAGGGTGTCGCCGAACTCGACGAGCTTAGAGAGGTAGAAGACGTAGGCCCAGAAGAAGGCAGGCCCCGCCGGTCGGGTCCCGGGCGGATAACAGAATATGGCGTCTATGGCGGATTGAGAGGCAGCTGCGGAGACGACGCAGCCGACTGCCATGACGGCTGAGAGGAGGAGGAGGAAGGTGCTGTGGATGACTTTAATTGGCTGGAAGAGGTTAGGGTTTATGGTTGGGAGGGGGAGGCGGGAGAGGATTAGGGTTAGGGAGAGATACGAGAAGACAGTGGCAGTCAGGAAGAGAGGAGAAGCGCCTAGGGTTTGGCCCTGTATCCACGAGAACTCGGCAATCTTCGGGTGACCGACGAGCCAATATCGGAGTGTGGAAACGATACCTGTGGCCATTGGGGAGAAAAGGAAGCTAATGGCGATGAGGAAGAAGGGAACAATGGAGATGACAAGGTGTGGAAAGCGTGGAAGAGAGAGTTAAAGGAATTTGCAAAATGGCTATCTCTATCTGACCGTCAATTCATGGCTTCTGTTTATAGACGTGCATCTATTAACAACATTACTAGCTTTTCAACACGAAACGATTTTTGGCAAGTGAATTTGAATTTCTCAATACTGATGTGAACATATTTATATTGTGCCCTTTCTTTTTCCTTTTTTTTTTTTTTTTTTTCACTTAATTTGAAGGAGTAGTACTACTTGAGAGGGATTAATACGTTTATGTTCTTGAGTTCAGTCATATGGTAAACAGTACTAAACATGATCACGAGAACTAAATGCGAATATATATTAAGTTACTGAAAAAAATATTATCAGTGTGTGTATTATTCAATTTTAGCTGCATTCGTTATATGTATATATAGAAATTCATTTCTCATGCTTAACGTGTTAAGGTAGTTAGCACCTCTTCTTCTTCTTCTTCTTCTTTTAATTGTATGAATAAATGAAGTTAAAATCCCTCTTACGACTGGTATAATTTGAGGGATGGGTAGTACTAAGTTGGAGTGTCCATATATATTTATACATACATTATATACATTATATATATATATATATATATAGGTTGCCAAAAGTAGCCAAAATTATGATGGTGAGATCCATATATTTTAGTACTAGTCACATACTTATTACATGTTCGATAAAGCTAGCTGTACATGAAATGTCAGATTATTTCCTTTTAATCTTTACGGGAGAGCAATTGCTTAGGAAATCTTAGCGCAATTCCAGGCATTGCTTTCTAAAAAAAAAAATCAGTCACACCAAATAGAAAATTAATAATATATTCCGCAATATAAAGATCTAAGGCTCGTTTAGTTCGCAGATTCGAGTTTTTAATTCGAGTTGAAATGTAATTTTATATGAGAGCTTTTTACTACAACAAAAATGTTAGATGTAACTATTTTTGAGAGCTTTTTACTGTAGTAAAACTCAAATTCTAAATTTAAATTGGTAAAATAAATGGAGTACTAATATAAACTAACATGTTTAATCCTAGCAAAAAAGTTTCACTAATTACGTGATTGTTGATAATGGGTACGTCATGGCTTCAAATTAATCACCCTCATGTGGGCTTGCAAATCATGGGCGGTAACAGAAATTTGAGTTTTTAAAAGCTAGAGCATCTATCTTAAAAATGAACGAATTTAGTTGAGTGGCTCGGGGTATTTGTAAGTATATATTTATTTTTACATAAAACGATTGACTTGTGTTTATTTTTATTGTTTAGATGTTCTCTTTAAAGTCACTAATTTTATATTGGATAAATCGTGTTTTTTGTTTAAATTTGTTGGGTCATGATACCATAATGCAAATTTGATATTTTAAGTGAACGTTTAATTTATGGATTCAAAATCATAATTTAAAATCATTCTTAATTTACGTGTATTTTTTATGAGAGAAAATATTGTAACGAACCATGAACTATGATTCAAATTATAGTTCGAATCTCAATTTCTATTATAAAAGGTTAATCTATTAGGAAGATGATTTAAATTTATGTTATTTTTATATTTAAACAATGTGAATTCATGTTTATTTTTATCCTTCACAGGCGGCTCACCAATGGGATAATGAGACATTATTAGGCTATCGATGTTGAACAGAAAATAATTATGATCACAAATTTCAAATTTTGGGCCAATTATAATGAGTTGAAAATAGGCAGCAGCTGACACAAACATGAAAAAAAAAAAAAAAAAAAAAAAGGGTTAATATTTAATAATTTCAAGAAGGGAAAAAATAAAAATAAATAAATAAATAAATAAAACCTTTGAACTGATGAGGGTGTAAATAAAAAAAAAATGTATATATTAATTCCAAAATGGACAGCAAATTAGTGAAAATGTAATTTGATAGATAAACTGAAGGGGAGAGCGAAAAGTTCAATAAATCTAAAGTAGAAAAGCTACAAAAATTTGTATGCAAAAGGCTTCGAAAGAAGAGGCAAAGAATGATGAAAATCAGAATTTCCAATGTACTTTTTTTCAATGAAGGATAAAATCAGAAAAATGTTTTTAAAGAAAAACAAAAAGGGTAATCATGAAACTATTTTATATACATTTTATGATGTCGATGGGCAATCATATATAACATTTTCTAATAAATATTGTAACCAAACTTAGGACTGATCATAAATGGACTAATTTATCTGCTAATGACACTAATTAATGCTTGGTTCCTAAATTTTGCTATCAACCCCACTTTAATCATTGATCTATTAGTTTGTTTCAATTTTAATTGATTTAATCAGTTGAGTATTAATAAAAACATAACAAAATAACAATAATACTCAGGTAGCAGTGTTATTTTACATTTTTGTGTCATAATCACATACATATTCCTTGTTATACTAACAAAATACTATTTTCCTTTTCAACATATGGTGCATATTTTATTCTATTTTCTTACACCTAATTGATAAAAAAGACTAAAACTAAAACAAAATGATAGATCGAAGGCTAAATTTTGGACATTTTTTAAAACTCATAAACTAAAGTCAGATTAATAGTAAAATTTAGAGATCATTTGGGATATTTCCTTAAGATACTTGTTGGGCTCTATATCCTTAGTTATCCTCATTGCTCTTCCTTTTCCCGTCTTTGCAGAGAAAAATTTAAGGCTTCGTTCACTTCACATATTCGAGTTTTCAATCTGAGCTGAGATGTGATATTTTTGAGAGCTTTCTACTGTAGCAAAAAAAAAAAAAAAAAAAAAATAGATGTGACATTTTCTGAGAGCTTTTTACTGTAGAAACTTAGAACTAAAAACTTGAATCGGTGAAATGAACGAGACCTTGTTTCCAGTTTTGAATTTACAGGCAACCATAAAAAGCACTGACAATTAGAATTAAAAAGGACTCTTCTCTAAACATTAAAACTATATATACCTTGGCCAAGTGCTAAAATTTATTTGAAATATAGTCAGAAATATTGGCGGTTAATTGATCTAAAAATTCTATTTTCTTACACCTAATTGATAAAAAAGACTAAAACTAAAACAAAATGATAGATCGAAGGCTAAATTTGGGACATTTTAAAACTCATAAACTAAAGTGAGATTAATAGTAAATTTAGAGACCATTTGTGATATTTCCTTAAGATACTTGTTGGGCTCTATATCCTTAGTTATCCTCATTGCTCTTCCTTTTTCCGTCTTTGCAGAGAGAAATTTAAAATCTCGTTCACTTCACCGATTCGAGTTTTACTATAGTAAAAAATTATCAGAAACAGTCACAACTAATTTTTTTACTATAGTAAAAAATTCTCACATAAAATCGCTTCTTAACTCAAATTACAAACTTAAATCAATGAACTAAACGGACCATAAGTTTGTTTTCAGTTTTGAATTTACAGGCAACCATAAAAAGCACTGACAATTAGAATTAGAAAGGACTCTTCTCTAAACATTAAAACTATATATACCTTGGCCAAGTGTTAAAATTTATTTGAAATATAGTCAGAAATATTGGTGGTTAATTGATCTTAAAATGCGTAATGAGTAGTAGTTCTGGCAGTTTGGTCAGGTTATTATGTGAGAGCCATTAAAATATATTATTAGTATATAGGCAGCAGAATTTCAGCTGCAACTTCCAATTAAAGTTGGACTTGCCTCTGGAATTTTGTTTGCTGCAACCTGCGAAAAAAGCATGAATTGCTCCTCAATGCTCATATAATACATGACCGTGTCCGTGATTTTATTTATTCTATGGAAAAAGCATTCGTTCGAGTCTTCGACAAAGGTGTGGCCCCATAGCCCCTATGACCGGTGCTTAGCACCACCATTTAATAAAAAATAGACAACTTTTTATTAGAAAGTGATGTTTAATACTATCAGTATCTTATAATATTATTCTTTAATAAGTGAATATCAATATTTGTATTCTACTTAAGATTGATTTCTTGATAAGTGTAATAAATATTAAATTTACGTATTTATCCTTACTAAGTTTAGTGTTATAAATCATTATTATTTAAACGACAATTTGGTAACTACTTTGATAAAATTTCCATTTTTAAGTGTAATAAACACTAAAAAAAAGGAATTAGGCTATTTCTCATTAACCACCAAATAGATAAGTAAATACTAGGAAAAAAAAAAATCAACAATACTCATTTCTATTAGTTCACTTTTCATTGCAATTTGATCTCCTTTTCCATTACATTTATTTTAAGGAACACAGCCTCAAACCCTTCAATACTGTGAGATCAACTCCTCAGGAGCCCGTTCATTTCACCGATTTAAATTTAGAATTCGAGTTTTATTATAGTAAAAAACTCTTAAAACAATCACATTTAACATTTTTATTACAGTAAAAAGTCTCACATAAAATTACATCTCAATTCAAATCAGCGAACTAAACGACCCGTACCTTTAATCCAAATTCAAAATAGTAATAATAAATAAAATAAAAAAAACTAATAAGCCAAGGGTATTATTTAACAAAGTTTGGCACACGAGCCGTTTAATAGGAAAAACGTTCTTAAAAGTGAATTGACACCCAAAAAAAAAAAAAAGAAAAAGAAAAAGAAAAGAGTGAGAAGAGTAATTTTGAAGCTCAAATAAGGCAACCAATAAGAACCACAAATTGAACCAAAAAGACTAGGAGCTTTTAACTTTCTCTTGGTGACCCTGGCCCACACTCCCCATCCTCTTCCTATTCTGGTAACTCTTCGCATGAAAATCAACAAAAAGTGCCAGGAGCGAGGCGTTGAAAACCGCATTGAAGCACCAACCCCATATCCCGCAGCAACCCGGCCCAGTAAAATGCAAGTACAGCATCCGGCCCGAAACCGCAAAGCTGAACACGAACTGCACGATCTGGCAGTCCGTGACGGCCCGCTTCCACTTGGGTCGGATCCCCATCGCGCAGAGGAAGTAGTATCCGTACATGACCACGTGCACCGTCGCGTTGGTCACGAGCGCCACCGGGAACAGCGACTGAGCCGTACGGAGCCATAGATAACACATGATAACAACCGTGGCGTGGTGGTACACGTGGAGGAAGGAGAGCCGTCGGATGGAGCCGCCGAGGATGATGAGAGCCGTGTCGCCGAACTCGAGGAGCTTGGAGAGGTAGAAGACGTGGGCCCAGAAGAAGAGGGGCCCACTGGGTTGCATCCCTTGAGGGAAGCAGATAATGCGGTGGAGGTTGGAGACGGAGAGGATGGAGAGAGAGCATCCGACGGCCATGATTACGGAGAGAGAGAAGAGGAGGAGGCTGTGGACGGCTGTGATTGGTTTGAGGAGTTTTGGGGTGAGAGGAGAGAGAGGAGCGGGAGAGGAGGAAGGTGAGGAAGAGATAGGAGAAGACAGCGAGGAAGACGAAGAGTGGGGTCGAGCCGAGGGTCTGGCGTGGGACCCACTTGAAGTGGAGGATGGTTGGGTGGTAGACGAGCCAGTTTTGGAGGGTGGAGAGGATGGGAGTCATTGCGGATGGAGTGCACGCGCCGCCGTGTGTGGTGGAGGAAGGAGGAGGTTGATTTAGCTTGGGTATAAGGGCGGGAATGGATATCCGTTGTTTTTTTGTCAGTTGAGAAGAAAGTGTTAATGGCGATCCGCCGTTGGAAGATAATGTTATCTCTTTCTGATGTGGGGCCCGCAGAGGTCTCGTCACTTCGTATATGGCGCTGTTGTTGGTTGTTGAAGTATTTTGATTTAAATTTTTAATTTGAGTTAAAATATAATTTTATGTAAGAATTTTTTATTATAATAAAAAATTAAATATAATTATTTTTTAAAAATTTTTTATTATAATAAAATTTAAAATTTAAATTTAAATTAATAAAATAAAAAATTTACTATTTTCATAGAAAAATTGATTATTTTTTTCATGAAAAATGTGACAAATATTTTAGAGGGGATGAATTTAAGTTTTTATTTTTATTTTTTTTAAGGTTTTACTTTTTATTTTTGATTGATATCATCTTTAGTCAAATAATAAAATTAGTAAAAAAAATTATTAATCAAGAAAAATGTAAAAATTCAACTCATAAATATGGCAATTTTCTCTTATTATTATTTCTACTATTATTATTTATTATTAGAAAATGCACACTAATTTCTACTCGAATGACCTGAAACCGGAAAAATTTAATCCCCATAATAGACACGTTCAGTTATCTTCTTTTCAAACAAAAAACAACAATAATGCATTAGCATAATAATTAAACAACAATTATAATAAAAATATGAATAAAAAGAAGCTTGTTCAGTTCTCACTTCCCCTGAACAAAACGTAGCTAATGACAAAGTGAATGGCATTATCTCATTCAAAACGGAATATTCAAATAGCAACATTCTTTACTGCGATAAAGAATGTGTGTTTATAAAGAACCCAGTGCCCAAAAAAAAAAAAAAAAAAAATGCAACATGAGGATCTCATTCAATTTGCCGATTCAAATTTTTAATTTAAACTAAAATGTAATTTTATGTGATAACTTTTAACTATAAAAAAAAAAATTAAATAATTTTTTATGAAAACTTTTAATTATAACAAAACTAAAATTAAAAACTTAAATCAGTAAAATAAATGAGACCAACGAGTATCTAAATGCTGACATAGTGAGGAAAGTCTTAGGAGAGATGAACGTCCAGCATCAACTAGCAAAAGCATTTTTTATGCTACTTTTAACGCCTCGTTTATTTTATCGATTTAAATTTAAAATTTTAATTTTATTACAGTAAAAAATTCTCTTAAACAGTCACATCTAATTTTTTTTTATTAGAAAAAAAAACCTCATATAAAATCACATCTCAATTCAAATTAAAAACTCAAATCAATAAGTTAAATAAACCTTAATTAATTAATTAATTAATTAATTAAAGCCCTAACAAAAGCATATTCAGCAATTATATTGCGAAAAGAGCCTTTTTACATTATTCCTTAGAAACCAATTCTTGTCCCAACAATTAAACCTTGTAATTTACTGGGAAAAAAAAAATGTTAAACACAAAACATTCAGATCGGAATTCAACAAGACAAGACAATTAGCATTGAAAAAATGGGAATTTAGCACCAGATAAGAAGAAAGGCAACAAAGGCTTTCCAACCAGGAAATTCTACTCTACGGCTACCTCAGTTTGTCATCGGCAACACCCTCTCCTAATGCGAAAAATAAATTTCTACAGTAGACGACCTCCCAGTTGCTCTTGGTTTTTCAAAGATTTGGCGAGCAAGCTGCATCATTCTCATGCGACAAAATTGGAATTATATAGATCTTATCAAGAAAATTATGAACTTGAAGCCACCTTCTTTCGGACTATCCTCTTTCTACGTGCTCTAGGTGCCGATGATTCGCCATCAGCTGCAGAATCAACATTTGACTGTTTGATGCCGAGAAGACCAAGCCCAGAAATAAAGCCGTTCTTCGATATAAACCATTTGGAAGATGATTGATCCACATTCTCAGAAGGCCTATTGTAAGCTTTCAAAAGATTCTCCGACTGAGCAAGGGGATCAGCCTCCACACCTAGCCAAGCTAGCCGCGATGACTCTCCTAATTGCACATTCAAAATCCTGCACACATATTCGAAACAAGAATACATGAGGCCCTAACAAAAGAAAACGATGTTATAAATGCAAATATGTTTTACAAAATAGTAATACTATTGCTGAGCACTTCGACAAATTCAATCAAAGCTTGGAAGAAGATGAATCAAGCAAATTATGGAACTAACTTGATGTTTTCAGGAAAATATTTAAATCTTTCAAGGCTACAGAGATACTCCATTTTGATATAATTGTTTTTGGCAGGAGCACCATGAACGTGAACCTTTTTTTTTTTTTTTTTTTTCAAAACCAACAACACCATGAACTTAGTAGTGATAAATCTTTTAAATTCAAAGGTATATTCTGGATAACACTTTTACAGCATTGTTCCCCAATAAAATAAATAGTATTTGATCAATCTGTACTTAAAAACTGAAATAGTGTTTTAAAAGCTGAAATCAAATGGTAATATAGTTGTTCTTTCCCCGGAAGAAAAAAAGGGAAGGAGGGGGCCCTAAAGACAAAAAGTAGGAAAGGAATTTATAGACAAGCCATATGACGCAATAAATTTGAAATTTATACATGTAGAGACAAACCTCAATGCTGTGCTGAAAAATAGTCCCACTCCAATAACATCAAAATAATTGATCATAGTTTTATCAAATCCACATAAAAGCTGATATCGGAGGTTCGCATAAAGCCCAAGGAAAGCACCGTAACCAAGAGCATTAGTTCTGGCACTTGGGATTGTCACAGATAACCTGCCAAACAAGTTAACAATAGCACACATCTAAATTAGTTACCCTAGCGTCTCTCATTTTGGCAAGTCCAAATTTTCCGAATAACAAATACCAAGCAGTATTTTTTTTTTTTTTTTTTTTTTTTATAAGAAACGAAATTTATTAAAAATAGCAATAACAAGCACAAAAAGGAGGAAAAGGTGGACAATAGGTCCACTGCAAGCAGTATACGAAACAATTAAATTCTAAACCAATTCAACAAAACTAATGTATCAAAATTCTCCCACCTCATATATTCCTTTTTTATTCATAGAGACAAAATGCTATTAAGATAATTCATGTTTCAAAAAATATATACACCAATTACAAAGAATCTACATTTTCTTATTGTACAATACACACTCCATTTAAATAGGTACCAAGAATAAGTGATAGACTTCAGTGTACAGCGTATCAGGTATATTTCAAAAGAAGTTTCCTAAGTAGGAAGGACTGACGCTATGGAGATTTATTGTAACAAGAATATGCAACACTTGCATCAACCCTACACGTATCATTCTTTTCCATTTAATTAAATAGATAAAGGAAAGATAAATCAAATTGGGTTTCTAGACTCCTTTACAACATTATTATTATCAGTTTAGACTATCATCCACTATCTAAAAGAGTACGTCATCCCTCCAAGATGCTAAATCGTTCAAACCCTCGCCAAATGCAACACATGCCCCATGAACAATTACACTTGAAGGTTAGCAAAGAACAATTTTTCGTTTTTCTTTTATCATGATCTATTATAGAATGCATCTTCCATTTATTTTTGGTCTTTGAGTCATAATTCAATGCTTCAACTTATCCACAAATATAAAATTATATGGTAATCTTTCTCTTCATACCTCCCCTCCTTTTTACTGGCCAAAAAGTTTGATAAAGAACCCTGCAGTGCTCCAGCTGTTAGACCAACCATACACAATTGAGCGGCCTTGTAGAAGAAAGAGTGAACTCTCTTTTGTAGATCAAACTCCCTCAGCGGATAGCTCTTTTCAAATATATTGTTTGGAAGCTTCTGCAATGTATTTTGCAAATCAAACCGGAATGTATTTCCATATGAACGGCAAGGAGCAAGTGACCAAACAACAATAGCATTGCATGCTGCCACTGTGAGCACATTTACAAGCGCCAGATCCCACTCTTGTTTTATCCTGTAGCAAATTAAAGAAAAACCCCTTCACTTTAATATTATAAATAGAAGCAAACGACCCTTTTTTAAGGTTTTTTTATTAAAAAAAAACCCGAAGTTTTGTAAAATTAGCAAAATGGCCCTTTTTTTCTATTAACTAAATGGTCAATCACTGATTGACTAGCAGTCAATCACTGATTGGTTAAGTTTATCGATGATTAACTCTATGATTTTCATTATTAATCAATATTAGTTAATAATTACCCAAAATTAATTAGTAATTAATCAATTTCAATCAACAAATTACATGTTTATTAATGATAAATCATTGGTAAATTATAATAATTGATTGACTACTGAAAAAAAAAGGCCATTTTGCTAAAATAAAAAAAAGTTCGGCCACTTGTTTAAAAAATAAAAAGTTCAGCCATTCGTTAAAAAAGATAGTTAAAAAAAACAGCCATTTTCCTTAATTTTCTCAATAATAAAACAAGAGCAAATGTAATATCCGTGTGGGTGCATGCTTGGTGTGTGTTGTGAAAAAAAAAAAAAAAAAAAAAAAAAAAAAAAAAAGAGATACCTCTCCCTGCGATTCTTCAACTCCCACCGAACCGCAAAACCAATTGTAGCAGCCTGCTCTAAAAGAAGCCTATATAAAAAGGTAGGATCTGCAATCATCCTGAATGAAACAACAATATCAAATATCACACTCAGGGACAGAACGATGATGAACAAATTTATTTGTAGAAGGAAACCAAAAATCAAGAATTAAGTAGCCAAAGTTTCATTGTTAGTCGTAAATATATAATTATCACAGGAAACTATATTCAATACTGAAAGTTTTGTCAGATAATAAAGATGTTAATTACAGTTATTACGTTTTTGGTTAAACTCATTCAGACTTGCAAGTTTCAGATTTTGACGAATTACAAAATTAAACAAACACTGCAGCTTTGATGGTACAAATGGTGCAACTATTCTACTAATTTTTTACTTGACAACTCTAACGAGATTTCTCTAGAACCCACATCCATTAGAAACCACAAATTGCAATGTGAACTCTATTTACATCAGAATTTTCCTTATCCTAACGATCTTCTCCAAGTAAAGATTGTACACTATGTAATCCGGTAAGACTTATACTTCTTCTCAGGATTAAAGAGAAAACAGAAAAAGCCACAAAAAGATACACCAGAAAGCAGCTATAAATTATTAAAAACAGTGAACCCTAAACTATAAAACACATAAATCTTTTAACACACTTTATTAAATCTTCATTATTCCTATTTTCAAGAGCTCTTCTAGAGACACGAAGATCTGGACATGCAAAACTTCTACGCCAAAGTAGGAACTTGAAAGAAACTAAAAAAAAAAAAAGGGACCATAACTGAAACCTAGAACTTAAAAGAAATGAAAACTCATAACTACAGTGGTATTGTAAACCAAAAAAAAAAAAAACAAAAAAAAAAAAAAAAAAAAAACAGCTGCACTTGTGAAAATCACCTGCCAATGAATGCTCTTGAAATCCCTTCAGGAAGGGATCGGTAAATCAACCTGTTAGTGGTTGGCCTCGCGTTGATTGCTAAGAATTTTACCATTTGAGCTGAGCTCACCAAACCCTGGACCAACACAACGAATTAGTCAGCACATCTGGGAAAATGTTTACAGAAAAAGCAACAGGGGCAAGGGCCAAACCATTTCATAAGCTTGTCGGAAACCAGCCGGCAAATCCATCATTGTCTTCTGCCACTCATTCAATACGGCATCGACAAACTTCCGATCAAAAAGCTAAAAAGAGCACAAAACTTATCAATGCAAATGAGAATAACCAAAAAAAAAAAAAAAAGCCAAATCAGAAAAGGTCATGTTTGGAGGAATATGCATTGGCTAACCTCTTCGAGAAACATTCTTCTCCTAAACAAGCCGCCCTCGTCTCCCTCATCACCTTCGTCAAAGTCATCAAAATACTCATCATCATCACCACCACCATTGTCATCACCTCCATCACCACCACCGTTATTGAGATTTTTTCCAATATCTCCACCACCTCCTCCAACGGCTGTCTGGAGATTAAAATCGTTGGCCATAAATAAAACAAGCTAATTCAAATGTGAAAAGAAGATGGAACTTCGAATTTGAGAACTTATACACCTGTTGCCACCCATCTACAGATGAAGGGACACAAAATCTTACCTTTGAAAAAAATAAAATAAAATTGAATACTCAGAGTAGAAACTACTCGACCTACCAGATCTTTCCAGTTCCAAACACAAACTGATGATCTATGTATCACTTTTGTAATGACAATGTTGAAATGAGTAATTCTGTTTAAAAGTTTTGTTGCAATGTATCATACTAAAGGTCTCATGTTGCAATGTATTGGATCCATCTCACCAAACATTGAAGACAGGATTCTTCCTCAGAAATAGAGAAAAGTAACAAGACCATAAAGGCCAAAACTACTTAGTGTTGATGCGGGCATCCTAAATATACCACCATTCACGCACACCCTTTGACATAGCAGGCCACTTAAGAAGGAAATACAAGAAGGGCATAATAAACCAGAAACTTATAGTGGACAATTTAATTCATTAAGTTACGATAAACTTTTGGGATTTATGTTCGTTTCTCGGTTCATACAGCAATGTCCAAGAGGAAATGAAAACATTATATAATCCCACTTCTTTCATAAAGATTTCTGTTCATACAAGTACATTTAGATGGGGCAAAAACACAAGAAAAAGTAAACTTGAATGCTTAAAGAATGAACGTTTCACAATCAGGCACTCAATACTCTCCCAACATTGTACCCTGTATATATTAAACAAGTTTAGGGCTAGGATCCTAGCAAATAAGATTATGACCAAGCGAACAAGTACCTCACAATTCAGTTATTGGATGCTTTACATACATAATGTTCGACGTATTTCAATCCAAAATTTTTTTTAAAGTGTTGTAAACAACACCGCAGCAGGCCCTGAATTGTTCACTTTCCAATAATAAGAAAACACCAAGACTAAGACTTGCAAAATAAGTTTTTAATATTCTTGGTCATTTCTTGGTTAATGCACTTCCACAAATTGCATCTTTTTTTAGGCCAATCTTCAAGACTGTTAGCAACAGCAATTTCACCATTTTCTATAGTACTTCAACAAATTCTAACCAGGTCTTAATTGTTCGCTTTCTTCCTATTATTAACAAGAACCCAAAGTGAAAATCCCAAAAATGTTTCAACATTTAAAAACAAAACAACAGAAAAGAAAAACGAACTAAAAAGAAAAGGGCTAACCTCGGGGCTAGACTTAGACTGCTTCTGAGATAAATTGAGCTTCGATTTCTCGAGCGTCGTCGCACCGAACGCACCGTACTTTCCGCCTTTCATAACCGGACCCGTAGTACCAGGCGCCGGCGGCGCAACGAAACACCTCTCTAACAGGGCCATGGAATCTTCGCCCGCCACAGCCGAAGAAGACGAAGAAGACGAAGACGACGCTGAGACCTTCAAGGGCGCCGGAACCGCCACGCCTCTCCAGATTTTGCGGACCACCAGCTGTGTGGGACCCACCGGCTTGACCTTGGGTGTTGGAAGAGACGGCAAGCCCTTTGGGTTTCACCGGGTGCTGAGTGTTGATAAGCATGATTTGGGCAGTTTGGAACGCCGCGTGAGACATTTTTTTTCGTTTTCGTTTTCTCTTTCTTTCTGTTTGGATAGAGAGAAACTCTGCTTTCTCAGAATTTTCTCATGGGTAGGGAAAATCGCTCGCTTCTTCTGAGGTTGTTGGTGGTTGAAGGCGGTGGAAATTAAGGAGTTTGGATTGGTTTCTCTCTCTAAAGGCGATTTTGTAGAGAGAGAGAGAGAGGGGGAAGAGAGAGAAGGGAGGCTGGAGAATTGGGGTTTTTAAGGGGGAAGTATAAGCAAGGAAGCCGAATGGCTGGACTCTACGAGACAGACACTCTACCCAATCCGAAAACGTTTGGTTTTTTTTTTTTTTTTTTTTTTTTTGGGTGTTTTGTTTGTGATCCGTTTAACTCGGTGAGTCGACTCAGAGAATTTCGATGTGTCGGTCCGTCCGGCCTTGTTTGTGGGCCGTGGTGGTCATTGCTCACACGTATTCAGGTAGTGAAATTACAGAATGGCCCCTGACACCCCAATTTAATCTAATTAACAAGTGTGGTTAGTGGTTACAAAGATATGATATCCTTATGTTTAAGAAAATTGGTGCGTTTGATATAAAGATCCATTTTATAATTTGGATTATGATTCATGGCTCATTATAATATTTTTTCTCATAAAAAATACATATAAATTGAGAATAATTTTGAATTCATAAACCAAACGTCATCTTCATTTGGTATGCAGAATCAATAGGAATCATATTCTCAGAAAAGTGATGGAGGGTAATATGATTCTTAGGAATAATACATTATTATGTTTAGTTTCATACATGAATCTTTTTTAAATTTCCAAGAATATTATATTACTGTATTTGATTGTTCGCATGAAAGAAGATCCATAATAATAATAATAATAATAATAAAAATAAAAATAATATTAATAATATTAATAATAATAATAATAATAATAATAAAACTAATAATAAAAAAATAATAATAATAAATAATATTATTATTATAATTATTAATATTAATATTAATATTAATAAAACTAATAATAATAAAAAATTATTATTATTATTATTATTAAAATAATAATAATAATAATAAAACTAATAATAATAATAATAAGATTCTCATGATTTTGAGATTACTGAGAAATTGAATAATACCATATTGGGTGGTATTCAAATTACCTCAAAATGAGGAAAAGTGAATCCCATGGTAATCACTTTTTTGAGAATTTAAAAATTATAATCATTATACCAAATATAGGTAATATTACAGATTCTCATTCTCATCCTTAAGATTACTGCATACCAAACGCTCCCAAAAAAGTGTTTACGAGCAATTTTGGCTTTTTTTCCCCTCTAAAATCACTGATGAAATAAAAAATAAAAATTTCTTTTGGGCAGTTTGATTCTTTTTTTATAAAAACCAAATTAGTTATAAACAGTTTCAGACGGTTTAATTTTAGAACTAATCGAAAGTTTTTAATATTAATTTAACAAAATTTATAATACTATTAATCGAAACAAAGAAGGTCTAAAGTTCATTAACAAAGTTTTAATCTAGTTCAAAAATTAAACATCTGTTTTAAACTTAGTTCAAACATTCAACAACCAGACTAAAAAAGTTCACAAAATAACACAAAATCAAAAACTAAAATCATAACAAATTTGGTTTTTTTTTTTTGAAACTAAAGTTTTCATTAACAAACAAAAAATTTATCATAAAATATTACAAAAAATCAAATTAAAAATTTGATTTTAGTAAAACCAAATAACATAAAACAACACAATCAAAATTTAAAAACTAGATTAAAAATTGCCAGGAAAAAGTTGATAAAACTCTTATCCTTCCTTACAAAAAAAAGATACCAAAAAAAAAATTTTGATTAAAAAATAAAATCTAAACTAGTTTTTTTTTTTTTTTCGCTTGAAACTAGTATTTATAATGTTTTCTAGTTACCACTTAAAAAATATATAATAAAATAAAAAAAATAACATGTATAGATTTGTGAGTTTTAGTTGTATGAAAAGGTTTCAAAAAAAAAAAATGCTAGGCTGAAATTAAAAGGTCAAAGTATAAATTGGAAGGAAAAAGTGGAGTAAATTTGGTTTTATTATTTACAGAGGAAAAAAGATATGTGCATGACCAAAAAAAAAAAAAAATCGTTTTGATTCTTTTATAAAAAATAACAAAACTTTGTATTTTACTTATAAAATAAAAAAAAAAAAAAGTGAGTCTAAATTGGAAGGAAAAAGTGGATGATCTATTTTTTGATACTTAGAAAATAGTGGATCCCATTTTAATCTCATGATAATTTTAATATGAGAATAAATAGCTCATTAATGATATAACCGTGTCAAAAGCGTGCAAGAGAATGTTGTTGCTTGGCACGTAAGTCAAAGGTTATGAACTACTCGAAGGAAACAAAAGCCCCTACATCTATATACGTACGTGAAAGACTTTGCGTTTAAGTCTCATTCATCCTTTCTTTTGTTCAAATAAAAGAGGTAAGGAATGAATAAAACTCAAAACAATAGTTTTAGACATGCGAAGAAATTAAGTACACAGAATCTCTTCCTTTATTCCTTGAAGCCATCCTTGTCCCCCATCATGTTTTTCTCTAATAATAATACCATCTCTTCTCTATGTCAGCCTATATATACACATTATACACATTATATAGAAATAAATTGCTCGACAAGAACGAGAACGAGAACGTTATATATATACATTATACACATATATACACATTATACATACATATATACACACATATATACACAATATTCTCGGCCAAAATAGTCATGTCTTCAGCTGGTCGTCCTCGTGTAGTCGTTAATGGAATTAGACGAACGAGAACGTTCCACCACTTCTGGTGCTCAAACTGCCAACGTACCGTTAGAACGACCTTTTCAAACGCATACGATACTTCGTGTCCCTATTGCGCCGACGAGCTTTATCTCGAGCTCGACGTTTCAAGGCCGTGGCTTCTAAGAACATCCGATCCGCCGACCACCGGCCGGTTATTCGAAAACTTGGCCCTCCTTTTAGACCCCACAGTAAGCTTGCCATCCCGAGAGCCCGCCGATTTCGGTAGGAGCAGGGGCGGAGCACTAGAGCCACACCTTCTCGAGGGTAGGTGACCTCCCCATTTGAATTTTTTTTTTTTTTTCCGTTTATTTTGATATGTATATTTTGTTAAATTTATAGCATGCTCACTTATAATTCTAAAATTATATATTTATATGTGCGCTTAATTATATATCCGTCTCTTCTCACTTAATTTATTATTTTAGGTAGGAGAGAAGAATGGCTATATGACACAGAAGAAGGTCCAGGTCCAAATCTTCAATCATGGATTACCCTCCAATTCGGAGAAAACAACCGAGGCGGCAACGAAGATGATCATGACATTGAGCGAAATGAGATCCTCAGAGTTGGGACGGCGCAGAACGGCATCCAACAACGTCGTCCTGGGCCACAACCGGCGTCGAGGACGGCCATCGAGGCTTTGCCGACGGTGAAAGTGACGGAAAGTCAGTTGAGGAATGAGCCGATCTGCGCGGTCTGCAAGGAGGAGTTCGAGGTCGGTGGGGAAGTGAGAGAGTTGCCGTGTAAACATTTCTATCACTCCGATTGCGTCGTCCCTTGGCTGAGACTCCACAAAACTTGTCCCGTTTGTCGTCATGAGATTGATGAATCAGGAGATTTTGTCAATGCTACTTTTGAGGATGATCATTATGGGAGCTTTGAGGAATTTGTGAGCAATTCATTGCGCAGGCGGTGGAATCAGATTCTTTCTTTCTGGCCATTTCGTGCTTTTATCGATTATTGGACGCAAAGGAGCTTGGATTTTCCGCGTCTAAATATGCTTGGAGTTGGAGGTATATCAATTCATTTACTTCTCACCTTTATTAATCTTTTTTTTCTTTTTTTTTTTCTTGTTCTAGTTTCGTTGATTTCCATGTTTCTTTTCCTCGGATGTCAACGTCGTATTAGTTCTTTGCCTTATGCTTTGCATTTTTTTCATTTTTCTCTTTTTTTTTTAAGCATGATTAGTTCTTAGTGCGTATCTTAAAATACATACATAGATATATATATATATATATATTATATATATATATAGGAATTGTCTCGGGTCCGATACCTGGACTAGAACGGTACTTGTTCATTTCTCTTTAAAATATGTATATTTTTTCTTTAAAACGTGTATATTTTCTCTTAAAACATGTATATATTGTATATTTTATCATAAAAGGAAATGTATATGTTTTAAGAAGAAATATACACGATTTAAAAAATATATACATATTTTAAAGAGAAATGAACAAGTGTAAGTGCCAGATTGAAGACTTTACCTATATATATATATATATATATATATAATTGGCGCAAATTAACATTTTTGTTACCCAGATCGTCACTAACACTGCATAAAGTTTAGCCTCAAATATCATGAGTACTTCTAGTGATTATAATTAAAGGCTTTTAGCTGCAAGAAAATAAATGCGTAAATTTTGTTCTCAACAAATTTCATAAAATTGCTGTATATCATTCTGTCGATTAATATTTTGTATGCGTTTTTGCTAGAATCTAGCCATAAGTTGTCATGTGATCACATTTTTATATGAACACCACTTTTCTTTTCTTTTTTATTATGACTACATGAATCGTGGCGAGAAATTTCAATTAACATTCTTATAATTGTCATTACTTACTACATCAATTATTGTTAATCTCCTTATATATATATATATATATATATATATATATATATACACACACACACATACATATATATATGTTATTTATACATGTTCTTTAACCAATTATCTTTCTGCAGCCAGATCTTGGAGGCCTTGGTGTCTCATTCTCTAGCTTTGTGGTTATATTACTCATCATCACCTGTTTTTATTGTAATACTGACATGGCGAAAATTTGTATAATAATTTATCAAAAAGGTAAAAGTCATGTGTAATTTACTGTCTAATGAAGTATTGCAGCTCAGCCACAAAAAGAATTTCCGAATATTTGAAAACTTACCGGGTAACAATTAAGGTACTCTTTATATACTTTTTAATCTCCAAGTAATTGAGAATATACAAGATTATGGTCCGTTTAGAAAATATACTTTAACTATAATTCTTAATATTTGACATTTAAAATTTAAATTTTTTATGAGAGAAAAATATTATAACAGAATTAATAATTTAAATTTGAATATACGAAATAGATCGACTTTTAATCTTAATTTCTTCATTCTCAATAGTTATATATTCTATTTGTTAATTAAAATATGACACAACTTCTTTTCTTGCGCATTTCGTTACCGTTTGCTTGAACATGGATGCAGCGCAGGGAACATGTGTATACGTTTTTTTTTTTTTTTCCTTTCTCTCTCTGAAATCTACGTATGATTGTAGACATTGTGTATGTACATATAAAAACCTGATTATTCGCGTCTTGTTTGTTCTAGTTTATAGTAGATTGCACTTTCCTCCTTTTTTTTTATTCTAACGTGTAGGACAATGTTATGGAAGGATATATATGCTGTATTGTTCTAATGATTGATTCTATGCTAGATAAGTAAACAGTAATAATAACGAATTGGGGTTGTGAGTTTGATTCGTGTTGTATTAAAAAAAAATTATGGGAAATAGTATTAAGGACTTAGGTATTAAGGTCCTGTTTATTTTATCGATTCGAGTTTAGAATTTGAGTTTTGCTACAGTAAAAAATTCTTAAAACAGTCAGATCTTTTTTTTCACTATTTTACTACGGTAAAAAATCTTCACATAAAATCACATTTCAACTCAAATTAAAAACTCGAATCAGCAAACTAAACAGACCCTAAACGTTTACGAGCACCAACAATCTCAACGACTCTAGTGATCTACAAAAGGTAAATATAACAATATCTGCATCAACGCTTTGAAAAGGTCTTCAAATTTTTTTTTTTTTACAACTCCGATTTTGAATTAATTCTACCTCGAATTGCAATAAACAGAAGGGGATATCATATATCAAACAGTAAAGCTTGTTAACATCAATAAGGACGTTTAGTTTGCTGATTCGAGTTTTTAATTAGAATTGAGATATGACTTCATATGAGAGTTTTCTACTGTAGTAAAAAAGTTAGATGTGATTATTTCTGAGAGCTTTTTATTGTAATAAAACTCAAATTCTAAACGGAAATCGGTGAAATGAACAGGGTCAATGTTTATTGAAATCAATAAATGACATATGGCTCATTCTTAATATATGTTGTCACAAGTTATAGATGTTAATGTTAAATCATTAAAAAGAAAACTGGAGCATTTAGAACAAAAAAGATTACACCTTTTTCAAATAAATTCTTAATTCCCATTGAAGATTCCAATTGGATATAGAATGCTAAGGCCAGAGGCTAAAAGCACGTGCAGGACATATCAGAACCAAAGACGATCATTACTTTAACTGTGTAACATTCTCACAAATATTGAATTATAAGGTCCAAGAAACCCACGTTCACAATCAATTGTAATAAAATGTGAGAAAATGACGTTTGATTCACGGATTCATAATCATTTTTAATTTATGTGTATTTTTTATGAAAAAAAATATTATAATAAGTCACAAATTATAATTCAAACTATGACACAAATTTCGTACTAAACACCCTCTTAGTACTTCAAAGTACTATAACTCATATACGTACATCTGCGCACATCAATGGGGATAGGAAAAGATGCATGCAAGAACAATCACTAGATGTGTAGATTAAGCATTAAACACTATGCATGCATACACCAATGGGGGACTTGAAACAATAATAAAAAAATAATAATCTCTACTGTTGAATATATTATATTTAAGATAGAATATATTATATGTTTATGTTAGAATATTATGTATTCAATTTTATCAACTTTCTTGATTCTTTGTAATTAGCGGATTCTTTTTCCTGTAATTAGTTAGTTACCTTTATTTAGACGTCCCTTTATAACTATAAAAGAGAACTCTCTTTTACAATTGAAATACATAAAACATTTCACATATTTCTTGTCCTCTTTTATTTCAAACATTTACCAACAACAAATAGTAGGGACTCCTATTGAAAACTTATTATATATAAAACAATAATAAGAATCTAATGTACTGCAAGAAACTTAAAAGAACAAAAGAGAATAACACAAAGAAAATACAAGAGACAATATGAGATTGTATTTTTTTTTTTCATGCTCTTATAATGAGTGTGTCATGCATTTTTTAATTATAGACCAAGTATCATAAGTAGAGGTAATACGAAAAGATATATTTTACATAGTTTATACTTATGCTTATATATCCTTTATTTATACTGAAAGAGAGAAATTATGAAGAGATAATACATAACATTAGATATGAAATAATAGAAGGATAGTGATGTCTTAAATGAGAGGTAATAAATGGGTATGGATTATTAAAGTTTGGTTTATTTTATCGATTTGAGTTTTGTTACAGTAAAAAGCTCTCAGAAACAGTCACATTTAACTTTTTTTAGTACAGTAAAAAATTCTTATAAAAAATCACATCTCAACTCGAATTTAAAATTCAAATTAATAAACTAAACAAACCTTTAAGTGATAGCATCCACACATAATTGTTTTATAACCCATTATGTTTTTTAAGAGATTTATGAAGGTACATTAATGGGCTACCAAACTTCAGAATAATGTTACCCTGCATCTAAAAAATAAAAAATAAAAAATAAAAAGGCATTACAAAGAGCAAAATTCTTCTGAAAATAATAATAAAAAAATAAAAAAGAAACAAGCCAAATAAGCAAGATTCATATTTCCAATATGCCCAATGGCAAGTCGGCAGCACTAGCTAAGTTCTTCTAAGCCTTTGAGGAAGGAAAATGGCATTCACAAGTATGATAATACGATCAGGATCATCATGGCTGCTTCCTCACCCATTTGGCTTTGGCCTACCAAAGCCAAAGGTGGGTCCCACTCCCATGAATGTGGTCACGACCGCCGCTTCTCTGCGCCTCGGCCACCTCCTCCGTCGTGGCTTCAATTCCTACTTTCAGGTAATTCGCTTTTCTTTGCTTATCTATTGATAATTTTCAAAATTGCGTCAAAATTGTTTGAGAATTTTCAGTTTGATGGTAATGGGTGAGTTCTTTTTTTCTTTTCTTTTCTTTTTTTGCCATTGATATATCTTCTTGCAATACAAGAACAGAAACTGGGTAGTCTCGATCGTGGTCCCAGATTGAGGGATTCTTTGCAATCTTCAAGTTGGGCTTGTTTTTGCTTGTTTGGGGAGGGAGAAAATGGAGAGGATTTGGTGGAAAACCAAGGGATGGCTAATAAGTCCAAGATGTCTAATCCAAATCCCTTCAATGAAAGGCGATGGACCAATGTACTTCTTGCACTTAATGTTGTGTGAGTGTTGATTTTATTTTATGTATCAGTTGAATATCTATTAGAATTACCTCTTTAATGACCCAATCCCACATTGGATATGCGCTTGGGAGATCATATAAGAATTTCAAATGCGGATTTTGGAACCCCTAAAGTGTCTTCTGCTAATACTTTTGGCCAAAACTTGTGGTTTTACTTGCCACAAGCTAAAAGCAGTTTTTGGGTTGGCCCCATAATCTCTCAAGCGTGTAACCCAAATTTTAAGAAGGGAAAATCCAAAAACTATTCACGGAGTTTCATCAAAATATGACTAATGCAAAAGTATTCCCCGTGCTAAATTCTGGTCAATCTTAGAGGGTATTTTCTCTAAAATAGCAATGTGTCCAGAAACAAGCGACCATTGGGGGGTTGCTAATTAATTTGAGCATCTTGATCTTTGTACATTGTCATTTGATCAGAATTAACACATGGAATACTGTTTAGATGCTCAAAAAACATGGGGACTCTTTTTTCAATTAGTGTAGACCTAAGGATAGTTTTCATATTTTCATAGCACTCAAGGAATACTTTCTAGATTTTTCCATTTAAGAATTGGGCCATTAAAACGTCTCTCAACACACTTAAGGAAACGGCTTTGTTGTTTTGTTAAGTTCAATAAACTGTGTGGGCAGAATTTATATTGCACAGGTTGCAACACAAGGGAGGCTAATGTTCTGGGGAGCTAAGGTAAGAGCTCTGCTATTCAAAATGAGAGAAAAATACTGACATGTGCGCATTTCATTTTCAGTACTAGAAATTTAATTTAACTTCAGATTGCTGTACAATTTGCAGATAAATGATTTGGTGGAGGAAGGACAACTTTGGAGGCTGGTGACCTCTGCCTTTTTGCATGCAAACATTGGGCACCTTTTGGTCTGCTCTCTGTCTTACTGGTTAAAGTTTTCCAAGTTCATAGGCCGCAAGCCATGACTTCTTTGCTTTGTGTCAATCAGGTCAACTGCTATTCTTTAAACGCTGTTGGGCCTTCTGTCGAGAAAATCAGCGGTCCTGGGAGATATCTTGCCGTGTATTTTGCCTCTGCAATTGCAAGTAACTGATCATCATCTTTCTGCAATAGTCAAAAATGTTATTGGTTACAACTACCAACTGGTATTCTGATTTGGTAATTTCAAGAAAATCAGGTTCAACAATGAGTTATTTGTTCAGCAACGATGCGGCAGTTGGTGCGTCAGGAGCAATCTTTGGACTAGTAAGCTGGTTCAACTTTTTGTTAAGGGGGCCACACCTTTAGTCTCGATTTTATAGGTCACAATATCAAAACAGCTAAAGGAACTTCAAATGGATTAGAATGTTAAGAGCATTAAATCCACTAAATGAGAAGCCACGTTATAAATTTAAAAACGCAAAGCTGCTATGATATGACTCTGTCCTGTCATTCAAAACTCCTTTGATCATGTAAACATATGGTCTCTTTTGAATTGTCAGGTTGGATCCATGGCTGTGTTTGTAATGAGACATAGAGGCCAGGATGGAGGTGGAAAAAGAGAGCTACAGCACATAGTGAACGTGATTGCGCTGAATATGGTATGTACCAGCTGCATAATCTCACCTATTCACTTAATGGTCATATGCTTTCCTTTTTTTTTTTTTTTTTTTGTTTGTTTTTTCTCTACAAAGATCAATGCCAATAAGCCTACACTTTGCAGGTTTTTGGACTATTATCTGAAGGCATAGATAACTGGGGACATGTAAGTTTTGAAACAACAGAAGTTTCTCTCTCTTTCAGATAAAAAACAAAACATTTCAGGTTTTTTTACTTTTCTGTGCACACAATCTTTGGTAACCTTTTAACCATTCTTGTGGAACTAAACTGTCACTTCATTTTTCTCATTCTAGAATGTTCTCTCCTTATTCTTGGCTTCCGCAGTTTCTCAAGCACAGGACAAAAAACAAACCACTACTAAGTTGGACTCTAAACATTCTTTAGAAGAGTGGCTTTATATAGAACTTTTAGGGGCATTTTGAACTGGAGTTAGAATCATTAGGCAACCCATCTATTCAATTAAAGAAGTTAGATTTAAGGAGCCTACTGGGATCTTTCATATATAATCATACATAATCTCAAATTTGTTCTAGGTATAATATTGAAAGGTATAGGGAGAACTACGTTGATACATCCAGTGTTTTGCCTAACCATCTTGGTCCCCCTCCCCCCACACCACAAACTATGTTAGCTTTCGATGGAAACTGATCAAAATATCCAAACAATATTAACTGTCGATCTACTTGTTGCACTTGCACTAATCCCTTGATAATTTCTTTCCTTTTCTTTAAACAATGGAGTGTAAGTTATAGTTGAGTTTATAAAGACCACTTGTTCATTTTTGTTGACTAAATAAAGGTAAAAAGTCATTTTTAGGCCTTAACTGGGATCCTTATATATATATATATATATATATATATATATATATATATATATATATATATAGGGAGGGGTGTTTTGCCATTTAGGAACTATTTAATGGTCAAACTACATTGTTCCGTTAGGTTTGATTAACAGAGATATGTCTATAATTTCTAAAAACACAAGAGTTTGATGTAAAACATTTTGATAAAGGGTGTCTTTGTAATTTAGGCAATATACAGGGCGTCCAGTATAAAAGACCAACCGCGTATTAAGTTATCATGCATGCATATACATCCCTTGAATCATAGTTCTTCCCCATACAGTTGGGCCCCGTTCATTTCGCTAATTCATTTAGAATTTCATCCCATGAATTTTTTTTTAGTTCTTCCCATATAATTATTTAGTTAATTACATATATCAGGGATATCCAAATGCAATTTTGTGTGGTTTGATTCAGTTGGGAGGCCTGCTTGGTGGAGCTGCGGCATCATGGCTTCTCGGGCCTGCGTGGGGTTATGAATCTCCATCCCCTGATGGTCGGAGAATCTTTTCTGACAGAGCTCCAATTTTCCACCTGATCAATTGGAACAAGAGATCCTAACGCCTAAGTATTTCCTTATATTGCTGTTTGATGGCAATGCTCCGATTATCTTCCGAAATTACTGGAAAAGCGACAGAACAACCATGTCCTCAAGAAAGATGGTTCACATTTCTTTAGGTGTAAATAAATGTATATTAAGACTTTATTCAGCAGATACTGAATTTACACTTGTTAAACTAGTCCTTTTTCATCCAAATGAATAGATTACTGTGAACTTGTTACCCTTTATGAAAGAAAGAAATGGATGGTAGTTATACTGGAAGTCTTGGTATAAACTGATTGCTAAAAAGGTATTTATTCCAGCTTCAGTTTTCCCTCATTGTTTCAATGTTGGTTAATTGTTTAAAAGGTTAAATCCTGTTCTTTCTTTTCTTTTTTTTTTTTTCTTCTTTTTTCTCTCCATCTCAAACTTCGGCGATGTTCCTATTGGAGAAAGCGATCATAAGATCTCTCTCATATGGTAACTTTAATCTTCATATTTTAAATAAAGATATATGTCCACATAAATCTCAATTTTATAGCAGTATAAGTTCCATCTACTCTATCTCTATCTTGTTATGCCTTTATATTGTGGTCCATTGAGCAGCCAAAAAAAAAAAAAAAAGAAACATTATGAATGCATTTAAAATTCATTTTAAAATAATTTTATTTTTTATATAAAAATAAAAAAAAAAAATATTTTCAATCTCAAATAATAATTATTTTTAAGAACATGTGATAGTTTTATTAAGAGATTATTTTTAATATAAAAAAATTTATTAATCTCTCTCTCATTCTCTCTACTCGAGGGAAACAAAAAAATAAAATAAAAAATAATTAAAAATTATTTTTTATTTATCTCATTTTATATTAAATTAAAAATTATTTTTTTTATTTTTTTATTTTTATTACGCTAAACATTATTTTTTTAAAAAAAAATTCTCAGTGAAAAATAAAAATAAGATGAATTCCAAACAGGCCTTGTTTTCTCTTTTGCTTTATTTACCAACACTTCATATCATAATATATAGCGTAACAATTGGGATTAAAATCATCGAGAAAAAAAAAATGCCAACACCAGGGTCTAGATCAAATGGAAAATTTTGTTTAATTATCTTTTCTTTTATTATTATTATTTTTTTAAATACCTTCCGAGCTAGCCAAAAATTTGTTTCCATTCTTTCCTCATCAACAGAAGAAACCTAACACTGATTGTGGCATTGATCCACTGAATTTTAGAAGCTCAAAAAGAAATAACGGACAGGTATGAACAATGAACTATTAACAATTCAACATTTTATATTCATATGATCCTGTATATTGATCTTCATGTAACACTAAACCTATTCCGTTTAGCAAAACCTCCTTTTTTTTTTTTTTCTTTTTGGAGACTTTGCCAGCATTGCAGAGCTCAAAAAGAACCTGCATATTTTTACACTTTAGTTAATACAGAAAAGAGGTTCTTTTTGAATTCTGCAATCTGATAATTGCAAAACCTGCATAATTTCCGGGTCTTCAATCGGGAAGAAAGTGTCCATTGTTTTCTTGTGACATCAGAAAATGTAGAAGCAAGATGAGAGGCCTGCCACCTTCTGGCTTTGACCCATAATTTATCTCCTGATATCACCTTCACGTGATTCTTCTCAGCTGAAGGGTGATAAACCTGTCAAACTTTTCAAAGGGACCAATCTAACCTCATCCGCCAAAACAAAACTGGAGATGAGAACAACTTGTATTTTGTTTCTATGTCTTTGGAACTCTGCTTGAGGTTTGTATAGCGAAGCCGACGTATAATGTGAAATCAACAAAGGAGATAAAAGATTATTAGTGCTGACAGTCCTAACGACCAGATTTCCTCGTACAAAGAGACTACTGCTGAAGCTGCAACAAGAACACAAAATACTTGTTAGATTATGAATAGAATCCTTTTTAGTCGTTGGAAAAGAGAAATAAAAAAACTTACATGATGGGGATGGAGCAAACGACGGAGACTCCAAGGCTTTTGTGTTTCCCTTATTTGAAGCATGAGACGGTTGAGGTACAGGTGAAACATCTGGAGACAGATGAGAATTGGGACCCATAGGCCGTGAGTGGGGAGGAGCAGCAGGAGTAATAGCTGGAGGAGCAATCGGGTTCGAAGGGGAAGTTGGCGAGGAGCTTGGAGAAATGTCAGGATCATGGTACGGACAAGGCTGGGGAGACTGCGGAATTACAAAAGACGGTGCTGGAGTAGAAGCATCACAGTCAGAACACGGTGATGGATCAAGAATGTCAGGTGAGGGTGCTGGAGAAGAAGTTGGAGCAGGGTCCGGTGGAAACGATGATCCAGCATTATCACTTGGTCCTGGTGCTGGAGCTGGAGAAGGACTTGGAGGTATTGGAGAAAGAGTACCTTTTAGATAAGAAGACAAGCTAATACTTTTAACACTACCAAAGACTGAGTTATTGAGGCCGAGATTTCTAACAGGAGAGCTTGTAAGTGTTACAGCCAACTGCTTTAATCTCGGAGGCTGGAGATTCCCAAAATCAGGCAAGACGACTGATGCCTGAATAACAACAGGAGTAGCTGTTGTTGAACCAATTGTGTTTGTTATTTGCACATACACATTCTGCACAGAAGAAAGCATTGGTCAGTCTATCTCGGGAGGTCGTGTACCCATACCAAAACATACTAATCAAAGTTGATAAGTCGGGTTTGACTAATTTTTTTTACTCGATGACTTTGAAAAGGATGAGCTTCATTAGGACCCTTGTGCACTATACAAAATGGACCACCAATTTTTTGTTTTAACCTTTCCTTATTTTTATCAAGTTTAGTTCATACTGTGATATACCCAAAAAAACTTATCTTGTCATTTCCGTAGCCTCCATGTAGAAGCTAAAATTTTATTCTTTGTATGTCTATAACTTTTTCATAGGAATCCAATACCTAGTAAAACATTGAGGTGGTACTTTTAAATCCTGAAAGTGATGGCAGCCTGTAGTTGCAAACATAGCCTAGTTGTAATTCTACACTCGACCCCACCATATGGTGTAGAGTTCAAATCCCTCACCCCCAAGTTCAAAGGGGAAAATGCGATGGAAGCCTGAAATCAGTAGCAAAAACGAGTATAGAAAGTTGAGAAGGTGGCATACCTCATAAGGTCTTAGGTGCAGGCCAAACTTCAACTGATCCTTTAACTCAACAATATTATCTAATATTTCTGAAATGGAGTTGTTGAGAGTAAAATTAAATAGAATCTGAGGCATCTGCCAGATTGAAGCAGGTTGCACGGGAATTACAGTGATTCCTCCTTGAAACTTGAGAATCTCAAACCTAGATGGATGCCCAAAAGTTGATGTTGTTAGGGTAAGGTTGGTTGTTTGAAGAAACACCTCAATCAAAGATGATCGAAGCACACTTAACGACACCGGACTTATTCGAGCATTTATTGGATATGGAAGAGCACCAAACGCCACAGCAGTCGAGTTAGGAGCACCTAATTGGTGCATTGATAGAACAGCAACCTGTTTATGGGGGCAAAAAGAAAGAAAGAAAGAAAAAAGAGCAGATTTTCAGGTTGTTTCTTCGGTTCTTAAAGAAGTCAATACAACAATACATAATGGCCAAAAAGTTCGAAGCAAAACCTTTGTATCAGGGACGCCTATTTCTGCAGTAATGTCATATTCTAATCTACCAATGAGAGGAACAAGCTGCGAAACAGGCCTTTCCAAAACAAAGTATGCTTGTACAGGGGCTGGAAAGAAAGAAAAAGACACATGAGTATACGTGGCAGGAAGGCTATAGGAACTGTACTTTTAGGATAAATCCCTAACTATTGATGAACATTCCAAACCTCGGATGTATCAAAACCTACTGTTTGTAACTCAGTTGATATATATACTGTTAGGGACCTGATTCCCAGCACTCAGCCAACACAGATTCACACACAAACACCAGAAAAACAGGTAATATCCAAGAGAAATCAGGGGATTCTTTATTACTCAATCAGACAAAAACACCAATTACACTAGGAAATGGAAAGATAACAGATAGTTTTGAGATTTCGAGCTCTCCGGCACTCCCAGCCGTTTCCGGCAAACAACCACACTCAGAATTAACAAAAATAACAGCTGCCAAGCCTACAGCCCTTCCTACCCAAATACCCCCTGATCAGCCCTAAGCCACGTCAGACATTCCTAGCCACTTTCAATATTTGCCCCCAGCCCCCTAACACTCTGTGCTCTTCCTCTTTTACCCCTCGTAGTATAGACTTGCTTCAGTACGGGTCTAACATATACACAATCCCCAACTACCAATAAACAACTTTGGAGCTTAGGCATAAACAAGATACAGAATCAAAACCCGAAGCAGGAATATGGATGGATTACATTATCTGATTTCTGCTGTCGTAACAAAACCACACTCAGCTAGACTTCTTACCAATTAATAAAAATGAAAATACATAGAAAATCAGTAACATAATAAGGGTGGAAGGCAAGAAGCACCCAAAGAACTTCGTATATACCACCCAAACTTAAGAGTGATAAACAGATGCTCTGCACATCTCATATTCTATGTAATAGTTCAAGTGCGCCTGATTGAGCATATCATGTACCCAAGCTGAACCTTTTCGCGTCCACAAAGAAGTAGTCTATACCCTGGTGATATAATCCAAGCTCAAGAGAGGGGAAAAAAACAGACACACCCACACACACACACACCCACCAACCCATACACACACACACAAAATGGAAAAGAAAACACGGAGAGATGAAGACCAAATTCATTAGGTGAATACGTTACATGTATTCTATTTGACATGAAATACACGCACAAAAACAGGTTTGCAAAGTAAGTCGGGATAATAAATTTGATGCATCCTACAACTAATCTGCTTCTGAATCATGATATTTGTTTGTCTCATATGCTACATGAGATTTGAAGTTGAAATTTTATTTCCTGAATTGTAGATAATGGGGACAAACTCAAATGAATCAGAAAATCGAAATAGAATAAATTTATTAGTTTCAAAGTGATCCTAGCACATTTACTGTATTTATTCCCTAAAAGGCACATTCTGATGTCTTATAAAAAAAAAAAAAAAAAAAAAAAAAAAAAAAAAAACTGATGGATTGAATACATGTTCAAATGAAAAAGGAAAATAATTGATTCCATTCAATTTTTTGCTGAACTCATCATTGTGGCATGATGGATGAACATTTGTAGAAAATCCAGGTTCAAGATAAATCTCAAAACAAATTTCCTTCGTTGGATAGACATTACAAAGAGTTATCAACTTAGCAATAAAATAAAAAAGACGTCGTTTTCCTCTCATGCAAGCAAACATAAAGCTATTTTCTACAGAGAATGCAGTATCAAAACAAAGAAATAAGCCCTTTGATTATATGCAATTTAACATGCCTTACTTGGTATGACTAAAGAATAGATTCAGTAATCATAAGTGATAAACAGAAGTCGTAAAACAAAACCCAGTTAGCAAAACCAAGAGCAAATCAAATACTGCAATAGATAGATTTTCATTAATTCGACTTTGACAAGAGTGATGAGAACATTTCCCTGCTCAATATTGGAACAGAGCCACAAAATTAGAACAACATTCCAAAACTAAAAAAGCCCCAAACCTAATTATCAGAAGACCTAAATTTCGATAACCTGGTTAAACATCACTTTCTCAAGAAAATCCCTAATTACAAGGGTGAATAACAGAAAATAAAAAATAAATAAATAAAATAAATAACTCAATTAGCTCAAAACTCGAAAATTCCTCTATAAAACCCAAAAATACAAAATAACCACGTATCCATTAGTTCAAAATAACAGAAAATACCTAACTATACAAAGACCTAACAAAGGAACAATTTTTGAAAAATAGAATAATCATAATTAAGGGCAAGAGAGAAATACCACTTAGTTTAATTGCTTGTTGGGCATCGAAACCCGACTTCATTTGGCGACAAGGAAGGATCCAGAAGATTCCAGAGACGAACATGGACAAACTCAAAAGCAAAACGATGATGCATCGGAGGCTAAAGTCTTGGGCGATTCTGGTGAGAAGCATCGAACATCCCTCGCAGAGAAGTCCCGAGGAATCTCGATTCCAAGCTTCCTCATGGCTCTGCTGTTGATGCAGACTTTGCTCTTCGATTTTCCCCATTTGCAGAGCATCTGGAATCCCTCTCTCTCTCTCTCTCTCTCTCGCTAGGACTACCAACGTAGAGAGATTAACACGAAAGGCTCACTCAGAGAGACGAGGACGAGAGACAAGTGTCCATGGTGGACAACAACCCCTTTTCCACTCTCACTATTTCTCTATCTTTCACTCTCCCTCTCTCTCTACCTTTCTCTCTCTAAAAACACTCCCGTTTGGTTAGGAATTCGTCCTTCGATTCGAATCATAATTCGTGATTCGCTATAATAATTTTTCTCATAAAAAATATACGTAAATTAAAAATAATTTAAATCACATAATTTAAATTCCTGAACCAAACAGACCGCACTATACGAGTTTATTTTTCTATTTTTTTACTATTTTTTGATCTGAATTCGTCCACTTTATTAATTTAAATTTATAATTTAAGTTAAAATATAATTTTATATAAAAAAATTTTATTATAATAAAAAAATTAAATATAATTATTTTTAAAAAATTTATTATAATAAAATTTAAATTTTAAATTCAAATCCTGAACGGAACATAATTTATTTATTTGTTTATTATTTTGTAGGCTACCGAACGTTGAGGAGAAGCAAAGGTTAAAAAGAACAAAGAAAAAGGCAAAACGGAGAAGATAAAATTGAATTTCAAATATGCCTTACGGACCACTCTTTCGTTTTGCTTTTTGGCATCTTCTAGTTTATTTGTTTATTATTATTATTAGATTATTAAAGGGGAATCTTTGGTAGTGTACACTATTACATACGTACTTTAGACGTAAAAATTCGGGCCAAAAGCCCAAATAAAAATTTCAGACTCGCCCTTAAAAAGAGGGGTCAGTTCAACCTGTCTAAAGCTCAACTGGTTTAGAATATATTTAACGGACGTTTAGTTCAGAAATTTGAATCATGTGATTTGAATTATTTTTAATTTACGTATATTTTTTGTGAGAGAAACTACTGTAGCGAATCACGAATCATGATTCGAATCGGAAGACAAATTCCTCAACCAAACATCCTCTTAGAATTTTTGTTCACGTGGACGTCCACTTCACTAACTCAAATTTTATAATTCGAGTTAAAAAATTAGATTTGAGTTTTAAAAGATTTGAGTGTAATTTAAAATTTAGAGTTTAGTGTTTAGGTATTGACTAATTTAACTTTTAAAACTTAAATTTTGTGTTCACTTGCACAAATACTAAACTCCAATTAATTGATATAAATTCAATTAAGAAATATATTTATCATAAAAAACCCAAAAAAAAAATCTTCTTCTTCTCGTTGGCTTTACTTGCAGCTGCAGACCGAAAAATTAAACCCAAACCCTATATCTCCCCTCAGCCCATCCTTACCCAATATCTCGCCGTCCATCCTCATCCCCACCCACAACCCCACTGCACCTCAGAACCCAGCCAAGCCGCCTCCCAATTCTGCCGCCTATTTCGCGAACCTAACCAATCGCTCCGCCCACTTCTCGAACTGAGCCAATCGCGTCGCCAACTGGCAAACCAAACAAAGTCGCTTCCCCATCGTGTCGGACCTCCAAACATTTACGTTATGAATCAAACCCAGGCATTCAGAGGCTTTCTTCCACAATGATGCTCTGGTTTTTCTCTAAATAAATGAGAGTTTTTCTTGCTCGTGTCAGCCAACAGCAAGAAGGGAGGGCTCCACAACTGGGTGATGTCCTATGGTGGAGAAGTGCTTCCGACGGGGATGCTTCACGACGACGACTGAGTCAATGCGATTTCTTCGATTTGATTGGGTTTGGGTGTTGTGAACTATGAATAAGAGCTGGATTTTTTCAGTTTAGGGTTCAAAGTGAAGAGAAGAGGAGTTAGAGAAAAATGGTGGTTAATTTGTTGGTATTTACTTTCTTTCAGTGAACGTGAACGGAGAAGAAGAAGATTAAGGTTGGAGATGGGAACAAGGGAAGAATGTGTTAATTGAGGGGAGTCGCATAAGCTTTTTGCAAAGTAGACATAAACTTTCTCCAACGGGAAGAAATGTCAGAAAGTAAGAATCTATACTGTAGAATATGACTCGAGTAATGGGAGTTTGAGGGGATGGTGAAGTTTACCTACTTGAGTTATTACTCAAATTTCAAACTCAAGTTTGAGTAAGTGAATGCATATTTCAGCTAAAAAAAAAAATTCGAGTTCGCCTTATTTGAGTGTAAGGCATGAAGTGAACAGGCCCTTAAATTATCAGCGGACGTTTAGTTAATGAATTAGAATTATAATTTAAAATTATTTTCAATTTACGTGTATTTTTTGTGAGAAAAATAACTATAACGAACCACGAATTATAATTCGAATCAGGGTATGAATCCCCCAACCAAATAACCCTATTGACAAAAATTTTGTAAGAGAATTATTGACATAAAATTTTTAAATTTAAATTATTTGTGAAAGAAAAATATTATAATAGAATTAAAATTATAGGTTTAAATACATTTACCAAACGAACCCATAAAATATTTTTTAAAATTGTTTTGAGAAATGGGTGTTTGGGCCGGCCTTACCTAAACCGATAAGTTTTTTAGTTTGGAACCTTGATTTAGGCCAGTTTGCTTGGTTCGGTCTAAACTTGTAGCTCTATATGCAATGGTCGCAGTAACTATTGGGAAAAAATGATTTTATGGTGTGTTTTGTTGATTTAATTGAGGCGGTAGAGTAATAATGGTAAAGGTAACTCATTAGAATAAATAAGAAAGTTGATGTAGTGTTCAATATTAAAGAAATGAGATAAATACCCTTTAAAAGTGTATGGGTAAAGACTTTGGGTTAATAACTTTTTTAGTAAATAATTATACCAGTACAAGAGTATTAATTAAGAATGGAGATAAAACCATGCACTCTTATGGTAAATTTTATAATTTTATCATTAAAATTTTACAAATATTATATGTATGAACATTTTTATTTTGATAAAATTGTCCTTATTTTTAAATATATATTTGTATATAATTGATTATTTGTTAGATTTTTATTAAAAATAAATGGATTAAGCATAAAAATTTGTTTGAATTATACTCATTGTAATAGTTTGCCCTTTAAACTTTAAAACGTAGCATATGTTCCCATTGAACAATGAAATATTAAAAAAAAAAAAACCACTCTATTAAGTTTTTAATTTAATTTGCTATTTTGAGAGTATTTTGACAATTTTATGGCTTAAACTTTATTTTGAATTTAAACTAATTTAAATATTCAAAAAAAAAACTTTAGAAATTTTTTTATTTTACCAAAAAAGATCATAAATTTTTAACTGACATTCAATTAATAATTGATGTATCATAATTAAAAGTTTAAGTTTAATTTAGTTTTAAATTTATGCTAAATTTTAAACTATTGAGCTACTAAAATATCATAAAATAACAAATTAAATGTTAATTTTTTGTTTAAAAAACCTAATGTAGAGGTTTTTTTGTTAACATTTCATTATTTATGGTGAACAGATGTTACGTTTTAAACGTTGAAGGACAAAGTGTTATAAGAGGTATATTTCAGAAGATAAATAATATAAGGAGCGTTATCATTGGATTTTTAGTACAATTATTTCATGAACTTATCGTAGTTTGACAAATTACCTTTTAAACTTTTAATTTTGACAATCAACTTCTGAATTTATAAAATTGTTGCCATGTACTGTATTTTATTAAATTTACTTAATTTTTTATTAAATTTAAAAGATTAAAAATTGAAGAATTTAAAATTTTGTATTACATTTAAATTGAAATGTTATAATTTTTGGCATATGTGTTTTTCTCCACACTAGTGGCTGAATGCATCCATAAATTCATGCTCGCTCCTACTCAACTCAATGCGACTCAAACCAAAAACCAAACTGTTGATCAAGAAAAGTAAAACTTTAACATTTAGGCCTCGTTCACTTCATCGATTCGAGTTTTTAGTTTTAGGTTTCTACAGTAAAAAGCTCTCAGAAAATGTCACATCAAAATTTTCTGCTATAGTAAAAAGCTCTCAGAAAATGTCACATCTCAGCTCGAATCAAAAACTCGAATCCACGAAGTGAACGAGGCCTTAAATTCAGCATCTAAATATGTGAACGTGCAACAATCTATCCTACAAGTGTAATTTCTTGATACCCATACGGTTTGAAAATCTAAAAAAATGCATGGTATAAAAATCTAGAAAACCTTTAATAAAATAGTAAGTGTAGTGATGAACTAGAGTGTTTTTTTCGGTTAAAATAAAAAGTATGAATTTTTAAATATAATGTGATTCAATTATTATTTGTCGTGAATCTTTAAGAATACATTGGTTATCACCCAACTTTATTATTATTTTTCTTTGTGTTTTTATGAGTAACTTTTCTTAATTTAATACTAGAAGTAGTTTTAATTATTATTTTTTCTCAATAGATAAGAGTTTTGGCTTAAAATAGGTTTTAATCTTTCAAATGTTGTGTCACTTAAACTTTTTCATTTATTTAGTAAAACAAGTGGTAAATTTACTACCGTTTTATGGTTCATGAGATGAAGTGAAATGTAACCTGTGTTTGGGGGATTGACAAAAATTTTCCTATCAAGTTTAATGTCACACTAAGTCTTAGCCTTTTATGTCCATCTAAGTAACAGAATGAGAATGTCTAATGTGCAACAATTCAAAATATAAGATATTAAGTACTTGTTTGGAATGTATACTCAAACTATGATTCTTAATTTTGACATTTGAAATTTAAAATTTTTGTGAGGAAAAAAACACTGTAATAGAATTGATGATTTGAGTTTGAGTGTATGAAACAAATGGGCTTAAATATATTTGTCGGACTTGTTTGGTAAAGGAGTACCCTAGTTCAGTGTTTTCTCTAACAAAAATTTAATTACAAAAACTCCCCCTGAGCTACACCCTTTGTAACAATTTGTCCCTCAAATTTTGAAACGGAATATTCGTCTCCCTGAACAATAAAATGTTAATAAAAAGACCCCATATGTTAGGTTTTTTTAATAGAAATTGACATTTAATTTGTTGTTTTGGGTATTTAGTTGCTCTATAGTTTAAAATTTAGTTTGAATTTAAAACAAATTTTCACTTTTAATTATGATACATTCATTATTGATTAAATGTAAATTAAAAATTTTATGAATCTTTTTTTGTAGAATAAAAAAATGTATGAAGTTTTTTTTTAATATTTAAATTAGTTTAAATTTAAATTAATTTTTAAATCATAGAAGTATCAAATTATCCTCAAAATGGCAAATTAAATGTCAATTTCAGTTAAAAACTTAACGGAGGAAGATTTTTTGTTAATATTTTATTGTTCAGGAGGAACATATGTTACATTTTAAAGATTATGGGGCAAAATGTTACAATAGATATAATTCTGAAGGAATTTTTATAATTATAGACCTCGTTCAGTTCACATATTCGAGTTGAGATGTGATTTTATGTGAGAGTCTTTTACTGTAGTAAAATTGAAATTGAAAACTCGAATTGGTAAAATGAACGAAATAATGGTTTAAATCATCACGGCCATGTTTAGAATTGATCCCGTTTTTATTTTTCACGTTTTTTGAGAAAAAAAAAATGAAAATATTTTCAAAACGGCGTTTGACGCAATAAAGATAAAAAACAAAAATAAAAATAATTTTGTAGTTTAATGTAAAATGTAAGAGAAATTAAAAACGACTTTTAGTCGTTTTTTATTTTTTATTTTTATTTTCTCTTCTCTCGAGTATAGAGAGAGACATTAAGGCCCCGTTCATTTAGCTGATTCGAGTTTAGAATTCGAGTTTTGCTACAGAAAAAAGCTCTCACAAACAATCACATCTAACTTTTTTACTACAATAAAAAGCTCTCACATAAAATCACATATCAACTCGAATTAAAAACTCGAATTAGTGAACTAAACGGGCCCTAAAATTACCTAACACAATTTTAAAAATGACTTATGTTTGAGATTAAAAATATTTTCATTTTCATATAAAAAAATAAAATTATTTTAAAATGAATTTCAAATGCGCCTATCATTTATACCTGATGAACCAAACAAACCTCCGCCGTTCCCTAGGGCTGTAAGAAATCACCTCGAACCCGATGAACCCGGCCGAGCCGAGCCGACCCTACCCGAAAATCAAGAGTTTCTAATTTTTTATTTAATTTTCGGTTTTAATTATGCCTAACCCGCACTGCGCGGGTAGGGGCGCGGGGTGGGGTTACATGAACCCGAGATAACCCTACCCGGCCGAACATGTTCAAAGTAGGTAAAATAATGTCCAACACTTCAAATTCTTACTTTCATAAGTTTATGAACTTTATGCATTTAAACTATTAACTTATTTATGTTTTGGATTCACGGTTTGTATAAAAAATGCTTGTATGCCATAGTTGTTGAATTAGGACATTCTTTATTTATATTGGAAGTGTTTGATTTCAAAGTGAGTGTTTTAATTGTTCACTTTGGATTTAGACTCCCTCTTGAAGGAAATACATGTTTTGTTTGATAATGATTTCTTCTATAACAAGCACAGATTAATTGATTAAAAAGTGATCATGTGGTCCTTCAGATCACCAACTTGAGTAACCCGACCTTACCCGAGGTCACCCGAAAGGTTGCAGGTTTGTAAATTTAAGAGAGTGTCGCGGCCTAAAATTTTCTCAACCCGCACTGATCGGATAGACTCAATTTTTCAGCTCAATCTTACTCTACCCGGCCGATTTACACCCCTACCATTCCCAAAATATAACATGTAAAAATGAAAAAAAAAAAAAAAAAAAAAACCTTATTCTAATTAAAATAAGTACAAAATCAACAATATTTTTTGATTAGGTGAGGAGACCAACCCGCATGGTAATCAAATCACATATGGGACTTACCATGTGACACTCCTACCATGTTTCACCGATCAATCTCAGTATGACACCACAACTACGCAGCGACAAACAAAATCAGCCATTTATTTACAAACACGTGTCCTTCTCCCCCCAGATCTAAATAAGAGCGACCGCGGAGAAGCACAACCCCAGCGTTTCTGCACCAAAATTTCCATGTGTTGAACGGTCGAAAATTCAAAAATTTGAAACGAAGCGGGCAAGTTTTTGGCCCTGCACACTCTAATGAGGCAAAGTTTAAAAATAAATAAATTAGAAATTAAAATAAATAAAAAACAATTTAAGAAAATAATATAATAATAATAAAACAAAAATCGACAGTCCGTCGTGAGCTTTTTTTGAATTTTGAAATTGAGCCTCCAATTCCCGAAGCCGAAAGCTCCTTTTTATTTTCCTTTTCAGTGTTGTATATAAATCCGAAATGGGTCTCCCAGATTTTGACCAAAAAATCTCTCTTTCGGAGACCCAAGTTCATTCAAATCTGTATCTGTAAGTTCTCTCTTTCTTTCTCAGATTTACTTTTCCTTCATTTCAGTTTTCATTCTCGAGCATAAATTTTCAGGGCGTATTCTTTTACCCAATGTGTTTCAATTTGGGATTTTCTCAATCTACGACCAGAAATTATCTGATTTCCCATATGGGTTTTAGTTTTTTTTTCTTTGTTTTGAGGGATTATTTCAGCTATGAATCCGGAAAAATGAGAAACTTCTTATGAATTGCCTGATGGCAGAATGTTACATTTTTTTTTAATTTTTTTTTTCCGTTCTTCGACAAATTGTGAGCTGATTCGTCTAATGTGTGTTGTTCACATAGATTTACGTGCTTACCATTCGAAAGATCTTCAATTACGTTAATAGCTAAGACAAGATTTTGAGATGGCAACTAACAGTAGGCTTTAATAAGTATTTCCAAAGTTAATACTGCAAAAAATTGAGCTTAGATTGAACACTCCAGTATTATTCTATTTAGCAACTGTAGAATTATATATATATATATATATATATATATATATATATTTTTCTTTTCTTGCTACAATATTAGTATATTTTTCCTATGTGACAAAATGGTGGTGACCGGTTATTGATATTTGTCCTCACAGAATGAACATTTTCTTTGCTTCTTGTAATATTTCTTTTTCATGTGTTAAATTGACTGTTATGACTGCAACCCATTGGATTCTTTTCCTTAAAGAAGTAACTTACTCTTTGAATCTGTGAATTTTTGTAACTGTGAAGTGTTTTCTTTTTGACAACTTTGGTAATGAATGCTAACTGTTTGTTTGATGTCCTCACAGAATGGACTCACTCCCTGATGCCATTGTACAATACGTATTGTCACACATGAATAATGCCCGTGATGTAGCGGTTTGTAATTGTGTATCCAAGCGGTGGAAGGACTCCCTGCCTTTTATTAGGAGCCTCTACTTCCCTCGCAATTCCTTTGATAATCATGTGGGCAGTGACAACTCTGATGAAATCATCTGGAGGATGGTTTCTTCGATCGAAAAGCTAGAGGAGCTCGTTGTTTATAGCCCGTTCTCAGGTGCTGGTCTCTCTTCATGGCTGTCAATAGCAGGGTCCTCCCTCACGCATCTTGAGCTTCGAATGGACAACCTTACTGAACAGCAAGGCTATCATGATAGCCCCTCTAAGTTAGATTGCATTAATGCTGCTAAGAATTTGGAATCTCTAAAACTTTGGGGCGTATTGATGACCCAGCCCCCCAATTGGGATGGCTTCCAAAATCTCCAGAACCTTGAAATTGTTGGTGCAAGATTGGAGGATCCTGCGTTGTCAGTGCTGCTACGTGCGTGTCCTAATTTGACCAACTTGTTGCTGCTCGGTTGTGAAGGGATCAGATCCATTTCCATTGATTTGCCACTTCTAGAGCAGTGTAAGCTCGATTTTTATGGCGTGGGTAACTGCACATTTTCTATGAATTCTCCAAAAATCAAGGTCCTTGAGGTGCAAGGTTGTAGTTGGATACGTGTTCGTGAGACTAAAAACTTGAGGAGTCTTTCTATTGCCAATAATGCAGGTAATTTAGCAGCACAAGTTAATTAGTTTGTCCTTCATAGTACTGTATGGATGGCCTTTTCTGTTATGATTCTTGGTTCTTCGTTTCGAGAAAGGTTGTCATATTTGGTATTGGTGCTTTTCAGGGAGAGTCTACATGGTTGATTTTGTAAAGCTTGTAGCTCTCGAGTTCTTATCCATTAGAGGAGTGCAGTGGTGTTGGGACGCAATATGCAGTATGCTTCAGTGGGCGAGCGAGGTGAAGCACCTGTACATGAAAGTTGAATTCACTGGCGATTTCGAGGCACTTCAGCCCTTCCCAGAGATCGATTTTGCTGATTTCTTTAACAGCCATCCCAAGCTGCAGAAGTTTGACATCCATGGAGCCATGTTTGCAGCTCTTTGTCAGAAGAACAGCTTGAAAAATGTGAGAAGATACGATCAACATATTATCCTTTTCTATTCCTGTTTTCACCTTATTCAAGGTTTTGGTACTTAGTGCAGTGGTTCTTCATCCATTGCAGGTTGATAAGGGGTTTGTAATTCCTTGCCTGGAGGAGGTGGTCGTCACGGTCAGATCACCATTGAATGCTGAGCAAAAAATGAGCACACTGGAATCCTTTCTAAAGTATGGGAAGAATCTAAAGACAATGGTAATAAAGATTCTTCAGATGAAGAGCAGTCATAGCAGTGCAGATGATTTCTTTGACGAGATTTGCAGGTTTAGATACGTGAACCGTAAGATTGTTCGAATAGAATAAAGCGCTTACCTTATGCATCTTCACTTCAATTCACATCATTTTTTCTAGTGTAATTTTCAATTCTCTAATTGTAGCTTGACTGCTAATTTGGTTCAAACTATGATTATTTTTTTTCCCCAATTGAATGGATTCATTTTAATGAATTTTTTTTTTTTGGGTTCACATAATTTCCTTGTAGTCTTAAACTTCTTTCTTGTCTTCTAAATCTGGGTTTAATGGTATTTGCTATTTGTTATTGTGACATTGGCATACTAATTCGACATTGGAGATGCTTTATGAAAACCAAAAACAAATCTCAATCCAATAAGGAAATTTGATACATTAATCATGCTAAAAATCAGTCTTAAAAAAAGAAAACTTATTAATATCTAAAAGAACATTTATATCATAGTGATTTTATTTGACTTTTGACACACCTCTTTAAAATCACAATTTCTTATAATAAAAAGACCATTCCACAAAATGATAACTATGTGAATGAGACTTAATTAAGAGATTACGGGTTTGTTCATTTGCATTTAAACTCAAAAAAAATTTTAATTCAAGTTATAACTTTATTTAAATTTATGTTCTTTTGTAAAATTTGAATTTGAACTTGAGATTTGAGGTTAAAATCTCAAGTTCCTCCTTTAAGGCTTCAACTCAAGTTTTCTAACTCAAATTCAAATTAATGAATAATGTTTTTTCTATTTTTAAAAACGCCATAATTTTTTCATTTTAATTTTGATTGAAATTTTTTTTTTCCTATGCATTCATAACGAAGAGATAAATAAAATCTTATCCATATACCTTATTAAAATTTTTCATTACTATTGTGTTTTTATTAAAATACTATCTAAATATAAATTTAAGTTGACTAATTCAAATTGATTCTCAATTTAAATTATAACTTAAAATGTAAACATCTAAACACAAATTTAATTAAATTCTCAACTCAAATCATATTAAATTACATATTAACTCAAATTAAGATTTAAATTTAAAAAATGTAAATGAACGAGTTTTAAATTTTATACCAACTTTGTAGGAAGACAAAGTACAGTGGGCCCTACCTGCCATAAAAACCAAAAAAAAAAAAAAAAAAAAAAAGAGGTCTTAGGTATTCGGAGTTAATCTGATGTGGAGTCAAATATCTTCTCTTTATTAATAAGTTGTAGAGTGTAAAAAAGGATATATCATTAGAATCACCATTTATATATGTTTTAACTTTTAGATTTATTCAGAAAATATACCATCTATTTTGGGTTCATCAATTGCATACTAGAAAAAGACGAAACTGTAGATAATATATATTCATATATATATATATATATATTTATGGGCATGTTCACTTCGCTCATTTGAATTTATAATTCAAATTGAGATGTAATTTTATGTGAAAATTTTTTACTGTAGTAAAAAAATTAAATGTGATTATTTTTGAGAATTTTTTACTGTAACAAAACTTAAATTCTAAATTCGAATCGGTGAAGTGAACGGGGCCATATATTTTAAATGTTATTCAACACGACACACTGATGCTCTCACTGTGTAACACGACACACCGGATACTCTCACTGTGTAGGACATGCTCATTGTGAAAAAGGTCTATTGAACTCCGGATACTCTCACTGTGTAGGACATGCTCATTGTCAAAAAGGTCTATTGAACTCTTTGTTGGATTAAATATGAGCGCTTGTAAGAAAAGGGTATCAAACAGCACTAAAAAATAATATTCTTGTGTTCTAGCTGAGAAACTAGAAATTCCGCAATGTAGAATAAAAGAAAAATAGACTTTCTCTCATAAGACTTCCTTAATAAAATCAGTTTCTGACTATTAAATCTTATTTAAAGCATATCAAAATGAAAAAATATACATCTGTTATCTAAAAATAGAAAACTACTAATATTTCATTTTTTCTAATCTTATCAAAGAAACTCCTTAAAATATTTTGAAAAATAACTTTCACATAGAAAAATACTTTTAAGACACCGTTAGTGTTAAACACTGCTAACAAAAGGTGGACACTCACTACTATGAGCCTTGTGAGACCCAAGTTTAATTAATGAATGGACTAGATACCTAATAGCATTGTTCTTTCCCATGTAAGATCATATATGCTTATGGCGGCAATATGAATGATCAATTTTTCCATAAAAAAAAGTTCAAAACCGATTTGAGTCCATTTAGAAAAACCAGTTGAACTCCATTAGACCTGCAATATTAATTTTGTATAAGCTACAGATTTTTATTAATGTCGTGAAATAAAATAAAATAAAAAGAAAAAAAAAACCTGTGAATCAAAGACGAGTCCAATGGGAAGGAACGAAAACAATGCTTTAAATTCTCAGTTCGTCGAGGAGGACTTTAATCTTCTCTCAATTAAAGTAAAAACTGTATAAAACACATCAAAATTTCCTACAAAGAAATAAATTAAGGAAAAGAAAGTCATAAGATGTCATGTTTCTTCAGTAAAGTTTACTGCAGTAGCGTACTCTAGATGAGCTTCTTCTTTTGGAAAAATCGTGTCAAGTGCCATAACTGCAGAGCTGAAACCGCAATGCAAACAGCGACAGACATCATACCAAACCACGCCACCCTCGCATTTGTTTTTTCGCTCACATCCCTCATCTCTGCTTCTCTGTGGAGTGGCATCCAAAACAAAACAAGACAAACAATTAAATTGATTGAATTTAAGGCTTAATTACTAATGCGCCTTGAACTTATTGGTGTTTGGGAACTTGGACCCCACCCCCAAAATTTTAATTTTGGCTAATGTGACCCTAAATTGGAAATATGTAGAATTGTGATCCAACAGCTAACAAGCATTAAGGATGAAAATGCCCCAAGACTAACACAAATGCACCTAAACTTTTCGTTTATTGACAAGTTGGACCCTAATTTTTTAAAATTTTGGCATTTTGGACCCTGATTGTATTAACTTCTGTTATCGATCGGACTGCATTGTCAAGAATAGTTCAATTTAGTATCCCAAACGCCAAAACTAAAAGTCTGCAGTCCGACTTACAAATGACGAAAAATTTAGGGTGCATGGGAGCAATTTGCCTTTTTGAATTTGAACAAGACTGAAAATTTTCTTGCAATCTAACCAGGTCTATAATATATTTACCTGCTCTTGAGGTATAGTAGATTCTCATGGATGGCTTCAACGGCTCCTTCAAGCTTCCTCAGCTCCAGTTCAATGCCCTATGCATGAAGATATGCAGGAATTATGAAATTATACAATAGTTGTACTGTTATAGGTGATTGAAAGATCGGATTGTCTAGAATCTATTATAAGTTGGCAGCTGGTATTGCTAACTTATGCCCTTTCCAACTTGTCAACTTGTTCAATCCATAGAATTTGAAATCCTTGCCACGTCCAAAAGTACATATGTATACATATGCATATACCAAAAGAAGAAAAATCGAAACAAAATAAAATGTAAACAAAAAAGTCATTATTCGAGGTTTGGATCCTTCTATGAGAATTTTACTCACCTGAGCAAATACTCTCTCTCCAATTATGATGACAAGTCATCTCCAATTATGATGACAAGTCAAACTTGTCACCATTATTCATTTCTCATGGTTTAGATAACTTTAGATAAAGAAAGTACTTACCGAAATATGCCTATTTATTTCTCATCAAAACTTGACTGGGATTTTAAAAGATTCGTGACTTCAATCCTTATAACTAACGTACTTGATTGACATCCCGGTGGGGTAATATAAAGTCCAAACTGTGCACCTCATAAGCTCTTTAGAATACGTACAAGCAGCATGCCAAGTTGAGGGTGAATGTATAGGCTATTAAAAAAGAAAAAGAAAAAGCATTACAGATATACAAGTCTGAAAATTCTCACCTCAATCTTCTCTTTCCTCGCCACTGATTCCCAATCCTTGGCTGCAATTCCTGTTTTCCAGTCAAGGTTAACACTTACATCTCCACCTCCACTATTAGAACCATCTACCCAAAAACATGCCAAATAGTTTCCAGCTTCTTGCGTTGTGAATGCAAACTGACCATGAGTTGCATTCTCCCTATGGTGAAGATTGTTCCCATATGGAGATGTCACCTGGAAGACAACACAACTACAGATTTGTAAACAAATACATGCTTAACTAAAAGAGAACTCCTCTAAATGAAATGCATTATCTTTTCGTGACAATTCAACTTGCTTTTTTCTTTTTTTTTCTTGAGAAATCAAAAGAAAAGAGAAGGAAAAGAGATCTCCCAAACCTTGACAAACACGCAGAGTTTAACTAAAGTCACTATGGTTCCTAAACAAATTTCAAGAAGCTCTTACGAAACAATGTTAGAACCAATGATTTACTGAATCTGACAGACCTGCAAACAACACAACTTGTCCTAATTAACCTCGGGCATTTTACGGCCCGTTTGATTTAACAGTTCAAAACCCACTGGTTCTGGTTCAAATAATGTTTTCTCTCACAAAAAGTTTGAATTTTAAAAATTTTGCTACAGTGTTTTCTCTCACAAAATTTGAAAACCATTGTTTTGAACCCATCCTCCAAACCAGCACTTAATTGTTGGCGATGATATCATTCAAATTTCCAAAGAAACTACTTGGGAATTGGGATCCTCATAGTTGCACAGCTGAGAAAGCCTCACTACATAGGCTCGGTTCACTATCAAAGGTCAAATATGGAAACATAACAAAAATAATACAATAAAAGAAAAAACACAAGCACACATGGGCACACACAGATCACACTAGAAAAGAGCATTGATTGGTGCAAGGTATATAAAACTCTACTGTACAGTGTACACATATTAAATTGTGTTAGAAAAGAGCATTGATTGGTGCAAGAATTCGTAATTTCTCATAGCTAATTGAAATATGGAACTTTTCACAAGACTTCTTTTTTCTCCATACAATCCATTGAGAGTAACATCCCGATCCTCCGCTATCTGTTGAAGATGGATCGTCAAAAATCCTAATCACTTCTTGTCCTGTTATTCTTGGACTTCCTCTACCTCTACGGCTCTACCTCCATTGTTTGATTATTCTAATTCATATCTCGCTCTTCATACCAATGCGTCTGTATCTCAACATCATTCACACATGTATTAACCATTTTAATTTTCAGTTGTCTCAATTGAGCCACACCTACCTCGGAACAAATATCTTTGTTATTGAGAGCCACACCTACCTCGGAACAAATATCTTTGTTTTTCACCTTAGCCTATCTTGTGTTACCACCCGCCAATGTAAAAAATAAGCATATGACCAACTTTCACTATATTCGTGACCAGTGGATTGATTATACAAGAAAATCATCCCCAAATAGTTTATAAGTATGTTGGTAAAAATCAGAATAACGAGGTCAAGGCATGCAGGGCACTATTCCTAAGAATAGATACTACCCATCTCAAACAATGCTCAGCTCTACAACTATATATACTTTGAACCTATACTCAGAGTAGAACAAAGAATTGAGGATAAAACAAAATTGAACATATTTCTTTGCTTTTTTTTTTTGTTCCCCATATTTCCCTTAAATCTTCTAAAGGGTGGACCTATAAGTTTAACTAATCTATTCTATGTAAAAGGCAAACCATGCTTCTACCACGATGTTTATATTACTTAGGCTATCTACAGATAATGAAATGCGAATGTTTCAAACTGGTTGAATTTCAAATTCCTAAGAATTCATAGAACAAACTACAAGAGTTATGATTCAAACCTGCGAACATACGGGTTTGCTAAGAAATTCATGGAACAAATTACAATTCTTCAGCTTAGAAATTTCTCATTGGTTCCTCAGGTATCAGAATTCAAAGAAAAAAGAAAACAACGGAAAATCAAAATTCAATAAAAAAAATGACAATTGGACGAAGGAAAAAGCAAAAATAGCTGGAAAATTCGCTTGTTCTGGAGGGCATGCAAGACAGAAAATGAGAAATTCAAATTCCAAAATCCTTTTTTTTTTTTTTTTCAATTGCTTTAATTTCTTCATCAATCAATAACATAATTCCAGAAAATCGGAAGAGAATGAGTTTATACCTTAACGGAGATGGTGGGGCTGAGAGAGTGATCATCGGCAACGACAACGTAGTCGCCCAAAACGACAACGTTGTTCTGGATTTCCTCGGAGACGCACTTGGTGCCGGAAGGAGGTACGGTTAGCCAAATGGCTTCGCCTGCTGCAGCCATTGAGAGGATCACCAGAATGATGGCAACCGCGCTCTTCATCATCATCTTCATTATTCTCTCTCTCTCTCTCTGTGTCTTAAAGTCAGACGCTTTCTCTCTCTATAAATGACGAACGCTTTCTCTCTCTATAAATGACGAACGCTTTCTCTCTCTATAAATGACGAACGCTTTCTTTTGTGCCGAAATTTTAATGAGATTATTTATTTATAAGACTAGAGAGAGAGAGAGAGAAGGAAATCTTTCTGTAAACGGAGAGGGACTCGTTTACCTGCACACCACCCCAGATCTGTATTGTATCTCTGACACCTTGCTCCCATTGTAGGCTCTTTTTTTTTTTAAAAAAAAAAACCTCAAACTTTATGTTATTTTGATTATTATCTTTTAAATTTTATGCTCCCATTATTTCGAAGGTTCTTGTTTAATTTTAAATTATAATTTTTAATTTATTATAATATTTTTTATAAAAAATTTAAATTTTAAAAATTAAAATTATGAATAATAATTTTAAACTCATAAATTAAACGTCACCTTAATGTATATTTGATATATAAATTTTGTCACAATATAAATTTATGGTTTTAATTTTATTATAGTATTTTTCTCTTAAATAAATTTAAATTTTAAAAATCATAATGAAGAATCTTGATTCAAACTCTTTTTTTGAACTCATATACTACACAAGTCCTTAAAAACTCTTGCTTCACCCCTCAAACTTTAAATCTAAAATAATTATATCTACACCCACTAAATTCATTAACTTTACGTTTGTATAAGGGTTTTAAAACTCGAAATTATAATTCTGATTTAAATCAGTATTTGTTTACAAAAAGTAAAAAGTGATTCTGATTTAACTCACTCAGAATTAGTGTTTGATTTGGATGATTTTGATTCAAATTTAAACTATGATGTGATGTTTTAAACCAGAATCACCCGTGATTCTAAAATCGCCTCCCCTTGATTTTAGGTGATTCTAGTTTCAGAATCATGATTTAGATCTAAAATCATGAATCATATTCTGATTCTAAAATCAAAATTAAAATCACCCTAATTTAAATCTTCATACCAAACAAATCCAAATATTCCCACCAACTCATTACTTGTATTTATTACAAATTGAAACCCACCAACATAGCCCACATGAACTATAAATGAAAATATTATTTTAAAAAAAAAAATAAATAAAAGAGCATACAGACATTCAATCAAATTTAGAAAGTATTTTTTAAATAAATAAAAAAACTTGCCCCACATCTCTAGTTAAAAGCTAATTACAACTCTATATACCCTTTCATTTTTTATAAGAATAATCATTTCATTATTTTTTTCTATTTTTTTATGAAGTTAGGTTGATTGCTTTTTTTTTTTTTTCCATTATTTTTGCTCATTGGCTTTTTAACAGGTTTTGCATTTTTTTCACCAATTTGTCTTTGCTGAATGCTACCTATTGATTTAATATGATTATGTTGCGGTTTTGTTCAACTTAACTTTTATTATTTTTGAGTCGTTTTGTGATTCTAGGGCGTTTGGTTCATAGATTAGAATCATGTGATTATAATTATTTTTAATTTATGTGTATTTTTTATGAGAGAAAATACTGTAACGAATCACAAATTATAATTCGAATCAGGGAACGAATTCCTCTACCAAATATTTTTAATCAATTGTTTATTTTGCCTTTTTCTTTAGTTGTTGGGCCATTTGTTATACCATTTTAATCATAAATTAAAATAAAATGGTGGTCGTAAAGAGAAAAATAAAGTGGTCAAAAATAAATCTTTATTAAATGGTTAATGTTAATCTTGAAATAATAATGGTGTGTGGTAAATAAATTTCATCATTCGAAAATTAAGAGGGCGCGTTATTAGAATGGGGTAGAAAATAAAAAAAGAATATAAATAGAGCTAGAGCTACTATTGATAAATAAAGGTAAAGAGAATTGAATTAATGTGAAAAAATAAAACATAACATTAATAGTTGAAACAAATTATATTATTTTATTAAATCAAATTAAGATTAAAATTAGGTGGGGTATGAATGGGTTAAATTATATATTATGAAAATTAGATCTATAAAAGGATAAAATTTTCAAATCTTTATTAAAGTAGCATTAATTAGTGGGGACTTTTGTAAGACTTTTAGGGAGTAAATATAACTACTCTTAAATCTATTATACCTAACTTCTTCTGGTAAAATTTCTATTAAAAATAAACAGAAAAAATGGATAGTGTTATCAAAATTCCCATAAACAGAAAAAAAATGGATTTTATAAGTTCACTTAGGCCTCTTCTGGTTTCTTTAGAATTTAAGAGTTTGCAATGAATTTAACATTTTTAAGAAAAAAAATTAAAAGACCAATTTGCTAAAAACTTCAACGTAAAACGTTTTAGAGTATTAAGGAAACTTATAGATAACAATATAATTAAAGTTCGATAAAAACAAACTTTTAGTATTTGGTTAAAAATAAACTTATTTGTAAAACATTCTAAAAACCAAAGTGCACCTTGGGTTTTTGATGGTTTAAATTTAATTTATTTAATTGATTAAAAATTAATCAAATTTAATATCTATTATCGAGCTTTTTTTTTACTAGTTCTTAAATTCTCAAAAAAAAAAAAATTTTATAGTCTTCCATAAAAAAATACAAATAGTTTATACCGGGGTGTAGCACTAAGTGAGTGATGGACACAGAGGGTGGCATGAATGTGGCGTGATTTTTTGAGATTAAATGCAAATAAAATTAGAAAAATTGAATAAAGTTAAAACTTAAAAGAGTAAATTGAATAAAGTAAACTAGAGAACAAAAGAAATGAAATATACCCAAAATATCATAAAATTATGTTGATCCAATAATGACGTTGGAGAAAAAATTTTAATTTAAAAAACATCCAATTTTAATTATAGTATATCTAATTCCATCATTAAAGATATCGATTCTCAAACGTTAAATTGTCCTAGAAGATAAAATCTAGTTTGTCACATCCCAAAAAAAAAAAAAACAACTTTTAAATCAAATATAGAATAAACAAAACTTTAAAAGTTTCAGTTTATTGTTTTAATTTGGCATAGAATATTTTTTAAAATTAATTTATTTTGTTTGCTTTAAACTTCCTCCAAGAAAATTTCTTCAAAAATAAAAATTACCTTTAGCCATTTTAGAATCCATTTGAGACGTATGCTATGCATCTTCTCCTTAAGGGATCAACGCTTGACATTCTCTTCAAACTGATTATATCATGGGTGTTAAAAAAAAAAAATGAAAAAGCGAACACCGACTGCCTTCTGTCCGTTTTTAAAAAAATTCAATTTTAGGCTAAATTTTATATCTTAAAAAATCTAAAAATTTTTTGAAATTAATTACATTATTGGTCAAAAAAAATGGAGTTAAAATTTTTAACGGTTTAATTTGCAATGAATTTTTAAAAGACCAAATTGCTAAATTTGTAAAGTTGCAAATATCCATTTTGTAGAAAACACTCATTTTCTACAAAACACATAGTAAATTTTTATCAGTAGATTTTTCGATAAAAAATACTATAAATGTGATTTTGATTAAAAATAATTATTTTTATATCCCTGATCTACTAAAAAATTAAACTAAAACCAATCATCCCAAGTACCCTTACGGTGATTCTCAAACTAATCGGATAAAAATTGTCCAGCGCAAAAAAAAAAAAAAGGAAATTTTTATAATCCAAAACATTTTAAACAAAACTTTTAAAGTAGTTTATTGTTTAAGAATATTTTTAAAATGATTTATTAAACTTAATTCTCAATAAAAAATTTAGTTTTTAATTAATTAATTAAAAAAGTAATTTGGACATTTTATATCTTAAAAACGAATTCAAGATATTTTTAAAAATGTGTTTTATAAAATTTAAGAACCTATTTAATATATATATTTTTAAAAATATCCATTTAATATTTTACTAAACACATAGTACTTTTTAGATATTCCATATACTATAAAGCATTAAAAATTGTCTATTTTGTATATTTATTTAATATAATGTGATTATAATTACCCTTAAAAAAAATTAACACTACCGGTTTGTTAGTCTATGAGAGTAACTTGCGCATGATGATGATGATGATGATGATGATAGGTTTTAGCACAATTACTTTTGAACTTGTCATGATTTAAAAAATTGCTCCGCAAATTTTTTATTTTGACAATCAACCTCTTAAACTTGTAAAATTATAATATGCCTCATTTTTACTAAATTTGTCTAAATTTTTTATTAGATTTAAGAGAATATAAGTTAAAGAATTGAGAGATTTGTGTTATATTTGAATTGAAATGTTAAAATTTTTTATTGAGCGTGTTTTTTACACTAATTTAACATAATTACCTTTAAAATAGAGCATATTGTAATAATTTTACAAATTAAAAATTTTTAAAATAAGTTGCTAAAACGTAAATTCATGGAATAAAAGTGTAAAATACCCATAATAACAACATTATAAATAAAATATATTTGAGGTAACGTAACAAACGTCTCAGGACTCAGCCTTGTTCAGGTCGTTAAAAAAAAAAAAAAAAAACCCTAGAGCGTCCGCCCCCATCCCCAGCCCTTTGCGATCCTCCGAGTTCTGCCGTTGCGATCAACGTGGCCATCCCTCCTTCCGATCCGATTTCAAGCCATCCGTAAGCCAAGTTTTCTGTTTTCAAAATTTCTATTTTTTTGTGGTTTGAAGTTGGGATTTTGTGGTGGAAAAACCAAGTCTTTGAGGAAATTCGAACGTTTCTATTGTAAAATTGATGATTTCCCTTTGCTTCTATGATGATACCGGATTTCTCAGGTGTTACAAAACCTTAAAATGGGTTGCTTTGGAATGTAAACTTTACCTCCTTTGGTTAATTTTGGTTATTTTGGGTGGCTGTTATAATTTGCAAAAATGGATTTTCCTTGTGATTGAAGATAGATTCAGACATTCTGGACTGAGAACGGTGGAGATAGTAAGCAGTCCAATCAGTATTTGGGGGAAACGAAAACGATAGATTGAGTGACGAGGAGAAGGATATTTTTTGTTATGGTTATGCCCGAGCTTGCGGTTGTTGACCATAAGAATGAGAAGAGCTTCAATAGTGTTTTAAGTTGAAATTGGGTTCATAGATTATTGAAGTTGTGTTTGAAATTTTTATTTGAAGCTTAGTTTATGAAATAGAAATTAGTATATGGAATTCGTTTTATTGTGGAATTTGTTAGATATTTTATTGATGTTTTTGGATTTTTTTTTTTTTTGTGATTTTTGGTTGATATTGTTGAAGATTGCTCTTTTTAATTTGTTTGTGTGTTTAGCTATTTGTGATTCTTTTGCACTACATAATATATAATGTTTCTAGATATATTTTGGTTTAGATATGTTTTTATGTAGTGTGCTACTTGATGGACGGAGAACATGTCTATCATTTTCAAATATTACAAGTGTAAATCGAACAATATTACCATTGAGAAGGGACTTTTGAAGGAAAAAGAAGGTACATGAAAGAAAACGTTTTTCTTCCCTTAGGGTGAAGATTATGCTCACAAGTGTAAAAATCAATTAAACTCATATTTTGGTGCTAAATAAGGGTAAATTCGTCATTTTCAGCTCTATATATAGCTGAAACATTTTCTGATGTAGGGAGGGGCATTCTGGGCATTTTAAAAATATATAACAAATTAGAGGTCAATATAGGGTTTTCTGTCATGATCAACTAACGGAGGAGTGTCTCTGTAGTTTTCTTTTTTTTTTTTTTTGAAAATTCGAGGTGTTGATGTAATTTATTGTGGTTAAGGGAGTGTGTTATTTTGGCCCAACATAGGGAGGGTTGCAGTCTTAGCCATTTTTTGGGGCATCTGGTAAGAAAAAAATAGCAGTCTTTGAAGACCGTGAGAAAGATGTTTTTGTCCTATGGGATAAAATTAAGTACTGGGTTTCATTGTGGGTTTACAGGGATAAAGAGTTTGGCACGCCGGTCTTCCCGGATTTTGTCAGGAGTTCCGCTCCTTTTTTGTAGCCTTTCTCTTCATTATTTTCTGGTTCAGTTTTGGTTTTGTCAATTTTTCTGACATTTCTTTGTGCTTTTGGAACTGGGTTTGCTTGAGGAAAACTCTTCCTCTTTTCTCCCTTTTTATTTTTCTTTTGATCAATAAAGATCCCTGTTTCTTAAAAAACAAAAAAATAGGGAGTGCAAATGTAAAAGCCCTTCATTCAGCTTATGCTTAGTCCTCAATTACATTATACAAGACACCTTGATTTCCGATTCTGCCTTTAACTATGGTTAAGATTTAATGCTCTTGTTGTTGTTGTTGTTTTTCTGCTTATTGGTTGATATTAATTGCAAAATTGTTTATTGTAATGGTAAACCTTTAATATGTTTTTGACATTCTTTGGTTTGTTTTGCTTTGTTAGGCAAACAGAAACGATATCTATTGTTGTTTGCGCTTACCCCGGCTTAAACTAGAGTTTCAAGAAGATGCCTAGGGATCTCTCAAGATCGCGATCGCCTTCGTATAGGCGAAGGCGTTCGCCCTCTCCAGTAGTACATAGAAATAGCAGGAGAAGCAGAAGAGATAGGAGCCGATCTCCATACTCATCATATTCACATAGCAGGTGATCCCGTTTATATTCCGCCTTGTACTAATTTGACTACTTTTCAAATGACTCTTAGAAAGAATGAAGACGTATTTGCTGATGCGGTTTGGATTTCATGATGTTCGAGTTGCTTTGTACGCATCTTATCCTTTCTCATTGAGTGATTTTCATTAGTTTTTCCTTTTAACATGCAGTTTTAGTATAACTCTAACCTAGTTATGGTATTGCATTGCATGCAATGATGGAAAAGATAATGAGGCATTTTCATGGCTATAATTTGAACTTGGTGATGGTGGTTATGTTTACTTAATGGTAACATGTTATTGGAGTATTAGAGACTTTGGAAGCTTCTGATAAAAAGATATGAATCTTGAAGGTTGCCCTATTTGGCTGCATGTAACATTACCTTGACTTGAACTTCCGAATGCTTATTCCTAATATTTGAAGTCTTTATTTCTACGCATTCTAATAGACAGGGATTAGTGGTTTGAGTGTTTACCTTATACTTGGTATGCTTTGAACGTTGTCATTTATTTATAGCCTTTATGTATAGTGTAATTATGAATTCAATTGTATACTTCTATTAATACCATGCCGATGCAATTATGGCTGATTTTGTCTGAAAAGGTCTACTGATTGTATTAGCTCAATTGGGAGAATAAATTGATGAACGTATGATCTTTGGAAATTGACTCGCTAATTTTCCCAAATTAAGGATATCAAATACAAATAGTTGGAGCAAAATAAACAGAGTATTGTAAGAGCAGGATATAATTCTTGCTCTTCATAAAAAATTAAAGACAGCTTAGTTCCATCCCATGCTATGGGAAGTGAGCAGGTGATGGGTGCCGTTGAGTGTCCTTTTTGCGTTCGATAGTGACATTTGCTTCTTCATGTGATAAAAGGTGGAGCGCAGAAAGGTTATTCTTAACAATGTATGAGGTAACTGTACGTGTTTTTGTATTTCTCATGCTGTGGTAGGTTGTCGTGATACTTTTTGATCAGCATGCCATTATAATTCAAGGTTCACGGTTTCTCAAACTTATATATTACTGCACAGAAGGAAAAGTCGTTCTGTTTCCCCTAGACGTCGTAGAAGTCGCTCCCATTCACCAACTCCAAGGCGTCGTAGAAGTCATTCTCGAACTCCAAGGCGTCATAAGCGACAAAGAAGTCAAAGCGTGTCACCATCGCCAATTCATAAATCATCTAGTCCAAGTATTGGTTCAATTGAGCGCAAGAATGCTCATGAAAAAATGAGAAAAGAAGAAGAAGAGAAGAAAAGGTATGTGAGTTAATTCACACCAGTTTTCTTATTTTCATAGTCCATGACCTATTTTTTCTTTTATGGAACGTTGAAATGTAGGCAGGCTTTCTTTATTGTTGTTCCACAAGTTATTCTGTTTAAACAATTTTGCTTTTTGGTTTTTTTGTATCAGACCTTATATTAATCATTTTATTGAGTTGATTGGAATCATATTTTAGCTAATTTCTAATATAAAATACGTTATATTCTTTGATTATAGTGTAGTTTTTTTTTTTTCTTTTTCTTTTTCTTCTTTTTCTTTTCTTTTTTTTTTAACTCATGGAAGAAGGAAACTCTGATACTAGATTTTTTGTTGAGCCTTGTTCAATAGTATCACACAACCATATGGCAACATTAGTGATCTTGCCAAACGAGCCAATTGCTCATTGTTTGTTTTTCAAGGAAAATTCAAGCTATGATGTTTAAAGCGCTAATTTCCTATGTAGTAGTTAGTTTTTAGGATATAGAAATGTTCTGCATGCTAATTATAGTCTTCTATAACATAAAATGAGTTTAAAGTTGCGGTAATTTTTTTTCCTTTATGCTTTTCTTAACTCTTAGAAAATGAACTTTTACGATTTCATTTTTCACAATGGATGTGTAAAGCAGCATATATAATTGATAGACATTAGTTGGCTAGTAGTTCTAGTATGCATTTTCATAGCTCTTTCTACCTCCCTGGCTCCCTCTATCCCCCCCTCTCTCTCTCAAGTTTATTTGATTTTACTGGTAGCGTGTAGAAAAGGTTGCAGGGTGCTCATGCAATATGTTACCACACTAGTTCTGACCTTATTTAATTTGAAACTGCGTAATTTTACCATTCATCACAGAATTATAAATAGTCATGTCATATGAAAAAGTAGTGGTTGCAAAACTGTTACACAGGATCAAAGGAAAAAGAAGTCAGTTATTTGTATTCTTTTATGACAAAATGGAATAGAATTTTCATTGAGGCACATCATCGCACCTTGAATGCTTTGCCATTATCAGTTCATATCATTACAAGAGGCTATCGAGTCGCTTTCTCACGTTTCAAATGCATTGTTATACTTTATAATTTTCCACTGCTTCGTTTCATGTTCACTTAGAATGTAATGCATTGATGACCATTAATCATAATTGTTCAGAGAAAATGGAAATAATGTCTTTATGTTTGGTACGTAATGTCTACTGAACGAAATCAATAAATTTTGACATGTTTAGTTATTGGCGTTCTTCTTGATTCATAGGTCTCTACGTTCCATTGAATGCTTGATTTCCTATTTCTTGGGTGATATTTGCATGCTAATGATTTAATTTATTCTCTTTTTTCTACATTTCACTTTTTTTATTTTTTTTAATAATATGTTGGATCAAGCAAAATACAAAGGTATCCGTGTATCATCGCATGAAAACTCAAGGTTCTAATGGCACATAGGTTTCCCTCAGAAAAAGGGAAAAAAAGGCCCGTAGGTATATATTTATTTGTTTTCCCATTGCTGCCCTTAAGAGAATGGAACAAGAGTAAGTTAGCCATGAATCATAATTTTGGCCGATCAAGAGTAACATAGTTCGAACTTCGAGTTAGCCATTCAAATTGGGTTTAAGACTCTAGTTTGAGGCAGTGTTTCCCTTGAAAAAGAAAAAAGAGAAGAGTTTGAGGCGTTCTCTTTTCCTCTCGTAACCCGATCTGCATCCTACCTGGAAAGAAAGCTATTACAATTTTCTTGTGGTAGTTGTAAATGTAATTGTTTCAATTCTTTTTTTTTTTTTTTTTTTTTTTTTTTTTTTATGTACTTTCCACTTGTCAATAAGCCCCCATTGTTCCATGAATTTATTTTCGAGTTGGGTATGACCACTTGGTAAATTCAATCTAACGAGGTTAAATATAGCTTTCTGGTTAATCTCAGTGTCTTACTATCCTACGAATCAAATATATTAACTTTCTAAGCGCCTTTAGTGATTTTTTGTTGTTGCCCTGCGTCCAAAGTATGGAATTGATCCATACGCTTCTATAGTGGGTATGCTGTTGAAGGTGTGTCCAGTTTAGGCTTTGTTTGGGCTGTAGTCAGACCCTTTCAGCTGGAATTGACTCGTATTCTTTCACAACCCTAAACTTTCATGTTGCTAACCTAGTACTCTGCTATTGTGGAGCTTCTGTTTTTGGCCTATGAATGTCTTTTGAACTGTGAAATATTGAGCCTTTGGCGATTGAAAAAGGATTAAACTCCGGCCATACATTAAGGAACTTACAGATATTTTCTAGCAAAAATGCATCATGCATGTAAAGTGTGTTTCAGTGATTAGTTTTAAAACTGCAACTGGTTACTTGACAATTTTCTCTACAGGCTATTCTCAAGGAAGATACTGCTATAGTTCAACTTGTTATATTTGATGATCAATATGGTGCTCCTTTATCTACTGTCACCAGTTTTGAAACTCAATTTATTTGGATCAGATTCACTTAGAGGTATGCCTTAAAAGCATAAGCATATGATTAGTGCCTTTGCCCCGTCGAAGGTTAGTTGCATTTTGATATAGTCGTGGATCGACATAGAAGAAAAAAGGAAGAAGGATCATATGTTGCCTGCTCTTCTATAGTTACTCTTCTCTTGATTTAGGACATTTAGGATCCATAACGAGGCCTTTCCCCTAATTTGATTTAGAGATCACTTTTTTGCTTTAACTTTTTTCCCCACCTTTACTCTCAGGCGGCAGCAGGAAGCAGAATTAAAACTTCTGGAAGAAGAGACTGCAAGGAGAGTGGAGGAAGCAATTCGTAAAAAAGTTGAAGAAAGCTTAGATTCAGAGGAGATTAGAGTGGAAATAAAAAGGCGGTTGGAGGAGGGGCGGAAGAAACTTCTTGATGAAGTTGCTGCTCAACTTGAGAAGGAAAAGGAAGCCGCACTTATTAAGGCTAGACAAAAAGAGGTAAATCATTTGCAAATATTCTTCCTTCTAGTGCGTGATGCATGACCCCTTTCCACCTTGAACTTGTTTTTGCAAGCATGAATCATCCTGAAAGTTACTACGTGATTTATTTGGGAAGAATTTTTTTCGCTATAAATACCCTGGTTTTGAAATTAATGAAAGATAAAAGTTGAAGATTACATGGTAAGGGGTACGTGACTCAGGATCCCGGATAAGATGGTTTTCCAGCAGACGTGGATGGACAACTGAGTAGCCCATTTTGATTCACGAATGACTCTTTTTTCAGCCCTTAAAAAAACACATGAAAAGAAAGAAACGTGATCTTTGATTCTGGAAGTTTTTGTGTCTGCCATCTTCTACTTGAATTGATCTGGGTTATAAATATTCTTATTTCTCACGCTGGATACTTACGTGATTGATCAAAGGAACAAGCACAGAGAGAAAAAGAAGAGCTAGAAAGGATGCTTGAAGAGAATCGTCGGCGGGTGGAAGAATCCCAGAGAAGGGAAGCTTTGGAGCAGCAGCGGAGGGAGGAGGAGCGGTACTGGGAGCTGGAAGAGCTGCAGAGACAAAAAGAAGAGGCCATGCGGAGGAAGAAGCAAGAGGAGGAGCAAGAACGGTTAAACCAGATGAAACTTTTGGGCAAGAACAAATCCAGGCCAAAATTGTCATTTGCACTTGGCTCCAAGTAAAATAAGAACTGAATTGAAGCGTAATTCCTTTCTGACAAATCTCTGCTTGGAGTTGATTGGATGTTTGAATATGTAATTTAAAAATATTTTACACAACAGTTTTCTTGTGTTATAATGACTTCAATTCCCAAGTTGATTTTATCATGTTGTCAAGTTTAATACATGTTATCCAGTCAATTGTCTGTTATTCTCTATCTTACTGCGGGGGACTTCTGGAGTGAAATGAACTTTTCTTGGTGTAGCAGCCGGGATTTAGAATAGCTCTAAACATGAATATTTGCATAATCCAATTCATGCCTTCAATTAGATCTTATTGCATGCCTGTGACTTAGTCAGGTTTTCACTTTATTTTCACTTTAGTAGGGGTATATATTATTTTTTTAATATAATAAAAATAAAAGGTTAAGTTCAATAGGAGATGTATATACTAGTTTTGAACGCATTTAAAATAACACTTAGGGTTGTTTGTTAGTTAAAAATTGTCAGTTTTAGTCAGTTAGGTGGTCAAACTGACTATTTTAGTTTTTTAAAATCGTGCACTAAAATTGAACTGTACAAGGGAGTAGTCGGTTCGATTAATTAATTTCAGTTTTCGGTCGGTTTTTAGTTTTGGTAATAAGGAAGGTAGCCCTCAATAAATCATCAGGTTACTAATATATTTAGTTGCATTTTTTGACTAAAAAATCCAAAAAAAATGTAAAACTTTCCTTTTATGTAAATCTGTAATAATAATAAATGAGAACAAAACACAACATCCAAATTGATAATACCACAAATACAAAATTTTCAAATCTAATGTCCAAAATTCAAATCACCGAGAGTCGAGAGACCGTGAGAGAGATAGTAAATGGATGAAATGAAGAGAGTGAGAGTTCAGAGGATATTAGAAGAGAGAAAAAAAAAAAAAAAAAACGACAGCACAAAGAATAATGAAAGTAAAAAACGACAACATTAAAAAAAAGATTTGGTAGATTCAGTTTTTAACCGAGCCTCTAAATCCAAAACCGAAACCGAACTGTCTTTAAAAGAGTTTGGTTGGTTAACTGAATTGACTATCTTCGGTTTCACGTAGCGCCGTCTTTTTCAGTTTTTGAGCAATTAGTTCTTCAGTCGGTGGTGGTCGGTTTCAGTTTTACAATTTTTTTGTACAGTCCTATAACGGTTGATTGAGATCATGGACGACCACTATGCGCACGTGCAACTCACAACTAGGAAGAAGCACATCTAGGCTCTAGGTGCGACAGTTGATTGCGTTAGGTGGGCCCGCCACATTCTTGTGTTAGCCAATGAGCACGTGACATGTGGCCTGGTTGTCGGCGACTCTTTTTTCCTCATGAGATCTGCTGCAGTGTTTCACGTGAAATCATTTTTTCCAGCCAATGAAACTTCGACATGTGTCCACTCAATTGGCGAACTAACCATGCGCTGCCACATGGATTCCATTGAAGATGCCTTCCAATAAGAAATGAATGCGTGGCGATTTCAAAAAAGGTAGCACACTGAGGAGTTGTTTGGTTGAGGGATTCGTACCCCGATTTGAATCATAGTTCGTGGTTCGCTACAGTGTTTTTTCTCACAGAAAAATACACGTAAATTAAAAATGATTCTAATCTCATATTCTAATTCATGAACCAAACGTCTCCTGAATCTTTTTTCTTATAAGCGAAAAAAAAACTTAATAAATAAGCAACGAAACTATTCGTTGGCTAATACCCCAAAAATTCATTGTTCTTTAGAAGGATGTACTAGTTATTTTTCAAAACGCGAATCTTTATACGACAAAACTAAACAATTATAAAAACTGTAAAAAGTTATTTTTTAAAAAAATTAAAAAAGAAAAATGAGTCGGGGCGGTGCCCCACCCCAACTCAGCCTCAGGTGGCTCCGCCACTTGGGAGCATACCAAACACGCCAAAGTATGGACGGCAAAACTCTCACATCAACCCATCATTTGGTACAAGACTAAACCTTGTAAGAGCTTGTGTTATTGACTGCCATAAGAATACAAAAGAGCTGAAGTGGGAAAACAACAATCGAGTTTTATTCCTTCCAAAAATCTTTTCATATCTTTCATTTTTTGAACATCAGAGAGGACAGCAAGGTAGACAGTAGCAAAAAGCAACAAGACCGGGATACTTCCAATAGTTTTACTGTTCGAATCTTCCAACATGTCTCATGAAATTCAGTACCTTAAATGCTCCGACGATCTTTTTTTCCAGACCAACATTGAATTCATCAGCAGCTGCCTTATGTTTTTATACCAGCTCAACTAAGACTTCATGGGTTTCTTTTACTCTTTTATAAAAGCCATTACGTTTTCACTCTACACACACACACACACACACACACACATGTATATGTGTTTGTGTTTGTGTATGTATGTTTTTAAAAGTATGTCGATATATAAACTCATATTTTTGTGTATTTTTGTGCGTGTCAAAGCCAACATGTATGGAGGAGTGATAAGGTTATTCAAAACAAACAAACAGGAATAGATAAAATAAAATAAAAAAACAAACAGCATGCACAGAATTGACATAAATAAAGAATTTAAACGTCAAAATATATACCAGATCATAAATAGTGCCAAGTTAGATCATGAATAGATAGGGCAAGAAACAACAGGGTTGGACACCATGTAGCTATAGTAAGGTTCAGCCATAGAATCTGAACTGACATACACAGGAATAGCTGAAAGAAAAGAGAAAAATATATCATATTAATGTGTTTGGAGAGCAGCCTTCAGCTGGCTTAATTAGTATTCTCTTTCCCCATTAGTCGATGTTATTTACTAAATTACTTATATTGAATAACCTAACTAATTTATGAGTTGCAAACTCTAAATTAGTAAACTATATTACTTTTATTTCCCAAAAGATTAAACAACTATATTACTTTTATGAAGGGTACTTCTAATTAGCACCATTAGTTCTTGAACTATAAACATTAAGGTCTCGTTCACTTTGCAGATTCGAGTTTTCAATTCGAGCTGAGATGTGACATTTTCTGAGAGTTTTTTATATATGTGACATTTTCTGAAGGCTTTTTACTGTGGAAACTTAAAACTCGAATCAGTAAAATAAATGAGACCTAATATTGTAAAAATTCGGTCCCAAAAATTTTAATTGTTAGCCGTTTTAGTTCCTAATATTAAAAATAATTAAAGATTTTTGAACTTAACAAATTAAGAGAATCATATCACTATCGCCTAACAACTAAAAATTTGACAAAATACTTGCACAAGTGGAAAATTTTCTAGTTTTCAATGAGCTTTAAGAGTAGTGAAGATAAAATTTTCCACATAATTCATATAACCCTTTTATGTAAAATTTCAAGTTATCACGAGATTTACACATAAAAAAGTCTGTTTAAGTCTTAAAAGTCCTTTGTCAATTTTAGTGTTAGGACCAAAACTGCAAAATTGAAAGTTTAGAAAGTAATTTGTAGGCCTCGTTCAGTTTTTTAATTTGAGTTTTTAATTCGAGTTGAGATGTGACTTTTTATGAGAGTTTTTTACTTAGTAAACTGAAATTGAAAACTGAAATCGGAGAACTGAACGAGGTGTAACATTTTACGGACTAAAGTGAGACTAACAAATAACAATGCTAATCACCTTCTTATAAATATATTGATATGTTATAAAAGGATAATTCACTTGGCAAATCACTATATATATATATATATATATCGATAGAGAGCTCTGGAGAGAGAGGATCAATACCTGTGTGACAGTCAACATCGTCTTATAGTAGAGAAGATATGAAAGAACTGGAAACGAGGAAACGTCGTTTGAGGGGAATGAAGCCTGGTCCGACATCACTTAGGGTTATATATGCATATTGATTATATATATTTAGAAAGAGAGAGAGAGAGAGAGGATCAATACCTGTGTGAGAGTCAACATCGTCTTATAATAGAGAAGATATGAAAGAATTGGAAACGAGGAAACGTCGTTTGAGGGGAATGAAGCCTGGTCCGACATCACTTAGGGTTATATATGCATATTGATTGTATGCATCTATATATATATATATATATATATATATATATATCACGAAACATTACGAATTCAAAGACATAAAGGTATGCATGATTATGAAACAGACTTAATAATGAGTACCCTAGATGACGTCGTGCCAAGCAACATTCCCATCAAATCCTTAACCTCACTGATTATGCGCGCGCGGCCATAATATTTGATCATATCTAGTTTTGAGCACCTACATATATAGACTACCCAGTTTCTCCTTTTATAATTTGTACCCCAGAAACCCAAAACCAAACTTCCCTTAAAAATAAGACTCCCACATAACAAAAGTAATTCAGAGAGTAGTGCATGAGAGCGCTTAATTTAGCGAGCAATATTCCCATAATTTTAAGGATGAAAGACTTGGTATGGCTTTAATAAAGGTGAAAGACAAACAAAGACAGACAGGCAGACAAAAAAGACAGACTGGCAGAGGGAATTATGTGGTACGTAGAACAATCACCTTCTTAATTTCTTCATAATATATATATATATATATATATATATGTAAATATTGTTAGAAAATGGCTTGTTAAGTCAAGGCCTATTTTAGTAAGGGGTCTAATTGAATTTTAAGACGAGTCTCGATAGATTTGTATTTTTTATCATGAGGAGATTGAGATTGAATATTCATACACATAAAATCAATATTAGGTAAAAATGAGAAATTGATGTTCTAAGTATGTCACTTAAAATGGTTGAGAAAGTTAGAAATTGTAAAAATCCCACATTGGATAGGAATGAAGCTTTAGTGGTATTTATAAGTGATTGCATTTTGAAACTTAAGTAAACATGTATACCAGAGATGCTCTCTCACTCAAAAACAAAACACTCTTCTCCTCACTCTTGGTTTCTGTTTGTTTTTTTTTTTTTTTTTGTTTTTTTTTTTTGTCGAGTTCTTCTTGCAGTTCTTTTTGTAGTTTAGTTTTGGTGATAGAGGGAAGGTCCGAGTTCTAGTTTGTCGGACGGTTCTGATAGTGCTTCGAGCTACCGTCGTTATATCTTGGGAGATGGATGTCCAATGTTACCTCAAACACTAGCCGGAGGGGATCACAAATTTGGGTTTGAGTTTTAGTTCGCCAGACGGTTTTGATAGTGCTTCGAGCTACTGTCGTTGTCATTTTATCCTGGGAGACAAACATCCAATGTTACCTCAAGGGCTCACCAAAAGGATAAATCTGTTTTAAAAAAAGCGTGGTTTACGTGTCTCGACATCTTTACCAATTCATCTTTTCAAATTTGGTAGAAAGATGAATTTGTGTTATAACAAATATATTTTTATATATTGTTCTTGTTTGTATTACTCATATTATTGCTAACAAATATATATATATATATATATATATATATATATATATAAATAAAGCTCGGGACTCTGAAAATTTGCCTATGCCGAATACATATATGGACATGCATCCTGAGTGATCTGCAAGTTCGCTATTTGGGTAGGTAGATACACAATTTAATCGAATAGTAATTGAAAATTCTTATTCGTATTTTTTTATTATTATTTTTAATATTGTTTGCTGAGTGATGGCATAACTCTATCTCTGCATAGTATGATATACGTGGATGCTTCCGTCATAGCTCTGATCAAAGAACGTACAAACTCCATTTGAGAGATAAGATTCTTCACTATAAATTATATTATAATCTGCACAAAATATCATCCATAATATTTATTTCTTTTTTCGTTTTTATCAAATTTCCAAATCAAAGTTCGGGTTTAGAGTAAAGATTTGTGTCATGATTCAAATTATGATTCATTATTCGTTATAATATTTTTTCTCATAAAAAATACACGTAAATCGAGAATAATTATGAATCATGATTCTGAACTCATGAACTAAACGTCCACTTAATTAGTGCAACTTACAATTTGATACACAATTTGGGATTCTCTTATGCTGTCGGGGAAATATTCCCAGCACCATGTCAGGAGATACTATAATTTGTGAAATTTTACGTTAAAACTTACAAACTCAAACGATAAAGTTGTAAAAGTTACGATAATTTGTGACATTTAAATTTTACAATAATTTACGTTAGAACTTACAAACTAGAATGATTCATCATAAAATTTAAAATTTCACAAATTATAATTCGAGTTTGTGACTTTATTGTTTGAGTTTACAAGTTCTAACGTAAAATTTCACAAATTATCGTATCTCATACCTAGAAAAAGTGTCCCAATAGCATAAAAAGACCCCACAATTTGATATTGTCGTATCCAGCCTAATTTAGCGCCTGTTTGGCATACAAGTTCAAATTAGAATTTTTGATTATGACTTTTAAAATTTAAATTTTTTATTAGAGAAAAATATTATAGCAGAACTAAAACCACTACACTGTACCAGAACCCCTATACCAAATATACACTTAATGATTGAAAAGATTTTACAACCCGCCCGCATCATTTCTTTTGTTCAAGCACATTTTAAGCGAAGTTTATTAATTAATTAGTAACATAAAAGTTGAAAAGGATAAACTAAGGGCCCGTTCACTTCGCTGATTTGAGTTTATAATTCGAGTTGAGATGTAATTTTATATGAGAACTTTTTACTGTAGCAAAAAAGTTAGATGTGACTGTTTATGATAATTTTTTACTGTAGTAAAACTCAAATTCTAAAATTAAATCGGTAAAGTGAACGAGGTTTGAATACTTTCAATAGGAGTGATTGTAAGTGAAACTGTTCACTAGAGCTAAGCACGTGACCCATTTCATTTCCCTGCAATGCCATAATACTATAACACCACCTTCTTCTTGTCTTTTCCCTTTCCCCAAGCATCATTTCATACTCATGTCACTCTTAACTTTTACTTTGGAAAATTCTGAACTTAGGCACACTACTTGTAGCAATTTGGTTCCTCAACTCGTGAAACTTGACATTCCATATATATATATATATATATATATATATATATATATATATCTCTGGACCGTTTGAAAGTGACTAAACAAATTCTTCCATCATTTGACAGATGAAAATGCTCAAAGCGCGGGCCACACAAAGTTACTTTTGAGGATAGAATTGTACAATGAATGTTTTCGTGATTATTTTGAAATATTTAGCTCCAAACATCATAACGTCCCATTTAATCCTCATTATGCCAAAAGAATGGGGTTTTTAGTGACCAAACTTTCAGCGACACTCTGTTGTGTTGTATTGAAAATAATGTTAGTTGCTGAAACGTTTTTGTCGCTCTCAATATAAAGGCTGTGTTTATAATTGATTTCGTTTTTATTTTTTATATTTTTTTAAAATAAAAATATTTTTTAAAACGGCATTTAGTGTAATAAAAATAAAAAACAGAAATGAAAATGATTTTTTAGTTGTGTAAAATGAGAGAAAAATGATAAATGACTTTTAGTAAGTCGTTTTTCATTTTTTATTTTTGTTTTCTTCTCTTTCGAGCAGAGAGAGAGAAAAATTAATGAGTTTTTTTTTATATTGAAAATAATCTTTTAATAAAACTACTAAACGCATTTTTAAAAATAATTTTTATTTGAGATTAAAAACCTTTTTATATAAAAAATAAAATTATTTTAAAATGAGTTCTAAATGAGCTCAAAATATCTACTACGTCGTCAAAAAAATCTTTGCATGACGTCATCAATCGTCATTGAATCCCTAGAAAAATAATATTCAGTTGAATCCCAAGAAAAATAATATTCGCCTCGTTCATTTCGCTGATTCGAATTTAGAATTTGAGTTTTGCTACAGAAAAAACTCTCACAAATAATCATATCTAATTTTTTTATTATAGTAAAAAATTCTCACATAAAATCAAATCTCAACTTAAATTAAAAACTCGAATCAGTGAACTAAACGGGCCCTCAATGAAGATTAATTCCTTACTTCATTTTTTATAATATTGCTTGCACGAAAGTAATTTGGCGGCCGAAAAACTTGATTTTGTTTTGCTTTTGAGGCCGTATTGATAGGGTAATAATGTAGCTGATTGTCCGGTAGTTTGGGTTTACCTCCAGGAGATATTAATGACTAGTGGTACGATAATCCTGATTTTTGCTCTCAAAATGTGGATCGTGATTTGTTATGTCTTTCCAAATATATAGATTTTATATGAGTGATCTCGTTTATTTTATAAATTTAAGTTTTTAATTTAAATTAAAATATGATATTTTATAAGAATTTTTTGTTACAGTAGAAAAAAATTAAATACGACATTTTTAAGCGTTTTTTACTGTATAAATTTAAAACTGAAAACTTGAATCGGTGAAATGAACGAGACTTGAGACTCTGTTTATTTTACTGATTTAAATTTAGAATTTGAGTTTTGTTACAGTAAAAAAATTCTTATAAACAGTCACATTTAAATTTTTTACTACAGTAAAAAACTCTTATAAACTCACATCTTAACTCAAATTAAAAATTTGAATCAACAAATTAAACTGACTCTGAATCTTCAAGTAAATATGTACTATTTTTTATCCTGAGTTGTTCCCATCGATAGATGGTTTTTAACAAGGCATATTTATAATTTGTTAGCGAGGTAGAAATTTTGGCTTACTTCTATTTGATCAACTTCCAGTCCTTAGGCTCTTTAGCTTTATTTCTGGATTTTTCTTTGTTTTGGGAACTTATGCTGCCATTTTGACGTTTTTTTTTAAATTATTTTTTTTCCTATATATTAACGTGTAAACATTTTCTTTTGCTGTGATAGTTCTCACATGTTTACCAACCTAGTTGAGACGTGTCTTTAAAGATCGATGCAACCTGTTGCCTCTCATTAGTTATTGAAAAAAAAAAAAAAAAAAAAAAAAAAACTTTTAGGTCTATTAGAGTGCGTTTAGAACAAGAATCCATATAATAATTTATGTCTCATTACGGTATTTTTTTCATAAAAATACACGTAAATTGAGAATAATATTCTGAATTCATAAATCAAACGTACTCTTAATCTATTATTCTTAAATAAACTCTTTGAAGTCCTTTACGATTGGAAACCCAGTATTAGTAGTTTTTAGTCATTCAAGAAATAAGGATAACTTTTCCTATCAGATTTGATTAAGTTAATAGGATTGAGTTAATTCAGTTATAACAACGGCAGACGTATGGATCTACGGTCCAATGGAAACTTAATTAGTAAATAAGCAACTGAACATAGAATGCAACTGGCCGGCCTTAGTGCAGAAGAAATTGTCAGATCTCGATATTTTGAAAAGAAAAGTAACCAAAAAGCCTGATAAGAAAAACTCTTCTCACCACCTTAGATCTTACAAGGGAAAAGGTTTTAAATTGAGAAAATCTTAAAGATTCATTTGGTCTGAAAATTTAAATTAAAGTAATTCTAATTATGATTTTAGAATCAGAACTATAATTCGTGATTTTAAGTTTAAATTATAATTCTAAAATTATGATTTAAAATCAGAGATTTGAATAACCTTGAATTAAGAGGGGAGTAGTTTTAGAATCATGATTTAAGTTAGTTTAAAACATCACATCAGATTTTGAATCATGATTCAAAATTATCCAAACCAAACACTAATTTTGAATTACGATTTAGAATCATTGTAAACAAACACTGATTTTAAATCATAATTTAAAATTATGATTCTGAATTTATCTACCAAACACACCAATAATTTATTTTTATTTTCTTCTTTTGGTCGTTTACAATGCATCCACGTGTCCACAACTCAGTATATTTGGGTTTAGAAAGTTGTCTAAAAGTTGAGAGAATGTGCCTTTAGTGTCGGAGAAATGCTAACATGTCGAATCAAACACTCCTAAAAGATATCGGGCACATTTTGTTGGTCAATCACTCATTCATTCAGTACACAAAGAAGATCATTTTTTAGTTAAATCAACGAGAATGGGAAAGTACACAAATCACTTGTGCCTTTCTTATCATACAAATGCTCAAAACACACGTGTTTATAAAATCAAACCAACAATAACCCTAAGGCAATTATACTTATCTTTTCTTAAGAAGTAGGGTGACCTTCAGGGTCCCATCTTCCTGCAAAGTGTTTCCGCCGTCAAATTACTTCTATGCAGCTGCATTACAATAGAAGTAAAGAAACAACATGTTTGTATACAATTTCTTTTAAAGGGTTGCCGACATTATTAATATATGTTATTTCTAAGAAGAATGAAACGAGCTTATTCGTTGATATGGAAGAATATCAAATGAGTGTATTTTATATAATAAGATTATGTATGATTAGGACAAGAGACAATATAAATTTCTATAAGTATAGAAATTCTAATTGAGTCTACCGATGATCATATATAGAATGATATTAATCTTGAATTATTAGCATATTCCTATTTATGGATTCGTATCTTTTGACTTGCCCAGTAAAGCTCTCGACACACTTAGATTTTATCCTTGTCTCTTGGAGACATGGCGAAATAGGTAGTCAAGAGTGCTAATATTATGAGATGGAATCCATTCTTTCTTGAGAAAGAAGCAGATAAATAATTCTCTCGATGATTGATTCGGTACTTGGATTAGTAGGAGCTCTGATTCATGAATGTGTTTTATGAATCACTATCCATTAGAAAATTAAGAGTATTCAAGGATAAAGATATAATTAGAGAGGTTAACGGATTTCACCTAACTCTAATTATGAATTATTTTTGAAGGATCGATCTATATGAAGTAACTATATCAAATGGATGTTTCACAGAAGTAATTAATTGTCTATAATATAAAGAGTGCAATTCAAAGTTTATAACTTTTAGAATTATTAGAATTAACTAATTAATTAATTAAAGAGTTTATTTAATTATTAATTTTATTAGAGCTTGATATTATGGGTTTATGAGTCACCGTGTTCTCTTGTTAATTCTACAATACACTAAAGGTAAAAAAGTAAATTTAGAATGATGAAATTATGGAATTCTAAATTATATCACTCAAAAATAATTAATTAAGAATTAATTATACATTAAATAATGTGATTATTTAATTTAATTTTGGAAAACAAAATGTGGTGGGATCACATAGGCCACACACCCAATCATTAGGTGCAGGGGGCGTGTGGCATAGGGAGGAATCTTACTGAGACTTGCTTGCTTGTTCTCTAAGTTATCTAGTTTATTTGTTTACAAGTTGTCAAATTAGAATTTAAATTTACAAAAAATTTGATTTTTATTAGAATTTGAATTTCGAAACAAAATTGGAAAGCAAATAAAAGAGAAATCTTCTCCTTCTTTAACTACTATTGGCGCCACACACATAGTCTTGGAAACTTTGGTGGCCGAATTTCACAAGGAAAAGGAAAGAGAAAATATTTTAAAATTTAAACGGAAAACTATCTCTAAATTTCAGGAAACTTCATCTTATGTGATAAGATAAACTTTCCATAGAGGTTAGGAGACACTCTATAATAAGGGATTACAGAAAATTAGAAAACACAATTTTCTCCTTCTCCTATGTGATAGGTGTGTAACCTATCAGTTATGGGCATCTAACATTTTGTCAGACAGCGTGCAGCATGCTAGTGACCGACGTGTAACTTTTTCACTACCTTCTTAGTGGCTGGGGTGTAACTTGGCGATTATTGGTATGTAATACGTAGTTGGTTAGCATGTAACCTTGCACCAGTGGGCGTGTAACATTGAGAGAAAAAGAGAAGAAAAGTTTTTCTATTTCAAGTTCCACATTTACATGTGTTGATGTTTGTGAAAGACTTGTGAGACGAGTGATAACTTTTATTGTATTTTCAGGTGTGCCTAGACACACAATCTCGTTAGAATACAAGAATTGATGAGGAAGCCTTGTGGTAGTCTGAGAAATGGGAGCACTTGAATTGTTCGTGGTCAAAGACTAGTGTTATATTCTTAATCGATCGTAAAGTATAATTCTTAAATTAAATTAATTAGATTAATTTATTTTGTTGTTAATTAATATATTTTATAGCGTTCATGAATAAAACGAAAATTTTATACATTGTGAATATACATTATGTACCAAGATCATGACATTAGAATTCAATTTTCAATTCTTTCTGTTAATTGCAAAATAATAATAATAATAATAATAATAATAATAATAATAATAATAATAGTAAATTTCAGTTTTCTTGTGAATTTCAATCTCAACTGCTCCCTATCTTCTTCGCATCTTTGAATTCTTGTCCTAATCTTCACAAGATCTCAGATATTACTACAGGCCTACAATTTTCTGCAGCTTTCTTGTTTTCTTACCATCACTTTTTCTCAAGTGAGTGATATTGATACAACTCGTACTTTATAAAAAGAAATTGAAAAGAAAAAATGACACTTGATTGTGTTCGTAAAAGTACCATCGGACATTTTTATTGACTTAACTCGTATATTTATACTAGTCAGACGACACAAGTGATTTTTTTTTTAAATGATTATACAAATTTTTGGAAGAAAAAAAAGGGAGAGAAAAAAAAAAAAAAAAAAAAAAAAGAAACAATGACAAGGAATAAAAAAAAGTAAAAAAGAAAAAAAGGGAAAAAAGAAAAAGGAAAAAAAAGGTAAAGAACAAGAAAATTAAAAAAAGAAAATAAAAGTAAATAATTAGTTAAAAAGGAAAAAAAAAAAAAAACAAAAAAGGTCACGACAAAAGGGGAAATTTTTCTTTTTTAAAAAGGAAAAACATAAAACGTAAAAATTATATAAAAACAAAAAGGGCAAAAAACAAAAACAAAAAAAATGGTAAAAAAACGTAAAAAAAAAATGTAAAAAAGAAAAGAAAAATAATTTAAGAAAAATTAAAAAATGAAAGTAAAGGTAAAAGATTAATTAAAAGGGAAAAACAACAAAAAAGGAAAAAAAAAAAAAAAACAAAAAGAAAAATAAATTTTAAAAAAAGGGTCACAAGAAAAGCGATTTTTTTTTTTTTTTTTTTTTCAAAGTTCCCCAAAACGCTGGCTGCACGGGGGATGCAATTGCATACAAACTTAGGACTTAAGAGACTGGTATCGCAACTGTAAGTCATTGAAAGACAACATTACCACACTTCTTTTAATTGTTTCTCTCTCTCTTTTTTTTTTTTTTTTTTTTTTTGAATCCTATTGATTCTGGTGTTGGATTTTGGTTTAGCCATTTCTTGTACGACAAGTTAAAGGCAATGCAGAAATCATGATCTATTGACAGGAAAGTTTGATATGGAAGAGGTTTCAAATAAGCGACAATTAAACGACAAAAACAAGTAATCTCAAGTTAGAAGTGGTGTTATGTTTATTATTTACAACATCTCTCGACCATGTTGTTCTTCATCGGCAGTTTTTGTGAGTGCTTTGGGGTGGGACGTTATTGTTTGGATTCCTGCGCATGCCAAAACTGCATGAACAAAAGGAGACAGTTCTCGACGTTTTTTCGCAATCCACTTGCCTTTGGCTATAATATTCTATAGCCAATACTATGGTAATTCCTCAAAAAGAAAATGTACTGTAATATTGCAGCATGGAAGTAATTTGACGGCGGAAACACTTCGCAGGAAGACGGGACTGCCATGACCGCAGGCTCAACAAGGCACAAAACAGGCTGCAATTGCAGGAAGACAAAAGTGTGTTAAAAATATATTGTAAAATGCTTCAAGGTACAAATTTATCAGTGTTTTTTCATCCAAAATGATGAACAAAATTTATACCGTTCTGTTCTTACATTACTAACATGTTGACGTTGCTTGGAAATCTCAAATTTGCTAGCAATAAACAAAAATTTGCTCTGATTGGATTCAGTTTTCTTCTTTTGAAGGGCAATGTGGGATGTTCACGTACTTGCAGATGTAAGGATTGCCAAAATTCTTATCCTGGTTAGACTCCTGTGCTTTAAGATTACAAGCCCATTCATTTTACCGATTTGAGTTTAAAATTTAAATTTTACTACAAAAAAGTCACATTTAACTTTTTTATTACAGTAAAAAATCTCACATAAAATCACATCTCAACTCAAATTAAAAACTCGAATCAACGAACTAAACAAATTCTATATATACTCTTTTATGTTTGCGGCCAAATTCAACTTTCCAATTCCTACGTTCAACTGTTTGATTCCTTATATTTGCTGCCTTGGAAACAATTACCGTTTCGAAATAATAGCTTCACAACGATATGGCGACAAATTCTCTCGCTGAACACGTTTTCTCCTATTTGAAAATGAGGTTAAATGATAGAGATGCTTCAATGGAGAAGTGAATTAATACACAAGCAACATAACATGATCTTAATATCATCGATGTAACATGAAGTAGAAATGGATGCTCTTATTACACGCATGGTTATACAAATGTACAACAAATAATATTGAAAGAATTGCTTATAATAGTTTGATATGAAGCCTTTCGTATAAAAAGAAGAAAATAAAAATAAAATTGTTAATGTGAATAATAAAATAAAGGGAAAACAAAACTAGGGTCTTTCATGGTAGATCGGGGAAAATTCTCTCTAAGAATTTGGTGAATCGACTAGCATACAGGTGTGGCTCAACAACAGAAATTGACATGGGGTCAAATTGCGTTGACTTGTATGCATGCTCGAGTTTCTTTTTCACATTGTATTCCTGCAATATGTCAATTATTCCCATAAAAAGAACAACATCATAAACCTCAAAAAGTTCAACTTCTTCTGAAGAGTCTTCCTCAACATGACAAACCTTCCGCTGTGCCTGCGCCGGCATATTTACTCCCAATTGCACTCGTAACCTGAGAAGAATGCAAGTAAATGTCTGTTATGCTATATTCGCACAATAATAAAACTGCTATCAGATTCAATCTACAAATAACATCGAATCATGGTACACAAAAACTTGTGAATGAAAATGATTGGATTGATAAAAAGTTCCATTCGGTAAAATTCTTTTTTTTTTTTTTTTTTTTTTTTTTTTTCTTTTCTTTTCACTTCATAGGACACACCCGTTGTGTAGCTATTTCCACTTTAGCCTTATCGCTTCACTGCTTTCCATAAACGGGTCTACACACGAAGGAATAACACTCCTCAGATCCAAAATGCCTCTTCTTCCCAGGTGATGCAGGACACACACAATCACCTTATCTTGGAACCCCCTTTGTGTTCGTATCGCCTCCTTTCAACTTTACTATAGTTTTCCTGCAAACATGTCCACACAAGAAGGGACAACCTTCGTCGTTATAAGTACCAGAGACCACCCACTACCAGTTAATGTGGAACACTCCATCATAGCTATTTCAATATCTCATATTTCACTCTATTCCATCCCAAGTGTCTCTATTTTCAGAGTAACCAAGCATAAGAGTAGTGACTCAGTATTGTTGATCACAACTTTACCACTCCAATATTACCCTTAGTCTAATAGAGTTTGCGTTTCAATATTCACCCTTGTTAAACCCAAAGCACCGGTGAGTGTCCTAAATTAAGAGTGCTGTGACCTGTTACTTTCAAATTGGCCAAATCTGAGATGCAATACAATTGTGAGCAATGGCATCAACAAGTGATGGTTATCCATTTGAAGGTAAAGGAGGCTGTAAGTTATTAGGCTTATCATTGCACACACAGAATTAAACATTAATCATAACAAATGTCAAGCAAAAGATTAGTTATGCCAGGGGTGACGAAACATTAGTAAGTAAAAAAAAAAAAGCATAGAAACTACCTTCCAGTACCAGGGAGTAAAACATCAACTTCCTGGTCGCCTAAAGAATATGCTTTTAGTGTCCTTCCTCTGATGTGAGGACCTGGTGCAGTACTGACAGAACTGGGTTCATGAGTTACCAATCGCAGGCCATTAGGAGGAATCGGAAGTTCAGCTTGCAGATTTTCACCTACTCAAATTAGAAAGAAACTATTCATAAGCTAAGACAAAAGTAGAACAAGACAAGAAAGTATTTTCAAATAATAACACCAACGCATACATGGCAATTAACTACCATCTCGCTGACATCGTAAGAGATAATCTATTTTATTCCTTTAAGAATAAAATGTAGCTAGCTGTTGATAAGAATTTCTGTCAAGCCAGTCTAGCAAACAGCAGATCTGCCCGTAGCATTGCACTAAAATCATGTATAATTACATCCGGAAGGTTTACGTCAACTCTGCAGTAAGGTTAAGAGGCTTTTTCACTGAAATGACCTTGGTTACAAAGAGATTATAAACGTTACTATCTCACTTTCTGTCTTTTAATTGTTTGGGTCGGACGTGTTCGATTTTCTTTGAAGCAAGTCCATTAACTTTGTTTCTTGTTCTATGTACAATTTGTAGAGTACCATAGGTAGTTTAAATTTGAGATTTATATTGATTGTTGGAGTGACACAAACCATTCATTCAAAGTAAAGAGAGAAAAAGGATTCTAAAACACTGAAATCAATAACTTGTACAATAACTACCGGTAAATACCAAAAAAAGATTTGCAGAATGAGACGCCTACCGTCATTAGCAAGTAAAGTCTCTAGAGTGTGCCTTGTATCAGGAGGTTCGAAGGACTTGAGCTGCTCAGGAGCTCTAAAATGTAATCCCACTAGAAGGCTATAATCAATTATCTGCTGTGATTCTAAGAACATGCAGTCTAATTTTATTTGTCTGCAAAAAGAGAGAATTCTACCAGTATTACATTTTGTTAATATACATTTTGTATCAATATCATGACATTGGAATTCAATTTTTAATCCTTTCTGTTAAAGGAAGAATTAAAATAAATGAATTCTTTCTGTTAATTGCAAAAAATAAAATTAAAAAATTAAAAAAAAATAGTAAATTTCAGTTTCCTTGTGAATTTCAATCTCAACTGCTCACTATCTTCTTCATATCTTTTAACTCTTATCCTAGCCGTCCCAAGATCTCAGATAATGCTACTGATCTACAATTTTCTGCAGCTTTCTTGTTTGCTTACCCCTTTAACTACTTCAAAAAAAAATATATAAACACAAATATTGAGCTTCATCATCACCCTTTCTCAAGTGAGTGATATGATAAAACTCCGATACTTTATAAAAAGATTGAAAAACAGATATCATACTTGGTTGTATTGGTAGAAGTACCATCAGAAATTTTCATCGACTTACTTAAACAGTGACTGCCGCAATAATTTGTCCATATGAAACTCATATGTCAGATCCAGATCTTTCAATGTGGTATGCTGGCTGATTTTATCTTTCTTTGTGATTCTCCCATGAGTTGATCCTTTCAAATCATAGCGACGATGAATCCGTAGTTCAGTATAGAACATATTCCCCATGACTACAAACCGTACCTGAGAAAACAAAATGGTTAAGAAGAAGAAAAGTAGTGAGCTGAATCACAGATGAGAAGTATGGGCATCTTCTACGATAGTTTAAAGATAGCTCATTTTCTTTTCTTTTGTGCTGAAAGGATGTTCCATAACGCGTTTTTTTTTGTGCTGTGTTTCGTTAAATTCTTTTTCCTCTTTGCTTTATTTTGTTTGCTTGTTAGTCGTTCTCATTGTCGATTACGCTTTATTTCGGAGAGAAAACAAATCATTGAACAAGATGCTTGGGAGAACTAAAAGTAAGTGCAAGTGATAAACTTGTAGACACCTTTCTTCCACCTTTTAACTTTATGCGATGGAGTCCAAAAAATTTCGTAATGAGTGTATTTTCGTGTTCTCCTACATGACGATAGTAATTGGGCAGCATCTTGAGCATTGCCTACAAAAACAAATTAAATGGAAAAGAAGAACAAACAATATTATATATGAACATCCACCACTTTTATCATTAAGGGGATGTTTGGTTGGGGGATTCGTCTCCTGATTCGAATTTAAGTTAAAAATTTCACAAAAAATACATTGGTTCAAATCACATGATTAAGTTTTGAAAAAAACACAACATTGGTACACTATTAAGTTTTGAAAACACAAGTGTAAGCTCTCAAATAATATAATTAAGCTACTATACCACGGAACTAATTTTGATACAAATGCAATGAGTTTCAACATCTTCAACTGCAGTCCATTAGATTATTTCACATGTTATTTTTTTCAAATAAGAAATATCATGATTCATAAATCCAAGAACTTCAGAGTCACATTTTCAGGTAAGAAATTTAACCTGTGAATAAGTGTTTTCCAAATCACGATTTCATTATTTGAAATGCAAAGATTCATAAATGTAACCACTTATCTGTGAAGTATCAGCAAAAGTAATTTGGAATCCACAAATCCCATAATAAATTAGAAAACAGAGTAGTTTGGATAAGAGATGTGTCATGATGACAATGGCCGTACCTCTTTGTCTATTTGACCAGCCAAAAGATGACTAAAAATGCTTTCTTACAGTCTACCTCGCCTCGCCTCATATGACATGCTCTGACTACCAGAGTTTGGGCAAACAAGATAATCTTCTGTTCATTATTTTTTATCATCACACTAAAGTTTGATCGTCATGAGGAGTTTGTCAAAGTCACTCAGAATCCCAGGATCCTATGAGTGGGTGGAAAAGTCTTACGTTTGTACTCCAATAAGTAAATATTTGTGTCACAATTCCCTGAATATATTTAAAAACTGATACACAAGGACGCAGCAACATCAACCTAATTTCATTCTTGATCCTTGGTATCACTTCAGCCCTAAGGTTCTACAGGATTTCCAAGTTAAATGTGAACATCCACAAATTACTTCCATGTGCAAACTGAACTTTGCTACCCTATTTTTATTTGTTTCATGATGTGTAATCTTGTTGCCAAAGTTGACCTGACAAGGACCCTATAAGTTTAAATTGTAATTTTAAACAACTTATCTACAGCCAAAAAAACGTGATAAGGTCCAATAAAAAAATTGTCACTTTCCATTCAGATAGACAAGTGAATCAGATCGAGATGCTACAGCTAGAAATTCAGAGTACAGAAATAAAATATTATATGGAAGTTCAAACCTTAAGTTCCGGCCTTTTTAATGTCTTAATTACAAATCTATCATCATGAGAGAGATAGAAAATACTGCCACTTTTCCCCGGAGAAGAAAGCTCTCTTAGACCATCATCACCACAAATGGACATCATATACTCTGCCGCATCTAACTTGAACATTTCCCTCAAATTCCTAATTTAGGTTAACAAGATTAGAGGAAATACTGAAAGAACTTTCAAATAGCTAATGCATATTGGAAAACAGAATGTATATGAAGTAATCATGTGGGGCGCTTTGTAGATACTAAGAAACTTAGGGGTCTTATTGTTATTCTGGTCATTGATGTACTTTATCAGATAATATTAGGATACATATCAAAATCCTTTATATCCCTCATATTATCCTTTTGTGCATCCCTGATTTTATGTCTTGATTTTTAACTATTTATAAATTGACAGCTCTAAGTAGAGTTTCACAGGTTAAAGAGGGCTATTAGAAGGAGAACAAGTAGTATTTAGTTTGTCTCGTTTTACTTTTAGCTGTGAAGCAAGGTTCCTGAGTGTTTATTATACGTATGCAGGAAAGATAAAGATTAAACTTTTTCCCTTTAAATATGTAGGTAGCAGATAGTCAAAGTCAAACATTAAAAGAAAAGCATTTCACACCAACCGTGTACTAATGCATCATAAAGTATGGTTAATGACTAGTATAAGATATAAACAGGGGAGGAAGTTAAACAAAACAACATGATACATTATGAACTTAAAAATTTGCCAGATTTAACAAGGCAACTAAAGCATAAAAAGAAGCAAAAATCACAACGATGCTTGAACTTTCAAAGTTACTGAGGAAAAAAAAGAAAAGGCAAAGAACCCCATAAAGGTATAAACCTATTAATTCCTTCCCTCTATGAAGACAAACTCACATAAAATTTACAGCATACTAGTTGTTAGGTAGTTTTCTGTTCTATTCGTACTTTTTTTCCGCACAAAAATATCTGGACAGCATGTTTCAATGCTTAATACCATTATTTTTGTCTTTTTCTGGAGTAACTCGAACCAGTCAATTTTACGTGAAATGTAGGAAGACATGATGGATTAACTACCATAATTCCTCTCCTTTTGTTTTCTCCCAACCCCTAGAATCAGAATTTCCCAAAACTTTTGATATTATTGTTATTATTATTATTATTATTATTATTATTATTATTTGGAAAAAAAAAAGGCCTCTGCCCTCTTCAAAGTAATTTCAAATAAAAGATGTGAAAAAATGAAAGGAATACTATTTCTTATTTATGAGACTATGGTAGACCCTTATTAACCTAATGTTACAACTTCAATGGCCAGTGAAAGTGACCTTGACAGACAGATAACCTGTCCTCGAGTGGCTCTCAAGCAAGCAATTCAAATGCATGCATCTCGCACATATAAGATTAGAAAATACCTGAAGACCATAGGGCAATAATCTTTCCAGTAGAAATCAATTGAATCGTGCGGAGGTGTGAACTGGGAACCTTTTCGGGGGAAATACATCCTTATTCTAGCTCGATCTCCAAAATCGGAAGATCGAACTTCACGCACAGGAACCGGTGTGATCTTGCCAACAGTATACCTGTGAACTTCAAATAGGAATTCAGTAAATGTTACAAATCCCAGAAAAGTAGTTTGTTTACTTAAAGAGAAATGGAAAATACCAGGAAAAATTTCACCGCCAAGAGAGAGAGAGAGAGAGAGAGAGAGAGAGAGAGAGAGAACTGCAGAAATGAATTTAATAAGACCACTTGAACTGAATTAATCCATTTAACAGATTGAAATTATATCTCGGTAAATTCTAGCTGCAGATATAGTGATTTAGAAAAGGAAAAAATTAGGCTTATGCATGATTGTTTATATGGGATCACATAGTGAAAGTATCTGCACCTTAATCTGGATAAGAAAGTAATGTTTTTGATTATCACAAAGGAGATTGAAACTAGAGGTCTGAGTTCTAATCAACAAACAACAAATTAGAACTTATTATACACATTAGACTACAGTTAACAGTTGAATTCGAGAAATGATTTTATCCACGCACCCTAAACTGTAAAAGAAAAGATGATAGAGCAAGCAAACCTGATGCCAAGTTGCAAATTAAGTCTTAAATAATGACTCCGACGGCCTTCAAAAATGTCAATGCATGACGCCTTCTTTGCTTTGTCTGTATGAAAGCTATTTGGCTCTTTACATTTTTTTGACAACTCGGTATACTTCCTTATTCTCTCTTTAATAAGAACCCCCTGCATGTATTCCCTTTCATAGACTAAACTGTCACTATCTTGTGACACATATTGACCTCCTTCTGTGGTATTGGACAATGTGCACGAGGGGTCATGGCACAAGAAATTTCTAGAAGAACTAGAAGTTCTAAAATTTTGCTTTAACGATGTAGCCCCGTGCGATATTCGACTTGAACTTTTCAAAAATCCACCAACAGAAATCTTCTCTGATAGACTTCTCTTAACAATTGATCTTTGCTCTTTTCCTTCTGAATTCAATGATGAAGATGACAACAGATGCTTCCCCTCCTTATCATAATCACGAGAGCTACACCACTTCATTAGGTATGGATGTTTACTTCCTGCAGGATAGAATATTCCTTTTCCATCCTTTAGATCCTGACTCCACGTTCCAAAATAGTATCCTCCATCTGCATACTTATAAATGCCATTCCCATGTCTAAGCCCATTTAACCAAAGGCCATCAAAAAGATCACCATTTGCCCATCTCATAACCCCTCTACCACACATTTTCCCAGCTTTCCAACTCCCAATATACATATTTCCACTGTTCCATGTGTACTTACCGCTACCATCATGTGCTCCTTCCTTCCATTGACCTTCATAAATTTCAGAATTACAATATTGCTTTTTTCCAACACCGTGCACAATATTGATCCTCCATGCCCCCCTGTAAATTGACCCATCAGATCCAGTTAAGGTACCAAAACCATGAAGGTAACCCCCAGAGAAATCACCTTCATATCTTGCTCCTGACAACCAGATCATGTTTCCTTTCCCTGTCATCTTACCATTTTCCCAATCACCCTCATATACAGTCCCATCTGACCACGTGTATTTACCGTTACCATGTGGCAGCACTCCATTAAAATTTCCAACATAAACGTCCCCATTTGAGAAGGCTTTCTCCCCAGACCTGGAATTAGTTCAAAGAGATAAGAACACTAGATCAAGATAATGTCACACTTGACCTGACATTCTTACATGAGAACAAAGGGAGAACAAAGGGACACACAGAATTAAGCTGACAAACTTTACGAAATTTACCTTTCAGTATCTTCCATAACCAGCTAATGAAAACCAATTCAACTGCTCTCAATGACTTCTACTAACTTCATCTCTCAAACTCTTTCAAATCTAGACAAGCCATTAAGAAGTTAGAAAAAACTCTCTTCATGCACCTTTACAGCTAACAGCCACAGCAATCGTGCACCCCTGTATTCAACCATAAGAGAACAAGTCAATATAAGCATAATCAAAAGCATTCAACTTTTGTTGTGGGCAATTTACTAGTTCTTGGGCACTGATTTAGATTAGCTTTGTGATGGCCAACAAAAATGTTTGATTTCATATTCTCATTATATTGCTTATGATGGTCCCCAATCATGTTTGTATCTGCTTTGTGATTGCGCAAAAAGTTAAACAAACACTTGGCTAACTAAATTTGATACTTTTCGGTTAAGATAAGTTAACTAAGTTGAAATTTTCATTTTTCTGCAGCTCTTGAATTAGAAGAAATTGATTTAACCAAACCTAACCGAAAAGTACACACTAGCTGTTAAAAGAACCAATTTTGACGAAACAAAAACATGAATTCATTGATATTGCCAACATAAAATTTGAGAATATCCCAGTTCACTATTTGATTCAAATTACTTATTTCTAACGATATCCTATATTTCTAACAATACAAGAACAAAAATCCTAGGATAAAATATTACAGTTGAACTCATTTCTAGCTCAAAACTTCTGCTTTTTTGCTCACAAACAAACATGTTATTCAGAGAGAAACGAAAAACACAATAAACCAAAAACAGAACAATAAGTCACCACTCGTTTCCATTTGAAATTCACTTTTCTCCATTATTTCTCCTTCAAACTCCATTTCATTTCATATATTCCATTGAATTAAATCAGAAAAAACACTGATTCGAAGCAAAAACGATTGGTTTTCGCTCAAAATTTGAATGCAAAAAAAAAAAAAAAAAAATATTTCCAAATGAGGAAAACGAAAAGGAAGAAACTCACCTCGATTTAGACCGGAAAATGGAACGCCAACCAGCCCTAACCAGACAGCTTAAAGAGGATGAATTGATTTCCAAATTGAAGAAGAAGCCCTTTTTATTCAAGTATAATAAATATATAATAATATTACATCAGTTCGTTCTTTTCCCCTACCAAATAAATTAATAAACAATTAATTAATTAAAAAATCACATCAAATTGAACCCACCATTGTCTTTTCCTTCATGTGGAGATCCTTCTTGAAATTGACACTTCACCACTCATATCTCTCACTGTTTTTATTTTTTTACTATTTTTTTATTTTTTTTGTGTGGTTAAAATTGTAATTAAAATGTTAATTTTAATGGTAAATAAAATTTAAATTTATAGTGTAAAAAATAAAAAAAGAAATTCTTTTTTATTATTTAAAAATAATTTAAACTGTTGAATTTAATTTTTAATTAAATTTTATTTAATAATTTAATTAAATTTAAATAAAAATATAATTCAGACTTTACTAATTAAGGATTCTTTTAGTTTGTTGATTTGAGTTTTTAATTTAAGTTGAGATGTGACTTTATATTAGAATTTTTTACTGTAATAAAAAAATTAAATGTGATTATTTATGAGAGTTTTTTACTATAACAAAACCCGAATTAGCAAAATAAACATGGCCTAAATATGAATTTAAATCTTATTCTCATTTAAAAACTAAGGACTTATTCACTTTGCTGATTCAAATTTATAATTTAAATTAAAATATAATTTTATGTAAAATTTTTTTATTATAATAAAAAAATTAAATGTGATTATTAATAAAAAAATTTTATTATAATAAAATTTAAATTTTAAATTTAAATCAATAAAGTGAATATACAGTAATAAAATAAACAGAGTCTGAATTAAACAACAATTTCTCTTTAATTAACTCATCTCTTCTGTTCTTTTCTAAACAAAAGAAAAAAGGGGGTAAAAAAAAAAAAAGAGGAAAAATTTGTTAACGTGGCTTTCTGACCAACATGCATGACCGACAAGTTTGTTCTTTTCTTTTCCCTGTTTCGAGTATTACCCTTTTCCACTGTGCCTAATCGTTGGGACTGGACAATTTGTGTCGGATTGGTAAAAAGGGTCCCAAATCTCTTTAATGAATCAAACTAAATCTGACCTAAGTGTTAAGACATGGACACGTGTGTGGGATTTGTATTTAAATATTTCTTAAAATTGTGGGATGAATTGACAGCCACGTGGGGTCCACTGGAAGTCAGTGGTTGTGATTGGAGGATGCGTGAACCTGAGTTGTACGTGATTCTCATGGGTTTATTATAAATTTATTTTAAGACTCAATTAATTTATTAATTTAAAATTTAAATTAAAATATAATTTTATGTGAAAATTTTTTATTATAATAAAAAAATTAAATATAATTATTTTTAATTTTTTTATTATAATAAAATTTAAAATTTAAATTTAAATTAATAAAATAAATATGACTTTAAATGGAGGCTCATGAGAAGGGAACATCATCGGGTTGTGCTGGGCTGCGCTACTCTGTTACCGGGTCCACATGCAGATTCCCTTAGTTTGTAATTCTACCTTCGGTGCTGCGTAACTTTTTTTTTATATATAATTAATATTTCTTGTGCTTCTAAATTTTAAAATTATTTTTAATTTATTTTTTAAATTTTAAAAATTCTTAATTTTACTTCTTAAATTTTAATTTATCCCCACTCAATCCATTTTGTTAGTATTTATGTTAAAATTAAATGAAAAAAGAAGTTAAATATTGTCACTTGTTTTTTTTTATTTATTTTTAATAGAAGGTCAAAAAAATGACCATATGTGATCACAACATTCTCTTTTTCTCCGTTTGTATTTAATGGAAACTCTAACAAAAAGAATTAAATAAGATTAATTTAAAATTTAGGTGAGAGCTTTTTTTTTTTCTTAAATTTGAAAAATAAATTAAGAAGAAATTTAAAGTTTAGGAGGTACCAATAAAAATATATATGTCCATATTATTTTAGTAATTGGACTCTATAGCACCTCATGCAGTAGAGCAATGTGTTACGTACGGATGTTATTTTTAATATATTATAAACAATTCACAATATTACTTTACCTTTTCTTGAACGTAGACATATAAGAGGAGCCATTTCAAAATGGTAATTTATTTTAATGGGGATAGGTTAAAACTCTACACAAGTAGTGGGTCTCATTAACTTAGGTTTCACTTATCTACTTAATCGGTTTTAGTCTTATAAGAGCAACGGAGTTTTAACCTTATTAAGATGAATAAAGATGCTCCATTTACATCACATGGATGTGGCACCACTCACACCTTTTTTTTTTTTTTTTTTTTTTTTTTTTTTTTATAAAAAAAGGAATTTAGTGGTGCATTTCATGTCTCCTAATCCCTTTGACTATAATAGTAATTTTAAGGACCACAGAATGTGTAGAAATGGCCTAAACTAATTTCTCACTAATTATCTAACTAGTTATTCACACGTTTTAAGTTAGTAGTGTCCATTAGGCAGACGGCGTAACACGATATACCACAATAATTAAGTATAAATCGTGTCACTCACGCGTTTTAAATTAAGAGTGTCCATTAGACAGACGACACAACACGATATACGACAATTAAGTGTGGATCGTGTCCGACATGCATCATGCATATCACATATATGCATATACGGTAGCCATGTCTGAGATACAACTAACACTCTAGATTGGGTGGATTTTGTCTAGTGTTCATGAATACGTGAGCATGTCGATCCTTACCACAACACAACAGGGCCCTAACCATACATTATTTAACCTGCATTAATAATAGGGGATGCTGCTTGCCTGCCCATATACACAATATAATATATATATACACGCGCAGCACGTGTGGGCGCTTAAAATATTATGACATATTTAGTTCGTTAATTTAAGTTTTTGAATTTATGTGAGAACTTTTATTATGTGAAAAAAATTAAATGTGATAGCTTTTTACTTTCTAATAAAAATGTTAAATGAACGACTATTTTTGAGAACTTTTGCTACAAAAAAAAAATCTCATAAACAAAATATAACTTTTTTGCAAAATTCAAATGAAATGAATCGGACCTTAAAACTTTACATTAAATAAACTTATTAGTTTATTAATTTATTTATTAATCTATCCAAAAAGTTTAAACCGTTTAAAAATATACCAATAATATATAGTTTTATATTCAACATATTTAACATTTATGTGTATGACTGGAAATAGGCAAATGATGAGTAAGTAAATATTAATTAAACCAACTTAAAAAGAAACTAGAAACATGTTAAAAGCTCATTAACACTAATTTTAAATGGCATAAATTTAATATGCAATCACAAGAATTTAAATTCAAGACCTCTTATTTTGATACCCTATACACTCACTTATCAATTATTTTGAGAGGATGAAATCATTGGTTCTCAAGCCATGATATGTATGATAACAGTGACTGAATCAAAAATTTCGCAAGTGGGGAACAAAGCAGTTGTGAATATAACAAATGGATAATATCTTGATTATAATTATCAATGTAATTGTTCTTAAGTGAGTAACAAGAACAATATAGAGATATAAATAATGAATAAGCAACTCAAAGTTAACAAAAAAAAAAATGTATTTATCAAAATCTTATCGAGTGATGTTTGATAGGGTTTATGAGTAGATAATGAACTTTTCAAAATCTAGCAATATTAACTCTTATCCAAATGAGCGAAAAGATTACATAATGAAATTCAAAAATGAGATCGAAGATTACAATATATGAGCCAAAGTGTTTGAAGACACATAATATATTAAAAAGTGTTTAGTATGAAAATTTGTGTCATGGTTCAAATCATGGTTTGTGACTTATTATAATATTTTTTTTTACAAAAAATACACGTAAACTGAAAATAATTTTGAATCATGATTCTGAATTCGTGAACTAAACGAGTTGAAGTTTGTAATTGCATGGTATGCATGAAACAAATATAATACTATAATATCCTTGTTTGATTTTTTTCATCATTTTAATCTCCATCCTTCCCAATATTATTAAATTCCCAGATTAATATAATCCCATGTGCTTTATATATGTTGACGATCGATTAAGCAACTTCATTGTGGTAACGCAACTACTTTCGTTCTAAATACGCTACTTTTTCGCAATTAGTGAAGATCAGGTTAGCATATATATATATATATTTATTTAATATTCCTTTCATAAAATATTGTGGTTAAGAGAAAAAGCTTTTAGAGACTTTTAGTTTAAAATTTGAATGATTCGTTTATTTTCAATTTAAAATTTTTTTGGTTAAAAATACTGTAAGAAAACGTTTATTCTGATTCAAATCATTTTAAATTTATAAACCAAACATTTTTATTTGTTTGCAAAAAAAAAAAAAGGTAAAAAAAAAGGTAAAAATATTTTTTGGCTACATAAAATATAAATTATATAATCATGTAGGATAAATAATTATATACGAATCAGATTCTGGGGGAAAAGAGAGAGAGAGAGAGAGACAAAAACATAGATTGAGAAAATAAACAGAAATTGTAAAGAGAAAGTTGTATCGGGCAAAAAGTAAATAAATTGCCATTAGTGTGAATATGAAAATTGGCTCATATCTAACACCTTAACCTTTTAAGATATATAGATTGATAAATTAATAATAAGAAAGTTAATTTGGATAAAAAGAAGGGCAAGAACAAAAAATATAAAATTAATTTAGGGTAAAAAGTAAAAGAAAAAAAAAAAGAGAATCTCTTTAATAGTCCTTGTAAAAATAAATTACCGATAGTTCTTTATTCTCAACTGTTAAATTTATATCAAAATTTGTATCTTTTGCATATTTTTCGATTTTGATCAAATTTAATGATTAAAAATTAAGACTATCATGACGGATTATTAAAAAAACTCAAAAAAAAAAAGAAGATAAAGAAAAAAAAAACCATTAAAAAATAGTCAACTCAGACAAGCGTTTCAAAACATTGTTCATTGACCAGTGCTTTTTGAAATTTATATGTAGTTAGATTCTAACTATATCTTCAGAATTCACACGCTCTTTTTGACTAAAATTTTGATATGGTCCTTATTTTAGGAATCTGATCCCATATATTTTATATACCCACTATTATTCTGAGTTCATTAATGAATCTCTTAAAGCCTCAAAACTACGCTCAAGGATATGTCCAATATAATTTATGTGCTAAAAATTATGCGACCTTTAATGAGCTTGAACATCATATATATTACGTTTGTTTCTAGATAGGAAGCATCTTATAATTGGACTTTTTGACTAATTTTGCCATTAATGCTTTCTCATGCAACAATTTCACTTTATTCTTCATGCACGTGGAACTCTTTGGGTGCAATTGGAACTGTTTTTTTTAGAAGTTTTTAAAAACGTTTTCATACGCCTTTTAAGACTTAAAAATAAAAACGGTTTGTAAATAGTATTTATTTAATAATTATTTTAAAAACGAAACAAATAACAAAAAGTAGAGTGTGAATAATTTTTGTGAATGAATTAGAAAATGATTAAAAGTTATTTTACCTTTTTTATTTTCATTTTCTAATACTTATTAACAATGTTATAATATATTTATTAATAATTATAACCAAACACAATTTCATCATTTTTATTATACTCAAAACAATCTTTTAAAAAATTAACAAAACACAATTCAAAATTAGTCCTAAAATGATTCTCAAAACAATCTCATTTTTATTTTTATATTGAAAATAAAATCATTTTAAAAACATAATCAAACGGGCCCAATGAAAATAGTTTTTGTGAAGAAAGTAGAAAACAATTTAAAGTTGTTTTCTCATTTTCATTTTTTAGTATTTATCAATAATGTTATCTTAAATAATTATTATTAATTACTAATTATAAATCATATTAACTAATAATTAATAATTAATAAATAGATATGATTAATAACTAATAAATAGAAACTAATTACTTAATTATTAATTAAATATTAATTTATTATTATTAAATATGTGATTTATTAATAAAATAATAAATAATAAATAGTAATTAATTATTTAGTTAAAGGTTAATTGCCAAAATTGATTTTATAGTATATTTATAATAGAATATTTAATTATAGGTTATTGAATAAATAACTAATTATTAATATATAAATCATATATTATATCAATTATAATCTATTAATTATTAAATAGTTGATAAATAAAAAACAAACAGTAATTACTCAATTAATAATTAATATTAAATTAATTATTAATTATGTAATATACTAATCGATAGTAATTAATAATTGATAATAAGTAATTGATAATTATTTAAATAATAATTATCAAAAATTGATAATTTAATAAATCAAATAATAGAGTATTAAATAAAAACTAATTAATTAATTAACTTAATTATTTAATTATAAACAGAATCTAAAAATTAATTATTTAATTATTTAAATATAGAATTATTTATTATTAAATTAATTTTATATAAACTAATTAATATTTACTGTTAATATAGTAATTACTTAATTAATTACTATTTTTTATTAAACTATTAAATAATTATATACATTACCAATATAATGTATTTAATTATAATATCCATTATTAATATATTATTTTTTATTTAATTTATTAATTATTTAATATAATTTATATACATAGTTTTTCAAAATATAATAAACATGGTTTCACATTTTTATTAATGAAAATAATAAAAAATCCAAAATTAATTAATATATTAAATTTTTAAAAACAATCTCATTTTCACTTTTATAGTGAAAACAAAATTATTTTGAAAACATTACCGAACGGGCCCTTTGTTTTCTTCTTTTCTTTTCTTTTTGAGATAGATTTGACTAATTAATTATATGATGGTACTCTACTAGATTCCAAGGAAAACAAAGAAATTACTAAAAACAAAATAAAATATACGACATGCATATCTCATAATAACATTGAATATCTTTACGTACACTCGTAAAACTTTGCACTATTTTGGATAATAAAAAAAAAAACTTTGTACTATGACCTAATCATTCTACGTACTTTGGTCCACAAATTGTTTAATCACACTATTTAGACAAAAATTAACTGTATGACGTTTTAAGAGTTAGGGGCTCAATATGAGATTCAAAATAAACCTCAGAAACCATTCATGAGATTAACCATGTTTTAAATAATTAAGTGAGGGTTAAGGCGTTTAATACTTTAATTTGGAAAATATTGTTGCCTAGATTAGATAATGTATCCTACAATATATAATTTAGTTAGGACAAAAAAAGAAAACGTAAAACCTTCATCCGGCCGGCAGTAAGAAGTTGTCTCTTGGAATTGCTCCAATTTCTTGTATATAATGATTAAATTTAAATATATATGAAACACTTGTTTAATCTAGTGAACAAATATTATTATTTTATATGGATCATAATTATATTTTATATCAAATATAATTGTGTTATTATTTAATTAAATTATGGTTACCTTTCTTAAGTGCTTCTACTCTTAAATGAATTTTTGAATCCGTTGAATCCACGACTGATGTGGGGAGATTTGAATATTACTATTCTTTATATATATATATATATATATTGTCGTTGGTTCTAGCCTAGAAATTTAGTTTAATTTTGTTATTAGTATGTTGTTTATCTTATTTGTCATTTTGTTGTCGTTTATCTTAGTAGATATTTTATAATTATTTTATAAGTGGACTATATATATAGCCAATTTAACTATTGTATTAGGAAGACTTTAATATTTTAATAATTAAATTAGAGTTGAGTTTCCTCTCCAATTTAGAAGTTTTCTCATTTGTGGGTTTCTTTTAGGTAGATTCGAAAATTTTTTGTCTAGATTAAGCCGGTAAAACATCATTCTATTCATTTCACTGCATCAACAACCACATGGAACATAACCCTTCTTTCTTTCTTTGCTTTTTTTTTTTTTATAGGAATTTCTTTCTTCGTTTTTGTTTCTTTGTTTTTAATTTTTTTAATTTTTTTGCTTGAAAAGAGAACCACCCAAGTCACTGCATGCACCATTCTCCCAGGTGGAACCTTCAAAGCGAGATGTGGTGGTTATTCGTCTTTATATATTTATATTGTGTATATTACACACACATGACACAAATGATAAAGAAATTTACATCACTTTATGCTTTATTATTTTTTCTTTTTGTTAATTATATGATGAAAAGAACTAAAGGTTCATTTATGGATTTTATTTAAAATTTTTTTTTTTGTTAATTTTTATAAAAGAAAATATGATGATGAAAATAATTTAAATCGTGATGGAACTCAAAACATATTCATTGACATATATATTCTTGCCGGCGTCCCACTTTTCTCCTTCTCAAAGCAAAGGACACCCACTAAGTTTTTAGTGTATAATACACATGGTATATCATTATCAATACTTAATTCAAATACTCTCTTCTTTATATATTTAATGTAATTATTTATAATTTCGACTTTCTTTTCTTCTTCCTCTATTTTTTAAATAATTACTTTCTTCTTCTTCTTCTTCTTCTTTATTTGGGAAGAAACCTGCACGTTTGAACATGGCTTTTTAAGAAACCAGCACGTTTAAATATATATATATAAGATGGTTTTTTTTGCCGTTGCACATATCCATGTATTCTTTTTTTAAAAAAAACGCATATTGAAATTTTACCAAAAAAAGTAAAATCATAAAAATATATTTTAAATAAAAAATATATATACAAATATATATATATATATATGTATGTATGTATAAGGGAACAAATGCATTCCCCCCATCATCCTTTAGAATAAATAAACAACCATCAGGGAGAGTTAATTAGGTTGTTTACCACTTTTAAGAACAATTAATTGTTTTTATCACTTAATATTTATAATTCATTTGATACATCTCACTTTTACTTGAGACCCTTTTACTCTTAGGTGATAAATCACAGTTTATCCGTGATTAACCCTAATTTATGAATAATTAACCCCGTTTATTAATAATTAACCCCTAATTTAATTAGTAATTAATTAACTCGAGTTTATCAATGATTTATTATATTTGGTTTGAGGTCAACTTTGTTTTTTTTAACTTTTAAAAGTGGTTTGTTTCAAACTTCCTCACAGAAGTAGTTTAATTGAATAGCAGTACTATAGAAGTGATATTTATGAAAATCACCCCATCCACAATGGGTGGAATTAAATTAAAAAACATTCTTATAAAAGAGAAAAAAAAAAAAAAGAATTCGCCTAATATTAATTAGGTTTTTTTTTTTTTCACTTTCAACATTTGCTTTTGTGAAAAAAGTCAACATAAATTTATGTATTAATAAAATTAAAACGGTAATTTGCACGAAAACTTTGGAACTTTTTGTTATTTATAAGTTGATCAACTTTTAACTTTGACGTTTAAGACTCTAAATGATATTATATATATATATATATATATAATAGCATATATAAGTAGAAATAATTTGAAGTGTATCTTTATACTTTTACAACTATATTTAAGTACTTTTGTTAATTATACTAAGATTATTATGATTCTTAATTCAGGATTATCATTGCTTTAGGAACTAGATTTATTTTCAAATTAGAAAATATTAGATTTGTTTTCGGATTTTTCTCCCATAAATAGAACGCTTAAAAGTCCTAAATAGACCACTTTAAGGTTAATGTTATTTTAAGATTGGTTAATAAAAAGATTATTTTCATAATTACCTCCCAAAGTATTTACCTTATTTTAATGTGTCTCTAATTTTTCAAAATAGTTCAAAACACTCCTTGAAAATAATTTCTTGTTCACTTCGTTGATTTGAATTTGTAATTCGAGTTGAGATGTGATTTTATGTGAGAGCTTTTTACTGTAATTAAAAAGTTAGATGTGACTGTTTTTGAGAACTTTTTACTATAGCAAAACTCAAATTTTAAACTCAAATCGGTGAAGTGAACAGGGCCTAAAACTGTTCTATCCACTTTTGTGTATCAAATAAATGGAAATTGCATGCGTGAGCATTTAAGTAAAAACGTGTAGGATAGGCCAATTAAAACTATTAAATTCTAATTTAACATATAAAAATGATTAAATCTTCAAACAACAAAAAAAAAACTGCAGAAAAGAATAGGGCCCGTTTAGTTCACTGATTCGAATTTTTAATTCGAGTTAAGATGTGATTTTATGTGAGAGCTTTTTACTGTAGTAAAAAAGTTAGATGTGATTGTTTGTGAGAGCTTTTTACTTAAACAAAACTTGAATTCTAAACTCGAATCAGCAAAATAAACGGGCTCTCTCATCCCCTTCCTCCTCTCTCTCTCATAAAACCCATAAATTTTTTATTTTTATTTTTATTTTTTACTCATTACTAAACACTTGGCACAATGCTTATTGCTTAAGGACATTTTATTTAGTTAATAGTTAAAAACAAATTAATTACCAAAGTGGTCCTTGCAATGAAATCCACATTTGATGTTGCAATACATGATAAGAAAGCTAGGCTTTTGGTAGATCTATATATATATATATATATATATTAGTATATACGACTACATGCATATAATTGGCTCCCAATTACTTTTCACAATAGATTTTCTTGAGTTGTCAATGGGACCCATTTGGGATCTGAACCGGAAACAAACTGATCCTGTCGGACCATGCATTTAGCTCATTGGGATCGATATGAGAAATGCATTTCCAAACCGCACTATTGCACTTGAAACCACTCCCAAAAGCAATTTGCCAAACGCGGTCTCCTTTCTTCATTTTTCCCTTTGCCTCCAAATAGCACAGCTCATACCATACTGAAGAGGAAGAAGTATTACCAAACCTATACAATGTCATTCTTGAAGCCTCTCCATCTTCCTTCTCCAACTTTAGGTTCTCTTCAAGACCATCAATCACACCCCTTCCCCTGCATGTATGCAAAAATGCTCAAAGGCCTTCTTGAAATTAGGAACGAAAAGCCCCCCACCGCCGCCGCCGTGGCGCCGGTTATCGCCCCCCGGCGGAGGCCTAACTCTCCGCCAAACCGTCATCCACGCGTAGCGGAGTTGCTCGGAGTACGGTAGCACCAAAGGGCCTAACTTGGACACGTTGATTTTTAGGGCTTTGCTAGCGACGTGAAGAAGTGATCTTGAGATTGACACCCCAACTTTACCGTCATCATCTTCGTCTTGGAAAACGGATTGGTAAGCTTGATCATCTGATCCGGTGTGCGTTCGGACGAGGTGTCGGAGCTCATACTTCGCCGTCGACTTGTCCTTCTTTCGGTTCGATAAGAGGATAGCCGCTCCGCCCATTCGGAACAGGATATTGGCGATCAACATGGATTTCTCTTTGCCTGTATAACCATTGGGAGACACAGCTTCCATGCTGAGAACCAAAGCTAAGGAGTTCTTGTGAACTCTTAGCAAATCTTTCGCCAAACTTATCGCCAAAATCCCGGCACTGCAGCCCATTCCGCCGAGGCTGACACTCCTCACGTCGCTTCTGAATCCGAACCTGTTTATGATCATCGAAGAAATCGACGGCGTAGGGCAAAAGAGGCTGCAGTTTGTGACGAGAATGTCAATGGTTTTCGGGTTTATGTTTCGTTTGGAGAGGAGATCTTCAACGATGGTGAAGAGAACTTGTTCGATCTCGGCGTTTGCGACGTGGAAAGAATCGCCAGGAGGCATTTCATGGACTGAAATAGGCATGCAAGCCTCGCTTCCAATGCCTGATCTCCATAAAACCTTCTCTTGGAAGTCCAAGCTCTCTTGGTCAAAGACATCGGCGGCTTCCGAGTGTTCGATGAAGTGAGATTCGGGGACGCGAAGGGAATCAGGCGGCCGGTAGCAGGCGAAATCGACCAGGTAAACGGGCACGGGTTTGATCCACAAATAGATCAGAAGAACAACGATGATCAAAGTAGGTGTTACAATGGTGATATGAGGATTTGAGAGAGAGAAACATCTGAGTAATAAGTTGCTAATTATGATGTTCTCCATATATAATCGAAGACTGTTGGAAATAGCTAATTGTTAATGGTGAATTACTAGGACTTTTTAGGTATAATTTTGCATCCCTATATAAAAGAGGAAGAGTTTGACAAGGTTTTGCAAGTAAAACAGGAGTTTATAACTGTCATTGCAGGAGTGTTGTGATCTTGTTATATCACGTCATGCATGCATGTATATACGGTGCAACTGTATAACTAATTTTGCTGATAAATGAAGTTACCTACTCCGGGGAGAAATATATTCAGATGAATCGATTGATCAAAGAGTTGTAATTTGTCAATATCATATCATATGTTTAAGAGCCAAAATAAAAATAAAAAAAATTTGTTTAGGCGAATATCTTCTAAAACAGCCCGTTTAATTTGCTGATTCAAGTTTTTAATTTAAATTAAGATGTGACTTTACGTGAGAGCTTCTAACTGTAGTGAAAAAGTTAAATGTGACTACTTTTAAAAGTTTTTTACTGTAGTAAAACTCAAATTTTAAACTCAAATCATTAAAATGAATGAGACTTTTTTTTCTTCCGCATAGTATATATGTAACTATCCCGGGGAAATCACATTATTTCAGGACTCCTATAGTTTCTGAAATGTCCCACAATTTCCACTAGAATTCTAGATTGCGGCGGTTGATTTGTCATGAGCATTGCATGCATGTAGAGATAACAACGTCTATTCTATTTTCAGAGCTACAAATAAATAAATAAATAATAATAATAATGATGATGATACGTACCAAACAACAACAACAGTAGTAAGAATAATAATTATTATAATAATAACGTAAAAGTAAAATGAAAGTAAAAGTAGAAGTTTGTAAGATGCAACTTCCTGATATAAGGGGGAAAAAAAGTTTACAATGTGTCCGAATGTTACAAGTAGTGAAGTACCGAGTAAGCAAAATAACATGGTACACCATGTTCACTCAATAATTTTTCTGCCAAACTTTATAATCTTTAGACCTCTCTAATACAAATTCTTTGTCAAGTGTATATTTGACATACAAAAGTATAATATAATATGTTATTTTCATTTTTACTCCAATACATAATGCTATTTAAAATGCTAAAATTCACTTTTTCTATAAGCATTAAGCTTTGAAAATTATAAAAATAATCTTTTGATGTTAAAATAATTTGAAAAAAATAAAAGTTGTATTGATTAAATTAAAAAGTAGCCATACCAACTAATAAGACTCAAATGTCAAATTTACCATACGCTATACTTGATAAGAAATTTACTACAAAGTATAGCATTTAGTAAATTTATCACAACAATAGCATTGCATTGAAGAGTATTTTTACACTCAAAAATTAAATTTATAATTAGCACATCAATTATAGATATTGCATTGGAGATACAAGGTAGGAAATTATACTTTTATTATGTAGGTGTCGATGAAGTGGTTTGAACCCAGGCCTTGTGGTAGCAAAACCAAAAGCCTGACCATTCCAACACCCCACGGCTAAAAAGTAAGCTTTTACTGAAGTCAAACTGCATCAACAGTGTATTCTTGCGTATGTTTGATATCCCATTTTTATTTTTATTTATTTATTTTTGAGTGAATATACATGAATGAAAATATTATTTTATTGACATCAAATTATGTTTGTGATTGTTTAACAACTACAAAAAAAAAAAAAAAAAAAGGACAACAAACGAACTATGTTTGTGATTCCGTAGTTGATACAGTAGTGTACGATACCTCTTCCTTGTACTCATTTTCTTTAACCTTAGTCCAAGAAATCTTCCATATCTCGAGTAAACTTTGCCTGCATTAAAGGGGTCGCAGCTTATGCATGAGAGAGAGAGAGAGAGAGAGAGAGAGAGAGAGAGAGAGAATTTAACAATGTACACACTAGAAATCGAGATATGAAAATGCACAGGAACAGCAATTTGAAACGACAACCATGCAAGGTGCACAAATTTTTGTTCCATAAAATGCCGAAAAATATAGAGTCCAGGGAAAAAACCATCGTCTAAAAACACAATACAATTGGGATAGCTAGTATTAGCAGAAACGCCTTTGACTCTGTGAATTGTTAGACAGATACCAACTCAAGCAATAAGCCTATTCAAAAACCATGAAATATAAAAGGGGCATCATGTCAGACTCGGATACACACCGAAAAATGAAATCCAACATTTAAGTATGACCTATAAACCAAAACCAGTAAAAGGAAGCGACAATCATTATGAGGGCCATCTTAGTCTTCCTTTAAATTTACAACCTGAAGCATGTTTACAAAAAGTTTTCAGCTTAGGCTTCTTCCACTAAATAATAAATGCACGCTGATTAACCCACTCAACCCAACCCATTATAACTCGAACCCGACTAACCCGATCAAGAGATCAACCCAAACCACCCAACCCGACTATTAATTGGGTGGGTTTGGGTTGAGTTTTTCTTAGCCTAACTTAACCCGAACCCACCCAAACTATTTATATATATAAATAAATATTTTCCTACCTTATAATATATAGTATTTGTCTTGTGTTTTACATCATTTACTTGACAATTTATTATGTTTTATGTTATATAAGTTTTATTATTGTTTGTTTGTTGGTTTACAAGTTATATATTTAAACTTATTTTGTATATATTTTATTTTCATATTAGGTTATAACTTATTAGATAATTTTAGAGCCTTATAAGACTAATTTTATGATGAAAGTTAGCTTCCTTTTTATATATTTCTTATTTAGAGTTCAATGATTAGTTTTATTTTTTTTTTCATTTTTTATTTTTTTATTATGTTTAATCAACCCACCCAAATTTTAATTGGGTGGGTTGATTTTAAACTTTGAATTGATTGGGTGGATTAAATTTGAAATCAACCCACCCAAACTTGATTGGGTGGGGTGAAAAATCTCAAAAACCCACCCAACTTACCCCGATGTTCACCCCTAGGTCAATTTGCTTAACCTAGTAAGCTTATGAAGCTCAACAGCATAAAACTAGTAACTAACAAATCAGATCTACCATGTTCGATACCTATCATTAATCCAAATAAGTACATAAGTGCAGAAAAACACATTTTCAGAAGTTTTAAGCGAGGAGGATAGACAAGATACACTTGTTTAGAGAGCAAAAAGGTCCTGACAGAGAGTTTAGGTTGGTCAATTACAAGAGAGAGCTGAACAAGTAAAATTCTTCCAAAAACAAATACATTTCCGATTCTAAGCAACGTGAAGGTTTATTAAATTCATAAGAAAAAGACAGGAGAGGTAGGACTATCAATGAAGTTTTGTAAATCTTAAAAATAATATATATTAAAACATATATTACAAGCAAGAAAAGATGTAAAATAATAAAATACGAGAGATGTGTTTCTTCCGGAAAAGTAGGTATGTGAAAGGAATTTTTCTATGATTTGATTCCTTGAAGAAATTGCGACCATGTTGACAAGATAGAACACTGGGAATATAAATGAAACTAAATCCAAAAGAAAAAAGTATCAATGAAAATAGTAAAATACTGAAGAGTGTATAATCGACAGCAACACTTACCTATTTGTTTGAACAGTCCTCTTTGCCAGCATAAGCGTCAGGAAAACAGGAACCATTGCCGCACATAAATGCTTGAGTGTATGCCCGCTTACAATGTGATGTGTCCAACCATAAATCACCTTATCAGCAGCTTCTTCCACCTTGGCTAAAAGATAAAATCCTGCAATTTCTAGCAAAAATTATGCAATCTACATGGCAAAAAAGCAAATGAAATCTCAGAACAGAATAGAGGAAGCCATATCATGAGAAACACAAACCTGCAGCCCAGAGCCAGTATGTTGAGTGTGTGTACATTGGAGGCAACAAAATAGCCATCACAGGAATGACAATGCAGGGAACAAACTGGACCAAAGCATATGGTCGGAGATCATCAAAAAACCTTGAAAAAAAAATGTGAAACGGCAATAAGACTAATATTAGAGATAATATAGAATCGAAAAAGCTCTAAGCTGTTCATTCTTTTGCATTTGCATTAGCTGTTTCAGAAGCAAAGTGCGGATACTATGCTTTAATTGTGACTTTAGATAAAATAGACATTCTAACATCAGATAGAATTGTCAAAAAAGTAAAGATGGAACAATAACAAATACACTTCCACACTCCAACTCTGGTTTTACCAACACACCATCACTTAAATAGCTCTTCATATTATTTACATTTACCTCTCTAAAACTCCTTTTATACTAGAACCGAAGTTCTTCACTGGTTATTCAAGTTTTTCAATGAGGAAGGCAAGAGCTTAAACTCGTATGAAATACCAAGTTTGATTAAAAAAACATGATATGACAAGGATAAGTATACTCTAGTCAATTGAGGAGAAAAAAAAAAAAAAACATGATATGACAATGATAAGTATACTCTTATCAATTGAGGAGAAAAAAAAAATGATATGACAAGGATAAGTATACTCTTATTAATTGAGGAGAAAGAAAGAAAAAAAAAAGAAAAAAAAAAGAAAAGAGAAAGAGAAAGAAAGAAAGAGAGAGAGATAAGTTTGGTGCTTGCCTCCAATACAATATACTAACTAGACCCGCCAAAAGTAGAGGAATGATAGATATTGTTCCCCTTCGCTCATCAATTCTTTCAATGATAAAGATTGCCATGATTGAGGTGAATGCAATAGTCATCTAATTTTATCAAAAAGAGCTTTGTGTCAAAATTAGAACAGCATTTTGATGACAGCATTATAATTTGAAAGGGAAAGAAAAAAAGGAAGAAGAAAAAACAGAGTAAATTCACCGGTAGGCGATCCCACACAAGACGAGCATCATTTGGCTTCAAATGGTAGTATGAAGATCCGAAAGCAACAGCGGCAACACCTATGTAAAAACATGTCCAGCCCCAAAGCTCGCCTTGCAAGCTTGTCATTTACATTGAAGCATTAAGCATTATAAGTGGTCATACAACAAAATTAAAAATAAAATGAAAGTATAATAGATTGGATCTTTCAGTTAGATGGGCACAATAAAACAGTACACTACCTTAGCCTAAAATAATTCCCATAATAGCAAAGCACCAGCCCAATTACACCAACAACAAGGAACGGGAAATTTGAAACCACGTTAAGCATATTAGGAATTCCTGGGGTACAATAAAGGATTCCATCAATTTCAACAAGGCAGTAGATAAGGAAAAGTTTTGAATATTACTAAAGCCAAAAGAATGGCCCAAAAAAAAAAAAGTCATATATGGCACGACGGCAGTAACCTACATCATGTAAATGTAACAGAAATTGCAAATTGAAAAAAAAAAAAAAAAATTACATGCACTAACAGAGTTCTTTACCCAACTGTGCCAAATCCAAAGAGAACCCACTGAATTATTGGAGAACTCACTGTAACAAACATCTGATTTTTCTAAGCAACAATTCAATGAACACGTATACCAAATTTTAACAGAAAGACAGGTTATTAGAGGTGAAAAAGAACATTTGTTTGAAGTATTACACACACACACACTGACACACATAACTAAATCACACAATTCAAAGTAGTACTTCAAGTAAGTTTTTTATTCCTGAATAATGGAGTGAGAGGAGAAATTAGCAATCACCCAACGACTAAAAGAAATTCTTAAACTCAAATTGAAAAAGGCCAACAACTAGAAAATGCACATAACAACCACACCAGATGATGTATTGCGAGGTCATATGCATACAACGATAAGTAACATTAAAGTTTCATAAACAAAAATAATGAGTACAGAAGCGAAAAGGAAAAAGATGCCCTCATGAACCTACATAAAGACTGCACAAGCAGTAAAAAGCAAAATAAAAATAGGTAATTCCAGCCCAACAAAACTAGATTTAAAGGGACATCTAAACTCTTCTATTGAAACGTAATTGCATTGCAAAAAGCTCTATATCATCATGTCTCATGCACTTAAATTGTTGCAAACACTGAGAGCAATTACCCCTGATATCTACAAAGGAGCCTATATCTATACTCCAGTAATAGTTCAGAATAGATAAATCAAGGATAGTAGTTTCAGTATCCCTCTTACGCATTACGCAGTGGGAAGGAGATAACAACATAAATGGTTACCTCCTTTGAGAATTGAGACACATCAGAAGTATTAACTTTAAATGCGTGTGATTTAGGCGTGAAATGAGCAAACTGTACTGGAGTTTTCCGATATGGATGAAGATTTGCAAAGTTGTGTTAATTTGTAAACTTCAGCCGAAAATGCCTACGGAATCACAGATACAACCATCAATTTAGATTCCAAGTTGCAACCTCATTCATGACTTTTCTACAGGAACGGATCGAAAAGCACTGAATCCTAAATTCAAGTGAAATTTCTACAACTTCTAAGATTAGATATAAACCTAATGGTCTAAGTCTATCTAGCTAACGTTTTAGCCAATTCGACCCCAGTGCAATCTTCTCCATACAAGTTCAAATTTTGGTTCTGCTAATTGAATTCAATTTCATCCAAAATTCACCAAAACAAAACGCCACTTGTCAAAAAAAGAAAACAAAAATTCCTTCTCAGAACTGAAAACAACAACAACAACAACAACAACAACAACAACAACAACAACAATAATAATAATAATAATAATAATAATAATAATAATAAAATCGAACCGTTTCTCCAAGATCATCAAACACATTGAACCACTTGCAGATATTCATTATAATCATTGACTTCAACTTGAGTTTCAACAACCTTACATTAAGGACTTCAATTTTCACGCCAAATTAAAAAGAAAGAAAACCCACTCCTGTGCAATCCCTAGAAAATATATATGCAAGTGTGTGTGTGTGTGTGTGTATATATATATATATATATATAGAGAGAGAGAGAGAGAGAGAGAGAGAGAGAGAGAAGATTGACCAAAGAAGGTGCGTTGATCGGCGAAATCGTGGTAGGCCTGAGACTGGGGAATGGCTGGAGTGACGATCATCAGCACTACGAAGCATACGATGGCAACTCCCCATGCCCAAATCGTCCTCTTCCTCATTTTCTCAATTCAATGCACAACTTCCCCCAACTTCTTCACTTCCACCTCCCAATTTCTCATTTATACGATAATTATTTTTGGGGCTCAAATCTGCTCACTAATTTTGGTGTTTTAATTGGTTAAACCCCAATTAAATCATAACACGTTATATAAACATTTAAATTATTTTTTAACTAATTTTTTATTTATTATAAAGTAATATGATATGGTTTAATTAGATAAAATTAAAGAGCAGATTTAGATCTAATTTTTTAGTTGATTGAAATTAAACAAAAAAAAAGTACACCTCCTCTTTTGACGGAAAAAAAAGGAAGCCTGTAGATTGGATTCTTTGCTGGTTGTTTTGCATGATACTTTTCTTCTTTAATTTTACGAGGTTGATAAATTAGTCATTTAATTTTTTTAGCTATTCACTTTTAAAATTTTATAATTTATTACAATATTAGTTAAATTAAAAGGAAAGTTAAAAATTGAGACGATATTTTCAAAGTAAGTTTTTAATAAGTGTAATTAATATTTTTTTACATTAAATTACTCTTCATATACGCATCACAAGTATTTTTTTCTAAATTAAAAATTAATTGTTTTGGGAGAAAATTTATTATGGGTCACAAGATTTATTTTTTCTAAACACTCACGTTGAGAAATGTCGTCTAAATTTTTAACTTTGTTTTCAAATTGACCGATATTATAATAAATTTCAAAGTTTAAAGGATGAATTGTCAAGAAAAAAAATTAATGGACTAATTTGTCAAATTCGTAAAGTTTAAGGAGGTGTACATGTATAAAAACCCTTCTTTTGCTTCTTTTTTCTTTTTTTTTTTGTTTTCTTTTGAAACTGTAGTAAAAAGTATTTTTTTTTAATTAAATTAAGTAAATAATAGATTTTAAAACTATTTATAGTAAATAGTAATTACGTGATGAATAAATTATTTATACAGTAAAGGAATTATCATTTACAATTGGTAAAAAATAACTTATGTAGTAAAAAATTTTAAATATAAAAAATAACTTACGTGATAAAAAAATTTTATTTACGTGAAAATTTTTTTACTAGTTATAAAATAAAAATTTATGTGAAAAATATTTTTAATAGTTGTAAATAAACTATTTATGTAGTAAATAAAGTGCTATTTATTTTAAATAATTTTAAAATCTATTATTTATTTAATTTAATTTTATAAATATGTTATTTATTATGTTCTCTTTTTTAAGAAATCAATTTGATATCTCTTATGTCTTTTAGAAAAAAAAATTAAACCCCGTTTTTTAATAAATATAAAACAATATTTTAATGTTTTAAAAAATATAAGAGACACTTTGGTGTACATTGTTTTTTTATATAAAATGTTTTACTTATCCTTTTCTCCTCTTTTATTTTAATGGTCATGCAACTAGAAAAAATAATAAAAATATAAATAAATGTTATCTTCATGTACAAAATTATAAATATCAATAAATTAAAATTAAAATTGCTCATAGATTGAAATCTTTTCTTTTCTTTGAAAAAAAAAAAAAATCAATTTAGTACTCTAAGTTGTAAAGCTGCAAGTTCAGGTTGCCTGACTCTATATGGTATGTGCTTGACGGATCGATCAATGATGTTTAGTTGGGAAATTCGTCATCTGATTCAAATCATGATTCGTAGTTTGTTACAGTAATTTTTTTTATAAAAAATACACGTAAATTAAAAATGATTCAAATCATATATCGATATTTTTGAAAACCTAATCGAACGATAAAGGCCTTTGAGTCTGGTTGATTCGAATATATACATATATATAGATATATATTTTTGTAAAAACTCTTATAAATATGAGAAATTATATAAAATATACCAAAATTTAAAATTTAAAAATTAATTATAAAAATTAATAAGTCATTTTAAGTGTGTTTAAAGTAAAAATTTGTATTATAATTTAGATTATAATTTATGACTCATTATAATAATTTTAAATTTATAAAGTAAACGTCTTTTCTTTATGTTTTTAATTTTTAATTTTCCAAAATTATCCTTTTCTTCAATTTTTTTATTACTTTTTCTTCTTTTTTTTGTTCTCTCGATCTTTTCTCTCTCTCTCTCTCTATCGATCTACTCTATCTCTCTCTCTAGAACGTGAACTCCGGTGAATGTCCTCGTCATTTCTCTTCCTACCTGTCTTTCTCTCTCCTCTCTCCTCTCTCCGTCAATCTCATCCATCTCTCTCTCTAATCGGAATGATAGGTGGTCGGGCACCCTCACGAACGCCGGCGACGCAGATTGATCTCCTCCCTCATTCTCGTTTTACCGTCCAAGAGAGACTGTTCGACGATCTCGTCAGAGATCGCCGAGAAATCACAGGGGCGCGAGACGAGATCTTGCTGCTCGTCGGCGTTTTCTTGCGATGATGCCCAGATCTCCTCACGTGGCGTCGCGACTGCGGAGCATGAAGGTGATCTCTCCTCGCAAGGCCGGAACCGCGAAGTGCAATTCATCGCTACACCGGAATCGTCAACGGGAGCTCGTCACGACGCCGGAAAAAGTGAAGGGATCTCCTCCGGCGAGTGATCTTTGCCGTTGTCGGCCTCCAGACAGTGACGTGCTGTTAGACGGTTCTGAAGAGAGAGAGAAGAGGGAGGAAAAGAGACATAGCGAGGAGAGAGACGAGAGAAGGGAGAGAATTTTGGATTTTTTTTTTTTGAAGAATCCAGTAGTTATTGCATGTCAGTATTTTAGTTTTAATGTGAGGGCATTTTCGGATTTTTAGTTGAGTGTAAATCCACATTTACATTAAGATGGTTTATTTTTGTTGATTTGATTTGAGACGTGATTTTATGTGAAAATTTTTAACTGTAGTAAAAAAATTAATTATGATTATTTTTTAGAGTTTTTTTTATAGTAAAATTTAAAATTTAAATTTAAATTATTAAAATGAACGGGTCTTATTAACTTTTTATTTAAAAAGTCTTAAATTTTTATTCCCTTTTCAAATTAGTCTATTTTTTTTTTCTTTTCTCCATAAAAATAGATTATTAATAGTCTTTTATTTTTTAATTATCAATTTTATATTAAAATTTATATGTTATATATATATTTTTAATGATATAATTTTAATCAGATTTAATGATTAAAAGACTACTGATAAATTGGCATATCGGAGGAGGTTCATATAGTTGTTGTTGTTAATTTTTTTTTTTAAATAGTTGTTGTTATTATTATTTATTTAGGGTTATTGACACAAATAATTTTTAATTTATTTAATAAGTGATAGTTTAATTTTTAATATTTTTTAATAAATTAACCCCTAACCATTTAAATTATGTGTAATTAAATTGTATCTGTTTTAAACTATTGTGGGTCAATTTATTAAACAAATATTGAGAAATAAAACTGTCATTAACTAAATAAATTGAAATTATTTGGGTCAATAATTCCGTTGGTTGGGGATTTCCTCCGATTTCGATCATGATTAAATGGTTTTGCTACACATATTTTCTCTTATAAAAAATACATGTAAATCAAAAATAGTTCGAATCACATGATTCGAATCTCTGAACCAAACGGACCCTAACTCTTTTATTTATTTATTTGTATATATACATATATTTTAACCCGAAACATTATAGAGAAGAGAGCCCTAAATTGCGGTTGAAAACGCCAAAGAAACACACACGATGAAGTCACCGCGAATTTAAATTAAAATATATTATTTTTAATTTTAAAAGCTTAAAAACTCGGTTAACTTAAGGAATCGCTTTGTCCCCACAACCGCAACACTCGCGGTTCGCCTCCCTTAAATACAAAGCAAACGCAAACTTCAGTTGCCCAGTTGCCAAACCCCCCAAAAAAACCCTCGCAGCGCACACACCACCGCCATCTCAATTCCTAGAGAGAGAGAGAGAGAGAGGAAGAGAGAGAAATGGCGCAATCGCTGGAGCTTCTGCTGATACAGTTCCTGATGCCGGACAACGACGCGCGGCGGCAGGCGGAGGAGCAGATAAAGCGGCTGGCAAAGGATCCGCAGGTGGTGCCGGCGCTCGTCCAGCACCTCCGCACCGCCAAGACCCCCAACGTCCGCCAGCTCGCCGCCGTACTCCTCCGCAAGAAGATCACCGGCCACTGGGCCAAGCTCTCTCCTCAGCTCAAGCTCCTCGTCAAGCAGTCCCTTATCGAGAGCATCACCATGGAGCACAGGTCAATTATTCAAATCTTAATGCTCTGTTGGTTCTCTTTTGTTTTCTGTTTGGTTGCTCGGAAAAAAAAAAGTTGAGAAATTTCAGGTTTTGGAAATCTAGAACCGTGTATTATGAGTTTGTTAATTCTGCTTTTGCGGTGTAATTTCTCATTTCTTCTGCTACGAATTTGAGTTCGCTCATTTTTTTTTTTTTTTTTGGAAATTGACGCAATGATCGTGTGTAATTTTTGTTTTCAGTCCGCCAGTAAGAAGAGCGAGTGCAAATGTAGTTAGTATTGTTGCAAAATATGCCGTTCCAGCAGGAGAGTGGCCTGATTTGTTGCCATTTCTCTTTCAATGTAGTCAGAGTGCTCAAGAAGACCATAGAGAAGTAAGTTCATGCCATTTGACAATCCATTCTCATTAACTATGCGTATGATAGTTTTATTGTTTCAAATTGAGGCGTCACTAACGACCTTCTGCCATCATAAAAACTGTTGGATTCCATGTATGCACATGGTCTGTATTTCTTGTTAAAAATTTTATTAATGCCTCTGGTTATAGGTTTAATTGAACGAGGATAGTTTTGAGACTTCTAACTTTAAATTAAATACACGAGTGAAGGCGGTCCCTCCAACCTTCGGTTCAACATCTAAAGCTGATTCTCATCTTCTCGTTTCGAACTTTGTTTAATGTAGCTCTGTTTCTTTTGTTTGTTTTCTTACCCGCGAAATGTCCTAACATCTATGGTTGTTTTGTTTGGATGATAAAGGTGGCATTGATTCTTTTCAGTTCTTTAACGGAAACAATTGGGAATACATTTCGCCCACATTTCGCAGATTTGCAAGCTCTTCTTCTCAAGTGTCTGCAAGATGAGACTAGCAACCGTGTCAGAGTTGCTGCTCTAAAGTAATCTTCTTTTTATTATCATTTCATTTATTTTTGTTTTCTACTTTTCCTTTTAATATTTTGTTCGGTGCTTGAAGGCCCTGCTGATCCTAAGTGATATAGAAAGAATTTTCTTTATCGATGGTGATGAGTCATGGTATCCATAGCAATGCTTCTTTCTCGGCCAAATCCTAATGTCTTTTTTGCTTTTCATGGTCCTCAAGTCTGATTGACTCGACTTTTCTGTTGCTGATTAGTCATTAACATGTGAGACTACTTACTGAATCCTTTTGATTTTTATTCCAGGGCAGTTGGGTCATTTATAGAATTCACTCATGATGGTGATGAAGTGGTGAGTATTGGTGCGAGACCTGCCAATTAGTCTAAAAATACTATTTTAGATGTTTATATTATTTTTCTATTCAAGCAACATGTTTTAATTTTTAGTAAAAAATTGCTCCTCGTGTGTATTCTGTTTCTACTTCTTGTATACTTGAGGTTAACTTGAAGCCCAATTTGAGTGCTGAAGATACGAAGCTTCACTTATGTTTATTGTAGTGGGTTTAATGAGAGCTAACAAATTATGACACAAAATGAAAGAAGCAAGAAAATAGCTTATACAGGAGCATTAAGTCAGAAAAAGGATTAACTTTATTATGTAATAAAAGTATATGTAATAAAAGTCTGTGGGATTCTGGTCATCATCCAAAGGTCTATTCTTCAGTGTTGATAACATTTGGGTTGATGCAGGTCAAGTTTAGAGAATTTATTCCCAGCATTCTAAATGTATCCAGACAATGCCTTGCTGCTGGTGAGGAGGATGTTGCTGTAATCGCCTTTGAAATTTTTGATGAGCTCATTGAATCTCCTGCTCCTCTTCTTGGGGAATCTGTTAAATCCATTGTGCAGTTCTCTCTTGAAGTTAGCTCAAGTCAAAATTTGGAATCTAACACGCGTCATCAGGTTAGAGCAGGGGAAGAGACACTCACACATGCACACAAAAAGAAAAAACACCCACCCACACAGAGACACCTGTGCGTGTGTGTTTTATGGTGGGATACAATTTTACTGCACTTCATTTAAGGATTTTTTATATCTTATCTTCTTCCCTTCTTTTCTCCAGGCAATTCAGATAATTTCTTGGCTTGCAAAATACAAATCTGCTTCCCTTAAAAAGCATAAACTAGTTGTCCCTATTCTGCAAGTTATGTGCCCTTTGCTTGCTGAATCAAATGATAGAGATGAAGATGATGACCTTGCACCTGATCGAGCTGCTGCTGAAGTTATTGACACTATGGCTGTGAATGTACCAAAGCATGTTTTTTCACCTGTTTTGGAATTTTCTTCTTTAAGCAGTCAAAATGCAAATCCTAAATATCGTGAAGCGTCTGCTACAGCTTTAGGTGTCATTTCAGAGGGCTGTTCAGAATATATGAAAGATAAGCTTGAACAAGTACTTGATATTGTCTTAGGGGCTTTGAGAGACCCTGAACAAGTGGTAAGGGGTGCTGCGTCTTTTGCATTAGGTCAATTTGCTGAATACCTGCAGCCTGAAATTGTTTCTCATTATCAAAGTGTTCTACCGTGCATTTTGAATGCACTTGAAGATGCATCTGAGGAAGTGAAGGTAAGCATGTGAGAAAAAGATAAATTATGAGATCGTTACTGATTATCATGCATATGGTAAGAGTAATGATCAACCTTCTAATGCAGGAAAAGTCATACTATGCTTTGGCTGCATTTTGTGAGAATATGGGGGAGGAAATCCTTCCTTTTCTTGAACGTTTGATGGCGAAACTACTGGGAGCTCTCCAAAATAGTGCCCGTAATTTGCAGGAGACATGCATGGTATGAGGATGCTTCTTACTACCCCATCAGGTTTTGCTTGAATTCAAATGAATCGTTCTCTACTTGTTAATTTAGCTCTTTAATTTGTCATTGCAGTCTGCAATTGGTTCAGTTGCGGTTGCTGCAGAGCAGGCCTTCATTCCATATGCTGAAAGGGTTCTAGAGTTGATGAAGGCTTTCTTGGTGCTTACTCGTGATGAGGATCTCCGTGCACGGGCAAGAGCTACTGAGCTAGTTGGCATAATTGCAATGTCTGTTGGGAGAACTGGGATGGAGCCAATTCTACCCCAGTTCATGGAAGCTGCAATTTCTGTTAGTGACGTTGGCATTTCTAGTGACTGATGAGCATATAACATTCTATTCACTAACTGATTTACATATTTGGTTCTTCCAGGGTTTTGGATTGGAGTTTAGTGAACTTCGCGAGTACACTCATGGATTCTTTAGCAATGTAGCAGAAATATTAGATGATGGTTTTATACAGGTTAAAGAGCTGTCTTTCTAATTGAGTCAAGCGTCTATGTGTTTCTTAGTGCCCGTATTTACCTTCAACATTATTTTCTCAAACAGTATCTTCCTCATGTTGTCCCTCTGGTATTTTCTTCGTGCAATCTTGATGATGGCTCTGCAGTGGATATTGACGAGTCCGATGATGAGAATATTAATAATTTTGGCGGAGTTTCATCTGATGATGAAGCTCATGATGAACCAAGAGTCCGTAATATCAGTATAAGAACAGGAGTTTTGGATGAGAAGGCAGCTGCAACTCAAGCTCTTGGGTTATTTGCGCTGCACACAAAGGGTTCTTATGCGCCGTATCCTTTACCGTATTTGACTTACTTTTGTAGTTGTATTCAACAAAACTAATGTATTTGGTGATGCTATTCTATATTTTGATTTCTTTGATTGCCTTTAAGCTATTTGGAGGAGTCATTCAAGATTTTGGTAAAGCACTCGGGGTATTTTCATGAAGATGTTCGGCTTCAGGCAATCATTGGTCTGAAACGTAAGTCACACCATCTTTGCACGCTTGGTTATGTTTCACTTGGTGGTAGCTTATTTGTTTTTGTTCATGGGATCAATTTTGAAGTCTTCCATTTAATCCATAACAGAATGCAGTTCTAGTATGGTGCCCTTATTTTTCTAATCTCTTCAACTCATTTTTGCTTTTCAATGTAAATTATGGAACTTCATAGTGTTAGTTGTTGGGGTGCCGATGTTTATTATTGTTAATTTTTGGTGGTCATTAGCTTGTTTAGAGGGTGTGTTCTCCAAATATGCTAAAGCTATCACAACCCATTAATAATGCATGTCTTGGTTGATTGAAACAACAGATATTCTGACAGCTGCACGAGAAGTTTTTCAGAATCATAATGTGAGTAGTTCCTTTTAACTAATTGGCAAGTGTGTTGTTTATTGGACTATTGCATGATACTGTATTTCCTGTCCAGGAAATGTTTGACTTACACTTTATAGTATGGTTATCTGCCCTTAAAGTTTTCTGGATCTTCAATTCCTGCCAAGTGTAGCTTAGTATGGTTTCAATGGTTACCCCAATATGTATCCATTTGTGGCTATCATTGTTTTAGCCACTGATATGAATCAGATGGTTGTAACAAATTGAATAGTTGACCCAAAAAAAAAAAAAAAAAACAATGAGCATTAAATTTAAAGACTCCATAATTATCTTTTTTAATTAATGCTTGAGGTTAAGTTGTTGATTTACTTGCTATAGCAAGTCATATAAATCAACACATCATCAAATGTAATTAAGATGTATAATTATTTTTACAATTTGATTGATAACCGCTGATGGAATTTAACCATTGAAAACTCATTCATATACACACACACAACCACGCACGCAGTGTAGTTATAAGACGTAGAAATCATTTTCAAGCTCCTTCTTTTGGGTTGGAAACCTAGGTGTAGGAGATATTTTTAGTTTCATGGTGCCTTTTGGGAGTCTCTTCAAGCCTTTTCATCTGTTCCTGGACTTTTGCTAGGTTAAGCATGCTTTTTAATATTATCAACCTCTCTTTAATATGCAGGAAGGAGCAGCTAAGGCAAATGAAATTTTTGGTAAGACTATTTCCGAAATTAATTCAAACATAATCACATAGGAACTTATAAACTAATTCTGGTTCTATTTTGCAATTCCATTGAAGTTCTTTATTTTCTGCAGATACTGTGATGAATGTTTATGTCAAGGCTATGACTGAAGATGATGACAAGGAAGTTGTTGCTCAAGCTTGTACGAGCATAGCTGACATAATTAAGGATTATGGTTATGGCACTGTTGAACCTTGTATGTATGAATTTTGTTTGGCTTCACTGTGTCGCTTATTTCAGTAAATTTCCAAATTAAAATGAATTCAAAATATTTGGATTTCAGACATGCCTCAGCTTGTTGATGCTACTGCGTCACTGCTTCGTGAGGAATCTGCTTGTCAGCTAACAGAATCTGATGATGATATCGACGATGATGATACTGAACATGATGAAGTGCTGATGGATGCTGTTTCTGACCTTCTTCCTGTATTTGCAAAGTCAATGGGTTCCCATTTTGCACCCATCTTTGCAAAGCTCTTTGAACCTTTAATGAAATTTGCGGTGGGTTGCATCAGATGCTTGAGTTTACTTAGTTATAATACTGAAGTACAGTGTCCTCGTATTTCTTAAACTTGACCATTGGTGATGCAGAAAGCTTCACGCCCTCCTCAAGACAGGACAATGGTGGTTGCTTGCCTTGCTGAAGTTGCTCAGAACATGGGAGCTCCCATTGCAGGCTACGTTGATGTAATTTTTCCTTTTTTTCCTTTTTTTGTCTTTTTCGTTTTTTGCTTATGTAGAATGCTTTTAACACTTGTAGTTCCTGAATATTTTTTAAATGTTTCAGAGGGTCATGCCCTTGGTGCTCAAAGAACTGGCGTCATCAGATCCAACCAATAGGAGAAATGCTGCATTTTGTGTTGGGGAGTTGTGTAGAAATGGTGGTGATGGAACATTGAAGTATCCTATACAAAAACTTTTCGTTGTTCCTTTTCTGAAGTTTGAATTTTCTGTACCTGTCCTATCTATTATTGCTGTGTGCCCCATTGATAAGGGATCCATGTCATGTGACTAGTCATCTTAAGAAGACTCTTACGCTAATCTTAAGAAGATAACCTTGTTATCTTAGCATTGGTATTTATTCTTTCTAGTGCTTAATTGTCTTAGAATTTTCCTTCTAGAAGTTTTTTCGTTAACTGAGAACAGATATTATGATGGCATATTGCGTGGACTTTACCCATTGTTTGGAGAATCAGAGCCAGATGATGCTGTTAGGGATAATGCGGCTGGTGCAGTGGCAAGAATGATAATGGTTCACCCCGAATCCATCCCGCTAAATCAGGTTAATCTTCTCATTCTTGCTAAACATCATTTAAAAAGAAGGAAAAAAAAAAAAAAACTCGTAGGATTGTAATTAGTTTAGCTGGGTATTTATTTCTTTCTTTCCTCAGGTTCTTCCTGTTTTCTTGAAAGTTCTTCCACTGAAAGAAGATCACGAGGAGTCCATGGCAGTGTATACTTGTGTCTCCACTCTAGTGCTATCATCAAATTCGCAGGTATCTGAATAGTTTCATTGTTCATATATGAAGCATGAACCGGCCTTTAGCCTGTACTTTCTCTTTTTATTGACTCTTTCGTATGGATTGTATTCTTATCTTGGCTTTTCTGTTCTTTTGTATGCAAAACAGATCCTTTCTCTAGTACCTGAGTTGGTTAATGTATTTGCTCAAGTTGTGGCATCCCCGGTTGAAACTTCGGAGGTTAAAGCTCTAGTAGGCAGAGCTTTTTCGCACTTGATTTCACTCTATGGACAACAAATGCAGCCCCTTTTGAGCGGCCTCCCTGCTGCACATGCAAATGCCCTGGCTGCATTTTCCTCAAATAACTGATGTCTAATTGAGCTGGGAATCGCAGTTATTCCTCACGTTCCAATTTGTTACTTATACCCTCACTATTTATCCGAGTCTTATTGATTGAGCGAGTCACATGTCGTCATTTCAACTTGTTTTTGTCGCTGAGGTTGCTTCTCAAAGAGATTATTTTTCCTGCCCGTTGTTTTTGGTTGGGAACGGCTGAGTTCTGAAAGGCCATCATTATGCAAGGTAAGAACATGAGTTTATGAAACACCTGCATAATAGGTTATGGGTCCGTTTGGTTCTTGCGTTTAAATCAGTGATTTTGATTTTTTTGAATTTAAATTTGTGAGAGAACCACCCTTTGGCGGCAACTTTTTTGATTCAAAATTTGTGAGAAAAAAACTATAACAGAATTAGAATAATGAGTTCAAATGCAGGAAGCATATGGGCATATATAATTTGAAAAAAGATTCTGTTACAATTTGGACTTGACACTGTTTTGTTGGTTAATTTGAACATCTTTTGAAGCTAACTTTTACTCCATTTCCTTGTGTGTGTGCGTGTACATACTACATACATGATACATGCATGCGTGTGTCCGCAACCAATGTCTGGCATTTTGCTGCTCCTAATCAGCATGAATTTTTATTAACAAGTATAGTTTTCTCATTTTTCAGGTCTTGCTTGTGTTTCTTCCAGCACCATCTCCATTTTTCCTGTCAGGAGAGATTGCGTTGCGTTATTCATTTCCCTGAGTGTATATTTTTTTATTTTTATTTGTTATTATTTCTATTTTTTTTTTTCCAGATATTATGGCTGTGTTCTTTTGTTCATTTATTTGTTGGGCTTTTAAAGCAGTCATATAGTCGATTGTAGATTTTTATACTTTTATAGGCTTAAGAATCAAGCATGAAGAATCATAGGCTCTTGTCTTTTGTAAGAGCACATTATATGGTAATATATTTTTCTTTTTGCCGTTTCAGATTATATTTTGTACTCTCTCTCTCTCATATTGCGTATAGCTTTCAAATTATTGTGAAGGTCGACATATGTTCGCAAGTAATGAGCTCCTTCTTCTTCTGTTTTTTTTTTTTTTTTTTTTTTTTAAAAGCTTTTATGATGATGAATAGTAATAATCTCTTGGGTAAACCAATTAGTGGCACAAAATGGGAAGGTGATAGACATGATGAATAATGGGTCGTCTAGTATAATACACCAATCATATTTTATTGTAGGACAAGGACCAGAACCAATCATATTTATTCTAGCAAAAATCATATTTTATTGTAGGACAAGAACCAATGGATCCCTTGAAAAAAAAAAAGAAAAAGAACAAATGGATGGATAATAATCATAATATGATATGTATTTCTATTAGATGTTGAAAAGACAAACAGACATAGGTTTACAACTAATAATAAGATTTAGAGCTTGTTGTTTTGGTAAAATTTTAAAAATTTTAATTTAAGTTATAATTTTATTTAAGTTTATATTCTTTTATAAATTTTGAGTTTGAATTTAAGTTTTAACTCAAGTTTTAACTTGAGTTTAGAGTTAAAATTTGAGTTCAAGTTTCCTCTTCAATTTAAGTTCTTAAACTCAAACTCGAAGTTAATAAACAATATTTTTTTTCTATTTTTTTCGTTTTAATTCTGATTTAGATGATTTTTTTTTGTGCTCATAACGAAGAAGAGAATAAAATCCTATTCATATACCCTTTTAAAATTTTTCATCACCATTGAGGTTTTATTAAAATACTATCTAAATATAAATTTAAGTTTTAACCTACCTAAACACAAACTCAAATAGATTCTCAATTCAAATCATAACTCAAATGTGCACATTCAAACACAAATTCAAGTTACAATTTTAACTCAAATTATAACTTAAATTTAACTCAAAATTTATACTCAAGTCATTATAACTCAAAAATACAACCGAACAAGCTCTTAAGCTATCCAGTTAGCCAGCTAGTAGCAACAAAAAATGCAGATACGGAATAAGAATCCGTAAAAAAATGTCTTCTATAATATATGTATATAGTAATTTGTCATTTTTATTACGCTCCCACAATTTGCCACAAAATATCGATCACAAGGAATATATTATAAATCCTCTTAAGGCTGGATTGAAAATGAGTAGAAGTTCTGAGATTGTATGGTTCTTAATCGTCATCTTCCTTTTTACCTACTTCTGTAAACACTCAGGTTAGTTTCTGTATGAAATCTTATCATTTTTAATCTTGTAATTGTGATTGATTAAATATATACCTAATGGGAGGATTCACTTGAAGTTTTAAAATTTATGCCACTGCATTGACGGTATTAGAAATTCTAATTAAACTAATCGTTTTTATTAGAATAATAGATATTAGATCTAATATGTCATTCCTTTAAAAAAAAAAAAAAAAAAAAAAGGTCTATATCTTAATAAGAGTCCAGATCTGGATTTGCACTCTGATATTTGAGGACCAGATTTTAACTTTATCGTTATCATTACACTTTCTAATGATCTTCATTATCAAGTCTTAATCTGTTTTGTTTTCTTTACTCATATGAACGCATACATCACAATTCATGCATGAATTCATAAATGAAGTAGGTATTCCTAGTGTTGTTAAATTAAGAAATGTCATTTTTTTTTAAAGATTGACTGCAATTTTAATTGATTTTTGATAAATTATATATTGATCTTGGTAAATTATTAATTAGTCAATCATTAATTTACCAAGGTTTAATGTATCAATTTTCAATCACGTAAATTATTGATTTCATGAATTTTTAAAAAATGGTATTTTTTTTTTAATTATCAAAACTAAGAACCTTTTCTAAAAGTGTGTTTTAGAAAGTGTCCTCTTCGTACAAAATAAACGAACTCAAATTTTCTATTTAATTTTAGTGTGTAAATAAGTGTTTAATTAATCATATCATGTCATTATGTGTAAAATTCAAACTGTTTTTTAATTAACTTTTTTATACTTATTATGAGATAACATGTTATGATTAGTTAAATACTAATTAATAAATTAGACAGAAGATTGGATCCAAAATTAACATAAGCCATATATACTAGACGTCAACACTTCTGTCCTCATTATAAATAATGTTATAGGACACCGATAGTGTTGATCACTGTCTACTAATAAAAAGTGGATTTGGTAACATGAAACCTATTTACTACATGTTCTTTAGCACCCTAATCGACATTTTAATTATTTTTTATCGAATTTTAAAAAAAAAAAAAAAATATATAAATATTTTGCGATTTTACTATATATATACATATATATATTCTGGTAAGATTTGAGACATCTTCTTATCTTTCATGATTTTCATAATTCAAATATTCGTTTGCAGTTGAAAAATGTGTCAACCTACAACAGTACTATGTTAGGGACTATTCTTGGATCTGAAGACTATTCTTGGATACGTAACTCAGAGGATTTGATATTTAAATTTTTGTGAGAGAAAATACTGTAGCGAACGATTATGATGGAATATTCAATTATCCTTTGATGTTGAATTTCAATTATGATTGTATGTATTGTGTATATTTTAATGTAATTTATTTATTTTTTATGTATCACTATCTCCGAAATATAGACTTGTATTTCTTTTCTGGAAAAGGAAAATGGATTTAAAAGTATGAACAGATAATATAGCAAATTATCCTTTTTTTTTTTTTACTATTTCATCACTTATGCCATGCTTTGCCAAAATGATATTTACTCGTTTCGTATTCATTACAAAGGAAAATAATAAATTTCATTATTTTGGAATTTAAACTAACCTCTACCAATAGTCCTTACAAGAACAATGCCCGTTACTGAAACGATGTAGACACTTCGAGTCTGTCACGTATATTTCGCACCCGTATGTCTTAGAGATGTACTTTGCCGTCTCATGGCAATTTCCGCACATTCTTAGGCTTTTAACGATTCTTATGCATTGAGCTTTCCTTGGGAAGCCAATGAGTGCAAAAGCAATCGCAATCTTTTCACAGTGTACCCGACCGGACTCTTCTTTCTCTTCTTCCTCAATGCAAAGCCCCTCATGAAAACCGGATTTACTCGCTTTTCCTGCTGTCATGTATCCAAGGATAGAGATAAGGTTCAGATTGATCACCGTTGACAAATGTGTAACTCTATTTTGCAGTTCAATCCAGCATCTACCCAGATGCCTTTTCGTGGCGTTCTCTTTTTCAAGCTTTCTCATTTTCGGATCATTCTCAGATTTCGCAACTAAAGCATCCGCCTGCGCTCTTAAGCGCTGAATCAAGTAATTCCCTGGTTCCAAGTCGAGTATTTTATCCAGAGCACGCACCGTGAAGCCAATGTTTCTATGATTCCTACTCGCTGTGAGCAAAGCAGCCCAGACTGAGGAGTCTGGTTCCACTGGCATATTTTCAATGAACTCCATTGCTTCTCCGAGCCTACCTGGACGGCCATACAAATCCACCACAGCCGCATAGTGTTCTAGACTAGGAACAATGTTATAATCTTCGGTGATGCTAGAGAAAGCTAGCCTCCCCTTGTCCACTAGACCAGAAAGACTGCATGAATAAATAATACTTAAAAAAGTTCCTCTATTTGGTTTCAATCCTGACTTCTTCATGTCATCAAAGAGATCAAGAGCAGCATTCGAGAAACCATGCAAGACATAACCGGCGATAATGGAGTTCCAAGTGATGATATCTTTTGATAACATTCTATCAAATATAGTCCTCGAATATGTCATATTTCCTGCCTTGGCATAAGTGTCTAGTAATGAATTTGCCACAGGAAGTTCAGAGTCTAAGACTCTACGTAGTATGCAACAATGAATCTCTCTTACCTTTTTTTCTGCAAGTAGATTTGCACAAGTAGGCAATACACTTAACATGGTAACCAAATTGGGACTAACACAGTAGGACTGCATTTGTCGAAATATCCCGAGTGCCTTGTCTTTTTCCCCAACATGTAGGTAACCGGCAACAAGAGAGTTCCATGATGCAGTGTTTCGTTTGACTTTGCCATCTTTTCCATCCTTCGAAAGAGATCCATGGCTTCGTCCTCGTCACCATTCTGTATATACCCCGAGATCATCACATTCCATGTGATAACATTAGGTGCTACATCTGATTCCTGCATTTTCATGAAGAGTTCACAAGCCTTACCACAGTAACCAGCTTGGCAATAACCCCCAATCAACGAGTTCCAAGTGAAAACATCTTTCTCTATGATCATATCAAACACCTCTTGAGCAGCTTCCAATTCCCCACACTTGGAATACATGTCAATGAGTGAATTTCCGACCAAAACATCGTCAATAAGACCAATCTTAATTGAGAAGGCATGGATTTCCAGCCCTTTGCCAAGTGATTTTAGAGACGCACAGGCTGAAACTGCGCTTGTAATCGTAATTGCATTTGGTTTCACTCCAGCCAAAAGCATCTCCTTGAACAAATCCAATGCCTGATTTCTCCTGTTATTTTGAGCAAATCCTGAGATCAAAGATGTCCAAGTAAACACATCAGGAACTATCCCTAAACTTTCCATCTTCTTCATCAGTCCCATGGCAACATCAGTTTGCCCCAACTGGTTATAACTAGCAATCATTATGTTCCATGTTACCAAACCCGGTTCAGTCCCTTCATCTCTCACTGCATCAAACAATCTAGTAGCTTCTTCCATCCGACCATTCTGGCAAAACCCGGATATAATTGCATTCCAACTGACCAAGTCCCTCTTATCCATACTCTCAAAAAACCTCCTTGCCCAATTCAGTTTCCCATATTTCGCATACACAGCCAAAATCGAGTTGCTGACGCGAATAGAACCACAAAAACCGCACCGAACCACCATCGAATGTATCACCTTGGCTGTCTTGAAATCCCCGCAGTTCCCACAAGCCTCGAGGATCTTAGGCAACAAAAATTTATCGGGAAGAATACCATCTCCCATCATCAAGTAAAAAAGCTTTAAAACTTCCTTCCACCTCTGCTCTCTAGAGCACGCACCGATCATGGCCGACCAAGTGAACAAGTTTCTCTCCCGCATTCCATCAAACACCCGGCGTGCGTCGTTCAAGCAGCCACATTTCGCGTACATACTTACCAACTTAGTCTCAACAAACGGGTTAACGTACTGGACCACTCCCATCATCCGAGCATGGAGCTTCCGACCCAACTCAATACAATTCGTATCGATACAAGACTGAAGTAAATTCATATAAGTTCTGGGTTTTAGTTTTACCTTCGACCCACGTTCGGCAATGGCGTCGAGAGCCGCGACGGCGTCGCTGAGGCGTCCGTCTCTGCAGAGCTTATCCAAATGGGAGTCGAAAGAGATGGTCGTTGAGAATTCAGATGGCTGAATAATACCAGCTTTAGTGGGAATTATAGGCGGTACTGGAGGAGGCTTTAAGTTGCAGGGAATTACTACGTTCTCCATTGTTGGAGTTTCTAAAGCTTTTTTATTTTTATTTTTATTTTTTATTCTCTGAGTCTACATTTTCCAGTTTATTATCGCCTTTTGTGGTCAAGATTCAGCCGTTTGTTTTGCCACTCGCAACTCAGGTCTTAGCTTACTGCTAATGTAGTTTTCTGGAAAACGACATTTTTACGTTAAAAACGAAGTTCTTTTTTCTGTTTTAGAGCAAAAAAGATAAAATGATGTGCGTTTGAAATTCGTTTTAAAATAATTTTATTTTTTATATAAAAATAAAAATAAAAATATTTTAAATTTTAAATATAAATTATTTTTAAAAATATATTTAATAATTTTATTAAAAATTATTTTAATATAAAAAAAACTTATTAATGTCTCTTTTTTTTGGGTTGGGAAAGGAAAAAATAAAAAAAAAAATAAAAAATAATTAAAATTTATTTTTTATTTCTCTCATATTTTACATTAAACTAAAAAATCATTTTTATTTTTGTTTTTTATTTTTAATTATATCAAACGCCGTTTTAAAATCATTTTTATTTTTTATTTCTCAAAAAATGAGAAAAATAAAAATAAGAATAACTCCAAACACGACAGATATGACCTTAGAATGAACTTTTTTTTTTTTTTTAACAAATGTTTTTTTTAATGAGTAATTTAGTAATAATAAATTTTATTAAAAATAAGTGCGTGAAAAGTAAAATGAGAGGTGTATATAGACGCAACTTTTTGAGCATTCTATTATTTTGATTTCTAAAGTTTTAATTTTGATAAATTATTTTTTTAACTTTTTATTTTTAATCATTTTAGTGCTTGCACATCAAAATTGACAATGTTTTTCTAAAATTTTATATAGATGATCACATCCCAAATGAAAAATAGCTGAGTTTTTCATCCATTTTTCACAGAAATAATTTTATTAAATGTTTAATATTCTTTTCATTGTTTTTACAAATCACTAAAAACTAGAACAGTTTACATTTAGCATGACTATTTCTATAACAAAATTCAGTTACTATTCACCTGGGACGTGATAATCTTTGAAAATTTCACAAGTCATTTCTTAGGAACTATTGTGGAGGCGTGGCCTCAAGATTATTATGCAGGGACTTAAGTGGTTAATTAAAGTTTAGGAGACCCAAAATGACATATACCGGGCTAATTAATTACCTTTTTTTTTCTAGGCCATTTACTACCGCACAGAAAGAAAATTATTGAACTTACCCTTAAAAGTATACGAGTCTTAATTTTTAACACTTACTATTAATTAGTATCCTTTTGTTAATATAACTATTTGACTAAAAAGAGTATTAATTAAGAGTAAAGAGTAAAAATTAAGATCCATACACTTTTAATGAATATTTGTCGAGATTTCTCTTTACATAGTAATACAAAATGTCTAAAAATGTATAGTGTTTTATTTAATTACAAAAATGTCCAAAATTAAGGACGTTTTAACTCTTACAAAATGAAATAATTAACATTTAATAAAGAAATTTTAAAAGACAAAATATCACTTAACAATCACGAAACCAAGAATCATCCTATATATATATATATATATAAATATAATATATATATATATTTAAAAAGACCATCTTATGTATTTATTTCATTTAAAATGGAAGTAAAAATCTTTGGATTTTTAAAGGGAAGTTAAAAAATGGAAGTAAAAATCTTTGGATTTTTAAAGGGAAGTTAAATGCTGGTATAATATCGAGAGAAGGAAACATATTACAACTAAGTTTGTATCCGCTAGTCCTGCTTTATAATTAACTTATTTGTTATTCCTATCTCAATTTGTGATTAAAATATATATATATATATATATATATATATATTTTAGAACGTTATGTCACAGAAACCTTGCGTTTTCAAAAATGTTAAAAAGGCACTTTCACATTTTAATTAAAAGCATCATCTTACGTAAGGTAGAATTTTGGACATATGCATGAAATATTTGTTATTGATTAAGAGTTCGTTTGGTTTATGGATTAGAACCATGAGATTATAATTATTTTTTATTTACGTGTGTTTTTTGTGAGAGAAAATACTGTAGCGAATTATGAACTATGATTTGAATCAGAGAATAAATCCCCTAAACATGTTATAATCTCCTTTTTTTGTAAACAATCAAACTGCATGCTTCCCACGAAATCCCCGAATAAGAGATTTCAAAAAATCTTTTTACACCAATGTCTACTTGAATGTTAAGCTGCAATTCCTTTAGAGATCTTCCTTCTTCAGATACTGTTTTTCTTTCCATGAACAGTTGTATCATTATGTCTACCATCCTCATTTGCTCATCATTATTAGGTAATAGAGATGAAGTGAATACATACTGTTGGTGGTTTGATCGACACCGGGGTTACCGATCAATGCTTTGCCAATCGCTCTCCTAAACAGCCTAGAATTGTCGAATAGCCCTCCTAATGTAGCTGAACAGGACAACATGGACCTCCTCTCTTGTTGGCCGACGTTCCCCGGACCGATAGGCGCTCGGCAAGGCCGTTCCTCGGCCACACACTGTGGGAAATGTTAAGAGAAGGATGCTGCGTACACAATCCCCCATTTGGAGTCATCTGCACCTCCATTGGAGATGGTACGACTTGCATGGATTAATGACATCAGTACATGAACCTGATAAGACTGTACAACCGTACAAGAGAGCCCCATATGAGTCATGCGCCCAACCTCGATCCAACAACAAAATATAAATGCCCCACATATATTTATTAAGGTATAGAGAACTTTTCCGCTTAACTTCATTTGTTGTTTCCGATCGGAATACTAAGTGAATAATTAGTTCATGAATTCAAAAATATGATTTAAAATTATTTTCGGTTTACATGTGTTTTTTATGAGAAAAAATATTATAACGAGACACAATTCATAATTTAAATTCAAAAATATGATTTAAAACACATATTTTGAGTCGGTTTACACCACACAAGTGTTTCTGTTACTCATTGGTGCAAGATAGAGATATTCTCGTTCCTAGATGGAAGAACAACAGACCAGAGAGTTTGACCAACTCCGACAGAGAAAGAGAGTTTGATCACCATGCGTTGCTGCACGTGATATTGTGTCAGATTTAAACATCGACACATACACAGAATGTTTACAATAATTTCTCAACCTTGGCTATTACAATAATTTCTCAACCTCAGCTATTATAATAGTGTTTATAATGTTTACAATAATAGAATATTTACCATATGAATTATCATAAGTGGTGAGTTAATTATACCACTTTCAAGCTCGACTCTGACATGTTTCCAAGTGGGCCAATAACGACCTCTATGAGTCCAATTGAACTATTTGCCCGGGTCTCAACATGATAAGCTTGGAAGTGAAATCTTGTTGGTAAGTATCATGTGCAAAATTGTTTATCCTAAGTCATAGTCAATGCAAACTCTCCTCCATGTCACGTCAGTACTATATGTAACTGAGATGAAATCATTCATGTTGGAAAAACTTGATTGTCAATCGACTCTTAGGATATGTTTACTTTACATTAAAGAGAAAAAAGAAAATGTAGATTGATTATCGTTCTTATTTAATAATGTGTAATGAGAAAAGAGAATATCCATTCTTTGCACTCTTTTAATATTGATTCTTTATTAAAGAGAATGAATACTAAATTTATTTATCTACCCTTAAGAATTATTATATAGTCAATGATTATCAAATTATATAAAAGGACATTTTAGTGATTACATTCATAATATTGTTATTCTTAATTTTAGTAAACATAAGAAAGGAAATTAGATTGTTACTTATTACACCATCTAATAAAAATTATTATATAGTCAATAATTATCAAATTATATAAAAGGACATTTAAGTGATTACATTCATAACATTGTTATTTCTAAATTTAGTAAATATAAGAAAAGAAATGAGATTGTTATCTATTATACAATCTAATAAAAAAAATGAATGATCCTTAATTTTATTATTTTATTTTTTTTAATTCCATGACATTTTTCATTATGTTCTTTTACTTTTTAGTAAACGCGTCCTTAGTTAATGGAAAATTTTTTACAATCACACAAACTATTCTTCACTGTCAATAACCACAATACACTCACACTTTTCCCAAATTTAACTACAGATAGAAACTTTAAGGGTTGTTTTTTTACAACAAAATTTAAACTAAAGATAATTTTAAACTTCACGTAATTTAACTTTATTTAATTTTGCTTTTATTCAAGTTAAACTTTAATTCAAGACAAATTTAAAAAAATTACACTCAAGTCTCACTCCAAAAAAACAGGTCTATACTTGAAGTGATTTTAAACTGGACAAGTTGAAACAAAGCTACAAAGCTCCCACTGATGTGGGACAAAGACACCCTTTTTATTTAGCTGAAATCTTAATCAATGCCACCTTGTATGGTACACAACGAAAAAATAGATTCTCTTGATGCCACTGCCTTATTTCAATCAATAAGAGGGAAAATGTTCAATAACATCTGTTAAGAAAAGAATTTAACTAGAAATAGAAGCCAATATTTAAAGTGCTTCTGACTGACACAACAAGTTTAAACAAAAGCTCTAAATTCCTTATATAGGCTTTGGACTCCTTCCACTTTGCTTCATAACTGATGTCGGACAAAAGCACCATTTTTATTTTGCCAAAGTCCTAACAACTGACTAATCCGTCTTGGTACACAATAAAAAAAAAAAAAAAAAAAAAAAAAAAAAAAATCCTATTTCCATTTTCAGTAAAACTTAAATAAACAGTAAGTGCAGTCACAACAAGTAGTAAACAAAAATAAATACATATAAATAAAATAAAAAAGACAAGTTAAAGTATCCTATCCTCCATATACAATATACAAAAAATCATGACCTAAAAAGAATCAACAAAAGAAAAAAGACCTTAAAAAAACCAGATTCTCGTCTGTTTGTTAAAACCTAAGTAAAAAATATAAATGAGTAAGAGCAGCCACAACAGATAGAAATAAAAATAAATTAATACAAAAAGATAAATAAAATAAGAAGACAAATTAAAATATCCTATCATCCATTCATACAAATATACAAAACATGACGACCTAGAAAGAATTAACACAAGAAAAAGATATAAGAAGTAGCAAACAACCCTCTGAAGGTATGCTTCCTGGTTATGGTGATGGCGAAAATGACTTCTGCCATGCACATGACTCATGACCTCATGACATTGGGATTAGATTTCATCGCTCAATCTCTACCGCGCATGTGTCAACTCGAGTCAATTAGACTTGAAGACTATCAACCAAAAAGACCATCCAGAAGGATTCAACAGCCCAAGTTGGCTAGAAGACAATTCAGATCCAATAATTTTATTGTTGAAGTCCGATATTATTTAACTTTTCTTAGCTAGCCCTTGCATGTATTTCAATCATAGCTCGTAATTATAATCTAATAGATCATATACAAAGTCCGATGGTATTTCTCATTTCTCATTTATATTTAATAGATGACTTTTCACCTTGTACAACAGCAAGCTACATTTTTTTTTTCTTTTCTTGCTAGTATTTCCATGTGAGGAAGGCGGTACAAATGAAATAAGTAGCTCTAACTGAGAAATCACCTTTTCTTTTAACACCGCAATATAGTCACCTTCATTAGCTGCGCTTGAACTCTCATTCACCTGCGTCTGAAAAAGAGAGAGTGTGAGAGAAATTCTTATCCTATTAATTTATGAAATATGAGGAGATTGAGCTCATTTTGTGAAGATAATGATTTGATTTAAAATCTAATATTTATCACCTAATTTGGATTTTGTGGAGTTAGTTTTTGCATATCAGATTTGTGTGTGAATCTTGTTTAAATTTCAACGAACAAATAACGTCTGTTTTAGTTCAAATGCATTTGAATGACAGGATCAGCTATTCAGTTTGCACGAAACTGCCATATACATTTTTGTCTGAATGCTTCGAAGCTTCAACATTCTATTCGCACGAAACTGGTAGAAGAAAACTAGAAAATGGTTGCCTTAAAAATTGAAGATTTCTAGCAGCAGAATTTCACATTTCAAGATGAGAAATACTAAAATCACTCTTCTTTGTCACTGTTTGACATTTGGACTTTATGAACATACTATATTATCATTTAAACAGAAAATGAAATAAAAGTGACAGAAAGAACGATATTAACATTTCTCTTTAAAGATTGGACCATGAAAAGATTTGAACCTAGGTCAAATAGAATGTATCTAGACCTTTCTATACCTAGCCTTAGCTAATTATTTAAGGAAATTCTATTGTGATGCTCGAACTCAGAGCTTGAGAAAGACAGAGAAATCAAACATTCTTTGGGCTTTTGCACTTAACTCTCACACCATGTTGCCTTAGTGCATTCAACAATCCAAAGTAAGTTCAAGAAGGAACCTAAGGCGGACTACGCTTAGAATACGTCAGTTCGACCGAGGGCGAGCATGTAGCTTAGAGTATGTTAGTTTGATCGAATGCATCTTAAAACTTGGAGTAGGATGAGGAGTTTGAAGACGAGTCAGAAAGAGACATCATAGATACAATATTGGAGGAGTTTCTTAGCATTCTTATAATTACAATATCTTGTAACTATAATTCAGAGAGAGTGAAGTCCTTCTTTTATCTGCTGTGATTAATAGCAATGGTTTTTTTTTTTTTTCTCGAGGGGTTTTTAGAAGCGTTAAATAACCATATTATTGCTTCGTTTATTTATTTTCATAGTAATTTAAGAGTATTTAAGGGAGAGATGTGAGGTGGAAAAAAAGATTTAAGAGTATTTTTGAGTTTTTAATAATACTTAAAACTTAAAATTTCAAATTAAGCTATAATCTATTAATTTTTAAAAATATGCTATCATTTACTAATCACTATTAATTATGCTATATCTCTCTTTATTCAAAAAAAAAAAAAAAATTCGAATGAAGTAATAATGGAAGGCGTACTCACAGAGAGGAATACTAATGGATTTCGCCTCCGGAAACCAGAATACCAAGAGTTGTATGTGTAGGGTTTGGCTTCCTTCCTATATTCGGAATAAATAATCTCGTCTTGTAGTACAAAAGCAAAAAACTCAAGTTACATTTGTTCGAGTTTAATTTTTTAAGTTTGAACTCGAGTTTGAGACTAAAACAAGTTCATTTACAATTCATTCGAAACGCAAACTCATTGGAGAATATTTTTTCTTTTAAAAAATGTTTTTTTTTGGGTTTTCTGATTGAGATTTTTTTTTTTTGCAAGATTCACCAATTGACTTATATAGGTGAATCTTTATTAAAATACTATCTAAATACAAATTCAAGTTTTAACTTCAACTCAAGTTATTTTAAACTCAACTCAAAATTCTTGTCTTGTGGTATTTAAAAGGAAAGTACATTTGCTAAATGGGGAAAGTACAAGAATTTGATTACTTTAAACAAATTTGAGAATTTTAATGCCTCGTTCATTTGTTACATTTTTTGAGATGTATCATTTTCTGCTTTTTACTAAAAAAAAAAGATGTATTTTTTTGAGAGCTTTTTATGAACCTAAAACTTTTTACTATAAAATGCCTATTTTTGTGTTGGGTTTTTATAATTTCAAGATTCACCAATTGTTAAAAGGTGAATCTTGAAATTATTAGAATAGTTTTCCTTCTAATTATTTTCTAAAGAATTTGATATACTTTAAGTGTAAGACCATCTCTAACTATATCTCCAACCCTATTCGCTATTTTATGACTTTAATCAAAATGACTATTAATGTGACCTTCTTTTTCTTAATTTTTCGTCACTCTAATTATTAATTAAATAGTTAACTATTTTAGAGAATACATTTCATACTAGACAAATATAATTAGTAAGAAAAAGCTGGCCATTTAATTTTTTTTATTATTTTACCATTCGAAACAATTACTTTTTAAATATTTAGTGAGTTAATTTCTTTCAAAGTGTAATAAATGCAGGAGTGTAGTTAAAGTGACTCACTAAAAATTATTTTAATTATTTTAGTTAAAATTTAAAGAGTTTCTTCAGATATGTTAAAAACAAACATAAATAAAAAAAGAATATCAAGATCCAATCTTTAAAAAGTATAATTTCCATCTCTAACAAATATATATCTATTTATATATCTGACAAATAGAACATTAAGTTTGCACAGATGTCAAAAAAAAAAAAAAGTTAAAAATAAATCAAACCAAACAGAAGATACAATATCAAAAAAATAGAACAAAAAGAAAAGGTATGAAATTTGTATATATGCAAAAGAAAAACAATCATCATATTGACAAAGAAGCGCAATTTTCATATCAAAATGGTATAATTATTACTTGACTTCAAAAGTGGTATACAAACTATAATTAACACTATTCCGAAAGGTAAAATAACAAGGAAAAAAATACAAATTTTCTGAGAGTGGAATTTAAAATTATTATAATATTATTTTAAATCAAAAACCATCAATTTTACAAAAAGAAAAAAAAAAAAAGACAAACCTCAAAAGTACACTTTGTGCTCCGGGGTTATGGCGACGACGGGCTCCGGTGAAAATGGGGCAAGAACTCCTGCGTGCACATTTCTCATGACGATCATGATATTGCTAATTGCCTCTCCTTGCGAGCATTTTTGGCACAAAGCCTCTAGCTAGTGGCGAGAGATAAGAGAGCGAAAGTGAGAAATGGATCAGGAAATAGGTGTCGAGAAAGAGTTAACTACTCGTTTATTCATTCGGCACAAAGTAAATCATCGGTTTACTTTCTGTATCCTTTTTTTTTATGATTTTGATAAGAGCATTTTTTGGCATTGGCGGTGATTGCGTAAGCCGAGCAACGTTTTGCATCGAACCATAACTAGGCAGGGAAGAAAAAAAAAAAAAAAAAAAAAAAAAAAAAAACTTAATCACGAATTTCCTATTGCTCTGGTAATTAGTTAGAGAGATAATTAGTAGAGGTGATGAGAGAGATTAATAATTACGTACTGAGCACCAATATATACACACACACAAATATATATATATATATATATATATATATGTAAGACTGATGCGGATTTTATTTTATATATACCTCATCACAAATGGCTTGCATCATCGTTTTTCATGCACTCTAAAACATTGCAAAGAGTCGTAAATTAATGAACTTAGAGAAACCCAACCAAGATTGAATTAAACCTTAGAAATAGTGATATAGGCTGAAAATTCACATTTATAGGAATCAGTTATTAATACATGCAACCTGTTGAACAAATAAATATATATATATATATCTTTCAACGTCGTTTCTACCTGTCAATTTTTTTTTTTTATCCATGATTATCAAACAACAGTAATTGATTTATGTGCTTCTAAATAATATTAATAATAGTACTTTCACAATTACAATATTGGAAATTACTAGTAACCGCATGAACAAATATTGTTGGAGTCCATTAACATTATTGCTCGTCATGCCCACGTACCTCGTTCAGTTCACCAATTTAAATTTAAAATTTAAGTTTTTTACAATAAAAAGCTCTCAAAAACAGTTACATCTAACTTTTTACTACAGTTAAAAACTCTCACATAAAATCACATTTCAACTTAAATTAAAAACTCAAATCAACGAACTAAATGGGTCCTTTCACTAGCTGTCATCTACTATATTATATACTGATGGCTTAAGACATCATTTTTATTGATTTTTAATTGATGACTTTTCAGTAATTATTTAGCTCATTTTTTTTTCTGCTAGACTGCTAGTATATTTCCATTTGAGGAAGCTGGCAATCCAAATGAAATAATTTGGCTCAACCAAGAAATCACCTTTTCTTTTAACACCGCAATATAGTCACCTCCATTAGCTGAGCTCGCACTCTCTTTCACCTGCGTCTAAAAATATAATATTATGAAAACTTAGGGGTTGTTTTTTGTCCAAAAAATTCAAAAAAGACAATTCGAGTTTTAACTTTATTCAAGTTCATGTTCTTTTAAGTTCTAACTTTATTTAATTTTACTCAATTTTATTCAAGTTACAACTTTAACTCAAGTTATAACTCAAATTCAACTCAAAACTACACTTAAGTTATACTCTAAAAAAACAGACCCTTAATTACTTCAAATGAAAATCTCCTTCATATGTTTCAATTCTCATCTCTATCAATTAATGATAAGAAATATTTTTGAAATTAGCTAGGGTGTGTTTTTTTCCATTTAAAATAGAGATAAATTAAAGAAAGAAAGAAGGAACGTTGTGGCACAAATCTTAAACACAAAAAATATTGTGGCATTACTTAAAAAAAGTTCTGCAAAATCTGAACCAACTGAAATTTAGTTGCATGCCATCAATTTTTCTCTTATATATTTCCAATGCTAATATGGTTCTATTTAGGAATTGCAACAGGGCGCTATCTTCGCTTTAGAAGAGCAGACCAGGGTTAGAGATTCACAATTAGGAGAGTCTTCCCTATACATGCCCCTTTCTCATATATTTATAGAAATTCATTTAAAAAATTTAATTAAAAAAAAAATAACAAAAGTTGAAATTCATCGTAAAATCTAACCAAAATCAAATGGTACACAAATTCTAAACATATGCACGCCAAATCTCAATAATCAAACCATAACATAAATCTCAATAATCAAACCATAATATAACCAATTACATTTAAAAGGTTATATAAATGAATGTCAAGGAGGAGGGTGTGGCGAGCATGTAACGCCTCAACCCTCATGGGGTCCATCTCACAGGATCCTCGGTATAGTCGGGTCTTATACTCGTTACTTATACGTACTGTCCCTTTTGGATATTTTTTCACGTTTCCCAACACTTAAACCCAAGATCTCTCCTTATAAGGTTTTTAAGTCAAGTGTTGGTACCAATTGACCTTGAGATCAACACTTGAACACAAGATTTCCCTCCTTATAAGGGACGTCACACAAAGTGCTTCCCCATCTCCTCTATGACTTGAGGACAAGATTTTGTCCCCATCCCCGCTTATCCCCAGTTATTGTCTCCCATCCCCGCCTCTATCCCGGGTTATTGTCCCTATTCCTGTCCTTTTTTAGGCGGGTTCTTGTCTCCCATCCCCGCCTCTATCCCGGGTTATTGTCCCTATTCCTGTCCTTTTTCAGGCAGGTTCCTGCGGGACCTCGTCCAATCCCATATGAAAATTGGCAAATTGTTCTATTTTTTAGAAAAAAAGACACTAGTGTTACATGTTTTGACCAAAAAAAATTGGTCACACAGGGTTTATGTGACAAAAAAACTTTGGTCGTGTTTCGGTCATAGGAAGCCCCTCGTAGCCAAAAATGTTCTCAGTTGCTAAATTTGTTGCGACCAAATTGGTCGCAAATATATAGAGAATTAATCGTGTCCGAGGCTTAAGACTTACGAGCTTGAGATCAAAAACTGTTTCTCGAAAGCTTTCTGGTGGCCAAATGTCCGGTTTACAAAAAATAAAATAAATAAATGATCAAACGTCATTTTGTGCGACAAAAATATATAACACTGCATTTGAGGGTTAATTCTCTATCCAAAATGCAAATTTTACACTGGTAAATTTACTTAGCACTTTATTAAAAAATGATCTAAGATTTATGCTAGGACCGCCCTTGAAAACTACTAGTACTGCTGAACCTCATCACATGCATCATCGGTATATAGCAGCTTCAAAAGTAGACAATTCATCGTCAAGTAGTAACTCTATATTGCTAAAACTTCCTCAAAGTGAGATCATATATAGATAGACTTAAGGGATGCTTGTTTACTGTATTCCGTTACTGATTTTGAATAATAATTCATAATTTTTTATAATATTTTTTCTCTCACAAAAAATATATGTAAAATGATAATGATTTTAAATTATGATTATGTATCAGTGAACTAAACGTCCACTAAAACTAATTTTCTCACTAAATTTTTACTTTGTAATTTTTATTTTTAATAACTTCACGTAGTGAGTTGGTTGTGCGGCATAAGATTTTTAATAAGTTTCGGTCTTAAAAAAAAAAACCGTATATGTCAGTATAAGCCTTTAATAAAAATACCTAGTTTACTTATTTTATGTCGTTAATAAATCTTTTTTTTTTTTTTTATTCAGTCAGAAAAAGTACGTGAATACACCACATAATAAAGTATGACATGATGATTATTAAGATGGTGTCATAAAAAGGATAGAAATGATTATTTATGTTCTTTTTTCTTTTTTTCACAAAGAGAGAGGACAGAACTAGAATTAGACCACCTAGCTAAAACATTCTAACTGAATTGGCATGTATTAAGAGTATGTTCGGTAGTATTTTTAGAGCCTAAAATTAATTCTTTAGCTATCAATAATTAAAATTTGTGTTTCGTAAAATTATAAAAAGGTGATTTTTAAAGAATTTTTAAAGAATTTACAATTAAAATCAGAAGTAGTTTAAAAATAATTTTAACTTTTAGATTGTGCGATAATCACCTTAAAGAATAATTAATGAGACTTTCACAATACTTACAATACCCCTGGAATCAATACTTATATAATTACAATTTATCATACACTAAGTTACTTTTTGTAACCTTTTTTTTTCAGAATCAATAACAATTTTTTTTTAAAATAATTATAAATTTCACCAGACACAAACTAACACTAACTTTTTGTAACTAAAAAATTTTCATGAAATGTATACCTGCGATTTATTAAAAGAAACAAAGATGTAAAACAATCAGTGCGTACAATTGGATTATTCATTTCTTTATATTTATCTACATATACGAATAACTAAAGAGTGCTTTATAATTTTTTTAACCGAGATCAAAAGCAGTTAGACGGCATACCAATTAAGTTGACACTCTCGACTACTTCATCCAAGAGTGCTTTATAATTAACTTATACCTAATATTAGGAGAGAGAGGGATGAACTAAGAATTACGTGGATCAAAATAGTTAGGAAAGACATTCTAGATTTAGACTTTCCTAATTTAAAAGAGCTGTTAAAAGAAAATCCATATAGCCGAAGACTTGTTGTTGTTGTTGTATTCTTCCCATCTCAATTTGGCATCCATAAAATTATATATAAGTACACATGCACATACTAGTAAAAAACTAATTGTTTACCTGAATATGAATGTGGTAGCATTCTCTCTCTTCACAAACATGAATAGTCGAAGCACTCACAATGCCTATGCCTTCATCTTCAATACTCTGAAGAAAGTTTGAGAAGACATTATTGGCTCCATCTCTCTTCCTGCAAATTTGTAAGATTAATTCACCCTTTCTAATTTCATTCACTGAAACTGTTAGAGCTGCTTCGACTTCTGAATCTGTATTCTCGCTGTCAAGTAACCGTTTATTTTCGGTAACTGATGACAGCATGTTGTTCTTCTTCATAGTTAGTTGTTGGATTTCTTTCTCCAGCTCTGGAATGTATTCAAGAACTTTGTCGATTATAACTGGAGCAGTCCATCTCTTCTGCAAAATTATTTAACCAAGTATTCATATATAGCTCATACAATCGCACTGATAATTTCATCAATTTTGTCCTAATGTATATTAAAGCCTAGTTTTTTTTTTAATTCTTTTTTAGGCAAGGGAAAGAGAGGATCGTAACCTTCACATTTTCAGACCAAAGAGTATAAGCATTGGTCTTCTTTCCAGAGTTATTTGTCATGGTTTTTAGCATTTTATCAAGAAAAAACCAGGTGATCATCCCAAAAGTGAGAGAAAGTATAGCTGGCATGGTTATAAAGTATATCCAATTTGATCTATTAATTTTCAAATGAAAAATGTAAATTAATGTAAACTATTAATGAGGATCATGTGTTGACCTTTGATGTTCCAGAAATCGGTAGCAGAGAACCAAGGGCGAGATAAGACGCGTGGAGCTTCATCCTTCTCACTCTCTCCTTTGCATTATGGTCTTGTTTCTTCGCAACTGACTGTTCTTCTACTTCGTTTTCAACTAATTCCCTTCTTTCGGATTCGACAACATGTTTGATCTTGGATTTTGATCTCTCTCTTTTCTTAGAGCTAAATTCTTTTCTAACCGATGTGCTCAAATAATCAGCGACTGTGGAGCGTTCCTGCTCGGTAAACGTGTTCGCATTTAAATCCTTCTCCACCCTAGAAGTACAAGTATTGTTGTGAAGGGTGTCACTGTATTGTTCACCGAACATGTTTGGTTCAGTACTTGAAGATTCAATAAGGGTGGAAAATCTGTTGCCTCGTGATCCATCATTTTCAATATTGCTAGACTCTTCTGCCAATACTGAAATTCCTTGCTCAAGATGAGGGATAAAATCTAACTCTCTCCAAGGACTTAAGTGATTAATCTCTGTATAAGTTGGTGCTACAGTACTGCTATGATCTTCCAGCAGCCACAATTCATCGAAAGCTTCTAGGGCGAAGGAAGGACTATTATCTAGGGCATAAAATGGAAATGGATAAGTTGAACAGTAAAATGTCATGATTTTCAAGTTTGTATTCTAGATATATTGACCAATAATACATATGTACCATCATAAAAGGAACATTCATGAGCGGCACAACAATATCTTAAAACACCAGTAAAATGATGGGAAAAAGGTGAACTTTACAAAAAAAACAACTCCGTGATCAGTATTGAGTACATATATTTTCATACCTCATACAAATAGTCCAAGCAATGATCTAGGTTAAACATTAATTGATCTATAAGACGGTTATCACTATAAATTAATGATCCATATATGTATTATCTAATGTACGTAATGTATAAACCCTCCTAAAAGTTGTACGATCTGCAGCAGCATATTGCATGTTTGTTCTAGCACAAATCTATAAATCAGTCAAATTATATATATATATATATATATATATATTGTCTTACTGATTATATAGACATTATATGTATATACACACAACAATATGATACACATATAAATGATTCATCAGGAGCTCTTCTTCAATGAGGAAATCTAAATTTTTTCCCCTTATTTTGGAGGAGCATATTTCATTACTAAAAGAAAAAGATAAAAATCCATACATACATACATATATATATATATATATATATATATTTTGAGGGAAGAGAGAGGAAAATATATTAAAAAAACGAACTGATCCAAGTCATGTGTCTAGTCGTTCGATATATTTTCAGCAGAAACGTCTGATAATTATTAGGTACCTGATCCCATATTCATGATCAAGTGTCTTGATCCTTTAACGCAAGTAGCTTGTATGGGATAAAGATTTAAGCGTAAGCTTTTGTAGGAATAATGTATATAGTTGAATGATCTAACGATCAATCCGTTCCTTTGATCCTCAAATATATATATATATATATATATAGTAACCTCAACCTGATCGATCCAACTTCTGTTTTTTCTTCCGGTGCGATGAATGCACTACATGATCTTAAAGTCAACGAATTATAAATGAATATAGAAGGACCCTAGCTAACTTCAATCCTTTTCTTTTATTATTTATTTTTATGGGGGGAAAAAAAAAAAAAAAACGCAAATGGGCACCTTATTAAATAAATATAATTATATATCATTAGTTAATAGGAGTACACGTCCTTCAACACAAACCATCTTCAAATTAGCGAGGTACACGTATATAACCTACTCTTTTTTTTTTCCCTATATATGTTCTTTTTCGTACATTTTTTTAACATTAAATCCTATAGAATACAGTATTATGCAATATACATATATATAATTATATATATGTATGTATGTATGTATGGATGCATATGTAAAGCGGAACATGTATCAAATAACAGTTCAAAGTAGGAAGAAAAAGTGAAGCACTTACAGAGAAATGAGTTTGGCTTCCTTCAATCTGCAGAACATGAAGAATACCAAGAAGATGAGGAAGAAACACATCAAATACAGCTTCAATTCTGATCATATTCTGATCTGATCTTATTAAATGAGAAATTTTTAAGGTATTGCCTTTATATATTGTGAATAAATAATTTGGTCTGTTGTAGTACAACAAATTATATATCCAATGCAAGTACATTGCCAAGTGGGTTGAAGTACAAGTGTTTTACCTTTGTACTGCACCCGCAAGCAGCAGAAAACCCTAAAATAAAATAAAATAAAATAAAATAAATTAAAGATAATGTGTGGGGTTTTATGGTTAATTCCAAGAATGGTTGTAAACTTGCAGCACGTGCAAGCACCACGCGCCAGCTTTTCCACAGATTTGTTAGATGAGTGTTTTTTGTTTCAAAAAAATATAATTTAGGGCCTCTAGTCTATAAGACAATCGTGAGCAAATCTAATAATACAAGACGTTTAATTCATAAATTAAGAATTATAATTTATAATTTTAATTTTTAAAATTTAAATTTTTTATAAAAGAAAAATATTATAAAAAACTAATAATTATAATTGAGAATTAAAAATAAACTCTTAAAATAAATATCTCAATAGAATCCCTAATTTATAAGATTCAAGGTGAGAGAATTACAAGAACAAGTACAACCATCATTTTACATCATTCTATTATTTATAATATTAAAAAATATTTTGATAACATATGAAACATTGTGATGGAATATGAAAAATATGCTACTAAAATAAAATTAGAATAAATGATAAATTTAAAATTGTTGACAAAATAAAATAATATAAAATTACCCTTTAATTTTTATTAGGGGGCATCTATTGCCACCACTTTTTTTATTTTTATTTTTAAAGGCATCAATGATTTTGCTCTTCTCAGGCCTTTTTTTTTAATAAGGGGTGCATCTATTAATATTTTTTTCTTTTACTTTTTACACACATATTCTTAAACCACCTCTTATTCTACTTGTTACGTCTTTTTAAAATTTTTTAAAAAAACCTTACAACTGAATCACCCACATTCTACTTTTGACACACATTTTTAAACCACCTCCGATTTAAGTTTAGAGCTTAATTATTACTTGTTACACCCTTTTTATTATTTTCAAAAAACGTTCTTTTTGCTCTTCATTTCGTGATTGATTGCAATGTAGGTGGCAATCGGATTGAAGTACCTGCTGGAAAATACAAGAAGACAGCAAAAACTGTCATAATACTGCCAGTTAGAATTTGATGGTCTGTATCCTTAAAGATGATAGGATTATATTGCATGATGCATCTTATAATTTCTTTGGCTTGCTAATCTAATGACGCATAAAACTTCTAGCATTTGCAGGTAAAATGTGGTAAGCGAGCAGGAGCATTTGCATGCTTGCTTGATGAAGATGTAAGTCATTCTTATCTTGGTTATCTCTTTGGCTTCAAATTCATGCCATCGAGTGCAATATTATTTAATGGCGTTTGGTTTATGTATTCAGAATCATGATTCAAAACCATTATTGTTTTATGTGTATTTTTTGTGAGAAAAAACTGTAAAACACCATGAATCATGATTTAAAATCATGGACGGATATAGAAAACAAACGTTCCCTGAGATTTGGAGTGTGTCAGGCTCTATGAATGAATATGAATTATTGATAAAGAAATTAGCCACATATAAAAAGTTGAGTAACAACAAAGAAAACATATAAAATCATATCTCTTCATTCTAGCCAAGATGTGCTTGTTACTTGCGCAAAACATTAAATCATAATAATAAAAGCGTGTTATTCCTTGTAACTCCTTAAATTTAACTATGGATAGCTAGCATTTACGTAATTCGAATCAAATTATTACTATTGGAAATTCATAACGAGTTAATTTGAGAAAAAATATAAACTGTAAAATAATCATAAATTAAAAGTGTTGCTAACTTTCCAATGTCATAAAGACAGACAATTTACAACGATATAAATATGACCGTGAAATGTAACTAAAAAGATACCAAAGAAAACTGAATAAATTCCTCAATATTCCAATGGCCTTTTGCAATTGCTTCAGCATCTTAGCATTCTTGGCTGCCTTTACATTTTTCGACATTGATGCTAGCTTCGCAGCTCGTCGCCTTCTGCAAACAACTCAGCCTAACTTGCCGCCGATGCCAACTTTTCCGCCAGTGCAATTGCCCTCCATACCATCTTTGGCGCCACAAAACAACTTTTTGCCTATCTGCCCGCCAACCCGCCTTTAGTACAACCTACATTCCCAACTTTCCCAAGAGTGGCATTGCCTCTTCTTTCAATTAGTGGCGGAATCAGTCTTTCACTTTAGTGAGGACGTATATTAAATTTTTTTTTAACAAATTCTCTTAATGGAGACATATAAGAAAATATATTTATTTTAGTGGAGACATATCTTATTTTAATGGGGGCTTAAGTATAAAATTTTTAAAAGGTAATATTTTTAAAAAAAAACTTTGAGTGGGGGCGGCTATCCTGCTCATTTTCAAGTGACTCCGCCACTGCTTTCAGCAATGTCATTTTTCAAAATCTGTGAAATTTCGGGGATTCAGAAAATAATGCATGTCCTCTCACAAGAAAAAAAAAAATATCTAACTGCAATATGTCCCAAAATTACACTTAATTGAGCGATCTTAATCATTTTTCTTAAGTTGCATCGCTATTATCTGGTGTTAAAGAAACTCGAAAATATTCAAAATAATTGTTGACTCTGATTTTTTTTTTTATATATATATATATATAATAAAATCAAAGTTACACTCTCGAATTATGTAAACATTATCATAAAACCTTAAATAATAATTTGAATAATTTGAATAATATTCATGTTAATTTTTGTCAAACCACTCTAATTAGATTTTTCTCCATAAATATAATAGAGCTTATCCTGTAAATAGGTTTGAGATCTTAATTATCCAAGATTTAAACCAATTCTCTTAGGAATCAGGCCTCGTTCATTTCACCAATTCGAGTTTTCAATTTTAGATTTATACAAGAAAAAGCTTTTAGAAAATATCATATCTAACTTTTTGTACTATAGTGAAAAGCTCTCAAAAAATATCACATCTCAGTTCGAATTGAAAACTCTAATCTACAAAGTGAACGAGACCTTATTATTTTTCTTTACATATTCTTTAGCGATGATAAATGTTTCCATCTATCTATGATATCATATTTCAGAGATGTTGAGTCAGTCCGGACAAAATGGATTAGTGAAGAAGAGATGATATCAATTTAGTACTTTGTGATATAGCAAAATTATCGTTTAACACTCCGTATTTTTAATAATTTTAAATTGATATTTTAGAGGACGTTTAGTTTATGTATTCAGAATTATTCTCGTTTTATTTGTATTTTTTATAAGAAAAAATACTATAGAGAACTATGAATCAGTCCTCTAATGTTTTAAAACATTGATTTTTAGTATATGAGGTTGTTTTTTTAAGACATAAAATGTCGAATTTCTCTTTTTAATTATTCATGATTTGGATGACGCGAATTTAGAATTTACTCTTTATTAAATGTTAAAACAAAAACAAGTTTGATTATTCTAAAACGTTTAATAAAAGTAAATTTAGGACAACTAAATCAGAAAAAATTAAAAAGAAAAAAAAATTCAAAGTTTCATATTTTACAAAAAGACTTCAAAGCACAAAAATGGATTTTTTAAAATTATTGAGGTATTAACTCTGTTTATTTCGTAAATTTGAGTTTAAAATTTAAATTTTGTTAAAATAAAAAATTCTCAAAAATAATCACATTTAATTTTTTTATTATAATAAAAAATTTTCACATAATATTATATTTTAACTCAAATTAAAAATTCAAATAAGTGAACTTAACAGAGTTAAATTTATTAAACATACGGAATATTACGACAGTTTCTGAGGTCATACCAAATTGAAATTATCTTTAATGAAATAATCTCTCGCCCCTTTCAAAAAAATAATTTCTCTCTCAGCGAGACTTCCTTCACACAATCTCTCTCTCCTCTCTCTCTCGCTCGCTAAGCCAACGAAATGGTAGCATTAGCTTTTTCTTCTCCATTGAGCTTCTCAGTTGCTTCTCGCAACAGAACCTCCTCACTTCTTCTGAACTCTCCCAGGTAAAAATGACCCATTTCCATACACAACGGTATATTCACACCCACATAATTCACTTTCGAATTTGTGTCTATTTTTCCTTTGTAATATCATTGTATATATATATTAGCAAGTTTCGGCCATTAAACAACCTTTTGTGTTATTCTGCAGAAACCCAACGAGCTCCACAGTCTCCGCTTTGTCCACTCCGTATGGCCATTTTTCACCAGCTGGTATTTTTTTTGTTTTTTTTTTTTTTTGTGCCCCTTTTAGAGTACCAAAGAATTTCATCTTTCTTTTGATGATATTTGTAAACTTTTTTGTTCTTTTATGAGTAATTCTTCCTTAATATTTCTGATTTCAATTTCAATTTAATTTTGTTAAGTTAATGGATATGTAGTTATAACTTACAACCCACATGGGTTGAGATGTTTTATGTTTTTGCTCTGAGAATGAAGCTGAAATACCGTAGAAAATCAGTTTTAATTTCATGAAATTTGTATACCCATTTCTTTTTTCTTTCAGCAATTGCTCTTGGAATGGCTGGAATTTGTCGGAGTCTGATGCTCCTAATTTTAGTTTAATTCACGATTATGTTATGGTCTTGGAGATGTGTTTATAAGCCAAAAGTGGGATATTTTGATTTGAGAATAAAGACATTGTTGGCTTATGGGGCTGTGGTTTTCTATGCTGTAGAAACTAGAAAGTGGCTGATTTTTTTTTTTTTTTCCGTATTTCTTTTTGGGTGAATGTTGCAGGGTTATCGAGTAAGACATCTGTATCTCCTCTAAAGCTTGATGAGACGGATTTTCTTGGTAGCAGTACAAGGTGTTTTACTTGTGTTTTTTTTGCTTAATATCATGCTGTTGACTTCTTTTGGTGTTGCATTGGTTTTAAACAGATACTTTCTTGGGGAGTGTGTTTCTCTTGAGGTGGATTATCTAGTATTTGAGAGTTACTTTAGCAACCCTCTATTTTATATCTATGTGACATAAAAACTTAAAAAAGTTATCTATATTATCGAAACACGATTTATAGTGTAATTATTACTGATATTCCTTTTGATTTTCTTGAAATTGCTATATGAAAGAAAGAAAAACTTGCAAATGTTAAAGAACTAAGTCGGTAGCGATGCAGTTACCTAGTTTTATTGCTGCTTCTAAAGTTTCAAATGTGCTCCATTGTGTCTGCTTTTCTAGACGACTATTTAGTTGATTTTCTTACTTATTAACGCGGGATATATATTATAGTTATGGTGCTATAGAAGCCAAAACAGGAAATCCTCCCATTATGCCTGCAGTGATGACCCCAGGTGGACCTTTAGATCTCTCGACTGTATTACTAAGGAACCGGATAATCTTCATAGGGCAGCCCGTGAACTCGCAGGTGGCCCAACGAGTCATATCGCAGCTTGTGACACTGGCAACTATTGATGAGGATGCCGATATTCTGGTGTGTTTATATTATTGTTTTCTATTTGGTTTTATCCTATTTCCATTATCACATATATTCTCTGGTAGTTGCTTTACAGAATAAATTGTCTTGTGCCTGCAGATGTATTTGAATTGCCCTGGTGGAAGTACATACTCTGTCTTGGCAATTTATGATTGCATGTCTTGGGTAAGATCATGTAATGTTTCAGTTTTCAAGAGTTTCTTTCTATTTTTTTCCTTTCTAGATGAGTTAAAGAGTTGCCTCTTTTCTTTCCTCTTTCGTTCCATTCTTTTTTGCCCTGTTGAAGTTCTCGAAACGTCTTAAAAAAATGAGGGCACAAGTTTGAATCATATTACGGCAATGTGTTGATATCTTCGAAATGTATACATACTTATGCCTTGTCAATTATGACCTCCAATGACTTGAAATGAAGAATATTTCTCCGCCTCTTTGAAAATAATTACTTTGACATCATGGTTCGAATTTATGCTTTTAGATCCAAATACAATAATTTCATCAGCTCCTCTTTTAGTGTTCGTTGGGGATCATTTCATTTTTAGTCTGTAGCACAGATATTTATGATTTATATCCTTAAATATGGAAAAAAAAAAAAAAATGATCAGTGTCATTGCAGTTTGAGCTTTCATTTTTCTTCCACCACCTATCCGTGACATCATGTCGGCACTCAAGAATTAGTATTAATCTCTGTTATGACTTCTGATAAAGTAAGCACACTGGAACTTTTGATGTGTGGGTCATTGAACGCTGAACAATGCTTGAATATTCTCTGGTTTCGATGTGTGGATCATTGAACCATGAGCAATGATTAAACTAATCACACGGCAACTTTTGATGTGTGGGTCTTGAAGAATGATTTATTTTCTGATAAACTAATCTCTCGCTTATTCTCTTGAAGGATGATCCTTGTCCATTTTTCCAGAGGGAACAACTGTTTGTCATGACACTTATCTTATGTTTGCATTTCGTGATTTCTTTTGTTATCAGATAAAGCCTAAGGTTGGCACAGTATGTTTTGGGGTAGCTGCAAGCCAAGGAGCTCTTCTTCTTGCTGGTGGAGAAAAGGGAATGCGATATTCGATGCCAAATGCACGTATTATGATACATCAACCACAGAGTGGATGTGGGGTATGAACCGACTTTTTTTGATTTTGATTTCAATAAAGTTCCGAGTTTCTTATAAAAAAAAAAAAAAAATCATATAGATGCTTAGGAAAAAATATTACAAAACAATCTTGTCTCACCTTCCTTGACCGTTGCAGGCCATAGAAATAGTGGTGATACTTGGTAAACAAGACAAAGTTTTGATATCGATGAGTTTGTTATTCCTTTTAGCGTCATCTTATTAAAGCCTAAATAAATAAGGCCAGAAAGAAAGATAATGTATAATGTGGCTGCAGCACAGACTTATTTAGATAGCAGGGGCGTGATTATACATTCTATAATGTTATTTTTATTTTTTTTGGTTCCGCATGCGTGTACTAGTATTAAACCAACGTGTAATTCGTTGTTAAAAGATTATTGTCTCCACCTTATTCTCTTTGTAGTTGTGGGTGGGGGCTGGGGTGAGAGAAGAAGGTTCAACTATCTTCCTTGTCCAATTTCTTCATCTTTTTCCTTTCTTTTCTTTCCTCCTTCTTCTTTTTTCTTTTCTTTTCTTTTTTTTTTTCCCCCTCTTTCCTTCTTTTTGAAAGGATCCTTGTCCATTTTCTGGTATGCCCTCAGCATAACTTAGTCACATTTAATCAAACAGGTAGCAGAGTTGATCCTTTTAGCTGTAAATAAATTATGAACGTCCACGTATCTATAACTTAATGCAGTTCTTCAATCCACTAATCCCGCAAACAAGTAAAATGAGACTTCCCACATGTTCAGCATATTTTCTTTGACCTTCTACTTTATTCCATCCCTTCCTTTATGAGCTTGAATGACCAAACTGGCTCTGCAGTGGTCCAAATTGTGATGATATGTGCAGGGTAACAAGTTTGAAAAAGTTATTTGTTAAAAAAAAGAAAGTTGTCAGAATAGTAATATGTGATTTATTTATCCAAAATGCAGAGGTTAATTGTGCATTATCTGTTTGTAGGGTCACGTGGAAGATGTGAGGCGCCAAGTAAATGAAGCTGTTCAATCTCGCCATGTCAGTCTTTTTTTCTCCACTTACATTCATGCATTACTTTATTGTTCGACGATTATAATTGCATGTAATTGAGTTGGATTGCCATAAGAAAAGAAGATGAATGAATCTATAGTATTTTTCCTAAACGAGTCAATGTTTGGAAAGCAAACACGTTTTCCATGAAGAGCACTATGGTTGATTGCTACCGGCTGCATAGCGAAACTGAAATAGTGAAATTAGAGAGAGCCTTGCACCGGTCTGCACTGCCACAAATAGAACTCACTAATGTATAGTTAGGGATCCCTGTGTGTGGAAATCCATGATTTACAACCTGAGTTCTAGGAATTAGTTGTAATGTGATTTCTAGAGATTAACTGTTAATAATTAGCTTAATTTGTTACCTAGAATAAAGGGATACCAGTTTTATATCACCGACTCCCTGTTTTTCTGTTTTTTTTTCCTATTTTAGTTTCTTATTCTCAGGAAGTGATCCTTTCCTTCCTTGCTATTTAAGTCTATACAATTCAGTCAGAATGATGAATGAGAATTATAGTATTCTATTCTCAAAAACTCACACTGTGATATTAGATTTTTTTTAGTATTGTCAAGAATTCATTACAAAATTTCTACAGCTAGTATTTTCAGGGTGTCTTTGATATTTTGCATTTTAGTAGTAGATATGATTTTAAGGATCACCTTTTGTAGGCTGCAGGATGGGGATTCCTTTTTCTGTTTTCTTAAATTAGTTTGTCATCACTTGTTTAAATTTTATGCTAAAACTATTTGGTCCTAAATGCAGAAAGTTGACAAAATGTATGCTGCTTTTACGGGCCAACCTATAGAGAAAGTGCAACAATACACTGAGAGGGATCGTTTCTTATCTGTTTCTGAGGTAACTTTACTTGGTGACATCTTCATTTTTGTGCCTTTTAATATGTCGTTAAAGCTACATTGCCCATAATATAAATGCTTGCTAAAAATCCTCAAATCAACTTTCTGTTTACTTTTTGAACGATTAGCAGATTTACAAGAGAGCTAGAAATGAAAAAGGGAAAACAGATTGTGTCAGACACATTATAAATAAATATTCAGCGGAGCTTGTTAGTCCGTGTGTGCTATAAAATGTCTTGCGCATTTTAAGTTTTGTAATCCGTCTTCGATTGTTGGATTTCTGTAGCCAATTAGATGGTTTAGAAATTTTTTTTTTTTTTTTCCAAACCTTTTGCGCAATCAGTCACTTGAGTACATCACTTAATTTTCTTCTCAAACAATTAACCATCACATACTTCTTTCTTCCTTTGTTGCAGGCCATGGAATTTGGACTTATTGATGGTGTGTTGGAAACAGAATACTAGGTAGTTTTCTTAACATTCCGTGTCTTCAAAAAATGACTCCTAATTGTCAACTTAATATCTTGGGGTTGGCTCCAATGATCAAGTGTAAAGAGTCTTTTGAACTAAATTTTCAGCGCTTCCCATTCCTTAAATGCAATTATATGAAATTTTGATTTTTTATTCCCATTTCAATTTTTTTTTTTTTTCATTTTACTTTTGCTCCAATGGATTCTTATACACGAGCTTTATCCATCTGACCCTGAAGGATCTCCAGCAAACTAAGAACCCATTAATCAGTTTGATTTTAGTACTATTCTGAGAACTTTGGTCCTGCACTTCTCTTCCTTTTTGTTATCCACTCATTCGCTTAATGAATACAATGATCTGTTTCTTTCTCATGAGAAAAGTATTGATGACAAAAGCACTGTCGTATCAGGCATAGCACGTGTGATATGCTCTCATCACAACTGAGAGTTTTTGACTTTTTAGACTAATTTGCACTTATTGAGAAATGCTAGGATCACTCATTTCTTAATATAGCATCACTGGTCACTCATGTGTGATGTTAACATTTCTCCTGCACTCATTTTTGGAATCTTTGCCTGCCTTGAATTTTTATAAAACTAAATCACTGGATAACTTGGCGGCTTGGCCGCGCGGCGGTTGGCTCCAAGGACCTTGTTGGTCGACAATTTTAGTGATTTGTTGCAGCACACGGTTTTGATTCACTAAAGTCAGCTAAGCCAACATATCGGTTCTAGCAAATGTTGGAAGCGACCAATGAATCGTTACATCAAGTAATTGTGCCGCTGTGGGCTTGCTGTGATCTTCTTTTGTTGGTTACTAATCGTCACTTCATCCTTGGAATTTACCTTTAATCTTTCAGAGCCCGTTTAATTTGTTTATTTGAGTTTTTAATTCGAGTTGAGATGTAATTTTATATGAGAATTTTTTACTATAATAAAAAAAAATTAGATGTGACTGTTTTTTAAAATTTTTTACTGTAACAAAACTCAAATCGGTGAAATAAATGAGATCTCAAATACTTAAGACTGCTAACTCTTTGATTTTCCAACAATAGGAATTGAGGCATTACACCTCCTAATCGGCTTCTTCGGTGGCAATCGATATGTCGGTTGAATTTAACAACCCTTCTTTGATCAACTTAACAACCCTTCTTTGATCAACTTTTGAATCGGGAAATACGGTGCCAATAAATAATAAAAGACCTTTACTGCTAATAAAATAGTTCAGGCAACCATAAGACACAAATTTAAGGAGTATTATCATTTGCCAATTACTCAATTACAACTGGTATCTTTCTAGTTATGCATCCTTAAAAAAGAAGCCCCAAAAACATTCAACGTGTCCTGCTGTGGTTTCATAACAAGGTAATACTTGCGTCTGTAAATGTATACTGTATGAATGTATATACGTTGAGATTCTATTTTTATACATATACTACAATTCAGTGTCCTGCATAACTCCTACATTAAGAGAGAGAGAGAGAGAGAGAGAGAGAGAGAGAGAGAGAATAAAAATTCCGAATCTTCAAAATAAGCAATCCCCACTGAAGTGCTTTAAAACTCTCCAATAAACCTGTGGTATGCATAGGCATGAATCTTTGCTGTTACAATTTAAAAATAAAACGGCTACCTAAACTACATAAAAGCAGTTCTTAACATTCATTGAAAGGAACACCATCCAATGTCTTTACACTTCCAACAGCTAAGAATCTATCTAGTTAGCATCAAGATCAGATCGAACTCTTGTAAATGTCTTTTTCTACTAAACTTCTGACTAGACAACTCGATCAAGGGATGAAGGAAACTAGAAGCCTTTCATTTATCAAGGTACCCGGTTCTCCTTTCCTCTCCATCTACGTAGAAACATTGACCTTACCATATGATTCAAATCAAATGACACTTATAAAATGGACGTAAAGTCGCATCCTAGATAATCGTCTCACGGTTCTAGCACCATCCAAGATGAACCGTTTGATTTAAATCCTTTTACTGCCATGATCAATGGGCCCTATGGGCGCTGCAGTGAAAGCGCCCCACCCTAGAATCTCCCCGTTGTAAAAAGCCCGGTTAAATGCAAATGGAAAGGATACCATTTTCCTCGTTCCCATATCTCCCGTTTTTCCAATTTTGCCATACAAACTCCAAGCCTCAAAACAAATTGTTTATATGTACAAGACCATCAAGCAGTGGCAATTATCTACAAGGCACTAAAGTCCTATTCTACTTTGGCAGACTAGAATGCTGACCTCATAGTTTTGAGATCAAAATGAAGTGTTATCTGTATTTAATGCCTTGATCAAATGCCTCAAATCAACTCAGGGAAGGGCCTTTGGCAAACATGGCCTCTTACCTCTTATGATCCCTCTGGGAAATATGCAAAAAACTCACTGATTTTTTTTTTTTTTTTTAATTACCTGAGCATGTCTCCAGTGTGTAATTGTGGTCCACTTAAAGCAGGAGATATGCTGAAAGTACTAAAGTCGCCGTAGAACGAAGGATGCCCGAGAGGCATTGGCCTATCTGGAATTGGAGGAACCTCAATATCTCCTTCCATCATCTTCAGTGCTTCTAAAATAGTAGGCCTTAAAGCCACCATTACATGAGCACACAAAATCCCAACCATCACAAATCTCTCCATAATGCTCCTAGGGTTGGAGTTTACTGAATCCCCATCTTTCAGCAATGAAGAATCCAAAGCCTCCTCTATTTTTCCAGCTTTTACCAATGACCACACCCAATCAGTGAGCAGAAACACCCTTGGTGACTCAGAGGATGACATATCGAGAGCTTTCCTTCCGCACATGATCTCCAAAACAACAACCCCGAAGCTATAAACATCGCTCTTCTCGGTCAACTGTCCATAAAGAGCATATTCAGGAGCCAAGTAGCCATGAGTCCCAGCCACTCGAGTTGTAAGATGGGACTGGCCTTCCTTGCTCTGCTTCGCAAGTCCGAAATCTGCCACTCTCGCTCTCATATCAGCATCCAGCAGTATATTTGTGGCCTTAATATCTCTGTGGTATATTGCCGGCTTCACTCCGTAATGCAAATATGCCAACCCCTTTGCCACATCCAAGATAACACTCTTCCTCTGAGGCCATGTCAACCTTTGCCTTTCAACTCCACTCCGACCATCTGATGGAGGAAACAAATGATCATCCAGATTCCCATTTGGCATATAATCATAAACCAGATACCTCTGGCTCTCCCTGTCATAATTCTCATCCCCATCAACCACACAACACCCTCTCAGCGGAACAAGGTTCCGGTGCTTCAAATTGCTAATGATCTCAACCTCATTGCAAAACTCTCCATCCCCTTCGAAATCCAACTCTACAATCCTCTTGACCGCGACCACACTCCCATCCGCCAAAACCCCTTTGTAAACTATCCCAAACCCGCCTCTCCCAATGAAATTCTTCTGCGAAAAATTCGCCGTCGCCTTCTCCAGCTCCTCGATCTTAAACCAAATCGAACCCGTATTCGGCCTCACTCTAGGCCTAGTCCCTTGTTGTTCCAGTTCCTCCTCCAAACCAAACCCTCCTACTCCTCTTCTTTTTCCTCCCCTCCTCCTATCATACCAAAGATACAACCCCAACAAGCTAAACATTACAAAAACAGCCGCCCCAGCTCCAGTTAACCCAAAAACAAGAGGCGCATTGTTCTTACTAGTGGACCCCACATGGGAATCCAAAGTCAACCCAAAAATACAAGACACAGCACTATCACTCTCGGGACCAAACTCATTAACAATCCCAGCAGCATAAAGAATAGTGAAATACCAACAATCTCTGGAGTGAGAGCTATTACCGTCAATGGAGGTCAACTCGGCCCGGACCTTCGTCCCGGCCGCCACGCAGCTGTCGCAGTTGGTCCCAATTGTCAGGTCAGACCTACAAGCAGAATCCAACACCGTCGTTTCCCCAAGCTGCCTCACCCAATCCTGAGTGGTCTCGATTCTTGCGCAGGTGTTGTTCGACATGACGAACTGCTGAGGCTCGAAGCAGTAGAAAACAACGTCGTTTGAGAAGGAGAGGCTTTTGGAGAGAGAAAGAGAGGTAAGCTTGGACTGGAAGTCGTTCATGCAGGAGGTGGAAGTGGGGGTGTTTGGGAGATTGAATTGGGAAGTCTCCTTCAGGTGCAGGGCCAAAGCTATCCCGAAGAGGGACAAGAGCGTTTGGCAACAGGGGATTTCGGTGTAGTCGGTTGTGGAGGTTTTGGTTTTCGGCGGTTGGTAGTTACGGCAAGTCGTTTTGTTCCATGCGATTCTCGACACGTAGTTGAGGTCCACCGGACATGTCGAACCGTTGGTTGCGTTTGTCGGGGAAGGCGCGGCGGCTGATGAGAGAGAAAGTAGAGAGATAAGGTAAAGACCGAGGAGAGAGAGAAGCACGTCCATGATCTGGTTTTTTTTTTTTTTTTTGTTGAGAACAGGATTTGTGATCTTTTGTTCTGTGTAACTGTAAAAAGTTTAAAGTTTGAGTGGATTTGTCTGTTTTAGAGAGAGAGAGAGAGAGAGAGAGAGAGAGAGAGAGAGAGAGAGAGAGAGAGCGAGATGAGACGTTTCAGAGAGAGAAAGAGATGTTGGATTTGGATTGTCTCTCTCGTCTTGAAGTTGCAATCATGGAGGGGTGGGATTACCCTTTCGGTCAAAACACCACCTGCCTCCTTAATGGCGGCTGTACTGGTGTCCAAAGGGAAGGACGCGCCTGGCAAGGGTGGTGGCCCGCACGCGCCGTGTCAAAGGAATAAATTGCAGGCCATTTTTGTCCCGTTTATTTTATTTTTTTTTTATTTTTTTTTGCCCTTTCTTGTAAACCTGTTCTGTATTTAATTTAAAAAATCTCCAAAGATATAATTGAACACTTAGGGTCCGCTCACTTCGTTGATTTAAGTTTTTAATTTGAGGTCAGATTTAATTTTATGTGAGAGCTTTTTACTCTAATAAAAAAGTTAAATGTGATTATTTATGAGAGCTTTTTACTGTAACAAAACTCAAATTTTAAACTTGAATAAACGAAATGAACGAGGCCTTAGTACTTCTAATTTTTTTTTTTTGGTTAACTAATGTCGCAATTCTTTCACGGAGGTTTATTTAACGCTTATTCATTTTACAAATTTAAATTTAAAGTTTAAATTTTATTATAATGAAAAAAATTTAAAAATAATCACATTTAATTTTTTTATTACAGTAAAAAATTCTCACATAAAATTATATTTCAACTCGAATCAACAAATTAAACGGATCTAAATTGTTAAAAGGAAAATAATGAGAGAATTATTTTTTTAGAAAACACTATGAAAATCTTCATCTTCATTCTAGTTTCTATAGCTTCCTAAAAAATTGGACAGTAAAAAAAAAAAAAAAATTGGGACATTTTTCGGTACACAAATATATCAATAGGTCATATTTTTTGTCCGTTAAATTTATATAAAATCACGTAAAAATTAAAAAATATACAGATTAAATAGTTAAAAAAACTTAATTTATCAATACACTAAACGTATCGAAAAAATCTCTTAAAAATAAAAAATAAGAACGCATTAGAAAGAAAAAGAGTCTACTATCCCATTACACAATGAACTTCACATCTACTAATTCATCCCGCTTTTCATACACAGTGAGTAAGAGCATCTTTAATGCAATATTGATTAGTGCGTCAATGTCAAAATTTATTAAAATGAGTCTATAAAACTAGCTACCACATGGGGGCAGCTTCCCTTAAGTCAAAGTAGCCATGAGAAAATATGACATTATTGTCAAGTTATCTTCAAGTAATCTTAGTCTAGCAAAAAGTATAAACTTGCATGATTAAAGCTTATTCATTTACACCAGAACTCAAAAAAAAAAAAAAAAAAATTTAACTCAAGCTATAAATGTTCCGTTTATTTTACCGATTTAAGTTTAAAATTTAAGTTTTACTACAGTAAAAATCTCTAAAAAATAATCACATTTAACTTTTTTCTACAGTAAAAAGCTCTCGTATAAAATCATATCTCAACTCGAATAAAAAACTCAAATTAGCGAACTAAGAGCCTGTTTAGTTTGCTGATTCGAGTTTTTAATTCGACTTTATGTGAGAGCTTTTTACTATAACACAAAAGTTAGATGTGACTGTTTCTAAGAGCTTTTCACTGTAGCAAAACTTAAATTCTAAACTCGAATCGGTAAAATAAACGGGCCTAAATAACCCTAAAACTATTTGAAGTAAATAATAAATTACCATGTAAATGTTTTATTTGCGATTGGTAAATCTTCCAACCTAATCCAATACAATGAATTAGTTTAATAACTACGTGAAAAAATGTTTATGTAGCGACATATTTAAAATATATTATTGTAACATGTACAAATTAGAGTACAATTATTTATAAGAAAAATATTACTTGAGAATGTTTTAGGAAAAATATGTCTTAACATATTTGAGAGAACTTATTCAAGCGGGGCAATTAGGAAAAAAAGTACAAATTGGGGCAATTAGGGAAAAAAAAACATAATTGACTTTAGAGAAATATATGAATAAAACAAAAAGAAGGACTAACAAAATGTCTGTTTCAATCAAAATTTGTCGTGATCGAAACACAGAGGTGTTGACATGCATTTCCATAGCGACACGTTATAGAAAAAGTATTTTAACGGACGGGATGCATTTAAATATTGTGGTTGAAATCGAAATATTTTCACCTGGAGTCTTGAGTCTCGTTCACTTTGTAAATTTAAATTTTTAATTTAAGTTAAGATGTGTTATTTTTTAAAAGTTTTTTACAGTTACAAAAAAAGTTAAATGTGTCATTTTTTAAGAGTTTTTTACTGTAAAAATTTAAAATTAAATACTCAAATCAGTAAAATGAACGAGATCTTAATAAGTGAAGATGTATCGTTTAAAAATGGACAAAAAATAAAAGGGGGTTCCAATAAAAACGAACTATTTTGATCAAAATTCAGTGATGCTTCTACTTCTATATTAAGGGCACAATAGAAAAAATTTATTTAAATGAGGCGAATTTAAATACATAAGATTTCAAAAAAAAAAAAAAAAAAAAAGAAAACAGAAACATGTATGAAGCAAATTATAGGTTTGTTGACGTTGGATTCCGTCAACAGTAAGAAATTTCTACTCGAAAATAAATGATAATAAGTTGAAGGAGAATGTTGCAAACAATTAGGAATTAAATGCAAATGATCTAATGCAGATCTAATAATAAATAAAAGAATTAAAACTCTTTTTTACGAGACTGTCACGTGATAATCTTTCTGTTGACGGTGTTTTTCCGACAACTCGTTATAATCTCTCTTAACTACTCACAGTCATGCTAAAAACCGGATAATGGAATCAACTAAAAGATAATGCAGAAGAAACAACGAATTTATAGTGGTTCGGCAATAATGTTGTGCCTACTCCACTTGTGCATGCACTATATCTTTGAACTGTGTACAAACGTTTTCTCTGTAATACAAAATGGTCTCCAACCCCTCTTCTGGGTTCTTTCCGCTCTATTTATACAAGCTCTCCCACGTTGTACTTCCCCGGTTCCCAAGAGAGAAGCCATCTCCCGTCCTCGGTCTCCGTGAGGGTAGGTGAGAACTCATGATAGCTAATCCCCGGAAAATCGGCGGATCTCTTCAGGCTGACACCTGATTTCCTGACTCCAAAAGTAGCCGTCGAATCAGTACTTCCCTCCTCCGGTTGATGTGACCTCTGGTGGCCGACGCATATCTCTCGACGTCGCCTCATGTGCCCGTAGAGACCTTACTCGGTGCCCCTTCTTCGTGGCCCTCCTCGGCGTGGAGGATACGTCCGCTGCGCTTTTTACCTCATTGTCAGCGATCGATCCTCCGTGGGATTCATCGACGCCGTTCTAGAGGAGAAGTGGTCGAGGTATCGACCATGGCGTAACACTTTCTATTTATGTATTTTTTTTTTTTTTTCTACTTTTGTTTTACATTTTTATCTTTATTTTTTGTGAATCTTTTTATATTATATATTTTTTTTGTGTTTTTTAAAAATATATTATTTCTCATTTTTCTCTTATGAGAGTAATTTTTTTGCTTGTATTCCTATTTTATTTTTGGTTGTTAAAAAATTTTCGTCAAATGACTGTCTCTGTTTTTTTTTTTTTGTCAATTGTTTTTTTACATATATTTTTTTTTAAATAAATTCAAAAATCCTTAAATGGCTGAACAATTGAATTTCTTATTATTTAATAAATAATAAATTTTTTAAGTATTTTTAACTCGACAATATGTGTAGAACACGTTATAAACTAGTGATAGATAAAAAAAAAAAAAAAAAAAAAAAAAAAAAAAAATTGGAGTTAAAGACGCAATTTTTAGTAGTTAACCATTAACGAAGCCTACATTCTTTTTTTAAAAGAAAATTACATTTAATTAAAAACTAATAAATAGTCATCTCGGTGTAATATTAATTGACTTATTAGGAACTTTCTCTATATTAATATTAAGGGATTTTTTTTATGTTTTATTTTTTAAGAACACTAATGTTCGCTGCTTATTAACCGTCAGATTTATATTAAATTTAATTAAAAGTCAAAACTGATTGAAAAAGTAATTATATTTAACGGTTGATAAATAGAAAATACTGATATTTTTAAACAGAGAGAATACTAAAAATAAATTTTTAATATTAAATAAAAAAGATGAGAATGTTTACAATATTTTCTCCCGATTTAAAAGTTCAATGCTAAACTAATTAAGATAAATTTATACGATTATGTTTTCAGTTTTCTCCAATTCATACAGACAGTAAATCCAAAACCTTTTCGTTCTTATATCCACTCCGCTTTTACTTCCTTGCCGACAGTTTCGTCAACCTAAACCATTTTGGTGACCTACTATTGGTCTATTTTCTTGGGGACTTTTTCACTTTCAACTTGGGACTTTTTTTAAAATTTTCTGCTTTTAGGTAGGTAATTTTTTGGCCCCACTTTAAAGAAAGTCGAGACTACAAATGGGATTTTGACAAGTGATTTTTTGGCCTCTCAAATAGTCTCCCAGAATAATGGGTTAGGTTTGGAATTGATTCTGTTTTTATTTTTTACGTTTTTTAAGAAAGAAAAATTAAAAGCGTTTCTAAAACAGTGTTTGACGCAATAAAGATAAAAAACAGAAATGAAAACGATTTTTTAATTTAGTGTAAAATGAGATAAATGAAAAACGATTTTTAGTCGTTTTTTATTTTTTGTTTTCGTTTTCTCCTCTCTAGAGTAGAGAGAGAGAGAAAGAGAGACATTAATGGGGGTTTTTTTTTACATTGAAAATAATCTCTTAATAAAACTACTAAATTTATTTTTAAAAATGATTTCTGTCTGAGATAGAAAACGTTTTCATTTTCATTTTCATACAAAAAATAAAATTATTTTGGAACGAGTTTTAAACGCGCCTATAGTGTTTCTTTCTTTCTAAAGAGAGCAATTCTATAAAGCACTGGTGGTGCCAATTAATAAAAAATGAGTTTCGTAATGTGAAATTTATAAGTGGAGTTTATTTTCTATTAGTAATAGTGTTTAGAACCGGTGGTGTCACTAAACAATTTTCTTAGAAAAATACAATTGAAGTTCAAGAGAAAGTTCCTAAAATTGACTCCTTATTCTGTCCATCTTATTTTGCCCTCTAGCTTCCGATACTCAATATTGACAATAATTCAAGCTTCGTATATGCTCACTATTCAACATATTTACTAGTAGAGAGGGGCACGTGCAAAAGCATGTGACATTGCCTTTCCTTTAAAATTAAACACCTCAATCTACTTTCTTAAAGGGAGATTGAGGGAAATAGATTTGAATAAAAAGGTAATAAAAATAGTAATTAATTATAAAAATTCTTCTTGAATTATAATTTGTGTAGTACTTTACCTTCTGATTTTTAAAATGTAACAGCTGTTCTTTCTGAAAAAAAATAGATTAATAAAAATACGCTTTTCATTAGAATTTTATTAAAAAAAATGATATCTGGTACATAATGTAGGAGTATTTCAGCAATCTTCCATTTTAAAATGTAATTTGAGTTTAAAATCTAATTTTATCATAACACATTTATGCCTCGTTCACTTTGTGGATTTGAGTTTTTAATTCGAGCTGAGATGTAATATTTTCTGAAAGCTTTTCACTGTAGCAGAAAAAGTTAGATGTGACATTTTCTGAGAGCTTTTAACTGTAGAAATCTAAAACTGAAAACTCGAATCGGTGAAATGAACGAGGCCTTAATATTATTGAGCCATTAAAAATATTAATATTCATAAAAAAAATTGCTAATGGTTTTTAGATTTTCAACACAAATGACCATTTTTAAAGGATTTTTTTTTTCACAAATTACCGAAATTTTATAAAATTACAAAAAATATCGTTTTATTTATTTAGTAGTCAATCACTAATTGAATTAGCATCTATAATTATTTGACTTGATCACTGATTGATTTAACAATCTATCAATGATTGAGTTTAATTTATAACTGATTAATTTGATAATACTTCATTATTAATCAATATCAGTTAATAATTAACCAATTTCAATCAACAAATAAATTATTAATAAATTAATAATAAATCGATTAATTAGTCATTGGCCATTGGCCAATTACTGATTAATTGTGATCAATTCCTGGTTGACTCCTCTAAATAAAACTATCATTTTTATAAAATAAAAAAATCAGCTATTTATAGAAAGAGGTTGTAAAAAAGGTAATTGAACTAATTTTTCATGGGGTTTTTTTTTTTTTTTTTTTTTCAGTGGCTGCGCAGAAGTCTTGAACTAGAGGAAAATAAATTAAAAAAAAAAAAAAAAAAAATACAACTAGGACTAAATCGCTAAAGGAAAGGTCGAAATTCTTGTGTGATTGCGCTTCAGATTTAACTCAAAATGTATATCAGTCTAAAGAGTAAAGAAATTGTACGAATGGTTTTTTTTCTTAATTCATTGACAGAATAGAGTACAAGATATATACACCATGATATTTACAAGTATGGAAAGAATATCATTCCTACTACAAATCTGCTAAATAATAAGAAAATTTCTAAAATAAAAAATATTTACAGCTTTTCAATGTTGATTTGTCAACTTTTCTTATTAAAATGTTCATGGCTGTTCATTACATATGGCCCGGGTGAAGAAAAAACCCAGATTGGCTCTGTTCATCAGAGCGGTGGAGATGGTGAGCATGCGACGTCAATGGCGGTGGGTGGACTTCGGCGTCGAGAGGAAGATGAAAACTGGGAAGAAGATGGAGAAGAGTTGATGAAAACGAAAAATTTGTAAGTTATTTATGTTGGTATTAATATAGCTGTATTTGCATTCATTATGTCTTGTAACATGATATCCAAGGGCCTATTACAAGTTTGTTTATCATTGACGCCTAATTGTATATTATAATTTTTGCTAATTGAAATTGTTGGGATTGTTTAAATATAATATATAAGAATTTGTTAAGTTTTATAACATCTAAAAGCGAACATAATTTCCAACAAGCATGACGTTTGGCATTGAGTTTGGGAGCCACGGTGCTGGAATGTTCATAATTTCTAACAAGCATGGCTCTTTGATGCCGAGTTTGGGTGCTGCGGTGCTCAGGCTTGTGTAGACAATTTCTGATTTTTTAAAAATTGGCGCTGCAGCGCCCGAAATTGGCGCCGCAACACTGTAACAATCAAACACGTTTTTTGACACTTGAATTGACACCAATTCAATTGGGAAAGGTATCTTTTCAAGTTTGGTTGTGTCTATACGTATTGGTCTGGTAAAAAACTATAAAAAGAACAAGAATTGCTGATAAATAATTAAAAAAAAAAATTCTCTAAAATTCGTCTCTCTTCTTGTTCAAAATTTTCAGAAAATTCTAAGAGTTCTTGTGTTCTTAGTGTTGTTGTCATTTTACTTGTGATTAACAACTTGAAGGCTTGTCATATCTTGCGAGCAATTTACCGAGAACCTAAAGCAATATCTAATGAGAGGGAGCAAATTACGCCTTAAAAAAAGTGTATATTCTACGTGTTTTAAATCTCCTTTTCCTCAAGATTTCCAACAGATATAGCTAGCTATCCTAAGCATGAATATTGTTTGCTGATATTACAAGTTATATATTGGTTTCTATTTGTTGTGGGAGTTTAAATATCGAATGAACTGTTCGATCAACAAGTAAAATAACTACATGCAACAACTGAAGAAGTTGTCGCTAAACATTTAAATTTTGAAATCTAACAGTTCTTTTTTAATTAAAAAATCTTACTGTTTTTAGTATAACACGATATAAATTATAACGTGATTTTTATGTTTCCCTGTGACCATCGATAAAAATAAAAAATAAAAAGGAAACGGGTTCATTTGTGAATTAATCTTTCTCCAATATCATATTATGTGCATATTTTTGTTTTCTATTTAGTGTCAAAAGCATCTATATTGTAAGAAAATCACTGTCAATTCTTTTCTTGATCATAAATATTTTATCTTTAGACAAACTAACAATATGCCAGCTGATCAAACTAAGTTATAATGTTTCTAATTTAGAAAAAAAAAAGTGATAATCATTTATATCTTTTCCCATTGATACTGGCCAATGTATAACTTACGCGTTGGAACACTAATTTATTTCTTTCTGAAATGGAGTTAAATTTACTTGTAAGTAATCTTCAAACATTGCTTTTTTCTTTTGAAAATTTTTCCATAATGTTTTTGAATCATTTGGTCAACAAAAGAAGCTTTTTCCAAGCATAAATTTAAGTAGTTATCTTTTTTAATAATTAATGCGTTAATGATCGTGAGATGATGAAGTTAAAACACATATTTATAGTTCTTAAGTACTCTTAATATGAAGTTGCACCTTCAATATTATATTTGCGAAATGATGAAATTAACACACCATTTACAGTTCTAAAGTTGAAAAGAAATAGCATCTTTGATATGGTTTAACAACAGTCTTAAGTAATATATCTTTCTCCTTCTATATATACTGAATTAGTTGTAATAATTCTTCCAATAACAGTACCTAATTTTTTTTTTCTTTTTAATTTTTGTTCTAAACAGAATGTTAAGGAAATTGCTTTTATATATATATATATATATATATATATATATATTGAAGTTCATACCTTTTCATAATTAGTTCAAAGTATTCAATTGTTTATGCAAGTTCACGTCTAATTTGGTAAATGTAATAAGTTGTTTATATATTCAAGATGTAATTGTAATGTGAGAAAAGAAGGCAAATTTCATTTAAAAAAGAGCTATAGATTCTCCACATTGCTTCTAGATCTAGAGAAATCGATCTTGCTAATAAAGTTTTTAATATTATAAACATTCATTATATCATTATAATTTATCTCACTTAACATGTATTATAATTCGATACAATCATTAGTTGGATTCACCTCACGGACCATGCGTCATATGTTTAAAAATAATCGAGTATATAAATGAATATATATATATATATATATATATATTTGATCTCAGTCATATTTGGAAGTTTTGCAAATACAATTCTATCAAGAGCATCTTCTGAAATTTTTGCATTGTTTTTGAAAGCAAGTACTCCACGTCGTTGGTTTATAATTAATATAATGATTGCTAGTTTGTTCATTTTTTCTTTGTGTAATCTTCACAATCATGCAAGTTTGTCTGAATTTCCTCAAGAGATTTGTCCACGTAGAAATGGAAAACTTTGGATTTGGACCCCAGAAATTCGTCCAACAATAACAGCAAATATATCAACAAATATTTAACATAGTAATTAAAGCACTATATTTCCTCAAAATCTGAAAACAAGATCTCCTCATAAGGAAAGATAAAACAAGAATATAAGATAATAATGTAGAAATTATATAGTGTTATAAATTATAATATGGGTTAAGAGAGATAAAGAAGAGAAAGAGAGTGAGTCCTTTTCTTTTTGGTTTAGATATATATACATACATATATATATATATATATATATATATATACCACAGTAGATGAAAGAAAACTAACAAAAAAAAAAAATTAATTTAACTATACAAACTGTTTGAATGGAAAAAATCTTTTACGAAAGTGCTAATTTCATTTAACCTTCCATTTTTAACACTTAGAATCTGTCACTTATATATAACTAAAGACAAGGATATATATGTGTGTGTGTGTGTGTATAACATATATACATATGAGAAAATCTTATGACGAAACCAAAAGAAAGAACTATTGAAAGAAATTCTATAAAGATATTTTTTCCTCTTAGACTCTGAGGTTACCAGAACAGAAACAGCACAGAAAGAAAGAGAGAGAAAGAAATAAGAGAGAGAGAGAGAGAGAAGAGATTACTCGGGTCTTATATTTACAAAATTCCAATAAAAAAAATCAATCAAATCCATTTTTTTTAATGCAATATCCGTAAATTTCTTTTCGGCTTTTCATTCTTTTTGTTTTTCCTCCTCCTCCTCCTTCTTTTTCTTTATTATTAATTAGTATTATTACATGCATACTGATATGTCTATATATGTCTATGTATATATATATATATATATTTATATATATATATCCAATACTTTGATTTAGCAGATACCAAAAGTAGCTTCGTCGTAGTTTCCACTTTCTAAAAGATTTTGGTAAAACTACGTGCCGAAAACCATGTGTGCAATAGTCAGAGTGGTTTTCTTTTTTCAGTAATTAGAAATATTGGAAATATTTTTGAGATTTTCTTTTGGAGGGTGATAATAATGACTAATTAATGATTTGAGATTCTGCTGCATGGCAACCTATTACGTGGTGCCCCTAGAAAATAGTCTATTCTAAGTTAATTTCTTTTTTTTTTTAACTTAATTTGTTTAATAAAGTTAATAGTATTCTGGAGAAATTATATCCCCAGTCATTCTACTTTTTTTATTATTATTATTTTTCATGTTACCTATAAAACTAGTATTTTCATTTTCAAGTTTGTGCAATATGATTAATTTTAGAATTAAAAACTACCACAGTAGATGAAAGAAAACTTAAAAAAAAAAAAAAAAAAGGAAAATTAATTTAATTATACAAACTGTTTGAATGGAAAAAATCTTTTACGAAAGTGCTAATTTCATTTAACCTTCCATGTTTAACACTCAGAATCTGTCACTTACATATAACTAAAGACAAGGATATATATATATATATATATATATATGTGTGTGTGTGTGTGTGTGTGTGTGTATAACATATATACATATGAGAAAATCTCATGAAAGAAATTCTATAAAGATATTTTTTCCTCTTAGACATAGACAAGAAGATCTTGCCTTCAACATCTCAACAGTAACTCCAACTTCTGTAACAAATACAAATTTATTGGTAATATCAGGATCAAGGTGGACAAATTGCACCTGCAAGTTTTACCGGATATAAAAAGGTTACAAACTTCCCTTGAAAAATCCGGGTCAGTTTCTCTCTCCGTTTTCTTCTTCATGGTTTTTTGCCTTTTTATTATTCTTGACTTATTTGTGCATATATCTCTTTCTCGATCAAATATGTGTATAATACAATGAATTGCAAAAGGATTCACGGCTAAATGTAAGAGAAACTAATTTATATATCGATTCAAAATCTAAAGAATAAAACAAAGAAAGATGGGTAAAATTTGCGTTTTTGTATGACAGAAGTGATCTTTTGCTTTATATTCATGGAGTTTGATCATGGCTCTTGTGTTTATCGATTTTTTCTTTTTTATTTTCACAAGAACCATTCTCTTCCACACACTGTGCGGTTTGGTATTATATACAAATACGATTATTTGAATGTATGAACTTATCAATGCACTATATAATATCATGAGAATAATATATCATTTTCATAACAACCATAATGAAGCAGGTAATGAGATAAACAACGATAAATTTGAATAATGCAAAATGATATGATACAAGATTTTTTTTTTTCCTTCTTCTTTCATGAAGAAGATTGATGAAAATGAGGATTTAAATTGTTTTGTTTTTGGTGAAATAGGGATTAGTAAGTTTAGTGTAAAGGGCACTAAGCTTTATTTTCAAATCGCATTCTGTGTGTGCCTTAATGCGCCATTTTCAAATCGAGTTTTGTGCGCGCCTTAACGCGCCATTTTATAATATGTTTGCTAAGGAGGACTCCTAATGTGGAGTTATAAAAAAGGAATGATTATAAGTTTTTTCAAAATTATTTGGCACGTAAAAAGAAAAAAGACTGCATTTGTATCCCTACCTTTGTGAAAGAATTAACCTTTTTATTTATAAAATTACTATATTACCATTTTGCTAAATAAATTGACTTTTAAAATGGGTGGTTTTATTTACACACCTCTTTTTACTCTCCACACCCCACATAATTTTAAAATAATTAAATTTATTTTTTACATGTCTCTATTATTCCAAAATTACTCTAATTATTTTCATAAATTATTAATTCTTGACCACTTCAGCTTTTTTTTTTTTTTCACACCCAACATTTTTATTTTAATTTGTTAATTTAAAATTATAATTTATCTATCTTTCTGTATATATTTTTATTGAACCTTTAGGCATGAAGCCTTTTTTCATAAGCAAATAAAGAAAACGGAAAAATATAGAATTCAGGGAAAAAAAAAAGACAGCAAAACAACTCAAAAAATAAATGAGAAAACGAAAAAAAAAAAAAGCCAAAGAAAAAAATTACGACAAAAAAAATATCATCAAAAGAAATAAAAAAATAACACAAACTATAAAACAACATGAGCAAAATATATATATATATATATATATATTCATGCAACTTTGTAAAAACAAAAAAAAAAAAGAGAGAAAAAAATCCTATCATTAATTTCTATTATATAATAAAATTTAATCGCGTAATTAAATCTAACGTAATTAACTTTTCTTTTTGTTATTTATTAAGCATATTAGAGTTTAAATTTAAAATATCCTATAGTAAAATTTCAAATTTTGAAAAATATAGAATCCAGAGTAGATATGAAAAACAAATAATTAATTATCGCCAAGTTTTAGTGAAGACAAACCGTTTGTGCCTATCTTAACTCGCCTAATTTGCTAGTCCATTAAATGTGATATCATAAACGTTAATCAAGCTTATTAGAATCACAAAAATTCTAATAACGCAAGATATTAGAGATGTCTTTATTATTTTCAAAAACAAAAAAAAAAAAAAAAAACAAAAAAAAAAAACAAAAGAAAAAAAGAGATGCTTTGATTGAAGCTTGTTGTGGCTCTATACACTTTAACTAGTTATATTCTTATTTTTTGTGTGGATGTTTCCTAGCTCGATTCGTGCCTTCTTTTATTTATTAGTTATTTTGTATGCGATGATTTAATCAGTGATTAATGAAATTTTCAGTCTCCCCGAATTGCTAAAAATCCCATTTCTTTCCTAATTAAACATATCGAGAAAGAAGGATTTGCAAGTTTAGCAAATGATAACAATTTAACTCCCACATTACTCTTATAAAATCTACAAAGAGTGTGTATTAATCCCTAAATGTCAATTTCACAACTGATCAAGTATTTAGAAAAGATAGATTAGCTAGCTTTGTTCATATTTAGACGTGTCCAAAGAGGTCAATTAAAATTTTTGGGACTTGTAAAAGTTTGATGAAGTAGTGATAAATTAAGTTTATTAAGATCTAAATTAAAAAAAAAAAAAAAACTTTGGAAGGGTGATAATCAGGAATCTAAACTGCTGCTTCCAAATTCGAGCCAATTTATAAAAGAACAAATTATACATAATAGAGAAAGTTGACATTTGTTCTATATTTGTAATGTATTTGTATTGTAAATTAACTAATCTTAGGAAATCAGTAGGGAAAGAATATTACCATATCTGTAGTACTTTAATTGGATCTATTTCATTGAAGCAATTTATTTATAGTATTTGTAACCCCTTTTTCTTCTCCATCGCTCTCTCAAAAAAAAAAAAAAATTTCTTTGGTCATTCTTGCTTATTCACCTCCTTTGTGCTCTCTCCGTTGCACAAAACTCCTTCCAAAAAACAAAAAACAAAAAAAGAAAAAACATCGTAACCATTTTTTTGCCACCCCTCCACCTCCACTGCACCTCCCTCACGCCGCCGTGTCGTGCTCTCATGTGATCAGCGGCTTCAGCCATTGCCGGATAAGTGCCGCTCACTTATCCCTGCGCTCTGCTCTCCCCAGATCATTGCCACTTGTGTGCCCGTTAACATTGTATCCAGCCCTAATAGTTTTCTTTGTGTCTCCTTTATCGTGTTCCTTCCTTTTTTTTTTTTTTTTTTTTTTTCCCTTCTTTTTTGGTCAGAACTGTGTTTGGTTTCATTAACTGTTTTGTTTCTTTTCTTTTTTTTTTTTTTTTTTTTTTTTTTTTTTTTTTAATTTCATTTACAGTGCTTTCATTCCGTACTCGATATGCCCTGCGGTTGAATACTAAATATATATGGCGTTATAATTTTTGATATTGCTGATTTATAGTATATTTTTGTTGTTCTTTTCCTAGTAATTAGCTATTGAAGCCAAAAAAAAAAAAAAAAAAGACCCTGAATAGAACGAAAATAGTATTGAAGATCTGTAGAACATCTCAACTAGATTCGAATCTTCTGGAATATATAAATATATCAAGCCACAAAAAAAAATTTTACAGAACTAAAATTAGGAAAAACCCTAACAACCCAATCCTAAAATAAAATAAAACAAACACTCCTCTAATCAACGAAAGAAAACTCCGAAACTATGACATCTGCGACAAAGTTAAAAATCTAACACGATAAGAATTAGCCTAGACTTTTCCTTAAAGATCAACCTTAATAATAGGTCTCCTCATTAGTAATAGAAAGGGCTTGAAAATATTCTGTTTCTTTTTGTTTTTCACCCTAGGGCTGGATTATCTTGCATATTTTTTTAAAAAAAAATTTCAATAATATTTGAGTAGAGGGTTTTATAAAAGATGGGGTATGTGGTGGATGTGAACTTAGTTGCCATATATACTAGTTATGTATCAATTGTCCTATATCGTTATTTATAGATAAAAAAGCTACATTTATTTTCACATGCAATTCGGAGTTATTTTGTTTCTTTTGTTTAGGAAAATATGAATATAGAAACTATAGTACAAAAGAGAAAATGTTAAACAGACAAATATTTGTGATGCATCCCCACCATATATATATATATATATATATATATATATATATATATATATATAGCAGTTAGAGTTGTCGCTTTCTAAATACTATGAATATTTCCTAGGAAGAAAGACGGAAATAGGTCAAAATTTGAGATGAATTAAAATTAATAGGTCAATAGTTTACATAAGTTAATAAATATGCCAAATTACTATTTTTGTCCATAACTTGTCTGGTTATAAACCATAACTTGACAAGTTATTGTCCATAATTCACGGTTTTTGTCCATAACTTGTTTAGCTATGATCAATAACTTAATAAGTTTGTCCATAATGTATCTGGTTATGAACCATAACTTGACAAATTATGGCCTATTAATTTCTATAACTAAAAATTAGCTTATATACTTTCTTAAGTTTTTCATATTGACTTATTTTCTACTATTTTCGTATTTCTTACCGGTAATATTCCTTTTCAGAGTCGAGGGCAATATTACTCTACGCTCAATTTAGTTTTTTGGTTTTTGAGTTTTACATTCAAATATATTAAAATTTAAAAGAAGGAAAAAAGAAAGTAAGAGCAATATCCAAAAATCTATCGAACATATTAAGGGGTATATATAATTGAAATACAACCTTCCAAATTTTTAATACAATGAATATAGAGGTCAATTCGTTAACTGCCATTTGCCTTTCTATTTTTAACCCCAGTTGATAAAGTCTTTTTCTTTCTTGAGTGAAGCTTTAATTATTGATTTGACTAACAATATTGTAAAGTTACCAATATTCTTGAATTAATAATATATTTACATGAGAGTTACATCATTTTCTTTCTTTCTTCCTCCTCCTCCTCCTTCTTCAATAATTTTAAAAATTCGCTTTCTTAGGTCCTAAATAATTAAGGCATCGCTCATTTCACCGATTCGAGTTTTCAGTTTTAGGTTTTTACAGTAAAAAGCTCTCATAAAATGTCACATCTAACTTTTTTTGTTACAGTAAAAAACTTTCAATAAATGTCACATCTCAACTTGAATTAAAAACTCGAATCCAGAAAGTGAATGAAGCCATAGTATTTCCCTTGTCCTAATAATATATATTCCTCTATTTCTTGTCAATATTGTTAAAGTATATATGTCACAGCATGTGAGTTTATGTATATTTTTGGTGGTTTTACAGGAAATTACTTGTCTAACCGGTTAATCACATTAATAAACTTGAAGAATCAAATGATGCTAAGATCATTTACATTGTCGAAGCTCCTTTTCTTCTTCATATTTCTGGTAATTTAAACTTTCTGCTAAACCCCTTGCCTTTAGTATATTACCTCATATGTTCCGTACAATATTGCTTCAAGAAATCAAAATCTTCTTAGATAAATCACGTAGAAGGATATTACTTAACCATCAATTGTTGTTCAAATGCAGGCAATTGTACTGCTTCTGCATCTGGGTTTGCTGATATCATATTGGTATGGCATGATCAAACATGTAGAACGACATGTGAATGTCAGTTCTCACAGTTTCCATTCCCAACTACAGTCGGAGATCGATAAGACGACAAAACTTCTCAACCTGATGAGCTCTTCGTCAACAACGAACTTAGCAAGAGTTCTAGCTTCATCTCTCAATGGATCTAAACTCTCAATTCCTGAGATTGAGAACAATGTTAGGTTTTTTTTTTTTTTTTTTTTTTTTTTTAACACTCCATCTCCATCTCTTTGATCTCTAATCATTACTACAATAAATAATAACTTTTTAACTTTTCAGAATTTTAATAACATTACTATAGTGTAATTACATAGTAGGCTACAAAAAATTTACTACTTTAAACTTTTTAGAATTAATATCAATTTTCATTAGTCTGTCAAATTGATATATATATTTATTCTTTTTTTTTTTTGTATCATTTTCTTAAAATTCTACGCTCCTTAAATTAACATATAAGGACAGAATATGATAGAAGAAATCAATCTTATCGTCTTTAAGAGAAGACATAAATCTCAGACCTCCGATATTGAGAGAACATACCTTTAGATTTCCTGATTTTTAGTATTAGTTACTTGATTTCGACAAAAAGAGATTATAATTTAATTAGCATATATATTTTTTCCCCCTATTTCTTCATCCTAATTCTTTGCTTTTCTTTTCAGGTCGGTCCAATTTTCTTTCAAGCGTTATCAATAAATCCACACTTGACCCAAATTTCATATGTTGGACGCGAAGGTATTGTTTTCTCCTACTATACAGACGGGGATCAAACCTTTGCTTTATATTCTAACTCTTCTTTTGACACGACTCATAATTCGAGTAGTCCAAATGCCTATTGGTATACACAACTGGTAGACAGAAACACCGGAAAACTACATGGAAACCTCGTTGGATTCAGCCCCTCTATCGCCTTTAACAATGCTAGCTCGTTTCGAGAAGCTTTAAACAGTACAAATGGATATTCCTTTCTTGGAACAAGATGGAACAGTACTCAAGACCTTTTGTTCATCAACACAGCAAGCGTTAATGGGAATAATGGACTCGTTGCTCTAGGGTTTTTGGTTAAAGAAGTGACCGAGTTTTATACCGATATCGATCTTAAAGGCGGGAGATCATATTTGGCCACCGTGGATGGGAATGTACTAGCTGGGGATTCACTTCTTTCCTTTGAGTTGATGAAAGCACATGGTGATCAAATTGTTTCTTGCTACAGATCAACTAGATTTTCTAATCATTTGACTTTTCAGGGAATGAATTACATGTTTCACTGTTCACAACTTGACATGCTTGGAGTGCAATCGGTACGCATGATCACTATTTGTTTTTTTTTTTTTTTTTTTTTATTTAGTTATCTATAATCAAATTTTAGTGAAGTTAAAATTTGCATTCGGATTTCTGCTACAATAAGGCTGGAAGAATTAACTATTATAAACAATTGAAGCATTTTGATACGTTAGTGTTATTAGTTTATTCTCATGCATCAATATTTATTTCGTCAAATATTTTTCTTTAATACTTTGAATGGTAGTTTGAAATTTATTAGTAGGACTTATGAATGCTGAAATTTACTTCATCTCAAAATTTTCTTTCATCACTTTATAACCACTGGCTATAATTACTGCATAACGATTGAAGTGTTAATATAATATTCAAATCGAGTAGATGATTGAACTTACAATGCGATCATGAATATATTTTTACTAGCTAATTTGGTTAAAAATGCTCATTTAGTTTTGTATCTGCTTTTAACTTTGTTCTATTTGAATTTTCAGGTTTATGTATTAGCTACGCCAACAACTGAATTAGTCAGCTTTGTGCATAAACATAACAGAACAACACTCATCCTCCTTATATCGATAATCGGCATTATGGCCGTCTCCATTTTCAGCTTCGTTTCCATAATTTACAGAGCTGCCATAAGAGAGATGCATCTGCGCGCGGCCCTTATTAAGCAAATGGAGTCAACTGAACAAGCTGAAAGAAAGAGTATGAACAAAAGTCTTGCCTTCGCTAGCGCCAGCCACGATATTCGTGCTTCTTTGGCTGGCATGACTGGTTTGATAGAGATTTGCTATGATGACGTTGCCAAAGGTTCCGAATTGGAAGAGAAATTAAGACAAATGGATGGATGTACAAAGGACTTATTAGGTAAAACCATTCATTCCTTTCTCAGCGTTTGGTCGGTGGATTCGTATCATGATTCAAATCATAATTCGTGGTTCGTTATAATATTTTCTCTTACAAAAAATACACGTAAACTGAAAATAATTTTGAATTATGATTCTAAATCCATGAAGTAAACATCCACTTAGTTTTTCTATATATTCCTAAATTTTATTATACATATCACATATATGACAACATTACGATTAGAAATGGTTTTTCAATATTCTTATCGACATACATAAAATAATGTCATTAGACTATAATTTATCAGGTCTATTAAATTCCATTCTTGATACAAGCAAAATCGAAGCGGGTAAAATGCAGTTGGAAGAGGAGGAATTTGATGTGGCCCAACTTCTTGAAGATGTGGTTGATCTTTATCATCCTACGGGTGCAAAGAAAGGCACTGATGTAATTTTGGATCCTTGCGATGGCTCCATTTCCAAGTTTTCACATGTGAAAGGTGACAGAGGAAAGCTTAGACAAATCTTATGCAACTTGCTAAGCAATGCTGTTAAATTCACTTCAGATGGGCACGTTAGTGTTCGGGCATGGGTAAGAAAGCCAAGTTTGAAGAGTTCAATAATTGCTTCGAGCCAGAGTGGTTTAATGCGGGATTTGTCGCGCTTGTTTTACAAGAACAGAAGAGGACATGATCATGAGGATCTTGAAGACATGAATGTGGTCAAGAATGATCCAAACTCTATAGAGATTGTATTTGAAGTGGATGATACGGGAAAAGGAATCCCTAAAGAGAAGCACAAGGAAATTTTTGAGAACTATGTCCAAGTCAATGAAATTGCTGTCGGACAAGGAGGCACTGGCTTGGGGCTTGGCATTGTTCAATCTTTGGTAAGTAATATGTTTTCAATATTTGAGGTGTTATGTGAATAATTTTTTGTTTTAGTTTTTTTTTTTTTTTCATTTTTAATAATATTTTAGATACATGCTTCGTCAGTCTGTTGTCAATCTCTCAGTCTCTAAAAAATAAATAAAAATAAAAATAAAAATTACGACAAGTATTACACATTTGTGTGTATAAATGTTCTACTTGCAGGTACGCTTGATGCATGGCGAAATTGCGGTCGTAGAGAAGGATATTGGCGAAAGGGGTACCTGCTTCAGGTTCAATGTTTTTCTTAGTGTTTGCGAGAACGCGTCTTTGAGTGAAACAAGAGAAAGCGAGACTGAATTGTGTTCTGGTGACTTAATATCTACTCCTCAATTGCGTGTTCTTACCCCGAGTCCTAAGGTAGAAGGATCTTATGTCGTATTGCTAATTCGAAACAAGGAACGACGTAGGGTTTCGAAGAAGTTCATGGAAAGCCTTGGGATAAAAGTATTGGCAGTGGAGAGATGGGAAAAACTTCCTCTTAGTCTCAGGAAAATAAAACGGAGGTGGAACAATTCCAGCAATAAATCCGATTCGAGTGTTCAAAATGAGCACTTGACAAAATCTATCTCAACCAAAAGTTCTTGCAATACTGGAGCAAAGGATAGTGAGCCTTTTAGTAGCACCGCCATGGACGGAACAGACTACATACTTACTCTTTTCAGAAAGACCAATTATCTTAGAGGTGGATCACTAGGGTTTGTATTAATGGTGATTGATGCAACTGCTGGACCATTTTCAGAATTATGTGGAGTTGTGAACGAATTCAGAAATGGCCTTCAAAATGCTTATTGTAGGGTTGTTTGGCTAGGGAATCTGATGTCTCACAGCATCAACTTCAACTCCTCCCTCGAAGGGCGAATCATCGATTCGGACGATATCATCAAACACAAGCCATTTCATGGTTCCTGCTTGTATGAAGTGGTGAAACTTCTTCCAGAGTTTGGGGGTTCATTACCAAATAGAGAAGGTAGTACTGCATCTTCGCAAGTTGGGAAAATCTCTAAAGTTACTAATCAACCTATCTCGTCACCAATATATGATCAAAATGAGTACAAGGTCAACATATCTGAAATACAAGAACTTGGAAGTTCAAGCAATGATGAACCCTTGCGAGGGAAGAGAATTTTGGTCGCGGATGATAGTTCGTTATTGCTGAAGCTGGCCATACATAATGTCTCAAAGCTTGGTGGAGCTGTTGATACATGTGCAAATGGAAAAGAAGCTTTGGAACTGGTTTCCATTGGACTAGCCAATAAAAGGAAACTTGGAGACTCTACGACTCTTCCTTATGATTATATATTGATGGATTGTGAGGTAAATATCATACTTGAACTCATTTACAGCGGTTGAATGTGAATTGCATTAATTTTTCGGTATAGAGTCTGAAAGAAAAAAGAAATATACAAGATGCAATTTTCATAGTAGGATGTTTATCGTGATATAAATTGCTCTATTTAGAGTCACTATTCTCATATTAAATGGATCATGTCGCTTGTTTGAGTTTGTTTTAGGATCCGATATTATGTGAAAATTAGACTTTCAAAACACTTGAACTTCTTTCTTTAAAGGTTAACATATTAAACGGAGGGACCCATTCTTCTTTAAGTCAATGTTTATTGTTTTATTTAAACAGTGCGAGACTTGGATTTATCTTTTCTCTTACATATCGTGCTATATATTAAATTGTCATAATTTTTTAATTATACGATCGATATGATTTTAATGTGATCTTATCGCTCGTAGGATATCTCATAAAAATAAAGTGATGCATGTATGTGTTTTTGCAGATGCCAATCATGAGTGGGTATGAAGCAACAAGGGAGATAAGAAAGGTGGAGCAATTATATGGTGTTCATATACCCATAATTGCATTAACTGCTCATACACCAGGTTCTGAGGAAGCCAACAAGACGATCGAGGCTGGAATGGACGTTTACTTGTGCAAACCCTTGAGATCGGAGCATCTCATGGAAGCCATCAGATACATCCATAGTAAATATGAATGAGTTTTGTTTATAATAATTAGTTATACTTCTGTAACAGTCCAAATTTGATTTTCATTCTAATTATAAGTCTAGCATAGACAGTGCAGATGTATAATTTTGTATCTAACTGCTATATATGATACAATGAAAAGGATATTTTATGATATGATTACATATTCACATACTTTTAGGCATTTATGACATAATATAACATGTCTATGCATTATTGGTTTATACAAATTGCAATATATATCGATAAGATGAAGTATCTGTGGGATCTTAATTGGTTTATGTAATTATGTTCCAGCCTTAGCTAGAGAGTTGGCAAAATAATAGATGGGTTTAATTTAAGTCTTACTAGATATCTTTTATATTGCTATAAATAAAATTAAAGATTTTGTACACAAATTTCTGCCCCTATCTTTTCCATGAAGCATCTTCCTTTTCAGCCTCTTCATTTACGATGAGAACATGCAATTGACGTCCTCAACACACATGGTTGTGGCAGTACTTTTCATCGCAATGAAAACATAGGCCCCTCTCAAACTTCGACTGGTATTCGGCGTCGGATGTTACGGGTCTATGCTATTAGTCCACTTGCTACTATGCTATTAGTCCACTTGCTACTATGCTATTAGTCCACTTGCTACTGGTCAGAGCAAGGATATATTAGTCTTTTATTGTTTTTAAGTTTACTCCTACCTATTTGTTATTTTGCTATTTTCTAGAATTGTCTCGGCTGGCAAAATCAGTTGTAACCAATTGAGTGGTGGGACCCACGTTTTCCACCATGAATGCTCTATAAGTTCTGTAAGGACAATTGGATCCAGGAAGAGAATTAAATATTGTTTCCCTTTATTTCCTTTTTCTATATCTTGCGCCATCTTTATCGTAGTCAATATAGCTCACGGAAGGCGGGGCCGTGTTCGAGTAGTGACTCCGGCAGAGGCTGGTATCAATCTGGTATCAGAGCCGGTTATGGCGGACGACGACCAACGCTTCCAACGCCTCGAGCAGCAGCTCGCTACCTTGAGCTTGGGACACGACAGGATGTTGAAGCAGATGACGGATTTCCTTCAGGCGGTACACTCTCGTGAGGAAGCTTCAGCCTCCCAACCGAGCGACACGCGCCAGATGGCCATGCACAACCAGGCCGGAGGAGTTTTTCCACCTCGATATCTCCGTCTAGATTTTTCGGTATATAATGGGGCAGAAGATCCGACGATTTGGATCTGCCGGGCGGAACAGTACTTCGATTTCCAGAATGTGGCGGAGGCGGAGAAGGTTAGGTTGGCTTCTTATTACTTGGAAGGCGATGCTCAGATCTGGATTCAAAGGAAGAACACGCTCAACGAACGGATAGATTGGGCTCTATTCAAGCGAGAATTGATGCTCCATTTTGGATCGGCACCGTACGAGGATGGTTTTGGAGAGCTCTGTAAACTTAAGCAAACCTCCACCGTGCGTGATTACCAAAGTCGCTTTGAGAGGCTTTTGAGCAAAGCCGGGGTACTTACTGCGGAGCAGGAAACGGCCTGTTTCATTAGTGGGCTTCGTGACTCCTTGCAGGCCGATGTGAAGGCCCATGGCCCAACGACCCTGGCATCTGCAATCGCCTTAGCCCGGATTTATGAGGGGCGAAATCAATCGACCACAAAGTGGACCTCTCACCCTCGACCAACCTCTACTCTAAGACCTAGCTTCCCCTCCAATAATAGATTTCACGATGGCGAGGGAAAGTCGACTTCTACGCCAGAATTCCCTGTTCGACGTTTTACCCCTTCGGAACTCCAGCAACGGCGAGCTCAAAGACTTTGTTTTCATTGCGATGAACGATACACACCTAACCACACTTGCAAGAGATTGTTCTGGATTGAAATGGAAGAAGACGAAGCAAACGAAGGCAATGTTGACGATACCGACCAAGGAACGGCAGGGGAGAAACCCGAAATTTTTCTCAACTCCTTGGTGGGAATCACCACTCCTCAGACCATGAGAGTCGCAGCAAAGGTTGGTAAAATTCCTCTCACAATCCTTATTGATTCGGGTTCCACCCATAATTTCTTGCATACCCCATTTGCCCGTCTTGCGGGCTTACACATGGAAGCCAACTCAGCACTAAAGGTCATTGTGGCCAATGGCGAGAAAATTCGTAGCCCGGGTCTATGCCGTGAGGTTACTCTGCACTTGCAGGAATCTCAGTTCCTTGTTGACCTCTATTTAATCGAGTTGGAGGGATGTGATGCCGTTTTGGGAGCTCAATGGCTACGAACATTAGGACCTATTATTTGGGACTTTGACCGAATGGAGATGACATTTTCGGTAAATCAAAAGGAGACCCGCTTGGTTGGAATGGGACGTGCTCCAACTACTTCGATAGGAGCCAAGGCGATGAACAAGGCTTTAAAGGCAAGCCTAGCTAACACTGGCATGTTATTACAGATTCGCCTACTAACCGAGGACGTTATGGAAAAGCAAGACACGGATGATTGGGAACCATGGGTACGGAAGTACCCTATAGTTTTTGGCGATCTACACGGTCTTCCCCCTCGACGGAATCAGGACCATCGAATTCCGCTACTCCCAGGCAGTGGGCCGGTCAGTTTACGGCCGTACCGATATCCCCACTACCAGAAGCGTGAAATTGAGAAGATGGTCGACGAAATGCTCAAACAAGGGATTATTCGACCGAGTAATAGTCCCTATTCCTCACCCGTCCTGTTGGTTAAGAAGCGAGATGGAACGTGGCGATTCTGTGTCGATTATCGAAGCTTGAACAAATTAACAGTCCGCGACAAGTTTCCCATTCCAGTGATCGAGGAACTAATGGATGAACTTTTCGGGGCTCGTGTCTTCACAAAGCTGGATCTTCGCTCCGGATACCATCAAGTGCGAATGGCCGACTCGGATGTGGAAAAAACGGCGTTTCGGACACACCATGGCCACTATGAATTCATGGTCATGCCATTCGGTCTAACTAACGCCCCTTCCACCTTTCAAAGTATTATGAATAATGTTTTCAAGGAAGCACTGCGAAGGTACGTTCTCGTCTTTTTCGATGATATTCTAGTGTATAGTCCATCATTGCAAGAACACGGGTTACATTTGGAGAAAGTTTTTGAGACTCTAGCCCGTCACCACTTAGTGGTTAAGAAGGACAAGTGCTCATTAGCCAGACGTGAAGTCTCATATCTGGGGCATATCATCTGCGAAGGTGGGGTCAAGGCCGATCCCAAGAAAATTGAAGCAATGATGACTTGGCCACAGCCACAAAATGTGCGGGAACTTCGAGGGTTCCTCGGCCTAACCGGGTACTATCGACGTTTCATCGCTGGCTATGGACAGATTGCCCGGCCCTTAACTGAATTGCTGAAGAAAGGGAGTTTTTCATGGGGGGACGAAGCGACCAAGGCCTTTGGAGAGTTGAAGAGAGCTATGACCGAGGCACCAGTTTTAGCTCTTCCGGACTTTAGTCTGGAGTTTGTGGTGGAATGTGACGCAGCAAAGACAGGAGTGGGAGCAGTGCTCATGCAATGAGAACGCCCCATTGCTTTCTATAGCGCAACCCTCAAGGGAAGGAACGTCTTTCTCTCTGCATATGAGAAGGAACTCATGGCGTTAGCCTTGGCAGTCCAACATTGGAGACCGTACCTATTGGGGCGACGGTTCCGAGTCCGCACCGATCACAAAAGCCTAAAATTCTTGCTTGAACAACAAATCACTACAGAGGCTCAACAACGCTGGCTCATCAAATTGATGGGGTATGATTTCCTCATAGAATACAAATTAGGAAAACATAATTTGGTGGCTGACAGTCTGTCCCGTAGAAGAGAGTCAGCAATGTACTTTGCCTTATCCTTGCCTAAGCCCTCGTGGTGGGATTCAGTCATTGAACTAAATGATACGCATCCGGAGCTCAAGGGTCTGCATAGACAGGCAGAAAATGGAGAGTTGGCATCTCCCTGGTCGATCAAAAGAGGGGTGCTATTTTATAAGGACAGGATCTATTTACCCGAGAATTCAGACTTTGTACCGATCATCCTGCAACAGTATCATGATGCTGGGCATGAAGGGTTTGACAAAACGGTGCGGCGCATCAAAGAATGCTTCCATTGGAAACACATGAAGAACCGCGTGAAGGATTGGATTCGCCAGTGCGAAATATGCCAACGGAACAAGGTGGACCATCAATTACCAGGGGGATTGTTGCAGCCACTACCCATTCCTACTCAAGTCTGGTCCGATATATCCATGGATTTTGTGGAAGGACTTCCAAAATCGCGTGGTAAGTCAGTTCTGTTTGTTGTGGTGGACCGGCTCACAAAATACAGCCATTTCATTCCGCTATCTCATCCATATAAAGCAGAGATGGTGGCGCAAACATTCTTTGAGCAGGTTTTTCACCTACAGGGAATGCCACAGTCAATCGTATACGATCGGGATCCTACATTCACCAGTCACTTTTGGACAGAGCTATTCAGACTCCAAGGCACAACTTTCAACTTCACGTCCGCCTACCATCCTCAGAGTGATGGCCAAACAGAAGTGGTCAACCGGACCATTGAAATGTACTTACGGTGCCTCTCCGGTGCAAAGCCAAGGGACTGGGTTCGTTGGGTTCCCTGGGCAGAGTATTGCTACAATACTAGTTGGCATTCTGCCACCAAGACCACTCCATTTGCTGCGGTTTATGGTAGAGATCCGCCTACCCTTTTGAGTTATGTTTCTGGAACGGCCAAATCAGCTGATGTCGAAGAAAAATTGTGTGCTCGGGACCAGATCATTAAACTACTCCATGCCAACCTATCAGCCGCCCAGAACCGAATGAAACAGATTTATGACAAGAAGCATACTGATAGAGAATTCATGGTGGGAGACTGGGTGTACCTCAAGCTTCAACATTACCGCCAACACTCAGTCGAATTTCGGAAGAATCACAAACTCTCGCCCAAATACTTCGGCCTTTACAAGATTATTGAAAGAATTGGAGCTGTTGCCTATCGTCTAGAATTGCCTCCCGGAAGTCGTATCCATCCCGTTTTTCATGTTTCACTCCTCAAGAAAAAGATAGGGAATCACAGTATGGGAACCGGCTCTCCTCCAAACTGGGAGCTCACTTCAATCCAAGAACCAGCTGAAGTCCTAGGCGCACGAACAAGAAGGGGAGGTGACGAGATTCTGATCAGATGGAAAGGAAGCACTGCGGCTGAGGCAACATGGGAGCAGAAGGACCAGTTCGCTTCTCAGTTTCCAAACTTCACTATTCCTTGAGGACAAGGAATCTTTTCAGAGGAGGCGGCAATTGTTACGGGTCTATGCTATTAGTCCACTTGCTACTATGCTATTAGTCCACTTGCTACTGGTCAGAGCAAGGATATATTAGTCTTTTATTGTTTTTAAGTTTACTCCTACCTATTTGTTATTTTGCTATTTTCTAGAATTGTCTCGGCTGGCAAAATCAGTTGTAACCAGTTGAGTGGTGGGACCCACGTTTTCCACCATGAATGCTCTATAAGTTCTGTAAGGACAATTGGATCCAGGAAGAGAATTAAATATTGTTTCCCTTTATTTCCTTTTTCTATATCTTGCGCCATCTTTATCGTAGTCAATATAGCTCGCGGAAGGCGGGGCCGTGTTCGAGTAGTGACTCCGGCAGAGGCTGGTATCATCGGACAACTGCCGGAAACCACTCTTCTCCCTCGCCAGAGGCATTGCTCCTCCTCCCACCGCCGATGTGTTGGATCCACAGGAGGATCTTTGACTTCGTGAAACTTCGGACTGCTGAGGAGTCCAGTGGAGTGGAATACTGCTTCCTAGGCTGAAAACAATAGAATTCATACCTCTATTAATTGTGCTTGGGCTTGGGCTACTCTTGCTTAAGCTCAAATTTGGTTTGGGCCTGTGGGTCCTTAAGCCTCTCTAAGGCTGCATTTTTGTCCTCATTTCTTTAGGCTAAGGTCACAACTCCTTGGCACAAGCAACCTCACCCCAGCTTTTATCTCCTCCCTTAACCCTATGATAAACACCCCCTTTAGTAACTCCTCCGACATGTCGTTGAGGGGTGCAGAAAGGAGCTCAAATTGGGCTCGATAATTAGCTACGGTGCTGACTTGTTAGAAATCCATTAGCGTCTTATGGACGCTGCCTTCTTGCGTCGGCCGAAATTGGTCTAGAATGGCCTCCTTGAACGCCAGCCAGCCCCTTGCCGATGCGCGTGTCTCTGCCCACTGTAACGAGTTGAGGGCCCCTCCCTCCATGCAAACTACCGATGCCTACACCTTTTATGGTTCCCCAACCCCGTTAACCTGGAAGTAACACTCCACTCAGAATAACCAGCCCACCAGGTCGTCACCGGAAAACACCAGTAACTGATATATTGGTTTTATGCTTATCTTTGGATACTTATAATTGTGTGTTATGTTAGTTTTAGAGTAATTTTAATAGCGAATTTATGTGATTTTAATTGGTTTTCCAGATTAGCATCATTTGGATTTCGTAGGCGAGTGTTGGAGTAATTCTTGGAGCTAAATTAATATTGGAGAGTCGCGGCCTTGAAAGATGGCTCTTAGGCTCTGAAATAGTTCAGCTGCAGTACAAAAACCCGGGAGAAGAGAGCATAGGCTTTTTGCAGTCGAGCCGTGGTGCTATTTTACGCAATGAAGAACATCTTCGCTCAGCGTTGCAGCGCCTAAAACCAGAGCCGCAGCGCTACTTCGAAGCAAGGCGTATATTTGGCATCTATCAATCCGCGCCGCGACACCCAAATAGTAGGGCCGCGGTGCTACTTCAAAAATTTTGCCGACTTGAGTTCATTTAAGTTCCAAAAATTTACAAAAATACCACTACGATTCCAAACACTATAAATATGATTTTTAGGGTTATTTTCTAGGATCTTTTGGCTAAGAAAAGAATGAGAAAAGACAACTCTATGAATGAGAGGAGGATTCATTCAAGAATAGAGTTCAACTTCGAATTTGCCAAACAGTTTTATTCTTTCCTGAATTTCTTATGTTAATTACTATTATTATTATGTTTTCTTTTTCAATTATGTTCTAAATTTCTAGACTAGGGCTACAAGTGTAGCCAAGACATGAATATTTGATTTCATTTATTTTCTTTCAATGAAGTTTATTCACTAAGAGTTTTCCATTCATGAATGTGTTTTTTTTTTCTTGTTCTTAATGCTTTCAATAAACTGATCACTTATTGAATTGAATTGAAAACCTAAATTGAAACCCCAGAAGGAGATTTTTAGGAATAGTTTCTAATAAAAGAAACTATAAGGTGCGTAGGACATCGAGAGATAGTAATACGACTTACGAAAGCAATTTTAGAAAAATCAAAGAACTTAATGGATTTCTAGGATGGTAGGATTCACATCTAGCGATAATGAATTTACATGTTAGAAATATTTTTAATAGCATCCCCAAAATGACTATTAGATAAATTAAGATTTTTTGTTCTACTACGTGAATGGGAGGCGATGTTAGCGAATAATTGGAATTAAATAAAAATTGTCTTGGTGAAACTTGTATGCTCTAGTGTTTTCTTTGCATTGATCTCTTTTCATAATTATTTTGCGTATAATTTGTGTTAATTTATTTTACTTTCTTTTCAGTTTTAATCTTTTATAGAGATTTTATTTATCTAGATAAAATTAAAATATCAATTTCACTAATTGTAAAGCTAGTCTCCGTAAGAACGATATCTTATTCACTCATTATATTATTTGTGCGATTCATAAGCTTGTGAAAAATCACATCAACAACTCCAGCCGCCTAGTCTGAGACTCCCAGCTACCGGTCTCCCTCTGCATCTCAGTTCTCCCGGTTGCTCTTTCTCCACCATACCCAAAGGTTTCCATTCGGTGCCCCACTAAAGGCTCCTCGTGCGAAGCGGACTGCTCCACTGGTGCCTTTCCACGCTGGTCTCTGTTCAACAACAACTCTTTCACCTCTGCCATGAAGTCCTTCACTGCCATGACGTTCGAGTACATGTTTGCCATCGTCTCCTTCATCTCAGCCATGTCCCCCTTCATTACACTCACCTCTTGCTCCACTGAGTCCAGTCTGCCCTCCGTTCTTGAATTTTCCATCACGGACGAGTGCTCTGATACCAATTTGTTAGGTAACAGGGGAATATCAATACTGAACACCAACCTTAGCCGATAATCTGAGGAACCAGCCGCCTCCCTTATAATGATTCTCCTTTGCTACCTCCCTCTCTCGCATCCCCACATCCTAGAAGTAACGGTCTGACATTCCTTACCGCCTTCAGACCACATCATCTACTATGGTAGTAGTGGCTATCGTGGTGGTAGTGGCTGTCGTGATGGTAGTGGGAGGTGCTCTTCTAGCACGCCCATGTTTCCTCTCATAGACCTTCCGAATTGGGGGTCTAACCGTTACATTGTGAAGATCTATGAAGAAGCCGTTATATAATTAACAGTCATCTAACAGGAGGAGGGAAAAAAAAAAAAAAAAAAAAACCCTTAGCTGCAGGCGTTAATGTCAATATATAGTGGCTAAACGAAATCTACCGTTATGTTTGGGATTTTTTTTTTTTTTTTAAAAAGGAAAATCTCATGTTTTTTGTCGTTTTTTTTTTTTTTAAAGAAAATCTCTAGAACGTCTACAGTTGTTTTACTTTTTTGGGTTGAAATCTCTTGGAATTCTGTTGTCATCCAATGAAGCTGGATTTTTGGGAGGCTGTTATTCGTAAGGTTTTGAATGGATTTAAGAGACCGAAGAATGCTCGTCTCTCTTACTGTTTACTTCTATACATTCAGTCCTAGCTTTTTAGAATTCTTGCAAAAAGTTCATCTGGTTTATTTGTGTGCTTTTTGGCTTTGTTGTTTTGATTTATTATCCCCAAGCTCAAGTTGTGTTTACGTTCTACCCATCTGAAATGAACTCTCTCTTGAATGCGATATAATGTCGGCTTTCGAACTCGAGTCTTGACATGCTGTGAGGAATTGTTTCATGAGAGGGTCAATTGTGAGATATGTTCAATTAGATAGGTTAACCTAATTCTGGACTCTAGTTTAATGCTTTTAACTTCTTTCCTACACCTTAAAAAGGACTTCACAACTACAAAAGATGGAAACTGTCTTTTCAAGTTCTGTAGAAATTTATGCAATTAAGAAAATGCAATATGGCCTCAGTTTCTAATAAACGAAACATCAAAGCACATAATCCAACAAATGAGAAACCCTAGTTGGCAAACTGAAGAATGCTAACAGAACAGAGACTAAAACGGAGGTAATCCCATCAGATCTTTGGTTATCATAGACAGATTGTCTGGTACATCATACCTTAATGAGTAAATTGCATTATTGCACCTTTAGTAGTGATTGAGTCCAATAGTAAACGAGCGTTGTCATATTGACGATTTGAGACACAAGAATCACACATGAAAAGTAAAGCTCATTATTTTCAAATGAGGTCAAATGGGAATCTTGAGTTTCAAACCGTCAATTTAATAACATTTGTTAGTTATTGGACTTAAATTAGTTTAGGATGCAATTTATTAAAATTGAAACTTCGGGTGCATTATATCAAAAACAAAAAGTTTAAAATGCAACAATGCAATTTACTCTGAAGTATTTCTTTTCTTCAAGGAAACAACAATGTTGGTGTACTCGCCTTTCTCAACCTCCAAAAACTCGTCCATCTTTACGGCAAACCTCTCAAACAAATTATCCATAATTTCTTCTCCAAAATGACTCGCCAGAATTGGTTGTACAACTACTTTTATACCCTTAGACACGTACTCGCCTCTGCTTAAGCTTCTGTTCCCTTTGTCGATATTAACATCCCAATCCGTTTTGACTGTTTCAAGTCGTTGGATATCAAAGGACCCTTCTGTCTCAATTACTTGTCTCATTTCCTCTGCAGTTGGTGTATAATATGGCATATTGAAATAGTCCAATTCCTCTTCTTGTAGTAATCCCTGAGATCAAAGTCACAAATTTCTATGTGAAGCACAAATACATATATAGGTAGTAGATATGACCACACCATACATTGAAAACAAGTGTTTGGGGGACAATTACATAAGTATATTGTTTTAGGTTTAATGAGAATGTATACTGTTTGATTTAAACTAGCAGTTGCATATTAGAAACATTTCATTTTTTTAAGGAAATTACATTTAATTAAAAACTGATAAGCAGTTATCTCGGTACAATGTTAATGATTAGATAGATGCACGCTTAAGGCTTGAAAACGGGAGAACACCTCGGCACACTAACAACGAACACACATAAAGCTTGAATTGAAGAAATCCCTAGCTCCCATCGAAATAGGCTTTCGAGCGCTGGAGGGACATATCGCCAAACCCCACAAAGAGGGGATATCTATACGACATAAAAAATATTCTAGCTGGACCAAGACAACTCTATCAAAAGACATACAAACGGCCTTAAGTTGATTACCAATAACTAACAACAAACCACAAAACAAACGAGGGTTGAGTGGGGAGACCACCGCCCCTATTTCAAACACAAAACTTATATCAAAAAAATAGAATAAACTTCTGACCACAGTTGTTAGAAGCCTCTGGTGAAGGGCAACCGGCCAAAGGGCCGTCGAGAGAGATAGTCAACCAAGAGATCTTAGCCACCAAACAACAAACTCGCCTAAAAACGAAGCCCATCCGTTCGGCTTTCAAGTTCGAAACTGATTTAGATCTACCTAAATGGAGCCATCATGTTGTACACCGCCACCACCAACGAGAAACTCACGACTAGACGAGCTGGAAGACCAAGTTTCATGGCTGGAAGCCCATCGACATGCCCAAAGGCTGCCCTGGAACTTCGGCCGTCATACACTCTTTTTTCTATGGTTCGTGTGGGGGAGAGATAGAGTTGAAAATCTTAAAATGTACCCCGTCTTTTTATATTAGAAACATTTCAATTATACACCAACTTAGTGCCTTGGACCAATCAATTTTCAATTGTGACGAATGCAATGACCAAAATATCCTTGAAAAGGAAAAAAAAAAATTTGAAAAATAAGGAAAGATAAAAAAAAATCACAAAAAATAAAAAAAAAATTGAATCTTTTCTAAAATTAGTTTAGTTTATTTTTTCCTTTTATATATTCAGGATTATGTTGGCCTTTCAATAATCAAAATTGAGTATTGACTAATCCAGTGTTAATTTGATATATACTAGAAATGTTTTGGTATAATGGATTAAGTTCGACATGAATGGTATATTTTCTAAATAAACTTAAAACATACGATACAATTATATATTGAGAAAATTGTTGAATTTGTTTTTAGAATGTATGAGTCTGGCTTTTTAACCTATATTCTTAATTAATACTCTTTTAACTAATATAGTTATTTGACTAAAAAAATATTAATTAAGAGTAAATGGTAAAAATTCAGACCATACACTCTAAGGCCTCGTTCGCTTTGCGGATTTAAGTTTTCAATTCCAACTGAGATGTGACATTTTCTCAGAGTTTTTAATTGTAGCAAAAAAAAGTTATATGTGACATTTTTTGAGAATTTTTAACTGTAAAAACTTAAAACAGAAAACTCAAATTGATCAAATAAACGAGGCCTAAAAGTATGTCTCATTTCCTCATTTACACAACTCTCCCCCTGCTTAATGTACTTTATACAGGAAAGGATTGATGAAAGAGTGTCGTACCTCCTGGACCATGTCACTGAGGGTGATTCCTAGTAACTCGAAAATAGTGTAACTGTGATCGCCAGATAAAAACTTCTTGTCACTGCCAATCATACTGAGGACCATGTAACCACCAGGAATAATCTCTTGTGAACGTAATCTTAGAAACAATGTGAAATCCCTCTCAAAAAGTTGGAGATATGAGGTATATACTATAATGGGGCTTGTCTTGGCAATGTAGATATTCCCTTTGTTTAGTGGAATTCCTGATTTACTCACAACTCCTTCAGGAACCTGTATTAATTGCATATATATTATTTAGATTAAACCAAAAAAAAAAAAGGATAAAAACTTGATTGATCAAAGTCAAAACTCCCAATTAAAAGCAAAAACTAATGCGTTCAGACACGATCAATTCTAAACAGTTGCATGCAAACTCAATTCATGATAAGGAGTTACCTTTTGCTAATTAGGAACAGAAAATAAAATGGAGATATTTCTCCTTTCCTAACCTGAGAGCGCCAGTGAAGACTGTAATTAGAATGAACAAAATGAAGATAATGGTCAGGAAAGAGCCTTCCATAGAAATTCCCAGGAATTCCTGCGATAAAACACGGCCCAAAACCCGCTCCCTTCTTCTTAAGTTTCTCATAGAAGCTTGGCAATGACCTGAAAATGGCGTTAAAATCGTTTCCCGGAAGGTCATTCAAATACACTTGGAATGTAGGTCCCTTGTGGTTCAACTCTTGGCATGTAAAATGGATTAAATCAATAATCTCGGAGATGAAGAGAAGAGTGTTTGGACCCGAGGAACATCCCAAGTCCGCAATTCTTAGGCAATTAGGAAAAGTGCCCAAATACAGCTCTCTCATGCTCTCTTCTACTATAGGCTTTGATTTTATTATCATCGCTTTCTGCATAGTAATCAGAAGACATGAAACGTAAGTACCAACATACAACAACTATTATTTCAATAAGAAAATTAAGGTTTGCTGATATTGGAAATGATACGAAATCCGACATTGGCTAACATGAGAACGAATAGTTATATTAGGCCGATAAGGGCTTAACAAGTGGGTATCAGAGTTAGGTTCTGGATTTTTGCCTCCGAGACGTGCAACATGAATTTCGACTCGAGTTCAATCGAGATTAGAGCTGATGAGACCGACTTTAATCTCTACTCGACCAAGTTATAACAAATCATCTAACACTTTTCATCTCGGAAAAAGAAGTGTGCAGGAAATCAAAAATAGGTGTAAGCACCGTGATAGAATAAAGATGGTATGAATTTCATGTCACTCTTCATGGTAACATATGCATTAATGCTCATGACACCAAAGACGTGATAATTGTGTTTTTTGTAAGAATAAGAATTTTTGGCTATGTTAACTAAACATGGAATAATTTTATGCTTATAAGGGATTGAGCACTCCTCTTAATAACTTTAATAATCTTTTAAGAATGGAAATATGCTGAGCTAGTTAATTGGCATAGAATGGAATTAAACCACATTCAAAGATAATTCCGATGAACAATATATATTTACAAATATACATATATATATATATATACATATATACATATATATATATGTATATATAGTGTAAAGCATAAGAACGAGGGATGTGAGAAGGACCTGAAGTAAGGAGTTTCCAGCGTAGCTAGTTTCTCCGTCTCCTCCATTCATGCAGAGTATTTTCTCTACTTTATCCATGGATTATCTCTTCAATTTTTCTCTGCTTTAGTCCTTTGTACATCTCTGTTTTATTTTATAATACTTATGGTACCATCGTCCTCTTGATATCCAAGTGGCCCTATAACAGATAGCATTGAGATGTATGCATGGGTGGGTTTTGTTTTTTTTCTTTGAATTGTCATTTTTCTCTTAAATCTCAAATTATTGCAATCTTTGGATAACCCTAATTTTTAATTTTATAAAACTAAAATATCTTATTTATAACAAACTTTCAAATTCATTTTTGTATGAATACGCAGGAAAATATATATATATATATATATATATGATTTTATCAATAATTGGAGGGTGACAGAATCACAGAACTAGATGGACAGTCAACCTTGAGTGGGCAAAGGATTTGCCTTCCCATTTTTTAGTTCTCGACTCTCTTGGCCAGTTGGCCTGTAAGAGCTCTGACATCTTGCATGTGCAAGCTGCCTAGTGTCTGGTGTGCATAATTTTAACAAAATTATTTTGATACTCTTTGACGTTATAGTGAAATATTTCGTTAATACTTTATTTTTTTAATAATATTAAAACTGTATTATCATCTTTAAAAATATATTTTATTTGTATTATGAGACTGATTTTAAGGCTATAATGTCCAAACTGTTCTTATATAGAAATTGTCCACCCTAAATCTTAGAGGCTCCTAAAGTAAAGTCAGAAATTAGGAGAAACACGAGGAATGCCCAAATGACATTCACGCTAAGAAATTATATTTCCTAATAATAATAATTATGGGCCACATATTTATAATAATTATATTAACGCTATTTAATTAATTGGGTTAATTATGTGATCTAATTATGAAAAGCTTAAATAGTATCCTAATTGGGTATGAGCTGAATGGGTAGATACTCATATTGATCCAATTATATTTAATGGGAGCCTAATGGGGCAATATATAAAGAAACTTAGGTTATGGTCCCTAATACGTCAAATCATTCAGCAGTTTTCATTATTCCCCATCTAAAGAGAAAACACTCCATTAAAGAACTAAGGAGATTTGACTAGAAATGAGAACAAATAGTTATGTTAGGCCGGTAAGGGCTTAACAAGTGGGTATCAGAGTTAGGTTCTAGATTTTTGCCTCCGAGACGCGCAACATGAATTTTAACTCGAGTTCAATCGAGATTAGAGCTGATGAGACCGACTTTAATCCCTACTTGACCAAGTAACGAATCATCTAACACTTTTCATCCCAAAAAAAGAAATGTGCAGAAAATTAGATGTAGGTGTAAGCACCATGATAGAATAAAGATGGCATGAATTTCATGTCACTCTTCATGGTAACATATGTATTAATGCTCATGACACTAAAGACGTGATAATTGTGTTTTTTGTAAGAGTTTTTGGCTATATATGTTAACTAAAGATGGAATAATTTTTTGCTTATAAGGGATTGAGCACTCCTCTTAATAACTTTAATAATCTTTTAAGAAATGAAAATATGCTGAGCTAGTTAATTGGCATAGAATGGAATTAAACCACATGCAAAGATAATTCCGATGAACAATTATATATATATATATATATATAGTAAAAGCGTAAGAACGAGGGATATGAGAAGGACCTGAATTAAGGAGTTTCCAGCGTAGCTAGTTTCTCCGTCTCCTCCATTCATGCAGAGTATTTTCTCTACTTTATCCATGGATTATCTCTTCAATTTTTCTCTGCTTTAGTCCTTTGTACTTCTCTGTTTTGTTTTATAATATTTATGGTACCATCGTCCTCTTGATATCCAAGTGGCCCTATAACAGATAGCATTGAGATGTATGCATGGGTGGGTTTTGTTTTTTTCTTTGAAATGTCATTTTTCTCTTAAATCTCAAATTATTGCAATCTTTGGATAACCCTAGTGGACAGTGGAAATTCGTGAACAAATTAATAACATATTTTTTAGGAGTTTATGTTTAGATTAAATGGATTGAAACGTGATTAAAGAAAATTAAGTGAAAGTCAACACAATAATTTTATGGTGTTTCACTCCGAATTCTGGAGCTACGTCCACTATGAGGAGGAAAAAATCTTCATTATAAATTATGAATGCAAGTTCTTATAGAGTTGTGAGCCCCACGGCTCACCATTTTTTCACATAAATATTAGCTCAATTCCCTTCAACCTCAGCAGTGATCCTTTTCCTGCTCCCCTGCCAACTTTGCTTGCTTACAAGTCACGTAAGATATCCTACAGGTTCAGTTTTTCCTTGGGCTGCGTGCAATCGGCTCCTCAAGCGTCTATCATGATGTCTCCAGACTCTCCACTTACCTTTGCCTAAAGCGGTCAACCTCTTGTCTGCCATGACGCCTTTGTACAGTCGACCTCTCGCCTATCTTCATTCTTCTATACGGTCGACCTCCTGCGTTATCTTACGGTCGGCCTCTACCAAGTTCCATTTTGTGGATACTTTATGCTGAGCTGTCATGGCCACTAATCCACCCGCTGTGCCACATGACACTCATTTAGTGCCTGACGTGGAGTGTGTGATTTTTCCTTACAACAACCCTCTTAATCTCAAATGTTTCACAATCTTAAAATTAGTTTCTATTATTCCTAGCTTTACCTTTTCTTTGAAGTCTTTTCCACATAAATCTTTTCGAATTTTCTACCTTTTTTTTTCTCTGCATTGCAAGCACTTAATCAAAATAAATCAATCGATAAAAGTAGGTCTTTGATTAATTTAGTGTTTTTTTTTTTTTCAAAACAACTGCATTTTCTTTAGCTTAACAAAACTAGAGATATTTATTTATTAGTAAACTTTAGTTGGGTTATTTTTTGTACAAATCTCTAAACAAAATCCTTATTTATTGAACGCGTATCTTTGCCATTAATTCTCAATAATGTTGAATATTTCTTCTAATGCAAGGATGACAGATCCGGATAGACAACAGGACAAGGAAATCTGCTTTCCATTGAGGGAGCATAGCATGGCCACTCTTTATATCATTTTTTTTAATTATTGTGATTGGTTCTTCCACGTCTTTCATGATCTCTCTATCCTACACTACAAGAAAAAGTGGTTTTTGCGTCGCAAATGTGTCGCCGCAAAAAAATAGTCGCAAATACTTTATTTGCGACGACAGAGTATCGTCGCAAATACATTTGCGACAACATTTATAGATTGGTGTTAGAGATTTAAATTTGTCACTTTAAGATAGGACAGTTGCGAAGTTATTGTTAGACTATGTCTGCAACCATAATAATTCCGCACTCTGCCTCTTCTTTTCTTCAAAGTTTTTAATTTTTTTTTTTATTTTTCTCTACATGGATGTTTCATTTTTTTTTTTTTAACGCTATATTTTCTGAATCAATTTCTTACTTTTCTCTCTCAATCAAAGTAAATCAATCAATTAAATAGGTCTCTCAAGTTTATAATGCCATTAGCACTTCAATTTATCAATCAAATTAGATTTTTATTAAGGGTAGATTAATATCCTGTTTTTATGGAAATCGATCCATCAAGGATTTACTAATGTTAATCCATAATCTGTGTACTTACATCTCTTTTTTTTTTTTTTCCCTCAATAAAAGATCGGAAAGGAGAATAATCAAAATTCATCCATAATTGATGAAAATCAATCAATAATATTTAAAAATGAACAAATAATTAGACGAAAAAATAATGAATACATACCCATCCAAACAAGATTTCAAACATTATTTCAAGTTCAAATAAAAAAGTAAAAAAAGCACGTCCAAACACTTATTCAAACCACATATTTGCACTACACTTTTTTAAATCAGCATGTTTTAAATCAAGAAAATTCAAAACATCTTATTTGAATTATAAACTAAACAAGCCCTTAATAAATACTCAAAAAAAAATATCATTTTATTAAAAGAAATTTACCCAAATCTACACCAAATAAAATATATATATATATATATATATATACTTAAAACTGGTAGAAGCTTACAAATTTTAACCTCTCAAACTTCAAAGCAGAGACTATCTATAAGATACTTTGCGTCTATTCTTTTAGAGTGTAATTTAAGTGTAGTTTTTGAGTTGAATTTGAATTATAACTTGAGTTGAAGTTGTAACTTGAATAAAGTTGAGTAAAATTGAATAAAGTTGAAACTTAAAAGAATATGAACTTGAATAAAATTAAAACTCGAGTTATCTTTTTTGAGTTTTTTAGACAAAAAAACAACCCCTTTGTATACCCTATCATAAAAAAATTATAATTTTTAATTTTATAAAACTAAAATACATCTTATTTGTAACAAACTTTCAAATTCATTTTTGTATGAATACGCAGGAAAAAAAAATTATTTTATCAATAATTGGAGGGTGACAGAATCACAGAAGTAGATGGACAATCAACCTGGAGTGGGCAAAGGATTATTTGCTTTCCCACTTTTTAGTTATCTCGACTCTCTTGGCCAGTTGGCCTGTAAGAGCTCTGACATTTTGCATGTGCAAGCTGCCTAGTGTCTTGTGTGCATAAATTTTAACAAAACTCTTTTGATATTCTTTGTTATATCTTGTTAGTATTTTATTATTTTAATAATATTAAAATAGTATATTCATCTTAAAAATATTCTTATATAAAAATTGTCAACACCAAATCTTAAGACTCGTTCACTTCGTTTATTTGAGTTTATAATTTAAATTAAAATATGATTTTATGTGAGTTTTTTACTGTAATAAAAAAATTAAATATAATTATTTTTAAAAAAATTTTATTATAACAAAACACAAATTTTAAATTTAAATTAATAAAATAAATAAAATCTAAAAGCCCCTGACGTACCGTCAGAAATTATGAGAAACACGAGGAATGCCAAAATGACATTCAACTTTAGATTTTCGCTATTCCTGTTGGACTTTTTGGATTTCTGCCATCCCAAAAAAATCAATCAAATGTCGACGAATATTTTTTTATTGAAATTGCCCACACTATGTCTTGGAACTTGAAAGTACAATTTTACCTTCAAAAGTGAGTCATGTGCTTCTCACGAGATCTAGACTGTCGAAAAGTTATAAGAGGAAACAAAAGGAATACCACAACTTAAGATTTTGTCATTTTCAGACTTTTGGATTTCTATTAGAGACCTTTTTCGGTGCATTAATATACTGATATATTAAATTTTTTTCTGTTAAATTTATATAAAACACATAAAAATAAAAAATAAAAAATATAAATTTAACGGTTAAAAAAATTTAATCTATCAATACGCCAGACGTATTAAAAAATCTCCCTTCTATTAATACCAAAAAAAAAAAACCAATCAAGGGTCAACAAAATATGTTGTACCAAAATCGTTCTATGTCTTAAATTCGGAAAGTACAATTTTACCTTTTAAAACTGAGTCATATGTTTCTCACGTGGCCTAAACCAATAATAAATTAAGTGGAAATCATCATATTCTGCAATTATATATATATATATATATATTTGTAAAATTAGTTTGGGACCCAATAATCAATCACTTATGAGACGTTTAGTAAGGGGATTCATATCATAATTTGAATTATAGTTCATAATTTACTATAATATTTTCTCTCATAAAAAATATACGTAAATCGAAAATGATTTTAATCCATGAACCAAACATCTCCTAAAAATTTTTAAAACATCCAACATTATTAACTCATATTTCTAATTTCCTTCTTTGCCCCTGTTTTAAACTTAACAGTTAACATAACCCCTCCGTGTTACAAAAAGAGGTTGTCCTGAATGCCAATAAGAATGATCGTTGGTGGATGTAATAACGGGTCCTAATATTTGATGGTAGCATGTCACGTCAGTTCCACCAAATGCTCTAAATAGCAGTTGGCATGTGTGGGCGTCTGATCCCAAGTATGCTAAATTGAGCACTAGGCTACTAGTACCAACTCTTTTTAGAGCCCTCAAAAAATAAAGCTTAACACTTACGGCTCCTTTAATTCACTTATTTAAATTTTTAATTTGAGTTGAGATGTAATTTTATATGAGAGTTTTTTATTATAACAAAAAAGTTAAATGTTATTGTTTCTAAGAACTTTTTACTCTAGCAAAATTTGAATTGTAAACTCGAATCGGTGAAATGAATGGAGTCTTAAACTCTTAACCACAATCTCAATCACTTTTTTTTTTTAATTTCCTTTCTGTTAGTGTAACACCCCCATTGCTAAACCAGTCTAAGGCAGAATTTAGCGAGGTGGTGCTACTTAAAACATATTTTTTATACTTAAAACAATATCATTTATAAGATGCGGAAACTTGTGGTTGATTTCATCACAAAATTTTCTTAAAAGTTTTTGAACAAAATGAGTCAATGCATAAAATGATTACAACCACAAATCTTAGACATTAAACAGTTATTCAAAGGCGATATAAAAAAAAAAAAAAAAAAAAAACATTTGGAGCTCATCTATTGTTTGGAAGTACATATAAGCAAAATGCGAGATGTAGGACTTGGAATACTCAGCCAACCTTGAAAATCATTTTTTTTTTTTTTTTTTTTTTACTCTTCGGTAACAACAACATCATCTGCATCACAAGGTAAAACTAATGAGCAAAAACTCAGTAAGTAGATTTCAAATAAGATAAGTATCTAAAATCTCTGTGGCTGAAATCTCTTTGTTAAACATCGTTCATAAACTTTCATACTTATTCTTAGTTTAGGTATGATACAGAATTTCGGTTCCAAGTAAGCCTCTCTATATAGGACCTTCTCTAATTTTGGTCAATTCTCTTCTCTTAAACACTAAGCGGGGTTTTGAGAATCTCTTTCTCTTGTGATCAACAAGAGACTTCCCACTAACATTTTTCTCTAGTTGTCTCAAAGAGACAGTTTCTCTAATTTAGGGTACCAGTCCCTCGCACCCCTGCTTACCCAGCCTCTCATCCATATACGATACCATAAAATCTCCTAAAACATTAAAACATAATAAGCATAAATCATAATCTCTTTTAAAATAATTAATCATGAATACTCTTTGAACATAATCATATAAGAATTTCATAAGAGAATAAACTTGCATAATCACAATTCTGAACAAGTTATGTCAAATAGGTCTTGTGATGCAGTTTTGAAAATGCTTTAACTCTAGTTACCTGAATTTTGATCACCACTTTGTAAGGACAAACTAGCTGGTTGTGGGGAGCCTTCAATGTGCTAATTAACCTTTAAAAATCATAGCTTTCAAAAATCACATTCATATCATCATTTAACAAACACATAACTGCATAATATTACGAAAATATTCATAACGAATTCATCAAATCTCAAAATATTATGACACCAATGGCAAATAAAAGTAGGCTCAAAACCCTCTTTTTAGAGCTACTATATGATGGGTTTCGAATTTTTCAAACTAACCAAAAACAGCCCGAAATCCATATTGAAGTATAATCTCGTCAGGAAAATAAAAGCTTTTTAACTGAACTTATAAAATTCATAACTAAATGTAGAAAAATCCGTTTGGAGTGATTCAAAAACTCACATAAAGCTTGAGATGTATACTTTAATATAAAAATATAAGATCAGTCAAAATCATAAGTATATATGGCACGAAAACAGAATCTACATAGGCTGTACAGAGGACTTATATTTGAACATTTCATCAAATACCTAGCATGCATATCTTAATCTTCAAAGACCACTCTCACATACATGAATCATCATCTTAATAAGAGTTTATCTTCAAATAATTATCAATAATATCAAGCTAAAATCATCAATTTCACCCAAAAACCAATATTTGAAGCAAAATCTCAAGAAACTCATTTTGAAGAGTCTACAACCAACATGCAAAATAAGCCCCATCAAAAATCCAAATCTCAAGTAGGATTTCAACATCTTAATCTCTGAAATCTTAGTTTCTAACATAAGAAAGAAGTTACCTCAAAGAAAAACGAGTTCCAAAGTGAATAGAAGCTCAAAACTTTGTGGTTATTTTTGGTTCTAGGTTGAAAACGAGTTGAGATGGGCTGGATGAGTCTTTAGCTCATTCTCTCTTAAAAATCTAGGTTTGATTCTGAGTTTTGGATGAGAAAAGGAGTGAGGCGAGAGAGGAAAGTGCTATGGTCGTTGTTCTAGGGTTTTTTTGTTGAAATAGGTACCCAAAAAGGAAGTCTCAACTTGATAGAAACTAAACAAAAGTAAAGTCGCCTTATAATAGAACAAGTGTCTAGATTTTTCTAAGCCTTTAATAGCTATCCTAAACTCATAAAATCAGTTCTAAAGTCTCTATTTTTCTTCTTTAATTAGGTGCCTAAAGTTCACTCAATTTGCTAACATAGACTTCTCTAACCAAAAACTTAAAATAACAACTAAGTCGTCAACACATTTAGATAAAACCATATAATAAAAATATAAAATAATGATTCATCATTAAATCAATCATAATAGAGGTAAAATATCATATCAAATAATCATAATAAATATCATTTTTCTTTATAAGTTTAGCACATTGAGTTCCCACATCAAGCTAGTTGCATTGCACATTAAAATTGAAAACTCGATTAGTAAAGCTATAAGTTTAATAAAATCATATGATAGCTATAAAATAAAATAGAATGCCAACAAATAACTTTGAGGTAAATGGCAAATGTTTTGCATGATTTTAATTTAATAAATTATTTATTATTGGCTTAAGGCTTAATTAAATCTCATGTATTATAGTTAGACCACCATTTAACCCCTCTTCTACTCGTTTTAATCTTTCTCACTCCTTATTAAGTCCTCCGGCTTTTTGCATTTTTCCGTTTCCTTTGATCCCTCCATTTTCTGCTCTTTTATGTTCAAGTCATAGTCCTTTTTAAATACGAATTTAGTTATAACCTCATAACATACATGCAAGCATGCATCGGAAAACAATTGGGCAAAACATATGCACTTGAACCGTACGTGTAAAAAAAAAAAAAACAAAAACAAGAGTGAATGTAGATTTGCCGAAGTTTAACACATATATATACACACATTTACGGGCGTGGTTTTAATGGTTATTTTGATCTTTATTTAACAATGGATATTATTATTTTAACAATAAGATATTGATCCGACAATTATAATAAATTAGATAGTTGATTAAAAAAATTATGAGAAATATTAATGAAAATAGATTCTTATTACGTCACATCATCAAATATTTATATTTGATGAGTAATCAACGACAAAAAAACTAATCATTGAAAACTATATACTAAATATTTATATAAATTAATTTTCAATAATTATATTTCTGTAAGTGGTTACCATTATCAAAATTATATACAAAATAAGTGATAGTATTTAACGTTTTCAAAAACAAACACATCCGAGTGAATGTGATACTTCCATGTAAAAAAAATAAATAAATAAAATAAAAATAAAAATAAAAAATAAAAAATAAAAAATCTCCCTAATAAATCGCTTCTTCATGCTTTTAATTGGCTTCATGATTGGATCTCCCACTCCACGGGGCTCTTTTCCACCTAGCTCGGCTCCATCTCTTCTTCTGATCTGATCATGGCGGATCATTCCCGTTCCCCGAAGACGGATTTCTACAGCATCCTCGGCATAACGGCGGCCTCATCCATTAAAGAAATCTGCAAGGCATACAAATCCCTTGTCCTGAAATGGAGTCCTGATAAGAATCCCTTCGATCAAAAAGAAGCACAAGAGAAATTCGCTGCCATCAACGAAGCCTACGACAAGGTAAACATAATTAATCTGTCCACAAAAATTCATGCAAAAAATAAAAAATGAGAGAGAAAAAAAAAAGATCATGCAAAAATCACGTGCGTGCCAGCAATAGTCACATTTTTCATGCAGATTTTCCGAGAAAGAAATTATCGTATAGGAATTTAGAAATAGATCTGAAAACTTAATGAAAAATGAAACTCTTGAATTTTTCCGAGAAATTCTCATGTTTTTTACGTACCCTTCAATTCTTTCAGGCCATCAAGGGAAAAAGATTTGACGAAGATGATGAGCTGAGGATAAGTGAACCAACAACGATAGGGTTTGATCATCGCAAGAGCGTAGATGACAGTTTCTTTTCACGTTCTAATTCGTTTTTGTCAAGGAATGCCACGAGGAGGAGATGTAAAACACCTACACCAAATTTTTCAAGGGACATGAATTACCAAAGAAGTGCCTTGGAGGAGAAGGAATTCTCGAACCCGTTTCCTAGAAACATGAGTAGAAGATGCACATCCGAAACCCACATCCACACGGCCTCTCTATCGAGAAATAAGAGCACGCAGAGCACGACTCCTATCGTCTTTTCCCAATCCACGGCGAAGAAGAAACCTCCCCCCGTCGAGAGAAAGCTTGAATGCGCGCTCGAGGAGTTGCTCGACGGTTGCGTGAAGAAGATCAAGATTACTAGAGATGTCATCACGGAAACCGGGTTTGTTACTCTTACCCGTTTTCTTCTCCCCTCTTTTGCTTTGTGTTTTCGTGATAAAAATCCTCGTTTTTTTGTGTATTTTTCCGGGGAACTAGATAATGTCTTCTACCATTTATGTGGTCATTTTCATTCTTTCAGATAGACAATCAAGATTGAATCCAAGTAGCTATGAAATGGTTGTGATATGCGTGAGTCAGTTATTGACATAATATGTACCAGAAAAACCTCAGAAACGTCACTATATAAGTAGAAGAATAATTAAAAATAATAAATAATGCTACATATTGATTGATCATGATAATCTGCTAGTAATAACAAGTATGGTGATGATGGTTAATGGTGTAATAATTAGTATGGACCTTTTTTTTTTTAGGGGAGGAGATATAATATCTAGACTTACAAGTTTAGTTTTAAAGACACAAGTTTTGTTTGCGAGTCGTGCTCTTAGTTTTGCAGGGTAATTGTCCAAGAAGAAGAGGTACTATGGATAACTGTGAAGCCTGGATGGAGAAAAGGAACGAAGATCATGTTTGAAGGAAAGGGAGACGAGAAACCAGGCTATCTTCCGGCCGATATAATCTTGTTGATAGACGAAAAACGACACCCTTTGTATGAAAGGGAAGGTGATGATTTGGAAATAGTTGTTGAGATTCCTTTAGTGAACGCTCTCACCGGATGTTCAATCTCAATCCCTCTATTGGGAGGTGACAACATGACACTGTCGTTTGATGATATCATATACCCGGGCTATGAAAAGGTTATAAGAGGACAGGGCATGCCGAACCCTAAAGAGCAATCGAGGAGGGGCGACCTCCGGATCAAGTTTCTTGTCAAGTTTCCGGTGGAACTGAGCGATGAACAGCGAGCGGAAGCTGTTGATATTCTGCGAGATTGTTCTTGATCGCCGAATTCAATAGTCGCTTTTCTCTTGTTTGTTATCATTCTGTAGGGAATTCAAATGTTTGTACAGTAGTTAAAGAAGAAAAGGAATATTCTAGATTTCACTCTTGATCAATGGTAGTCTTTATCATATAATAGTTTGCATAAACACTCCCAATTGGCATTCAGTTATAAACAATGTCACGCAATCATGAACTACAAAATGCGATTGCAAAACAGCAAACAATTGAGGAAAATGAAAGTGTTTGTGCATCAGAATTTGTGCCTGACAAATTTGAACTAAGTGCTTCTTTGCTGGGAACAATTGGATGACGTGTTAGAAAGAATCATTGGTTAAAACTCTGTCGAGTGGATTGTTAACTTACAAATAATTATATGATAAAAATATTATGCACGTTTAAAACTCGTTCTAAAATAACTTTATTTTTTGTATAAAAATGAAAATAAAAACGTTTTCACTCTCAAACAAAATTCATTTTTAAAAATGTGTTTAGTAGTTTTATCAAAAATTGTTTTCAATATTAAAAAAAATCCATTAATGTCTCTCTCTCGAGCAAAGAAGAGAAAACAAAAATAAAAAATGAAAAACGATTAAAAGTCATTTTTTATTTATCTTTCATTTTACACTAAACCAAAAAACCGTTTTCATTTTCATTTTTTGTCTTTATTACACCAAACGTCGTTTTGAAAACGTTTTTATTTTTTTTTCTCAAAAAACGTGAAAAACAAAAACAGAATCAATTCTAAACACAGCCGTTGTAGTCTTAAAACACAACAGACGACGCCTCTTAAGTGAACTACAACAATACAACGACTAGAATGGCAGCTCATCATTACACAGGTTTCTTCCAAGTGAAGCAACCCATGGCCAATTCTCGCAATTCTCGTCACTCTTTACAAGTAGAAAACAGAATGGGGAGAAAAAAGGGAAGGTAAACCATCATCAGTCAAATTTTGGAATCGAATTGAAATACTTTTTAAGGAGAAGTAAATTTTCTTTCATAGATGTTTGTTGGAATCTAGACATGAAAAATCAATAATATAGGGGGCGAAAAAATCTTCCATTCAATCCAAAGAACAAACGTTTCTTCAAATTCACTATGCATGTCTAAATCTTACAAATGCATATATTTATATACATGGTGGTCATAACTTCTCGAGCATTATAACACTACCTACTTCAAGCACTAAGAGTATGTACTTATCAGAACGAATTCTGACAAATCAAGCAGATAGATAATGGAGATTTGTTTAGTAATCTAGATAATTGTTGATTAAATAAATCGTCTTCACGAACTTGAGCTTTTTGATACTGGTTGTTGCCTGGCAAGAAAAGGAACTTCCACCACTGTACCAGTAACGTTGTCGCCAACAATTACAGTGTCTCCTTTTGAAGCAGCTTGTCTCTTGATGTAACCCAAGCCAACATATTGAGAACCGTCCTTCTTTCCAGGCACACAGCTTGTCAGCTTCCCCACCTGCTCAAATTTTATTGATTATAATACACACCCTGAAGCTCTTTACTCCCCTTATGATTAACATGTTTTGTTTTTTTCCCCCTTAAAAAAATAAGAAAATTCTATCTAGGATCCAAAACCGTAAAGTTTTGTGTTTTTACATGTTTCTTCTTATACTTTATTGTTAAGGAAAAATTACATTGCGGTACCCTATGTTTTATCAAATTAGTGGATTGCTACCCTAGTGTTTAGATAATATCAAATGGGCACCTCATACTTCAAAAAATGGCCTTGGAGTACGCAGAGGTTGTTTTTTGGCACTTGAAATGTCTTTTCTAACCACTGGGAAAAAAGAGAGAACCAAAATCATTCTTAAAAAAAGGGCATAGAGGCATTTTTTCTTTCTTGATATTTTTTTATATTTAGACTTTTTTGTATTAATGAAATTGCTTTGGTGTTTTTATTTACAAGGGCATATATTTTAAGTCCCAAAAAACGACATGGGGTACTAGAATGACATTTTCTAAAGGTACGGGGTACCAACTTGATATTATCTAGACATTAAGCTACCAATATACTAATCGATAAAGCACAGACCACAGGGTACTGAGATGTAATTTTCGTTCCGATTAATCAATTGCAGTAGAATATAGTGAAAAACAAAGCACAGGGTACCTTTTTCCCATCAACTACAAGAGGGCTGCCTGGTTCTGCGGCTGATGAAAGCAAAATCCCCCATAGTCTCTGCTTGACGCCATCATACGTTATGAGTCTAGAGATGGTCTCTTGTCCCTTGTAGCACCCTGTAGAGTGTAGGAATTAGACTTGTGATGCTACCATATTTCTTTTTCGGATTTAAGCAAGAACTAGATACCTTTATCCAGAGAGATTGAGTTCCAGAGACCAGCCTCAAGGACATTAAATTCGTTAGTAAGCTCTCTCTGAGGTGCTGGCCTTCCTGAAAAAATGAAGCTAGGTTGATGGTCAGTAAATCACAGAAATGGAACTTCTTAAAAAAACACAAAATTACACTAAAACAAAGTATCTTAAGAAATACGATTTATATTTATTTTCCGAATAATTAATCCACCTCGAGCTTCATTCCAATTTTGGAACAAAAGGGTAAACACAATCATTCCACTCCTACCTCAAGAGAAGTTCATTCTCTTTTTGGTCTACTGTGCCACAAGAGATTAGCCCAACAAACATAAAACAACTTTTTTGTTAAGAAATTGCAGTGCGTTAAATTGAAAACAGTACAAAAACACCAAGGACAAGAAGTCCACAGGTGAAAGCAATCAAAAAGAAAAGCAAGCAGAAAGAAACCCCGGAAGAAAAGACTTTTAAAAGCTGATTACATCTTGTCAACTCAGCACAAGGGAAGCCATTTTAAAACTCTATCAGTAGAAGCCCACAAAGTGGCTAAATATTTAGCTTTCTTGAAAAGGGAGCATCAATACAATTTTCTTAACCTTCAAAAATTCCGTTGAGTCTTGTAACTTTCTATTTTTAGACCTTTTCAAAGACTGGTCCTCCCTTTTATAGGGTTTTATATTTTCCATTGTGGACCGTTAGTGTCCTTTTTCTGTTGTATTCATTCACTCTTATTAATAAATTTTAGTTCTCATTTCTTTATCCCAAAAATAAAAAGAATCTGTTCTCTCTCTAGATGTTCCAGAACAGAAAGTTACTTTACTACTCAAAATGACATTACTAAGAAATTGTAAAGTGAAATTCCTAAAAGGGTTTGAATTCAAACACAAGCAAAAACGGTTTCTCATCAGACTCCGGGAAAGCATATACACAAATTTTATATACTTTTAAGAAACTTAAAGATGTAAACAGAAAAATTATTGGAATCAGTTTGCTGCTCAGAATGTGCACTAAAAGTTATTTCGGTGAAAAAAATTTCATCCAAATCATTCGAGAGACAAAATTGTGCAATTATTTCCATCTACATTTCAAGATTTCCACAAAGTAGTAGGTGTAGCTCAGTCAAAAAAATTTCATAAGTTAGACTAAATAAATAAGCTCATTGCAAATCAACTGTAACAGTAATGGATAGGCCTGTAAGAAATCACCCCGAACCCGACAAACCCGGCCGAGCCGAGCCAAGCCTACCCGAAAATTACGGATTTCTAATTTTTTATTTAATTTTCGGTTTTAATTATGTCTAACCCGCACTGCGCGGGTAGGGGCGCGGGGTGGGGTTACATGAACTCGAGGTAACCCTACCCGGCCGAACATGTTCAAAGTAGGTAAAATAATATCTAACACTTCAAATTCTCACTTTCATAAGTTTATGAACTTTATGCATTTAAACTATTAACTTATTTATGTTTTAGATTCACGGTTTGTGTAAAGAATACTTGTATGCCATAGTTGTTGAATTAGGACATTCTTTATTTATATTGGAAGTGTTTGATTTCAAAGTGAGTGTTTTAATTGTTCACCTTGCATTTAGACCCCCTCTTGAAAGAAATACATGTTCTGTTTGATAATGATTTCTTCTATAACAAGCTAAGATTAATTGATTAAAAATTAATCATGTGGTCCTTGAGATCACCAACCCGAGTAACCCGAGTAACCCGAATAACCTGACCCTATCTGAGGTCACCCGAAAGGTTGCGGGTTTGTAAATTTAAGAGAGTGTCGCGGCCTAAAATTTTCTCAATCCACACTGGTCGGGTAGGCTTAATTTTTCGGCTCAACCCTACCCTACCCGGCCGATTTACACCCCTAGTAATGGACTTAATTTGGATTTCTCGACTCTACATTCAAATAGAAAGATGTTTTATATTTGAAGTTTGTATATCAAAGCAGCCTGATTTGCAATTACGTAGAGTTTGATGAAATACAACTAAATGTGAAATGGCATTTCCAGTTTCAGCTAATTTCCACACCCCAAAAAAAAAAAAAAAAAAAAAAAAAAAAAAAAAACTAGAAAAAGAATTTCTCTTAATAGAGTAAAACTATTAGGGACACTTGAATGGTGCATACTCGAGAAAAGAGAGCTGGTATTTGAGAAATATGAAATGAGATTAAGTAAACATTACTCTTGCAGAGAAAAGGTCACTATTTACTACCTTGAAGAACTCTTAGTTTTTCCCATGCATTAGAGCCCATTGGAATAGCACCTTTGGAAAGAATAGTCTTCCAGACAGTTCCAGCAGCCGCTGGTGACATCAACACCGAAAAACCATCTTCAGAAATGATACTTCCCACCCCAACAGTTACGGGCATCCCATTAACCTGTAAGGTAACAAGGGATCTGATTCATCATATTACTATTCAAGGCACACAAGTATATCGAAACGGTTACTTTCTCACTCCGAGTCTCAAAATCCTTGAAGCTTACACTAAAATGCTGATGTGTCCCATATGATTGTCCAACAAGATTACCCAGGTTCAAGTCTTCCATTAGCTGTTTTGGTCCACAAGTACAAATATTAAGAAAACACGGTGATCAAATACTGGAATGTTGTCTAATATATGAAAAGGTCGTGACATCTCTTACTTGGCTGCTTTTAGGTCCCACCAAAACAAAGAAGCTAGTTTTCTTGGTGATATCTTGGATATCTACCTTGTCAGCAAAAAATATGTATCTACAACAAAGAGGTAAAAAGAAGTGTAAGAATCACTGCATATGTCCTTTGATCGATGAAGTTTATGAGGAAAATATATGAAACCAATAAATTGATTGGAATATTACAACAGACCCTGGAGACACTAGTCCTGATATTGAACATTAAAAAAATATATATAAATATTATACTACATGGTCCACATCTACTCGGTAAATACAATGAGGTGAATAAGTTGACGCCTTGTGTTATTCCGCTTTTAGAGGCATATTTTGCTTCAAGGTAATAGCTTATAGCCCCCATATTATAGTAAATGCCAAAGAAACTGGAAGAATGTCTCTCTTCTCTACGTTAAACCAAGCCTAATTTCCCGAGAATAACTATTGTCTTGGAAGGAACCAAAAACAAAAAACAAACCATGTTTAGAATTGATCCCCTTTTTTTCATGTTTTTCGAGAAAGAAAAAATGAAAATGTTTCCAAAAAAGGTCGTGACATCTCTTACTTGGCTTTACCAAAACAAAAAGCGTTTTCTTGGTAAATAAAGATAAAAACAGAAATGAAAATCGATTTTTTGGTTTAGTGTAAAATGAGAGAAAATGAAAAGACCCTGGAGACACTAGTCCTGATTTTTAAAAAATATATATTTTCATTTTTCGGTTACAATGTTTTCTCTCTCTCGAGCAGAGAGAAAAAAAAAAAAGACATTAATGGATTTTTTACAGTGAAAACAGTCTATCGATAAAACTATTAAACGCATTTTTAAAAATGATTTGTGTCTAAGATTGGAAACGTTTTCATTTTCATTTTCATACAAAAAACAAATCATTTTGGAACGAGTTCCAAACGCGCCTAAAAGTTTTCATTCCCACAAAATGAGTTTGCCTAACTACTGATCACAGGGCTAGTAAAACTAGGTTTCAAACCAATCTATATCTAGTCTGGCAAGTTTGGGATACAAATATTCAAGGCTTATGGTGGATTACAATCCCCCTTTCCATTCTACTCTTTTGTATTAGAAATCATGATTCTTTCCAGAAATCAAACAAATAGTATGCGGAGAAAAAATTCCTTTTCAGTTTTCAGAATATCTGGATTGAGGCATCAAAGGAAACCACTACGTTCCCCTTGACTCAGACAGAGTTCTAGTGTACCTATATTTTCCTATTAAACAATATCCTTATAGATTCTATGACCCTCCTTAGAGGAAATAAGCATAAAACATCCATGTCAGTCAACTAAGACCTGAAAGACAAGGGAGACGAGAAAGCAAAGAGAACAGAGAGATGAGCTTGTCTAAAGCATAGACAGAGCATGACTGCAGCACCTATGAGTGAGACAGTGCAAAGGTGACAAAATGTATAAAGTACCCTCAAAGTTGATGTTTTGTACAATATGCCTTTTCTTTGTTTAACAAATTTTCGGTTTATAATATGTAAAAACAAAATAAAATATCCTGAAAGAATGTTTAATAGCACCTTTAAGTTGGATAAAAACTGCAAGTGTGGTCTTCAGGAGCAAAACAAAATATCACTTGACAAGTAAAAATACAAGAACAAAATGCACCTACTTTTCCAGCATTTCAACAATGCTCCTGCAAGTCTCAGGTGAAACCACTAAAGTCACAGCATTTTTCTACGAACACAAAACAGTATTTTAATTAGCTTGACCGTACTAATTCCTAAATAACAGAAAAATCAAACACAACCACGAAACACGAGGAAACTTTACCATGATCCATGCATGTGCAATATCTATTGTCCGAGCCGTTGGTGTCACAAAAACAGTGTCACATCCCTATGGATTTCAATTAGAAATCCTATTAGCCTGTATTTTTCCATAAATATAAGAACAAGCCTTGAATTATGAATTTCTTCCAATTCCACAAATGCATTCAATGACAATATATTCCATCGGATACCTGTCCTTCATGAAGAACTTCAAAATTCGCAGTGCTTTGGTTGTGAAGAAACTGGATGCGATCTTCTCCGCTGACTGCACATCAATTGATCCATGACATTTATTAGTGAAATTAATTCAGGCACTTAACTAACTAACCGCCGATTAATGCAGAGTTGCAGCAGTTTGAATGGGATGACTGACAAATTGTTACGACTCAAAAATGTAAAGAGTAAACAATAACTTTACAAGTTTCAAGGCATATGGAGATACATGGTGAAACTTGCTACAATCAATATGAACCGCTTCTCAACATTTGACACTTTTTTCCAAGTAGCAATGTTTGACACTGTTTGATGTTGAAAACTATGCAAGCATCAGTTAAATATTGGAGTGACTACTGAAGTGGCCAAGGAAAATTTGTATGGAGAGCACTTGGATTTCTTTAGAGGTGTTGAAGAAAATCAATTTTCGCCGTACCACCAGTTGTCTATATCTCTCCGAGTTCTAACTATGTATTACAATAAAAATTATTTTCTGGGGTTTTTCTACATCACATGTAAAATGAAATGCATAAAACGGAAAGAATAGTAAGGTCAAGGGCAAAGTACCTCTTATTCGGCCAAAATGTGAAAGATCAACTACCTAAGCAATTAAGATGCCAAAAAAGATATCAATATAACAAGTGCCAGGAAAAGTATTGACATAATATAAATCACACAACAGAAGTACCAGTTATGTTTTTTTTTTTTTTTTTTATTAAAAAAAAAGTTAAAGAACATTTACATTTGACTAATACAAGTCCTCCAAAATAATTAACTTCACAAATTACACGTACTACCAATGTTCTTTTCAATTTGCGAGTGACCTTATGAGTAGACTACTGGGAAAGAGCAATTGCTGCCATGACACGAACTAAAATTACTATACCATACATACATACATATATGTGTGTGTTTGTGACTGATGTCTTTAATATGAATAAATAACGTCATCAACTCGGATTCACAAAGTGGGTTTCGCGGGATTTCCGGGTATTAAAAAAAAATGCATAAAAATGTACAAAGTTCAAATGAAGTTCAAGACTGAAAAACAAAAGCAATTAATACCAGACCCAGAAAAGCATGATATATAACACAAACATTAACCATTCTATTTGCGAGAAGATAAAATGGAAACAATAAAAAGAAAAAGAATATAAAAAAAAATAGAAAAATAGAAACCCACCACAACTCCATTGTAGGCAGCATCCAAAGCTTCATCGTCATTATCAAAAGTCTCGACGACCCCGTCATCCGAAACCTTTGCCCCTGCAGTTTCCAAGGTCTCCTGCAATGCAAATTTTCAATTTCCTGGGGTCATTTTCTAGGAAAACAAACAGAACCCAGAAGAGAAAAAGGAGCTTACGACAAGATCGTGATCGATGGGAGGAGGGGAGAGGTCAGAGGGAAAGACGGCGCCGGCAACTAAGCTGTTCTTCCTCGTCTTGGTGGTGCCGGTGGTGATGGTCCATCTCCCCCAGGTGCTCTTGTTCCGAGAAGAAGGACAAGAGAAAGAACGCCATGGATGGAGAAGAAGATGAAGCTGCAGCTGAGGAAAACTGACGGCGGAGGTTTTAGTTAAGGGGGATGATAGAGTTGTAGTTGACATTTTTGGATTTTGGATTCTGGGTCTGCTTTGATTTTCAATTCCGATTAGCTCACTGTTTTGCTTCATTCCATATTTGCATTCAATTTATGTGGCGTATCAGGCCGTGTTTTTCACGACTTGAATAGAAAAATTTTCTCTAAAAAAAAATTTTAAATTCAACTTTTTATTGTGTATTATTTTCACAATTTTAAGCTATAGAGTTATTTTTCAACTCAAATTCTCAACTAAATTTTAATTCAATACACCAGAAATACTAATATTACTGTTTTTCTTTTTATTGTTGACATATAAACTCTATTAATATAATATATTATTATTTAAATAACATAATAACAAAATATATCTATAAAACATAATTGTAAATTGTGACAAAAATAAAAAATAATGCTAACATTTTTGCACTATTACTTTTGTGTTGCTATTATATAATTAGGTCTCGTTAAGTTCGATAATTCAAATTTTTAATTTAGATTGATATGTAATTTTATGTGAAAATTTTAATTATAAGAGAAAAAATTAAATATGATTTTTTCTGAAAATTTTTACTTGTAGAATGCAAAGCAATTTTTGTAATAAAAAAAAGGAGGGATAACATGGTTTTTGGTCATTTAATAATATGAAAGCTACCTATTAGATTTGTCTCCCATATCTCTTGATTCCTATATCTTTTTTGACATGTTTATCTACGCATAATTAAAATGGACATGAATCAAAGTGGATAAGATTCAAAGTGAGTAAGATTTAGAGTGGGGAATTAGAATCAGAATAAGTTATTTACTTAGTGATAGGATTCAGAATCGAAATCACTCCAAATCCTATTCATACGTTTATTTGCACCTAGAATCAAAATGAAATAATATAAAAGTACTAATGTACCTTTTAAGTCAATTTTATATTTTTAATTTAAAAAATAAATTATTGTACTTATTATATTAAAATTAATCATAATTAAAATATTTAGTGTAATAATAAAGTGTTAAAATAATAAATATAAATTGTACAATTATTTAAAATATAAAAATAAATTGTTAAAAAAATTTAAATAAAATAAATAAAAATAACAAATAATGTTTTAAAATTAAAATAAATTATTAATTTATTAAATAAATAAAGTACATATTTATTTTATTAAAGTTAATAATAATTAGGTTGATATTATAACATTAGGCAAATAAAATAATAAATATATATTGTAATTATTATTTTTTGAGTTTTATTTTAATTTTATATTTATAAGTAAAATAGGGACATGATAGTAATTTAATATTAACATCAGGAATGGGAGTCTCAATCCGTATGGGGTATCTGAGTGTCAATCTAATTCCTTAATCCCAAATTTGAGTCAGGCCCACTAATCTCACTCTCATTGACTATAAGGGAACATGTAGGCCGAATTTCTAATAAGATTAATTATAAGGGGACATGTGAGCCGAATTCCTATCCTTTTCACAACTCAAGTTCTATTGCTATAGTGTTTTTTTTCATAAAAATTCAAATTTCACTTTTTTACTATTGTATTTTTCTCTTATAAATACAACTCAAGTTCTTAACTGAAATAAACACCGAAAAAGTCACGTAGTTTTTGGAAACTAGATCAATAGACAAAAAATGTGAGTTGTCATTCTATTAGATGTTTAAAAGATTGTCAAATCAATTAAAATCAAACGATGGTCTCTACTAGTGAAAAAAATAAAATTTAAAATCTCTAGCACTAGAGCTAGTTTTTGACAGCTAGTATAGATTCACATTAGGAACATCAACGTTATAGTAAAGCTAGTTCTCTATTCTCTCTGTTATACAAAACTATCAGAAACAGTCACTTTTAACTTTTTTACTACAGTAAAAAATTCTCACATAAAATCACATTTCAAATCAAATTATTTAAATCAACGAATTAAACGAGCTCATTAATGATACAATTGTCACTGTCGTCCTCGTCATCGTCTGGTCACCTTGTGTTCTAGGCGGAAGAAGAAACTTATACAAACAGGTAATATAGCACAACTACAGTTGAGAGCGGCATTACATATACCATATAAACTGGCTTAGTAGTAATTAAGATTAAGAAAATCATGTACTGTGAATTACCTCCTTTGTAGAGATTTTACGTGTGATATTAGACGTATATATTTCCTATACATACATGTTTCCGCAACAATGTGCCCCATTTTAACATTTTTCCTCTGCTTTTTTTTCCCCACATATTTTAAAAATTAAGAGTTGGAGAATTAAGAAATTTATGTTACAATTTGAATTGAGATCTCTTTTTTTTTTTTTTCATCGAACGTGCTTTTTCGTCACCGATTTAACACAATCAGAACTAAAAATTTAAAATTTTCTACATGTTGGGGGGAGCGGGGAGGTAACAAGTTGAAAGGGCACAAGTGCAACATACCCAAAAACTGAAATATCAGAATATTTTAAGAGAAATTTTCAAGAATGGCAAAAATAAAATAGTTTACTGTTTTATTTCTGACATTATTTTTAAATTTATCATTTATGCAATTAAGAGATTTTGACAAATATCTTTCATATTCTATCAGAATAGATTTTATATTGTACTAAAATATTTTTTTGACATAAAAAATAAAATGATGAAAAGCAATGGTTATTCTTTTAATTTTCTCAATTTTTAACATAAGGATATGATGCAATTGCAACCCGTAATGACGTGAACCAAAAAAAGTTGGTAGGTGTGGATTACCATGTAATATACCACAACATTCTCATTTGCTTTGTCAAATGAAGCCAACCCCGAAAAAAAAACCAAAAAAAAAAAAAAAAAAAGGGAGAGAGAGAGAGAGAGAGAGCATCGTCATTAATGTACATACATTTATCTATTCATTTCTCTAAAAGCCAGAGGAAACCTGTGATTCTTTTTTCTTTTTCTTTTTTTTTTTTAATGCTCATACACTGTTCCTATACAGACATGTTTTTACAGCAAAAACATTGGCCATATTAATCATTAACTTAAGGAAACCCATCGAGTAAATACATCTTTGATGCAAACACTATCTGACATCCTGATTTGTTCCATTGTCGGCCGCAGGGGATTCGGCATAAACTTGTCCTTGGTCTCTCACATCTCTGAAAATGGAAAGAAGAGAGTTGAGGCCTTCAGAAGAAGCCCCTCCCAAGATCCACAGTAATAGAGAACTGAATGAACTCAGAGTCCCAGGGTTAGGGTCATTATCTGTTTGCCTAAGGTCACCGTCTATCCTGTCAGGACCAGCATTTTCTGTTTGTCCTCGAAACTGAGGATCTTCTGCTCCATTTCCAGGCACTGCTTGATCTGATACGGGTCTCAACCCAGGTCCGGTAGCCAAGTCGGAATTAACTAGGCCAGGATTTCTTGTGTTCAATCTTGTGATGTGTAGAGTTGAAGCCAGGATAGTCGAAGAGGTAATCTGGAAATCCGGGTGTTGCTGCAGTTGTGATCGTCGATTTTGCATAAACCTTTGTAGCGCTGGCACCTACAGTTATTATACACGTCAAGTACATCACCAGGATGTTTTAAAATTTTCTTCTTCTTTCCCCAACACCCCGCACCCCACTCTACCCTCATAAGCACACACAACAAAACGAACCTACACCCATATCCATTTTTTTTGCTTTATTCTTTTTGCACGTAGAATCTCCCATGCTCAAAATAGTCAAACTTTCCACTGCTGATATCCGAGGAATATACTATGTAAAAACCAATGGGGCCTAATAGCCCTACCACATCATAATGCACTTTTTTATGGAATTTTGTTAACTTTAAAAATTGACTTCGCACGGCAAGTGCTGCTAGTGTTTTGCTGCATAAATGACCAGTAAATAAGAGGTGGCTTTTATAACCCTAAGAAGCATCGGCAAAGAACATTATCTCTTAACTAATTTGAGAATAACCGGTAAGGATGTTAAAGCCAATTCTTGCATCCAATCATTTCCAATTCCACATAAATCCTAAACACCAAAATGAAAGAAAGAGAGTCAATTATTGAATTTCTACTCTAACACAAATGAGACAAGACAACACTGGGCAAAGTTCTCCCAAAATAGCAAGCTCAAGGACATTATAGAACACAGCACAATATTACCGTACAGTTACCAGTTTCACTCATTTTCCACCAATAATTGACTCTCACTATTGGCATTGCCTTTTGGTAGAAGCAATGAACACAATCGGAAAAAAATAATGAAAGCTGAGCATTTATTTTTCTTTTGTCAGAAATATTATAGAACTCCACATTTTCTATCATGTTGACTACCATAAAAAATGATTTAAAAGTTCAATAATGGTTACCTCAAAACGATTCCAGAAGTATAGGATGAGATGATGCATAAAAGCTGCAGTTGTCGAGAGCGCCAAATAGGAAAATCCTGCAAATGAGCAACATTTCAGGATTTAAATGGTCATTATATAAATGAAAATGAAGAAATAAATAACTAAAACGTGTAGGGCTGTACCATAGGCATAGGAAAAGAAATAAATGTGGAAAACCAGAAAATAGAGCAAAAAGAAGCGTGGAAAGAACTTCATTGATATTGGCGTCCGTACACTGCGATGAGGAAAATTACATAGATTTAGGAATTGTACTGCAACTTTGAAGCTGAATGATTTTTCCTAAATTCCACAACTAGAATATAAAAGGCATTGCCAGTCTGTCTCCTAATATCTTAAAAAAGATGGTTTTACATAGCACAGGCACAATCATCATCTAGAGATAAATGCATGAGGATTTCTAAGGCAAAATATTTACCATACATTTAGACTTCAGAATACAAACCTGATTAATGTAAATAGTTCACTCAACCAGACCAGTATTAAGACCACAAAAGCCAACAGCTGATCGTCATAAAACTCAAACAGAAAAAACAAGATACCAATCATTATCTGCAGAATCATATACAAACTTTATCAGTGATGGAACGGTGAGATTATGCCATCAGAAATATAAAAATTAAAAATTTATGCTTCAAGGGACAACAAATGCATAAGAAACACCAGATCCATGAATTATAAAGCACAATCGGTATGTTTTAATTTTAAACAAAAACGACATGAGCGTACACGTACCGGCACAAAGACTAGTGATTCAATTACATGCACAAAAATTAATTGAAAAGTTGGAAGCCGGTGTCGGGCATGGTGTTGAAGCTGCACTGCAATAATTTACAAAAGGGACACACAGTTATCAAGTGAAGCACGCAAATAATAAAACGCGTTGCTAAGTATGATCCTAAGCAAGCACTCTTTTTATAACCAACAGATGAATTTATTGGTCAACGAGGACTGCTAGGTGTTGAACAAGTTGTTTTTACCAAAAAAGGGAAAAAAAAAAAAAAAAAAAAAAAAAAAAAAAAAAAGAAAAAGAGTAAAGAAAATCCAATTCGTTTCTCATTAATGAATCTCTATGAAATAAGGTGAAAAATTTTAGTTAAAATCTCAAATCCTGAATTTGTTTGAAAGGATGGATGAGGAACGGGACACAAACTGATGGCTCTAAACACCGTGTAGGGTTCAGGTTCCTCCCTTAGTTAAAGTAAATAGGCAAACCTGTAAACTTCAGCATACGAGTTTGTGTCTCTCTCAAAGTAAATGAAACTGACATTGTCGTTGTAAAGAACACAAACAGTGACATCATGAGCACACCACACTTGGTCACAAGGTAATCTGCGCCCAGAACGAAAGAAACCATAAACTGTGTTTAAGTACAAATTGTACAGACTTGGGAAATATATGTGTGTGTGTGTGTGTGTGTGTGTGTCTGTATATATATATATATATATATATATATATATATATATATATGCAGCACTCATGCTCTCTACGGTTCAGAACAAACATTATCAACTAAAAGCGGAATAAAAGGTAGCCCACTGCCCAGTAACTGTATCAAAACAAGAGTACATAGAAAGGAACAACATGGGATTCAGCACATACACTTTATCATAACTTAATCTATATGGGCCCCATTTCACATTTATGGGTTAGCTACTTGGCCAAAAGTATAAGTGCAGATCAATCCAATAATTTTCATTACCAAAATTAGCATCAGCAGAGAAGAACAGAAAGTCTTCCACAAACAGACACTTAAAATAAAAGAATAAATTCTAAACTTAAACATTAGTCTGTCAGTTGACTTTCATTTATGTAAAGAGTCGTGCAAAAAAAGTTGTCTTTCATTTGATAAACGATATTTCAGTAAGCGCACTGATTAGATTTAGAAAAATCACAGATTAATACGAAGTTAAATACCCAATATACTACAATACGGCCGTAGAATGTGTACCATAAGACAAATATCTGTGTTTCCGGCATTCTGTCATACAACACTTTGATACTCAAAGTAAATTCTGGGCTAACATGTTAGCAATACCAGAATGTAGAGGACAGCAAACCAGCTTAAGTTACGCGAATACCCATTAAGGTTGTTGGATATACACCATAAATTCCCAACCACTTCAAAAGAACAATATTCAGATTTCTTTTTTTCAGTACAAAATACTCTCAAGTTGTTGGTTAGAAGCACGAGGAAGTGGATGATAGAGATAAATGAAGGACCTTCAACATCCGCTACCAAACCAAAGGTAAAATGCAAATCTAAAGAATATATGAACACTTCTCACCACGCCAGGGCAAAACTAATCCACTGCAACAGCTCGGTCTAAGGTTCTATCAACCAAAAGAGTTCATGTACGATGAGTTCACTAACTAAGCAGAATTGATCCAAAGTGAGACTGATAGCAGAGGTTTCAGATTTCGGTAATAAATTTATGCATGAGCAAACATCCAGCGAGACACATTTTGATCAATACTTCTGATATTAACTTTAGAGAAACACAAAGATGTGATTGCCAATTGCATATAGTAACCTCATTGAACAAAAAGCACCAGATGAATGCATATATAATGCGTCAAAGTTCACCAACCTCCAAATCTTGCAGGACCTTCTGGTGGTTCTTGTGTATAACTTAGATTATAGAACTCCTTCGTTTGAAAGTTATAAAGATAACCTGCATGGTATAAATATATATATATATATATATATATATATATCTCAGGCATACAAGAATTTCACTAAAATTAAACTAAAGTGCACTTTGCAGTTTGCAGCAAGACCCTTTTCTGTTAACATGCTGCACTAATCCGGTCCGTACAAGCTTTCAGAGACAATATAAGAGTCCATTTAAACATTATACAAGCAGAGAATAGGTAAATTGCCTTCTAGATATTAAAAAGAATAGAAGCATTTGTATCAATAAACACAGGAATAAAAACCATATCGACATGCCAGATGCAGTGACAAACTACTATAAAGGTCAATCCACTAGTGATTGAAACTGGAAACAAAACATACTGTCGAGAAGAAAAGAGCAGACTTGTACTGCATTTCATGCAACACACTACACGTTCAATCAGTAGAACAATTCGTAGATAAAAAAGATGTATTATATGAAGGAAACTACTTATTACCTTGACCAGGAGAACTCAACAGACTATTCATCAAAATAGTATCATAGCCAACAAATCTATTTATGAGGAGCTGTTGCCACCTGGTAATAGAATTAAACAATATATTCAGAATACATTTTAGGAAACAACTTCAAATAGGCATATCCACCAAAATAATAAACTAAAAGGAGATAGAGTACATTTTAGCCAATAACTTCAAATAGGCATATCCACCAAAATTATAAACTAAAAGAAGATAGAATAAAGCTGAAAATTTGTCAATAGGTCATAAATAATAAAATCTTATGCACGATTTTTTTTTTTTTCTTGGTGTGGGTGTGTTGTTTTGGGTGGGGGTTGGTGGTGGGGGTGGGGGTGTTGTTCTCCAGCAGTTGGGCTTAATTTGATGTGAACCTGGAAAAGCCTCTTGTCCTCATGGAAAGGTGATGGGAACCAGGAAAATCAAAGAAAGAATGAGAAAGAGTATAAATTGATTCACGAAATTCCCCTTAGAAGAGTAGAATTACAACCTAAAACAATGACAGTGACTCAGGAGCCTGCCTCTCTCCCCAACTCATAATTAGCTTCCAAAGCAGGTACTACACAATGCTGTTTGAAACGATAGAATTCTATAAAAGACGAAATAAATTACAACCTAAAAAAAATGGAATTGGAGAACAATCTCATTTTTTTTTATAAGAAACAATAGAATATAATAAAAGATGAAATAAAATTACAACAGGTGACAAGGGGTCCCGCCTAAAGAAAAACAAAATGGAATTGGAGACCAATCTCTTTTTTTCTTTTTTTTTTTTTAATAAGAAACAGAGAAAATTTTATTAAGTTTCAAAGAAGAACATATATAGACTCTATTCGGCTATTCTAAATAGGAAATACTCGGGATAAACTTTTTGTAATAAAGAACACACACACACAAAGCATGCTCTTCCTCAGTTTGCATAGACAAGCCAATGAGGATCATGAATTTTGAACTCTGAAATCATATCCATGTCAGGATTGCAATTTACAACTGCAGTAACTAAGCATAAATCGTGGGTACTAAGCAGAGCAAATTCATTTCCAAAACCAAAACGAGAAGAAAGAAATCAGAATCTAATTGAAAATTATTACCTGTTCCCAAAGCATGAATGTCGGGCTGATATACTAACGTTAACAGTACGTATATTATGCTGAGACTTGGCGCTTTCAGGAAGCAAAAAATACCCCTGTTGGCAAGAGTGAGAGAAGAAGAAGAACACATTATCAAACTTAAAAGGTAACAGGATGAAGCAAAGAACACAAGTCATCCAAAGCGACTTTGGAAAATTAAAAAAGAGATGAAATGTAAAGCACCCAAAGATCACAAAAGCAGTTCAAGGAAAGGACAAGATAATTGGTCAGAACTCAGAAGCTAGACAATAAATAACTACCCCACAGGTGCAGCAAGAAGTAAATAGAAATTTGGAAAGGCTACCTTCTCATTAGTGTGTACATAGGTTTATGTAAAGCAAAAGAATCAATAACTGCCGCACAGGTGCAGCAACAAGTAATTAGAGAATTGGAAAGGCTACCTTCTCCATAGTGTATAAATAGGTTGGTTCGAATGTTTTGCTTTGATTCTCAAGCAACTGCACTGAGATAGAAAGCAGCATGTAATATTCAACAACAGGGTGAACAAAATCACTAAACAGAAAGAAAAAAAGCAGTAAACATTGAAAAGATATAATAGTTAGCTCTCTTAAGTATGCTTTTGTATGATAAGCAGATGTATCTATTGGTCCCTCCTGGCTTTGGTATACATTGCAAGCAGGCTAAGGTGGGCATTCCATAGAGGTCTATGCAAGAGAAGTTTCCTAACAGAATAGTTAATCCGCGTATAATATTTTGAGTTGTTTCTTTCTAGAGGTATCTTGGTTTCCAAAATATTTGTGTTTACGTTTAGATAATTAATGTTGTGATTCTTTGTTTCTTAGAAAAGGAAAAGGTATTAACCACTAAGTCACACAGCAAGATGATAAAGGTATAAAAGATGAACAAGAAAAGATGGTCAATTACCTGCATACAAGTTAACCTTATCCAAATGAAGCATACGCAACCACTTTGGAACATCAAGATTTAAATGTATTCCAGCAATATTCTGCATTTGAAAATAAAAACTCAGCAAAGGAAAAGTTGGGCTACCATAAAGACATATATGCCATGATTTTATAAGATATGCATCAATAGAAAGTATGTCACTGAAAATAGGCAAGATAAAAAATGCATCTATAGCAAGATATATATAATACACAATACACATATAAATAAGATAAAATAAAAAGAATGAAAATTCGTAATATAAGAAGTCAATATGACTAATCTGAAAGACTAAAATAAAGCAAACAAACAAGATGAGACACGGAAGAACCAAAAGAAATGGAGGTAACCCAGTAAGAAACATTTCAAAAGACAGGGTAACATGTGTTTACAAAGTTGATTAATCAAAGGTGAATTTATTTTTTCAGTTTTCTAGTAGATTATGTAGAATCTTGTTCACAAGATCAGTTCATACTAATTCTTTATCAGAGGTGGAATAATAGCAAACCAAATTTTTGTCTTGTTTGGCACATATCAATTGTGGTTTCTTTTATTCTTTTTCTTTTCTTTTTTTTTTTTAACAAGTAGTTGAGTTTCCAAACACTTATACACGAGGCAACTAGTTGACAGCGAAATATCAAACGCATGGCGTAACAGTTTACACAAAGTCGCATGTAAAGATTAGAGAATCATTCTTCCAGCAAATCTGCATAAATAGATATGCCATAGCAAAGGACCGCAGGCACCAGGAGCACGACCTGCCTCAAAAAGGAAAATGCAGATTTTAGACCATATATTTCACTTATGCCAAAGACCGGAATCTATTAGCTTACAACCAAGCCTTGGATAATGCCTTCAAAAGATGTAAAACGAAAATGATCTTTTCATTTTTTCAATTGTTCTTAGATGTATTTTTAGTTGCTATTGTTCTTTTTGTCTTTTTTCTCTTAAGGATACCTTTTACTCTATACCTGTAATTGATTTTCATCAATAAAGGTGTTTTCCTTATTTTAAAAATAAATAAAAAAAGAAAAGAAAAAAGCTGACTACCAAGCCTCAATAGTACAGCTAAATTTCACCAATTAATTATTTTAAAAAAAAAATCACCAATTAGATAAGATATATCATAGTGGAATGATGAACGCAGATCCAGAATGCAGCACACAATTGACATAATTTTCCATATTGTTATACACGTATCATTTGAAGTTAAGACTTTACGATTGCAAAATTCCTCCAAAAATAAATAGTTGACTCAAGTACAAAACTAGAGCCCTCACCGAACCCTACAATGTGAAAGAAGCAGGAAACTCGTGAATTTAACTAGGTACTTAGCCCTGAGGAAGGAAATCCAAACCACATTTGAGAAAATGACAGGCCTAACCACTAGTCAGTTCTCAAGTAGCTACAGCTACATGCATGTTTGGTGCACTGAGAATGATAGTGCCAATACGAGTACCTGAATTCAACAAAGCCATAGGCCTAGCAATACCAGGTAAAAATACTCTACCAATTAACCCAATGACTTCAAGGTCTATTGTTTGCATAAAAAAAGAGAGAGCGAAAAAAAAAAGAAAAGAATTGCAAGTGTGTATACATAATTGGTAAGAGTATAACTGTCTCAACCTACTTACCCACAGCTTTGAGAAACTTCCAATGATTTGCATTAGATGCCTCCAAACGAATGATATTCGTCTATACCATTTTTTGCCAAAGTGAACAAGTGCTGCTTTAAAAGTCTCCCTAGCTGATAAAGGAAAACTACTCCGCGGTTCCTCTTTATCAACTTTTGAAACTATACCATCAATTTTTGGCTTAGAGACTTGGATATTGGTAGAGCTGTCAGCTTGATGTTCCAGAAGTTCATTATCAGACTTCCAAAACTTCAGTGTCAATTTGCCCCTCCTTGTACTGGAAGCAATCCAACTCAACCAAATTTTTTCAGCTGAAGATGGTAATCCATCCCCATCTATGCTTACAACCTCTAATTTATCTGATACAGGTTTTATGTCAGGAATATCTGTCCCAGTAGGTTCTGCCACATCACGTGACCATAATCCAGCACTAGTTATCTAGACAAGCAAAAATGTTTAGTGTATGATAAGGAAACAGCCAACCTGAGAAAGAAACTCAAAGCACTAGTAAAAGAAAGCATAAAGAAAGAGAATAGAACAGTATAAAAACCAAGATTAAGAATCAAATATGCTGCCTCAAAGGTTTACTATTATCGAATCAAATATGCTGCCTCAAAGGTTTACTATTATCTTTTTATAAGAAACATAAAAAGGTTCGCAAATTTTCTGTCTCAAAGTTACTTACAATGTAAACAGAATATAACCTATATTTTGTGTGAAGAATCTAGCTTCCTGCTAATAACATTAATTTCCTTATTTAAGAATAACGAGACAGCCTACAACCAAAGGTAGACACTAAAATTTTCTAACTCAACTTACAGTAACTGTGGGGCATTGCAGGCCACAAGAAACATTCCTTCTAAGCTTTCGTTCACGAGGAGTGTAGGACTAATAAAAAGATTTAGGTTACATATATTCTAGGAAAAACTAAAATGTTCGCATAATGGGGTAAGATTTGAATTACTGCTTTCTAGTTTATTTATCTTGAAAACTTCTTGTGGGAGAAGACCAATTATGTTCTTCATTTCCCATTTCTAGTTTCTCATCCTGGAAAAAATTTTACAATGGAATGAGATTGTTCCTGAAATTTCTCATTGAATGTCCAAAGAGGAGGGGGGGGGGCTTCAACGGCTTCCCCCTGCCCCCCAAGAACAGAACCAATGATATCATAATCTTCAATATGCAGTAAGGACTGGAGATCCCAAAAAATAAACGAACAATTAAATAAATAAACTGAAATTTCAGACCTTGAAATATGAAGGCTATAGGATACCTTAATTTGGATAAGTTGAGCTTCTGTTGTCCGAACTCCAGACAGCTCACTTGAACAGCCAGGCTTCAAATGCAAAAAACTAAGTTAATAAAAGGTAAAAGAAGATATATATATATATATATATATATATATATTAAAAAAAATGTTATGTTTACATACAAACACAAAGACATATACATATAGTTAACATATCCAGCAGGAAGGAGATATATTCAATTGAGGGTTCTTCCTTTGAACCCTATCTCAAGTATTTAACTTTTTATGAAAAAACACCAACAAAAAACCTTTATCCTAGCAGGAAACATGATTTCCTAATGGCTCAAAAGTAGAGACTTCCCCATCATGAACATGGGAAAGAAAGAAAGGTCTAAAAGAAAAGCCAACAAGTTGCAACACCATAACCTATTATCAAAAGCTGATTGCCTTTGAGAAAAAGAGCTCAAGATCAAGAGTAGATAATTCAAATTTTTCACAACTCGTATCATTTATATTTCTTATAAAAACCAAAATTCCAATTGAGCTTATTGGACTAGGAAAAGGAATGAGTGATACTTACGGAAGCAGAATGCTTGTCAGATCTCAACAAACAAGGGAAGGTAAGAGCCAAAGATAGCCCCCCACACCACACACCCTTCCAAAATAGATTATATTTCTCACACCAACATCCCACTTGACTTTCTGAAGAAATACACCCAATCCATGAGATATAAGCTTCCATGAATTCCTAAGAGCTGCTAGTAACAGTGTTTGAATCTCAACGATTAGGATGTAGCCCATACTAACTCTTGATGACCATTTCCTTAAGAATTTCAGAATAGAGGTACTATTCCTAACACTCTCCAACTTGACATCCAGAAGAAACAAAGTATCATCCGCAAATTGCAAGTGAGAAACATAGTCGTCTTGCACCTTAGAGCCTTCCACTAATCCATTCTATACTGCTTATCCATGGGTCTCTCTAACACATCTACTACTTTGGTGAACAAAAAAGGAGACGAAGGTCTCCCCGTCTTAAACCCTTCATCGCTCCAAATCATCCTCTAGGTCTTCCATTGACCATTCATCCACTTTCTCCATCTAATCCCAAACCCCTATATCTCCAAAATGTAATCTAACAAACTCCAATTAACATGATCATACACCTTCTCAAAATCAATCTTAAAAACCAACCCTTTCTTTATATAAACCCTATACTCTTCAACCGCTTCACTAGCACCATATCTAAAATCTATCTAACCCTTTACAAAGACTCCTCGAGACAAAGAAATTGCGTCACTTAACACCTCCTTCAACCTATTCCCCAAGTTGCTAATGTTATCTTTGGTTTACCTACTTTGGTTCTATTTCCCTCTCTAGTGATTCTATTTCTTTCCTTGGTTTTCTCTCTTCTATCTCGATTCTCTTGTTTTATATGGGTCCTGCATCACATTATGTTTTGAAAAAGAAACGAAATTCTCTTATTGAGGATTAAAAATTATGTACAACAAAAAGTAGCATGAGCTACCCTCACAAAACAAAGAAAAATCTATCACATAAATGGGACTCCCTAATAAAATCAGAGAAAAGTAAGCTGTTGAACTCCTTTTCTCCATTAATCCATAAAGCTACCTAAAATTTATCATATGCCAAATAACAACACTCAATTCCTCAAGGTCTGCAAAAGTTTCTCTCCAACCAAACCCCTCAAGGTCTGCAAAAGTTCTCGAATTTCCACACAAATTTGCTCCTATTCCCAAAGCCAAACCAAACAGTTGACTCACACAACTCTTTATGGCTCGAAATCCCCATGTCCCTCAAGAATAAACACCAGACATTAAAAGCAAAAGGGCACTGCAAAAACAGATGATTCACAGATTCATTGCTCACTTGGACAAAGACTCGCAGTTTTGACATTGTAATTATCATCAAAGACTTGCAATATTGACAACCTTGAAACAATTTTTTTAGTACTACTAGCAGACATCGAAGACAGTGTGAGAACAAGACCAGTGCCAAAACAATGAATCCAAAAAAGTTACTTGAAATGAATATGTAGTAGTATCAAATTACCATTGTTTTCACATTTCACAGTGCTTTCACCAGCTACATATTTGACAAATTCGTCACGAAATTCTTCACAGAATTTTATAATTGCTATTTAGCAAAACTTATCATTTCAGACTCAGAGTTCATGCATTTATTACCTGTAAATTTAGTCAAATTCAGGAATTGACACCTAAACAATCACATAGATGCCCTCAAAAAATAACTAACATGATCAGAACTAATAACAAGTAAATTTCGTCAAATTCAGGAATTCCGCACACGAATTTCAATCCAAAAACCCTAAAACAATCAAATAATTGCAAAAAAAAAAAAAAAAAAAAAAAAAAAAAAAGACAAGGAAATTAAATTGACATTGAAGACACCTGTTGAACGTAATTGGCGTGCATAACAACGAGAATACAGAACAAGGTGATGGCGATGAAAAGGCACAGATACTCCAGAGCAGCTCTGACTTTAGGCGTCAGCATCTGCGAGAACCGCTCTTGAACTCGGATAAACGTCTGCTCCGGATCCATCTCCTTCTACAGGTTCATGAGTCAAACTGCAACGGAATTTGGGAGATAAGAGGATTTTCGCAAGAAAGTGATGGAAAATCAGATTACTTTCCTGGCCGTCGGTTGATCAGGGTTTCGCTTTCCTGGTGTTTGATCTCTGTCGGTCTTTTCTGCTTTTTCTTATTTTCTTTTTTATAATTTGCATGAACTTCACGTTTTTAAAACGGTCAATATCGAGGTAAAAATAAAGAAATGAATCATTAATAGGAAAAAGTGTATGATTCAATTTACGCGTGCAAACACATTAGACTACTGATTTGTGTTTATTACGGTCTGTTTATTTTTTATTATAATAAAAAAATTAAATGTGATTATTTTTAAAAAAAATTTATTATAATAAAATTTAAATTTTAAATTTAAATTGATAAAGTGAACGAGACTTATAATTATAGTCACTCATCTTTATTTACTAGTCACATATTAAAGACACTTAAACATTTTATTATTTATTAAATAATGAAAAATTTATTTATATAATTATTTTTTGAATTTTTGATATTTTTAAAAAATATGTATAAAGATAATAATTGGTAAAAAAATAAAACAGACATATTTAAAAAATATATATTTTAATTAACTAAAAATAAAATAAGAACACATGAAAAAATTATTTCAATAAAAGTGAAGTGAGGAATAATATATTTTTCAAAACACACAAAAAAAATTAAAATGTAAAAATGTAAAAAAAAATTATAACAGATAAGATAATAAAAGTAAAAAAAAAAAAAAAAACTAACCTATCGTTCACTTCGTGGATTCGAGTTTTCGATTCGAGCTGAGATGTGACATTTTCTGAGAACTTTTTACTATAGCAGAAAATTTTGATGTAATATTTTTTTAGAGCTTTTTATTATAAAAACCTAAAACTAAAAACTCGAATCGGTGAAATGAATGGGGCCTAAGTGGATAGGCTGTATAAAAAGAAAAATTTTGACTTTTTATGTATTGTTATATTGGATTAATATGCATGTACATTCATAAGTGAAAAGAAAAAAGAAAATATTTTTTTTATTATTTCAGTGCCTTGTGTTTCATCATAATATCACATAGGTACCTTATTGTGTGGAAAATATTTAAAAGATTTTTAAACATGTCATTCTAATATCTCGAACTCTTTTTTTTTTTTTGGTGATGTAAATATCTAATTTGCCCTTTGAATTATAAACTGCAAATTAGTCACATAATAAACAATAAAAAATAAATAAATAAAGGCGAAAATAAAGGTGGGGCATTGAAAATTTGGACGGTGCAACAACAAGAGTGATAATATTAACGTTAAGGTCTTATTTACTTTACAAATTTGAGTTTTTAATTTAAATTGAGATGTGATATTTTTTTAAAACTTTTAATTGTAGCAAAAAAAATTAGATGTGATATTTTTTAAGAGTTTTTAACTGTAAAAACCTATAATTAAAAATTTAAATTAATAAAATAAATGAGATATAATAAAGTATTAGAAATTACTACCTTTTTTGTCTTTTGGTGACTTTGATGGGTGTAGTGTTATGATTGAAAGCTACCCCGTTCACTTCGCTGATTTGAGTTTTTAATTCGAGTTGAGATTTGATTTTATGTGAGAGCTTTTTACTGTAGCAAAAAAGTTAGATGTGATTGTTTGTGAGAGTTTTTTACTGTAGCAAAATTCGAATTATAAACTCAAATAAGCGAAATAAACGGAGCTACTATACATCATCACAGGCCAATTAGTTGTAATGTAAGATTTTGAGAAAGAATTGATAGATTAGCAAGGAATTCTCACTCTTACATGTTGAAGACCAGCTTTGGAATTCAAACTAAAAAAAAAAAAAGAAGTAGACCTACCTCACATCACAAGTAATAAAAGTCTGAAAAAAAAAATAAAAAATAAAAAATAAGGGCCATTTATATATGTTGAGTTTAGAAACCATTTAAGTGGATCTTTAACTGCTTAATCAGATATTTATCTAACTAGCATGGGAAAGTGTGGTAGGCACTTTTGTGGTTTAGGTTTTCCTTTTCCTTTGTTTTTGAGTAAGCTCTAGCAATCACGCATGCGGAACTACAAAGAGAATAAGGTGGAGTTTCTTCTCATAAAATCAGAAAAATAGAACTATTAATAGTTTAATTTTTTTAGCTGTTTTCAGCCGTTAAATTTGTATCAAAAACTGTTTATTTTGCATACTTTTTTCAATCTCGTTTGATTTTGATCAGATCCAACAGTTAAAAAACTAGTCCTGCCAAGAAGATGATTCACCGGAGACGAAAATTGATGAACTCACCCTTTAAATGCATTGTTCTAAGATTTTTACAATTTATTCTTAATTAATACCCTTTTAAGGCTATAAGATATTATCCGGAGATCTTATCTTGTAAAAATTCTATTTGTCCTATATACGTTTAGTCAAAAGCTTAATAATACGTCTACCATTTTGTCAAAAGTGGTTCTATCTTTTGTTTAAAATAGTCAAAAGTGAAACAGTGAGTGATCCACTTTGTCAAAAGTCATTTTGTCATTTGTAAAATAAGTATAAAGTTATACAGTGTAAATCTTATCCTGAGGCGTAAAAATCTAAAGCCGGTGTATTATAAGTGGTATTTGTCTCCTTTCTTTTATAGAACTTTACTACCCCTCCCCTCAAAGTTTTTTGGACTTTAAGCCAAAATATTGTTCACAAACCTAACTCAAAGGCTCTCATTAACCATTTTCACTCGCATTTAAAAACTCACAGTTCTAATAATATAACCAAACATTAGTTTAAACTTTATTCCATATTGAGACCTTACACTACTAGACACTAATTTGAACTAAAAAACTCACATATATCTAAGAGTCAGTTTGAAATTCTTGTGCTTTTAAAATAATTGTTGTTAGTTGTGTTGAATTAATAATTAACTGTAATAAGAAGTAACTAAGTGTTTGATAAATTTATTTTCAAAAGTATTGCCATCTTTAAAAGTCACATTGAATTATTTGACAAATGGTAATTCCAAATTATTGTAGACTTATAGAATGACTAAAATAGACAACGGGACAAGTAGCTTTTTAATTATAAAATTAATAACTAATTTTTTTTTTAGATTTATAATTTTTACAAAATTAAATTATTTTTAATTGTATTTTATTAGGTTTTCTACAATAATAAAAATAAAAATGAATAGTCTATAATTCTAATTATTTCAGTTAAATTCCTCATTTAACTAAAACGTAAACCCCAAATAACACGTGAAGTAAAGAACAATAAGAATGATAGTGTAAACTTAAATCGTCATTTAATACTAATATTGAAGAATGACACAAAAAGGAATAATTTTAGCGTTTTCATTAGCTATTAACAAAACTTTTATTAGTTCTAGTGTTTTTCTCTCTTTTATAATAACTTCCACTCTTCTATACATAAAGCTTTAATAGATAAGAAAAGGGGGTTAAAAAAACAAGAAAAAGAAAATAAACCGTCTCGTTCAGTTCGCATATTCAAATTGAGATGTAATTTTATATAAAATTTTTTTATTATAATAAAATTAAAATTAAAGATTTAAATTAATAAAATGACCTGAGGTTAACGCTGGTAAAGTAAGGAATGGTAAACCTGGTATTATGATTATGTTTTAATGGTGGTATTATGATTATGTTTTAATGTTAATGTTGGAAAGTGAAACTTTTTATGACGGAGATGCACGGCTTCTTTTGTAAAAGCTGAAACCAAAAGCGCCTCCGGAGGTGCTTCTCACTTCTGATGCTTCAAGCATCAACTTTTCAATGGGGTTTGTGCATTTACAACACTTTTTTCATCAAAAATTGTATAAAATTTAAGACCCGTTTAATTCGTTAATTTAAATTTTTAATTCAAATTAATATGTGACTTCATATAAAAACTTTTTACTGTAATAAAAAAATTAAATATAACTGTTTATAAAAATTCTTTATTATAACAAAATTCAAATCGAAACCGATAAAATAAACAAGACCTTATTTTTCAAAACATTCACCGCAACCCAAACAAGATCTAAGATCAAACCACACAATTCGACGGGCGAAGCAAATGGGGCCATATTAGAACCAGTAAGTTGACAAATAAAGGTTCAGACCCAACGAAAATCAGTACAACACACGTTTTTGGAAATGGTTCGGAAATAGCGTTTATTTTACGGTCAAAAATAATAATAATAATAATAATAATAATAATAATCTACCTATAAATACAACAAAACACAATTCCATCCCAACACTAATCTCAAATAATGCTCATTTCTAACTTCAAACCCAAAAACAAAACACATTTCAAAAGGCTGCCAAAGGGGCCCTAAAATTTCTTTATTCTCTGTTTCTAAATTGCTCATTTGCTCGGACACCAAAATGGCTCTTGCCTCCTAGCAGCAGTGGGTTTTAAGCAAAAAAAGGATTGCCGTAGTGCCACAAAATTAGAATATGCCAACTACCACTCACCAAAATCAAAAGCATCTCCCAAGTATCCAAAACTAATTAAATGCCTCATTTCAATTGAAAACTACTACGGGCAGAACACAGATCACGATACATTTGGATTAAGGTTAGAGTAACAACATTTTCTTTTATGAAAGACAGTCTCCGCTGCTTCGGCTTCCACAGTCTAACTAACACATGTACGCAGAAACATACCAAAACCTAGATTCCATGAAGCAGGAATGTCCCACTAGAATTCCTGCTTGCTCTTGCTCCTTTTCATCTTTGCCTTAAATCTAGATTTTGCCATGAGTGTCTGTACTGTATTTACAAAGTTTCCGACGGCCATTAGAACCAAAAGGATCCCGCAAAAAATCACCTGCCAAAATTAGTTTTCCAGGTTTGATACTCTTCCACTGCATATACCGCAAGGAGTATGGATAAACTTAATAACTTGAAATAGAATAAACATTACCTGCCATTCAGAAACAACCCCATCCAGTGCAGTCCTGAGCAATAGCAGTCCAACGTATGCCTCAAAAGCCTAGGGAAAAAGGAGAAAAACAAATAAAAACTATCAATATGTTGGTCCATTACTAACTTCAAGAATTATACAGACAATCCAGTCTTATTTAGCTTCAGAGCCAAAAAAGAAAAAAAAAAAAAAAAACACTTTAATTCTTGCGTAAAGTTTCCCCAACAAATACAACAGCAACAACCGCAGGTACAAAGCATCATGTAAGCAATTATAAGAAACTATTAATGGCTTTCATTAAGATTTCATAATGCTCGACAAGAAAAAGAAAGGCATAATAGCGCACTTAAGGCTTAAAGAGAACCACCGTCAACTCAGATTTTGCTTGCCCAGTATCAAATAGCAGTCATCAGTAACTTCAGAGAACGTCAATTACCAGGCTATATTACTTCATCTTTAAAGATTTAACAAGAGATGATCAAGATGTTGTCTAATCACCTGCAAAATAAATAAGATAGGACACAGCACCCACAACTGACCAATTACGCCAGCAGTTTCTCCCCAGACAACATCCATTCTCTTAGCCTGAAAATAACATATATGAATTAATTACTAAATGAAATTGGCCCACATTCTTTATTCTCTTCAAAGTAACCATAAATCTTAAATTTACAGAAAGATTACACTGGGTCAGAGATAAAGGTAGGTAAGCAGGTAGGTCTTCAAGGATAAATGCTAATATTACGTGTTAAGCACTCTATAACTTTAATTACTTTACAAATATATTATATTCTAATCCAAAAAATGATAATTTATTGGTTTATGCATTCAGCAACTTAGTAAGCACGAATATCTTAGAACTACCTTTCCCAATGCAATACGAGTATAAAGTCTCTGGCGTTGATATCTATTTTGTAAAAGCATAGAAATTCCTTGCATCAAAGCCCATTGTAGGAAAAGATGGACTCCTCTCTGCATAAGATTAAACTTATATAAGCAGATGCAAACATATATTATTCACCCTGTATAATTTGTAATGAAACAAAAGTTACCTGTTTCTGAGAACAATTAGGCTCCCCCTGAATCTCCCATGTGAGACTAACAAGGGCCATGGCCATGGCACAATAATGATGGTATATCCACCTGCAAAACCATGTTCCAGTACGTCATAGAGACAATCCGAATAAGCTAACGGATGAATAAATGGTCCATTGACAAAATATCACCTTTTACAAGTAGAACTTTTTAAGAATAAGCATAAGAGGTTACTTGCACAACAAAAATTACTACTGATGCAAACTAATATATTTCAAATTGACAAACCACAAAAGATTATAGTTCCAAATGGGTTAAGAAAATATAATAAGAACTTAAAATGCAAGTTACGAAGTCAATTTGACATTGTTATATCTATCTTGTGCCTTTTTTCTTGCCTCGTTTGCATTTTTTTTATGCAGATTAGGATTAGAAAGTGCAGATTAACTTATTTATTCACTGCAGTTTGGCCACTTTGTGGTATAAATTTTTTAAAGCGTTTAAGCAAAGCTGGGTTGTTACTCAAAGTGTACTGCCTTTTGCCAGTTTGTGGACTATTTGGCTTGAGAGAACTCTCAGATTTTTAGGATAAGTGCCAGCACGCACTTTTTCTTCGCGATAGTCGGGTTCAGGCGGCCTTCATTGTGGGCTTCTTAATCTAAAGATTTCGGAGATGTCCAGAATAGGCAAACCCTTACCACACACTTCCAAAGCCAATCCCACCATTGGTAGGTAATGATCTTCAGTATTTTAGACAACGGGGAATGAGTGTCAAAAGAAAGTCCCATGGAATTTTATCAATAATTGGTGCGAGAGATAAAAATAATAGGTTATGTCACTGAAAGGTGTAATGTTGCAAGCAAGATAAATTGAACAAAGATGTAAATTGCTGAACTTATTCTTTTCCATTTTAGTCATCTTCATATGATCTTAGTTTAGGTTCAAACTTCAAATTAGGCCTTTGGAAAAGTTATTACTCAAACCAAGCAATGGTATATGCTAAAACAAATTCCTAGTTCTCCCACAAGCCCTTAAGTTCTAAGAGCATGTTTAGTACTAACTCAAGCAATAAATCAATATGCTTTTACCATGGGCGGATGTCACTTCCATTAGCTCTTAGTATGTTTTCACGCAATGCCAGACCCGTGTATAGGAACAATAGCCATGCCTGACAAGTGATCAAGCATGCACTAACTGTTAACTAAAATAAGAATCGAGTATTAAATGGAAATTAGCAACATGACCAAGATTTACAATTCAATATACTATCAGTTTGTACCTGGTACAGCTGAACTGGGAATGCTGGCAGGCATCCATTCCAAATCCAAGATCTTAGAATAAGCAGAATTGATGGAAAAAGAAGAAACAGAAGGGCGGTTCTATCCTGCGCAACGAGATAATATGGTGATTAAATTTTCGCAGGCTAATGGATAGGACACCGTCACACTGATCTAACAAGAAATTGAATGACAATCACTGATGCAAGCAACTACGAAACTTAGCAGAAGTAGTGTTAGAGAGAGTACCGAACTGTCCAACTCTTGGTTTCACAAGCTCAAATGGGTCATCAAAACAATTGACTCCCCCTCATCAGTTGCTAACCTCTCTATTTATACTTACTAATATATGGTCTAACAAGCTCTAACTGACTCATAACATAACTACTAACCAACTTATAACTCTGCTAACCAACCAACTAAGCCGAATCATAATACATCGGCATTACCACTATCGTACACATGTGCTTCTAAACCACAAAAGTATATCTGATTACAAGCAAAGAATTCCACCCATTCTCACTATCATATTTCATGACCTAAAACGGAACAATGCTAGCAACACCAGCGATGTCTGACACCACACACACTAATAGAGTGCGGGTCCCACAGCATGGGCATCCACTGCTAGCCTCAGATATTTCTCAACCCAATGCAATCCAATGCCAAAAAAAACAAAAAACAAAAAAAAAAAAAAAACCAAATTCCGGTGACAAAATGAAGCAACAAAATAATGCATGCAGGGAAAGAGAAAGGGCGTAAAAGAACTAAAGGGAAAGTTGCATGTTGAAGATTCGAAAACAAAAGAACAATTGAGAGAATTGACACGCAGAATTGAATAAGAACAAAAGAAATTCATACCCTATAACTGTTGTACTCCTCTTTAACCTTGAGCTGGATGTCTTTGCGAGCGGCACGCACATTAATCGGACCCAGAAACATCCTCAGAAACCGACCTAATGATTCACCATCAAAATCAAACCAGATAGAGAGAGAAAAGAAAGAAAAATCTAGAGAGAGAGAGAGAGAGATGAAAAGGTAAAGGATGCTAACCCTGGGGTTTGACAGGAAGAAAGGAAGCGGCGTCTCCGTCGGTGAGAATACATCTGGCTCTCTGCAAATCCTCGTCGAGCTTCGGATCCAACAGATTGGATTTGTCGGAGTGGAGGAGGGATCTGAGGCGGCGGAGCGAGGAATCGAGCGACTGGGCGCGGCTGCGGAGGGATTGCTCCTCGGAGGCCGTGCCGTTGAGGAACGACGAAGCCGCCTCCTGAAGCTCCTTCGCCTGCTCCACCGCCTTCCCAATTTCTTCTTCTATTTCTTCACTCCAATTATCAGAATTCCTATTGATGTTTTCGCCCATTTCTTGAATTCGCCTATTTCTTCCTCTTCTTCTTCTTCTTCTTCTTCTTCTTTTTCTTATTCTTTTTTATGTTGTCGTTAATATTTCTTCAAACACTGCCTCTCGAAACACCTGAAACAGGATAGCGAATTCCTTATTCCTGTCCCTGTGGCACTCTTTTTGTGGAATATTAATTGCGTAAATATACATTCTAATTTTTCTTACAATTTGTGTTATTATATATTTATTTAAAAACTACGAAGACGTCCTTTATATTTGAAAATTTTATTCCACGTACTCCACTCCCATAATTTTCTAAAAGAAAAATAATGAAACAAAAAGACAAAAATTTCTAAATAATATTTTAAAGGTTTGAAAAAAAAATAAATAACACGTTTGAAATTCATTATAAAATAATTTTATTTTTTATATAAAAATAAAAATAAAAATATTTTTAATTTTTAAACGTAAATTAATTTTAAAAATGTGTTTAATAATTTTATCAAGAGATTATTTTTAGTGTAAAAAAAAATTTATTAATGTCTATCTTTCTCTCTTTCTGTTTAAAAGAGGAGAAAACGAAAACAAAAAATAAATAACGACTAAAATTCATTTTTTATTTTTCTCTTATTTTACACTAAATTAAAAAAATTATTTTCATTTTTATTTTTTATCTTTATTGCATCAAACGTCATTTTAAAAACGTTTTTATTTTCTATTTTTTAAAAAAACGTTAAAAATAAAAATGAAATGAGATTAATTTTAAACACGATCAAAATTTTTTTAAAACATCAGATATTTATGTTATTTATTTTAATGTCGATCAAATTTGTGACAAATGTTTGTCACGGAAAAACATTTTACCATCATATTTGTCTCTATCCTTATTTAATAACTCCTATACCTACTCTATTCAAGGTGGATACCCACAAATAAAATGCACATACCTAATTGTATTTTATCTATTGTAAAAGCTGAAATTGCTATTACCTAATGATATTCTCCATTCCATTTAAAAAAAAAAATAAAGGAATAAATTGTGAAAAAAACATAAGAGAATAAAGATGAAAGAGGTGATTATAAATTTATACTTTTATGTATATTTTTTATAATATCTAATATTACCTTTTCATACTCCATTCTCATTTTAACATTAATTTAATTTATAAAGTAATCTAATAAATATTTAAAATACGTATTATTTTATAGATTAAGTGCATGATGTTACTTTTTTACCTCCAATTATCGTTTTAATATTGGTTTGATTTATAAAATAATACAATTTTTTGTCAAAATACTAAAATAGGAAAAAATAATAATAAAGTTCAATGAGAATTAATTACAACTAAAACCAAATTTACAAGCAAGAACAACGAATCAAAGTGGAAGCATTGGAATTGTATGACAGGACAAACTATCATTCATAATACATTGTACAAAATCTAGTAACAAACACTCACATATAATATAATATATGTATATGACTTTTTAATGATTAAGTTTTTTTGTGGTTATCATTAAGATAATGTGACGTGATAAGAATTTAATTTTATTAATTGTCATAATTTTTTTCAATTAACTTTCTAACTTTTCATATACTAAATAAAGACTAGTTTGAGCAAAAATAAAAAAATTATGGATTAATTATAAAAATTTTCCCTGAATGATACCGTTTGTAATACTTTATTCTCTGATCTTTAAACATAACATCCGTTCCCCTTAAACAATAAAACGGTAACAAAAATGTCTTATCCGTTGAGAAATTTAACAAATTTTGACACGTATCATATAAATAACAATTGTTTTTAAACAATTTAAATTTCAATTACTATTTTAATCACACACCCTAATTTTGTAGTCTAATTTAGAGACAATATAATTAAAAAAAATAAATCTTCTTCCCTCCCAATGACAAAATTAATAATGGATATTTCATAACTAAAAGTCCAAATATAAATTCGTTTTAAATCATATTAAATTTTAAACTATATACTTACTAAAATATTTTTAAAATAACTAATTAAACGTCAATTTCTATTAAAAATTTAACGGTTGAGGACTTTTTTCTTTACATTTTATTGTTCAAAAGAAACGGATGTTACATTTTATAAATATCAAAGGATAAAGTGTTATAAGAGTTATAATTCCAGGAAAATTTTTGTAATTAATCTAAAAACTAAAGAATGGCTAAAGAGGTAAAAGGAGGTTTCAATATTATAACATGTCACCTCTTTAGTGTTGCTTCTGTAGTATAACAGTATTCAATATGAATTACCCATCAACCTACTTTTCTAATCAAAACTTTCAATCAGACCCATCAAGGATAAGTACCAAACTTGCATCCCCTAATAAATTACACGACATGCCCTCACATGATACGTTAATGAATCTAATAATCTAATCTAACAATACATAACAGAGTTAAGTGCTCCTTTTCCTTTCTCTCTCTCTCTCTGTTTTTTTTTTTTTTTTTTTTTTTTTAGCTTCTATGGTAGAATAAATAAATAAATTACTAATAATTCTATATTTTTAACCGTCAAATTTATATTAGAAGCTGTTTATTTTAAATATTTTTAATTTAATGTAATTTTGACATGATTTAATAGTTAGAAACTAACACTATCAGTATAATTGACTACTAGAAAAACACTTTTTTTTTCTTTTTCACTTTTTTTTATCTTTTTGTTTTTTGTTTAAATGTTTTGTTTTTTTGGTAAATGTTTTTTTCTTGCATTTTAATTTTTTGTGTGTTTTATTTTAAAAAATATTTTTTTTTCACTTTAATCCTATGAAAGTGATTTTTTTCATGCATTTATAAACTAGCCAAGTGTTCTTTCTCCGAAACTGCCACGTGGCAGTGCCTTTCCATTCTTTCTCTTTTTTGTTTTGTTTTTTTTTTTTGGTGTTTCTTTAGTATTATAAAAAATTGAATTATTGATAGTTTTTAATTTTTAGTGATCAGATCTTATTAGAAACTATTTATTCTGTATATTTTTTTTAATTTGATGTGGTCTTGACCTGTTTTAATAATCAGAAACTGGCACTGTCAATAGGACTTACTTATAAAAGAAACTCCATTTTTTTCTTTTTCACTTTTTCTCTTATCTTTCTTTTTTTTAAATGTCTTTTTTTTATTTTGTGAATTTTTTTTACAATTTAATGTTTTACATGTGTTTTTTTAAAATATATTTTTATGCAATTTATTTCTATAAATGTGATTTTTAATGCATTTATATATATATATATATATTTTTTTTGTCCATAGTTAAAATAATTTTTTCTAAATGTCTAAAAGATTATTCCATAACCGATCATGATGGTCGAATTGAAGACGATTGGTTTGTATGTCCCTACTTAATTGTTTTTCTTATAAAGTCTGTCATATTAAAAGTTTTCTTTATACATTTCTTTTTTTACAGTGTTCATAAAACACTTAATAGGTCATATGACAAGGCCTTTCTTTTTTTCTTTTTTACTTTTTTATCTTTTTTATTTTTTTATTTTTTACGTGTGTTTTTTTCTATTCTAATTTTCTTTTTTTTTAATTGAGTACTCTTTTATAGTTTAATTTTTTTAAGACTATTTATACATTCAATCTAACATCTAAAATACATAGCCAAGTGGAATTGACTCCTAAAAAGACTAAGGCACGTGTTGGCTCCTCCTTCTTCTTCTTTTCGTCTCTTTTTTTTTTTTTTTTTTTTTTTTATTCTTTTCTTTTTCCTGTTGTCTTTTTTGTTTCTACCTTTAATATTTTTTAATAGTTCATTTTTTTTACAATATCATTCTTTGAAATATATTTTCTTACTTTTTTAATTAAAATAATTCATTTTAAATATGTACTTACTTTCTTTTTTTTTTAAGTCAAAAACTCATATCTAACTTTATTTCTTTTTTTTTTTTTTTTTAACTATTCCACTTTTTCTTTTTTAAACTTTGTTTTTGTAATTTTTTTTCTTCTTTTCTTTTGCTTTTTTTTTTTGCCTTTTTTTTGACAATTCCCTTTTCTATAATATTCTTTTTGAAAATTCATTTTTTTTTTCACGTTCTTTTAATCAAAATAATTCCTTTCCCTACTTAAGTTTTTTTAATCAAAAAAATTCTATATAATTTCAATTCTTTTCATTATGATTTTTTAAAATATCTTTTTTTTGCTATATAATTAATAGGCTTAACTTCTGAGAAAATGGTTTAAAATGAAAAGAGAATTGTTTAATAATTGGTAATTAAATAGGCTTAATTGTTTAATTAATATATAAATAAATTCTATATAATTTTTTTTCTTGTTTAAAATGATATATGAGTTGCTATAATTGATAGGCTTAACTTCTATTATAATTAATAGGTAATGCTATAATTACCTCACGTTCTTTTAAAATGGTTTTATTTGTGTATGGAAATGAGAATTGTTTAATAATTGTGAGAGGACCATTTCTTAAATTGTGTACTGTTATAATTTAATACACTAGTAATATGATAATAACTCATATATCATTAATTTATGCCTATAATAGTAATTAATTTATATGTTTAATAATTGATAAATTAATGGTCATTATCATTAGCATATTAGTAATTTATTAGTATACTATTTACCAATTAATTAATATTAGTAATTAATTACTATATTGGTAAAAACTATTATATTTAATTGATAATTTTACTGTGTTAATGTTTACTCAAAACAATAATCATTTTTTAATTTCTTATTAATAATTATTTAATTATTCGGATGTAGTATCTTCAATATTAGTAATTAATCTTATTTAATCATTAATTACTCATTATTAATTATTCATAGTTCGTTGTTATTAATTAATATACTACAAAATTAATAATTAGTACTTAATATTTAGTTATCGGTTTTCATTATTGATTGTTACTATTTACTTATTTATTGGTAATTAATAATAATTAATATGTTATATAACTAGTAATTATTGATTGTTTAATATCACGTTGTTCATAAGTCCTAAGAAATGAAAACGAAAGGAAAAATAACTTTGAGGTGTTTCCTTTTCCTTTCACAAAAAAAAAAAAAAAAAAAAAAAAGTATGTTCTCAAACTATGTGAGCCATTTTAGAAATCATTTTCAAAAACAAGTAAACAACTTTATCGAAAAATTTACCAAATATGCTAAAAGTTTCTTCCATCAGCACCTTTTTCTCCCAGTTCTTTTGCTCTTTCTTAGCTATATGCCTAAGTCTTTGGGTTTGGTAAGTTAGGTTTGACTTAGCATCGAGTGTGCGCCAAGTGCTACACAATCACACTTTGGAGAGATAAAGGGTCGTTTAGTTCACTGATTTAAGTTTTTAATTTAAGCTGAAATGTGATTTTATACGAGAGCATTTTTTACTATAACAAAAAAGTTAAATGTGACTGTTTCTTAAAGTTTTTTGCTGTAACAAAACTCAAATCGGTGAAATGAACGGGACCTAAGAGTGTGTTTGAGATTGCTTTTAAAACTCCCAAAAATACTTTACACAATAAACAATACAATTATGATATTTAGTAAAAGTTTACAAAAATATTTTACACACAAATCAATGCACTTTTTAATTTTAAGAATTTAATACGTATAGCTTTTAAATTCTACTTCTATTAAGTAAAAATAGTGTTTCTGTTAAAAACACATCAATTATTTTAAAAGCACAACAACTCCAAACTTTTCCTGAGCCATGCCAATACTTCACACTAATATAACCTAGATGAGTTGTCACTTGAACATATTGTAGAACTTTGTTCTCAAGAAAACCCATTATTCTTCACCAAAAATTAGTGCATAAATTAAAAAAAAAATAGTTGTGAATTTGAACAGGATATGTGCTAATAAAATTTAAAAAAATTCAAGCAATCACATATTAAAAAGAGAAAGAAGAGTAAGGAATGAGGAAACAATACTTGTTGGTAAGGTTGGTGTCGGAGAAGATGGAAACTTTGAAGACTCAGATGACTTACAAAAAACTGAATAGGAATAGTAGTTTGATACCATAAAAATGAGAATCATAGAAAATGCTCTCTCAATATTCTCAATTTTTTTCTCGGGGTCAGTCTCAAAACAACGACATGTAACAGGATTATCGAGTACCAAAAATGTTTTTTTTCTCTCTCTTTTTTTTTTTTTTTTTTTTGCTAGGGCCAACCTCCCACTTTTTTCATGTTTCTTTTCTCTTAAAGCAATTGAAACTATAAAGTAATTTACAAAAAAAAAAAAAAAAAAAAAAATTGTGAACAATTTTATCCTAATATTATAAAAATTAAAACATCAAAATTAAAAAAAAGACATAAAAATAAAAATATTGTGCCAACTTAATTACAAAAGTTTAGTTTTTAAGCAAACATTTATAAAATTTAGAGTTGTAGTTGGAAAATGATCGGATTTTTCATGGAAAATTGTAGTTAATAATCTTGTTAGGAATATTTAAGGGGTGATTCTATTCACATATCTCTTTTACTCTCGCTCTCTTTTAAATTAAAATTTCTTACTACAATATGACCTTACAAAAAATGACAAAAAAAAAATCTGTCACACTTAATTACGCGATTAAATTTTATTGTAAAAGAACTAATAATATTTTTTTTCTTTTTTATATTTTTTTGTTTATCTTTTTCATTTTTTTTATATATTGGTATGAATTATTATTATTATAATAATAATTATTATTATTGTTTTTTTTTTTTTTTTTTTGTTTCGTTCTTTGTTTTACTTATGTTGTCTTACTGTTTTGGATAAATTTTATTTTTTTTTCTTTTGTATTTTTGCTCATATCTCAATTCACATCGTAAATTCGTTCTGTTCTTGTTTTATTTTTATTTTATTTTGTTTTTATTTATTTTTGAGTTGTTTTGTTGTCTATTTTATTTTTTTCTTAATTGTTTCTTTTTATTTTTTTCTATTTTCTTTGTTTGCTTATTAAAAAGATTTTATACCTAAAGCTTCAATATAAGAAAAAAAATAGAGAGATATAGAAATGATAATATTTAAGTAAAAAATTAAAATGAAGTGCTTAAGAGTTCATAAGCTTATGAAAATATTTATGGGCAATATCGGAATAATTAAGGTGTGCGAAAAGTAAATTTAATCATTTCAAAGTTACGAGGAGTACGTATTTACAGAAGCTGTAAAGAATGAAAAGGGGTTTATGTAAACATAACTGTCTATGTTTAAGATGATACATAGGTTGTTTACTATATATAATTATTAATAAATAAAATTGCTTTTTTAAAAAGAAGATTGTAAGAGTAAAAGAATGTATTTATTAAATAAAGACGTTTGGTTCGTGTATTAAAATTATGTGATTATAACTATTTTTTATTTACGTGTATTTTTTTATGAGAAAAAATACTGTAACAAAATATGAATCATGATTCAAATCAGAGAACGAATCCCTCAACTTAGTAACTGTTATTGAATGTAAATAGTGAATATTGATAAAGAAAAAAGAACGTACATAATTTAGGGCTTTACAGGACTAACTTCACTAAAGTGAGGATTTACCAAATTCAATCATGAGGTAAATTCATATAAGACTAAATTTATCAAATTTTATCAAAAGTGATTCTTAAAGAATTTTTGAAAAATTTACAATTAAAATCAGAAGTAGCTCAAAAGCAATTTTGCTTTTAAATTGTGCGACAATCTGTTTATAGTACAATTAATGAAACTTTCTATTACATTGCTTTTGGAATTAACAACACTTATATCATTATAGTTACTAAATACTTAGCTACTTTTGTAACAGCTGTTTTTTTTTTTCAACATAGCTAACAATAATTTTTTTAAAATTTACAATACTATCAAACTGGCCCTTAGTCAAAGGGTAAATCCAACAAATTCTAGATTGATTTTTATTTACTAACTTACAAGAAAATTATAACTAAACATATAATTTTTTTTAAAATTTACAATACTATCAAACTGGCCCTTAGTCAAAGGGTAAATCCAACAAATTCTAGATTGATTTTTATTTACTAACTTACAAGAAAATTGTCATTTTTTTATTCCATGCAAAAAAAAGGGGTTATTTACCTCCTTCTCTTATTTTATAATAACAATATAGATGATAAAAGAACCAAAATCAAAGTAATATAGATTTTCAACAAAATAGTTAATTTACCAAAATAAAAATTTATAAACCCGTTTAGTTCGTTGATTCAAGTTTTTAATTTGAGTTAAGATATGATTTTATGTGAGAGTTTTTTACTCTAATAAAAAAGTTAAATATGACTATTTCTGTGAGCTTTTTATTATATTAAAACTCGAATTTTAAACTCAAATTAATAAAATAAGCGGGACCTATAACTTTCAAAATAAATAACTTTTAAATATTTTTATGCAAACATGTTTGAATTTTTTTATTCATTATATTCAAATTTATGCGTTATTTATTTACGTAAACTGTTTCAATTTCTTCGTTTAGGTGACCGAAGCAATCACCTTGCAATTTGGGGTCTGCATGTGTATTCCAAATACCCGTTTTAAAAAAATGGGTATAAACCTTTTCTTTTATTTTTTGAGGGAGTTTTTTTTTTTAGGACTATTTTATCAATAATGTTAGTTTATAACTGTTATATCTGATTAAAATTATATTAAATTAAAAAATTATACATAATATATAATTTTTAATATAAATTGACAGTTAAAAATAAAAAATTTTTAATTGTTTATTTTTTTTAGATCTTATCAGAGAAGCTCCAAACGAACAATTAATTTTGACACATGTAAAGTACTTGATATATTTTAAATAAACTCCCATCACCGGTAACTATAAAAAAAAAAAAAAAAATCCCTCTTTTTCATAGAAAGGACTTTGTTGCAATCTCAACCTACTTCTCATAAAAGGGGCTTGTTTGCAATCTATTGAAACACACACTTCTCAAAGTTAAAAGAATGAAAATATTTATGTATTAATAATCCGGAATGAAGAAAATTTTGGAGAAAAAGGAATAATGATTTTGTAGTGTTTGAAGGATTAACTTAATGGTAGTTTCCCCTAACCATGCATCATAAATTATTATCGGGGACAACATTTTTTTTACGTCTATATATATATATATATATTGCAAATATATATTGAATCTGGAAACAAAATAATAAGGAGGAAAAGAAATAAATAATCAATTAATTAAGAAGATGATTATTTGACTCGCAGATGCCCCGGTTAAAAAACAGTGAATTACCGTAGTTTCTAAATTAAAACCATATCTCATTCACTTTACATATTTAAATTTTTAATTCAAATTGAAATGTGATGTTTTTTAAAAGTTTTTCACTGTAACAAAGAAAGTTAAATGTGACAATTTCTAAAAATTTTTTACTGTAAAAACTTAGAATTAAAAACTCAAATTGGTGAAATGAATGAGACTTTTTCTTAGTAATTGAAGTGAATTAATTGTTACATCGTGAAACCCTAAGAAAGCACTATATATACCTCGTGTATTCATCATCTTTTTATGTCTCCCCTTAGTTTATATTTGTTTTCTGTATTCATCTTTCAATCATGATTTATATTTTTTTACAGTATTTTTTCTCAAAAAAAAAATAAATAAAATGAGAATGATTCTGAATTCGTAAACCAAACGTAAGTCTCTTAATTGTGTGAAGGAAATAAGGTTTTTTTTTTTTTTTTTTTTTTTGAAAATGGGAATTTGCATGGGCAAGAGAAAAAGAGGTTGTTCTTTTGCATTTTTGAGTTAGGGTGACTTGAGTAATGATCTTGAGTTAAGTTTGAGTTATACTTGAGTTGAGTTTGAGTTAAAACTTGAGTTGAAGTTGTAACTTGAGTTTGTGTTTGGATATGCACATTTGAGTTATGATTTAAATTGAGAATCTTTTTGAGTTTATATTTGGGTGTTAAAATTTAAATTTGTATTTAGATAGTATTTTAATAAAAAACTCAATAGTGATGAAAAGTTTTAATAGGATATATGAGTGGGGTTTATTTCGTCTTTTCGTTGTGAATACATAGAAAAAAATAATTTCAATCAGAATTAAAATGAAAAAATTATGATATTTTTAATAATAGAAAAATATTATTCATTAATTTAAGTTCGAGTTGAAGTGAAAATTTGAACTCAAAATTAAACTTAAATTTAATAAAAAAAATATGAATTTAAATTTAAATTTTTTTCTGATTTTATTAAAAAAAACAACCCAAAATGATGTAAGGGAATCCAAAGGCAAAAATGGGTCGAGAAATCGCAAGGGTAAAGATAAAGTAAGGGAACCCACAAATTTCTTCGATGATCATGATCTTTACGTCCCTTGATCCTACGAAACAAGAGGTGATCAAAGAGGTACTATCAAGTCTTCTACGACCCCTGTGTATAATGTTCACTTTAAGACTTTACTTTACATGCATTTATTTTACGGATTCAAACTACTGATTAAATCTTTTGTTATAATCTTCTACGATATTTGTTTCATAAGTTTAAACTACATATAGTATAGCGTTTAAATTTTTCTGTTATACTAGAATTTAGTTAGATTTTAGAATTAAAGATCTGTTTAGTTTGTTGATTTAAATTTTTAATTTAAATTAAAATATGACTTTGTATGATAATTTTTTATTGTAATAAAAAAGTTAAATGTGACTATTTTTTATAGATTTTTACTATAATAAAATTTAAATTTTAAACTTAAATTTGTGAAATAAACTGAACTGCATGTTTTTAAAATTCTCATACAGACCAAAAACTTTCATTGCTTCCTCCATTAGACTAATATTATAATTGCAATTTCTTTTATGCTGTTTATTTAATCATCTAAATACATGCCACAATTCGTTCAATCCTACACACACACACACACACACATATATATATATATATAACTTGTTTATTAGGTTTTTTTTTTTGGCTAATAACTTCTTTATTAGTTGACACAACTTGTGTAATCCTTATAATTTACAGTATACTTCTAGTTAATCATTTTTGTCGGCTTGTATCATTAAAATATGTATAACAAGTTACCAAACTAGTTTCTTCACCTATTATTAAAGAAACAGTTTCGTTTACTTCACCGATTCGAATTTAAAATTTTAATTTTGTTATAGTAAAAAATTCTCAGAAACAGTCACATCTAATTTTTTTATTACAGTAAAAAAATTCACATAAAATTACATCTCAACTTGAATTATAAATTCGAATCAACGAAGTGAACGAACTCATTATTGTTTTAGGAGGAATACTTTTTTCGTATTTATATATTTTTTTGTCATTTTATTTTTTTATTTTTTTGTTCTAATACTGTTTACCTCTTATGTTGTCCACAGATCGAGAAAATACAGGAAAGCAACTTAAGTCAAAACGACTAAAAATTTACATCCGAATGATCAGTTAGTGAAATCACATTTTTGACCGACCGACCTTTTTTGTTACTTCATTTATAAGCAACATATTTCCTTCTACTATTGCTCTTTAAATTTTCCCTTCTTCTTTATGATAAGGAAAAAAAATATAAGAGAGAGAAATGAGGTTTTGTACTTCAGAAGTCAGTACTTTTTAGGTTAGACGTTTATTTTAAGAGTTATGTCTAATTTAAAATCATAATTTTTAATTTTATTGCAGTATTTTTTTTTTTACAAAAAATTTAAAATTCAAAAATTAAAATAATGAACGATAGTTTTAAACCTATAAACTAAACGTTACCTTAGTTAACTTATAGCTATTAATAATGTAGTAGTTATCTCCTATTTAATGTAATTAGCACACATATATTCAATATATCTGTAAAGTCTTAAAAGCATTTTGGATATATAACCTCAACTTATAATTATTGCATCTTCGTGTTAGTATTATTATTTTTTGAATTGCGTATGTTATTTTTTCACACATTATTATTTATTTATAAATATATTTCAAAGACCTTCATAATTGAAATGGACCAATATATTATTTTTTTTATTAGAACAATATATTCTTATTGACTTAAGAATGTCATGCGAAATTGACTTTCACATTCCGTTGGAGATTTGCCTAACACAAGGGCTATACTTACACAAAAGTGTTGTTGTTTTTTTTTTTTTTTTTTTTTTTTTTTTTTTATTTTATTTTATTTTATTTTATTGTTCGAAAACACAATGTAAAGTTAAAGAAATACTCTCACACGTTTTAAATATTCTCAGGCACGTCCATTTTTACTTACCTTTGCATGTTTTTTTTTTTTCCTTGTATAAAAAAATTCACCCTTATAACAACATGTCTTCTAATATTCATTCCTTATAATTTGAAATACTATACCAAATAGAAACTCTTTAGTCATGTTTGGAATTAATCCCGTTTTTATTTTTTTACGTTTTTTGATAAAGAAAAATAAAAACATTTCTAAAATAGTATTTGGATCAATAAAGACAAAAAAATAGAAATGAAAATGATTTTTTAATTTAGTGTAAAATAAAAGAGACATGAAAAATGATTTTTAGTCGTTTTTCATTTTTTGTTTTCATTTTCTCCTTTCTTGAACAGAGAGAGAGACATTAATGAATTTTTTATACTGAAAATAATTTTTTGATAAAACAACAAAACACATTTTCAAAAATTATTTTTATCTGAGATTGAAAACGTTTTCATTTTCATTTTCATACAAAAAATAAAATAATTTTAAAACGAATTTCAAATGCGCACCTTATGTTGTGTGCTAGAAAAATAGAATCCTTATGTTCGGATGAGGAAAAATTGACATAATTGACATGTGGTAGATGATATAGAGGTCTTTTGATAACTCTATTACGTCCAGAGTTAATTTGATATAATTTAAAATTCTAATTGTTTAGGATGATAAACTAAAATACTATTTAATTTTTATTAAAATGATAATCTCTTGGTTCAGTTTTGTGTAACTGCACGAGAATGAGCTAGCAGAATAATTATACACTAAATTATTTAACGACCTTCATTTTTACTAAATTATTCGACGATCTTCATTTTTTGTGTGATATGTGTTATTTGTGTTAATGTTACAAGCTCTTACTAGCTTGATGAACATGCCCCAGGCACATCTGTTTACATATCTTGCAAAAAAAATATTTAAAATTATTATGAACAATTAACACTGATCGAGTACAAATGATTATAATTTGTTATTTGAACAATTATAAAATTTGAATCTCCAAAATTAGGATATGCAAATATGAATAAATATGCCAATCTATAGCGTTTCGTCCACTCACACGAATTTCAAAAGCTACTCTTTGAGATCTATGAATACCTCATTCGTTTCGGGTTTAAATATTTGAGCTTAAACTTATATGTGGGTTTTATATAGTTTGAACTGACGTTTGATAATGTAAAGTCTAAACATTGAATAAAATTTAAACCAATATTTAGTTTTCATTATTAGAATATGAGGTTTTAAAAAATGTGAGTGAAAATGAACGGTGAGAACTTTTAGATTGATTTTTGAACATTAAAATGGGTTAGAACTTTAAATCCACTCCGGCAAGCTTGAAACCCACTTATTCATCGTTCGATGTTACTATATCCTTGCACAGATCTACGTCCCTCTCTTAAATCGATTTGAAAAAAAAAATTTATGACAATAAGTTCCCGTTAATTTCACTTATTCAAGTTTTGTTACAGTAAAAAGTTATTAGAAACAATCACATTTAACTTTTTTACTGCAATAAAAAGTTATCACATAAAGTCACATCTCAGCTCGAATTAAAAACTCCAATCAACAAACTAAAGCCTTAAAAGAGTTTAAGGTTTAAATTAGCAATGTTTAGTACAAGGTCAAATTACATAAAAGAGAATAGAGTTTAGAATCTTTGATGAATTTGGTCTTGTTCATTTCATCGATTCGAGTTTAAAATTCGAGTTTTGCTACAGTAAAAAGCTCTTAGAAACAGTCACATCTAACTTTTTTACTGCAGTAAAAAGCTTTCACATAAAGTTAAATCTCAACTCGAATTAAAAACTTAAAACATCGAATTAAACGAGCCCTTAACCATTTATTTATTTATTATTTATCTTTACTTTTTCAGTACAAGTTCACACAAACCTTCGAAACTCCTCATTCATTTCATCGATTTGAATTTTCAGTCTTAGATTTTTACAGTAAAAAGCTCTTAGAAAATATCACATCTAACTTTTTTTACTACAATAAAAAATTCTAAAAAAATATCACATTTCAGTTTGAATTGAAAACTCGAATCTGTAAAGTGAACAAAAACACAATTCAATCACCGTCCTCCACGTCATAAGGTACGATGTGGTCGTAATCGAGTTTCTCGATTACCCAAAACACCCTTCATCTTCTTACATGAAGACGAATATATCCCTTAAACCCCAAGAAGCCGTTCCCTTTGGTCATCGCCGAGCGAGTCAAGTCCGAGTCTGCCCATAATAAAAGAGCTTTTTTACTCTCCGATTCATCAATGGCAGATCCACTTGGACCCATGTACCATTGAAAGATCCAAACCCCTTTGGGTTAGAAATTACGTTTTTTTTTTCTTTGCTTTTTACTGAAGCAGATAATGGAGACCCGTTTTAGATCCGGGTTTTGTGTTCTGATCGTTCTCGTCTTCGTGGGACTTTGTGGGGTTGGTTCCGTTTGTGCTGAAAATCGAAGGCCTAAAAATGTCCAGATTTCTGTTCAGGCCAAGTGGTCCGGAACTCCATTGCTTTTGGAAGCTGGGTACGTTTTTTTCTTCTGTTTTTTTTGGTGTGATTCTGGTCTGAATTCAGTTTTTTTTTTTTTTTTTTTTGAATTGGGTATTTGAGGGTTGTTATTTATTTATTTTTTTAATCCATTGCTGGTCTGAAATTTATATTTTGATGCATATACTTGGGAAAGTTGACTGGGTTTATGGTAACGTATTATATTTATCAGTTGGAGTCAGTCCATTCTTCGGAGAATTAAAAGATGAAAAAAGTACAACTTAAAGCATATTCCAGAAACTTTGCTAATTGCACCCTTAAAATGAAGTTTGGAGCTCGTTTGCTTAGTTGAATAGAAATTCGAATTTTTTGAGAGAGAAAACAGTGTAGCGAAAAGGTTTGAACCGCAGTTCAAACTGCAAACTAGCATTAGTTATTTTTGTTGAGCTGTAGACTGATCGTTTTAAATTTCATTTTCTTGATGCTGAAACTTGTCTTCCTTTGAGTAGTCTATGATTTTGTTGGTGTGCTTTCCTCTAGTGCTGTTATTTTGAGGAGTCTAATCTTATTGTGTTGTTCTCCTTTATCTTTTGGTAAAAATGTCTTATTTGTCAAAAGATTTTTCATTGAAGAAAATAAGCTATTATTAAGGAGAACTTTGCGGTAGCGAGAAAATCATAATGCTTGGAGAACGAGTTCAAAGTCGAAAAAGGCAGAAATGGAAATATTATGGTTCAAACTTCTTATTCAAGTGAGCAAAGAGATATTATGGTGCAGCCTTCTAATTCAAACAAGTAAAGAAACAGAAATTTCTCTAAATCCGATAAAGATAGCTGCCTTACGATATGTCTATGCTGCAGTACGACTTTTCTGCATTGCTATATAACCAGAAATTCTGCCATTTCTATATTTTTAACATTTTGTTGGATTGTGATAAATTCTGTTTGGCTTGCTTGCAGTGAACTATTATCTAACGAATGGAAGGACTTTTTCTGGGACTTCATTGAGGTATGGCTTCATTCGGAGAACGATGATGCTGATTCTTATAGTGCGAAGGATTGTCTCAAGAAAATTTTAAGACACGGACGCTCTCTTTTAAGTGAACCATTGGCCTCAATATTCGAATTCACTCTTACTTTGAGATCAGCTTCCCCGAGATTGGTGCTTTACCGACAATTAGCCGAGGAGTCTCTTTCATCTTTTCCTTTGACTGATGAAACCACTCAAAATAGTCTCGGCGAGGGAATTTCAGAAACAAATGAGCAGTTGCAAACAAAAAAGTTAGATCCCTTCAGTGTTGGTGTGAACCCAAAAAGCCCCAACGGAAAATGTTGCTGGGTAGATAATGGGGGCACCTTATTCTTTGATGTTGCAGACTTGCGATCATGGCTTCAGAGCTCTAGTGATCCGTATGAATTGCTCTATCCCGTTTTGGTTTATTAGTTGCGTATTTCATATTCCCTTACACTTCTTCTCTGTTTCCTTGTTTCCAGAGCTGTAGATTCATTTCAGCAGCCTGAACTCTTTGAATTTGATCACATTCATGTTCATTCAAGTGCTGGAAGTCCGGTTGGTATTCTTTACGGGGCTCTTGGAACCGATTGCTTTCGCGAGTTTCATTTCACCTTAGTAGAAGCTGCTAAAGAGGTCCAGAACTTGTATTATAGCATTATTTTGTTACTATTTTGGTATTAGAGATGCGTCAGACTTTCTTTATTTGTTGCTTCTTGTTTTTGCGTGATTTGTGTTCTAAAAGTGTAGGTTTTTTGTTGTAGTGATAGAAAATATGATGGTACGTGTAGTTGATCCCATCACATTTGTTAGAAGTGTGCAGGATCGTCTTCTCTAATAATAGCTACTTAGCTGCACTATTTATTGTATCCTATTTTTAGTCTGTTTAGTATTAGTTGGTAGATGCAATTAATATCCAATCCTTGTATATATTAGTGTTTTTCCTGAGTAATAAAACATAACAGAGGTATTTTCACTTATAGCATTTATGATTAAGACAGACTGGAATGGGCTTTGGATTTTTATGGTCTCTGTATCCAGCACTTTATATTGCTTACTATCCAAAATAGTTAGAAACTTTCAGGATTAAAAATATGCTAATATTAGTTGCCTTCTAAACTGAGTAAAATTTTCTATTATAGTCGTCAACTTTGATTCGGATGGTTATATATTACATAATGAGTGTACAACATAATAATTTATTGGTGTGCATATTGGAGGCTCATCTAGAAGTGTTTCGAGGTCAATTTCCCTTGGCTGACTAAGTTACTATTTTTTTGTAATAACTTTTTTTTTTCTCCGTGCCTTTATTTAGCATGTTCTTTTGAATTTTTTATCTCTTCTAGTCTTCTTGGTCTGTTAACTGGATTTCAAGTTTGTTACCAAATCTGAATGATAATGAAACTCCAGGTCATGTCTCTTTGCTGTCTGTTATTGAAGAACTGTCCCGGGATGGATTCCTAAGGGTTTGGTTCTTTGATTTTTTGGGGGTCTTCACTTGTATATCTTATTTGCATTGCTTGCTTGATGGTTCTTATTAGGTGAGCTATGATTCTTTTCACTTCATTTTGAAAAGTTTGATCCTTGGGTAATAGAAACTTACTACTATGTTCCTCAAAGGAAATGGCGTTTTCTGTCTCTCCATCTTGTTATTTTTCCCCTATACAAAAGAGATGAGCAGAGTTTTAATACCTGTTCTTACGTTGACCAACGGCTTAAATTTGTGGTATTATTTGCTGAGTGAAGCTGGTTTCTTTTGGCTATCTCTCTTTGTTGAGAATTTTTCAGGGTTTGGAGTCACCAGAAGAGCCAAAGTTAGATTAAGAAATTCAGTTTCTCTGTATCTGGAGTGTGTTGTGATTGGAAAGAAATTCCTGAATTTCCAATGAAAACTTTTTCTGTTTCTTTCTTTTGGTTTTTCTGTTTTTATCTCTCTTTTAAGACCTGTTGTCCTTTTTTTCTTGAGATTGTCTTTCTAATCAATAATAGGAAGTTTCTTATAAAAAAGCTGTTCCTTTGGAGTAGTTCTTTTTGTGCTTCTTTATTTGCTTTCACAGAAAAATAGTTTGAAATTCTATTTCTATGAATTGGAAAAATGTTGTGCAATCCTCAAAAAAAAAAAAAAAAAAAAAAAACTGTAATCTTTTCTTCCTTTTCTTTTTGTGTGGATTTTCACCATGTATTCTGTGTCTTGTTTTTTTGTTTGTTTTGGTGAACTTTTGGTCTTCCGAATTTGTAGAAATAAATTCTTTTTCCTACAGAAGAGGTGTGAATTTGTTTATTTTCCTTCAAGACTACTGATTTTATAACCATAATAACTTCCAGGGAAAAGTTAGGTATGCTGTCAGACCTGTATTACCTTCTGGCTGTGAAGCGAAAATTGGCCATTGCGGCGCTGTTGGTACACGAAATTCTTTAAACTTGGGCGGTTATGGTGTGGAGCTTGCTTTGAAGAATATGGAATATAAGGCTATGGACGATAGTACAGTAAAGAAAGGTTAGAAATGTTAAATTTCAGGCGGTTCTTTTTTGTTTCTTTTTTTTTTTTTTTTTTTTTTTTTTTTTTTTTTTTAAATTTGATTTATTTTAATCCATGTTGTCTTTCTGAAAGAAAATTCATAAAATGTGATGCATGCAGGTAGTGATGTCTGATGAATGCTACTGTTCTTTCTGTTATTTTGAACGTGCATTACCTTTCAAGTCACTGTAACTAGTAGTCATCTCCACGTTTCTTTTCTTGTCTCTTTGTTAGTTGCTTATGGTGTGAATTCCTAATAGAGGGCACTGTTTAGCTTTGCAAATCCCAAGTCGCTTGAGATAATAGTTGCATTTAATTCATTGGTTTCCAAGCTTTTTTTGATGAAACAAGTTTCTCTTCCACTTGAACTATGTATATATATGTATCTTATACGAGAGACAAATTTTGTTGAAGAATAAAAACCTAAGTACAATACACATCCAAGGATAATGTATCCTTAGGTAGTTGAGAAAAGAAAAAAAATAATAATGAAAAAGGAGCTGGGAGAGTTTTTAATGTTTTCTGTCCGAGTCTCTACATGAACTGCATAGTATGTTTTGCTATATACAGTTATCGTGTTTCTTCATTTTAATTGTTACTCACTTCCAGTTGTAGGTCTCGCTTCGTTGTTTATATATGTGTGTGTGTATATATATATATATATGTTTTATAATTTTTAAAAGAGACTCTAGAAAAAGTAAATAATCTGCAGAATACTGGTTGATGTAAAACAGATGAGTCATAATAAAGCTTTTGTTTTAATTTTAATTGTTTGTAGATGAATTATGGGAGGTAAACTTATCTAAGTCCTCAATGTTTATGGAAAAAGTTCTGTTTCTTGCATCTATGTTGTGATTAAGTAATTCATAAGAAATGATCCTAAAAATTGTGACATTTGAGTTGTAGGTATCACATTGGAAGATCCTCATACTGAAGACCTCAGCCAAGAAGTTAGAGGGTTCATATTTTCTAAAATTCTGGTTTGTTTCCTTTATTGTAACCTCATTCAACATCAGCAATTGTACATCAATTTTAGTTGGTTTTGGGAACAAGTGGTCATTTGGTAATAATAGTTTGTATGTTTCAACAAAGAAAAATGTACTATTATGGTTGCTTGCTGAGATTATTGCTCTGGTTCACTGTTACACTGGTAGTCTCAACTGAGTTGTGCCAGTTGGCATTACAATATCGTATCTGCATGCTTGTTAATTTCTTTTTTTTTTCACCCTTCCTTTATGAAGAATTATAATTACGAACTAATTGAAAATATCGCAAACTGTTTTGCTTTTTCTGTAGCAGCTGCCATACTTTTTTCTCTTCATTAGACATACACAAACACACAGATTCAGCACTGGGGATCTTAGACCCTTTTCCTTAAAAATAAAATTTTCATTAGGGGAAAAAAAAGGAAATGAAAAGGTATAGCTGTGGAGGAGAAGTCGTCCAACAAAACAACAAAAGATATTGAAAATTTATACAAAAGACTTGTCTGATTATAGAAAATGCTACAGTCAATATTTAGTCATGTGAATTGAAGGTTAAATTTTGTGCGAATTTGGAGGAATATATATATATATATATATATATTTTGAAATGAATTTGTATGAGCAATTTGTTTCAGATGAAGGCAGGAAATGTGAGGGCTAAAAACTTCTGTTTTTTTTTTTTTTTTTTTTTTTTTTTTTTTTTTTTTTGTAATAAATTTTGTGCTCACAGTTAAATGTGATGATAATTTATTTTCTGTCCTATTGCTTGCAGGAACGCAAACCTGAGCTGACATCGGAGATAATGGCTTTCAGGGATCACCTATTATCAACAACAATATCTGATATGCTTGATGTTTGGGAACTAAAAGGTTTTTCTATTGATAGGCTTTTCTTGTGTCAAGTATAATAAATTGCAAGCAATTTTGTATGATGGTGTCATTTTTATTTTTTCTCTCTCTCTTCTTCTCAATAGATTTAGGACATCAAGCTGCACAGAGGATTGTGCAGGCTTCGGATCCTCTGCGGTCAATGGAGGAAATCAATCAGAATTTTCCCAACATTGTTTCTTCTTTATCACGGATGAAGGTAGACAAGTCTGTTACAGTTATTAAGTTTCATATAAATAATGCGCCGTGTGGAGATTTTGCATTATGTTATATTGAATTTCCAGTTTAAGTGCTGACTTATTGTGCCTTAATTTTTTTTATTTCTTTTAATAAGAAGCACAAAATGTTTATTTTCTGTTTTGCAGCTTAATGATTCAGTCAAGGATGAAATAACTGCAAACCAGCGAATGATCCCGCCTGGAAAGTCCTTAATGGCTCTGAATGGTGCTTTGATCAATATCGACGATGTGGACCTTTATTCGTAATAATTTTTCTCTCTCCAAATTTCTTTTCCTTCTTTCCTATATAAGACCTTGCTTTTTTTGTTTTGTTTTGTTTTTTGTTTTATTTATTATGTATTTTGCTATTTAGGGGCCATTTACTGATGATAGTATAATTTCAAGCAGATTTAATCACTTCATTTATCTATTTAGTATTTCCAGGATGCCTACATGTCATGCATATAACTTAACATTCTTTACTGAAAGAGCTCATGTACAGTTTGTTTTGTAGTATTTAGTTAAATAGAAAAATATGGTGCTTCCAAAGATTTTCCCGTTTCTTTGATTATTTTGAAATGGAAATTTGTAGTGGGGTCTTGAAGTGTTATTGAGTTCTTTGGCTTTTCTTTTATTATTATTATTATTTCTTTTTCCAAATATTTGATGCTATTTCCCTTTTGTTTTCGGAAATTCTTGTGGATCTTTAGTTCTTGTTTCCTTTCTATTGTTTTTAGTGTCAATACAGGATGTTTATTATTATTATTATTATTATTATTTTATTTTTAAAAGATGTGTGTGGGAAGACCTTTCATTGGATCAACAGGTATTTGTGGCTTGTCTATCAGTTCCCATCTCTGAAAATATGCCTTCCTGTGTTTCTTATTAAGAAAGATGTTTTGGTGGGTAGAGCTTTCGTTGGATGGACTGAAATTTGTGGCTTCACTTTCAGTTCCCATCTCTAAAGACGTGAATTCCTATGTCGGAAGGATGTTGTAATTTTCTTCTTCAGCTCTGTCGCACATTTATTTATTGGTTTTTGCTTGATGTTTTGCTAAAGTATCTTTCTGTCTTTACTTTTCTAGTTTTTAGTTTTTGGTTCAAAAAAGGGGAGTTAGCACCCTCCCATCCTACACTTACTGATACTTGTAAAGACAGAATTCCATCCCAGACCTTTGGTGTAAATGGGTCTTACCAACTGAAACAGCTTGTACGTTTTGTGACAAGAGATATTCAATACTCAGTAGTCAGTATTAATATTGACTATTCAGGAACAGAAGTGTCAAGTACAGTCTCTCTTATTTGATTGTCATGCATTGAACAATTATTCCCTTCTCTAGCCGAAAGGAAGCCAAAATTGGGGTTAATCAAAAGCCAGTTAGTCACTGAACTGAAGTGAAACCTTGTCTTCACTTGCTGTCCAGAATAGTTGAACTTTGTGTGGTTGTGTTTCTAGAACAATGTTATACAAATCCTCCTGCTGTTTGGCCTCAGGCTCAGCTTATTCTGTCGGCAACCAGAAACTTGATCTGTCACCCCCTAATTTTTTTATTTTTTATTTTATTTTTATTTTTAAGTCTTCTTGATGTCTTATTGATACAACCACTTTAGCCAAAGATGGCGTATTCCCTATATTTTTATTGTCATACCTGGCTTGGTTACGCTTGACATATGGACTTTGTTCATTGAATGTCTAAACTTATCATAATTAATTTATTTATATGACTCCTAAGTCCTAACATATAATAACTTTTTCCTTTCTTTCATAGGTTGGTTGACTTGCTACATCAGGATTTATCATTGGCTGATCAGTTTTTAAAATTGAAGGTGATTAGCATTCAATCTTATAATTCGAAATGCCTGGAATGCTATATATCTTGATCAAGAAATCGTGGTTGAATGTGGTCTGTAACTATTGATTTTGGTGGAACGAATTGCTGATATCACTATTCCTTCTGTTTGTTCTTTTCTATATGTTCCTATGTACTTAGCCTGAGCCCTTCGTACGTAACTATTTCAGAGCAAAGGATGAAATTATGCTACTAATTTAATCTGGAAGAAATATCCTACTTGGGAGCTTTCTTTACATAAATAATTATTGGTTCCTTCTAAGATAAAGTTTGTTGCAAACATTCATCGTTATTATGCTTTTCTCTTCACCTAAAATGTATGGGCTTTGCTTAGGCACGGGGATGAAATCTAATATATTTCTGCCTTGAGGTTAGTCTAAGCTTTAGCACCTCGGCCCTGGTCATTGTTTGTATTGAGAAAAATGTTAGCCAGTGGTATTAAGGCTCCTAAGGAAATACTGAAAACCTTGTACGTATTTAATGAAGTTTTCGATTTATATATATATATAAAAGAAAGAAACTGAAAATCTTATTAATCACAGATTCCTCATTCCTCTGTTCGGAAACTCCTGTCAACTCTGCCTCCCCCGGACGCCAGTATGTTCCGTGTTGATTTTCGCTCAAGTCATGTTCATTATCTCAATAATTTAGAAGAAGATGCGATGTATAAGCGATGGAGGAGCAATATAAATGAGGCAAGAAAATATCCTCTCTGAATTTCTAGCGTTTATTTTATTTTATTTTATTTTTTGATATTTTCCTCCCTTTTCCAGTTGTATGGCTTTGCAAGTGAAGGGCTTTATAATAAAAGAGTTTCTGAACTTGTGCAGATTTTGATGCCGGTTTTCCCTGGTCAGCTACGGTACATTCGCAAGAACCTTTTTCATGCTGTTTATGTTATTGATCCGGCTACCATATGTGGTCTTGAGGCAAGTTTACGTCTTCTTGTGAAAGAAGGTTCTCACTTATTCTGTTATATCTGGCTGCTGATGATTTAAATGATTGGAATCTTGCAGTCAATTGACATGATAACATCTTTGTATGAGAATAGTTTTCCCATGAGATTTGGGGTCATACTATACTCGTCGAATTTGATCAAGCAAATTGAAAAGAGTGGAGGTGAAATAAATACTTCTGTGGATAGCAACGGTTTGAATGAGGAAGATTTATCTAGTTTGGTAATTTTTCCTTTAGCTTCTGCTATCCTCCTTGAGGTCCTTTTTTCACGTTTGGTTAAAGTAGGTTATTATCAGCTCTCTGCTGTTTGTTCACCTTTATGAAGGTCTTTTTTATCTTTTAATGGGAACTCTTAAAAAAAGTTTCTTTTCCAAGTTTTCGGACTTATGAAATGTTGATGGTGCTTTTACTTTGCAGATCATACGTCTCTTCCTTTATGTTAAGGAAAATCATGGAATTCAAACGGCTTTCCAGTTCATGAGCAATGTATGAATTGTTCCTACCATTATATTTTATGTCTTTTCGGTTGACATGTTCTCTAATAGTTTTTTACTTTTCTTATGTTGGGGGAAGGAAAAAAAAATGCAACTCTACAAGTGATTGTTTCTCATGATAGGTAAATAAATTGCGGATTGAATCAGATGGTCCTGACGACGATGCTATAGAAAGGCAGCATGTGGAAGGAGCATTTGTAGAAACTATCTTGTGAGTTCTTTATATAAATTATATTTGCTTTTTCTTTTTATAAATTATATTTTCTTTTTCTTTTTTAATAAACATGTAACTTATATGTCTGACATCTGATATAATGGTGGTGAGTTCTTGTTCATGCGGTTTTCCTCTCATAGCATTGACTGATAGCCTCAAACTGAGATGATTATTGGGTGATTTCATTCTCTTCCTGTAGGCCAAAGGCAAAATCTCTTCCTCAAGATTTGTTACTCAACCTACAAAGGGAAAAAACTTTTAAGGAATTGTCTGAAGAAAGCACCATGCTTGTCTTTAAGCTGGGCCTGGCGAAGCTTAAGTGTTGCTTGTTAATGAACGGACTCGTCTTTGATACTAACGAGGTATTGCTTTGGATTCTCTGATGATTCTATCATTAATTATAAATTTTATTTATTTTTTCTTGTGGATCAACTAGAGTCTATTAGCATGTGAGCTGGGCGAACTAAAATGTTGTGCATGTTTAGTACCGTTTTTGAAAACGGTTTTCACATGTTTCGAGAAGCAAAAAATGAAAATGAAAACGAAACGACGTTTGTTTAGCAAATATTTTGAAAATGAAAACAGTGAGAATGGTTTTTGTGAAGGAATTAGAAAACGGTTGTAAGTTGTTTTCCCTTTTTTGTTTTCATTTTCTAGTACTTATCAACAATATTATAATATATTAATTAATAATTATAACCAAACACGATATCACTTTTTTATTATAGTCAAAACAATCTCTTAAAAAACCAATCAAACGCAATTTTAGAAATGGTCTAGAATGTTTCTCAAAACAATTTCATTTTTACTTTTTATTGAAAATAAAATCATTTTGAAACTAATTCCAAACGCACCTGTTATCTTTGAGTGAGCCATTGACATTTTTAACCTTGGCATTTATCTTGAGATTTGTCTTTGACAGCCTGTGACTTTTTACTGTGTGTACTAGGCGTTTGGCCCGTCCTGCAAAACTTTGTGGTAGTGGACACTTAACATGTTTAAATCTATCCTAAGAATTCACATGAGTTTACATTTGTTGTAAAGAAGAGTTACCTATATTTTGTGCGCGCACGCGCGTGTTTTTTTTTTTTTTTTCTTTTCTTTTTTTTTTGAAAGAAGTTCCCTGTATGGTTTTATTTCCATGATGTTTTGATGCAAGGAAAATGGTTACCGCTTAGACTATTCTTTTCTCGATTCTAAATACACATTGAAGCTTTGGTCCTATCTACAAAAGGAATTTAATCTTGCTTAGCCAAATACCAAGAAGATAAATAGATTTGTTTGTGGACAGAATTATGGGGCATTGGTAGCAAAGTGGCTACAATCTGTAGTGTTGCAATTGTAGCATAAGTTTGAGTTGTGTGGCAATATTATTGTATGGCCAGATTTTTGGCCCCTCCCTTCCTTTTTTTTTTTTTTAATTCAATTATCACTATCTCTTATTCTCTTTTCTTGTGATTGATTAACTATCAATAATTGGGGCTTTTCCTATCACCACCAACATCTACAAATACAAGCCTTAATCCCAAATTAATTGGGGTCAGCTATATGGATTTCTCGTTTCCAGTCTGCTCTATTAAACATGAGACCCTCCTGAAGCCCTAGATCTTGAAAATCGTGCCTAACTATGTCGGCCCAAGTAATTCTTGGTCTACTTGTCACTCTCCTAGTACTAGGTATTTGGATGTTCTCCCAAGCACGAACATGTGCATCTAACGATTTACGTTATATATGTCCGTACCACCTCAGACGGTTTTTCCATACTTTATCTTCTATTGGTGCTACACTTAGTTTACTACGAATAACTTCATTCCATATACGATCCATCCTTGTATTTGGATGTTCCTATCACCAAAAAAAAAAAAAAAAAAAAAATAAAGAAAATATAAAAGAAGATTTAGATCATTTGGGAGAGGATTAAATATTGGGCATCTTTATGATACTGGCTACCGAGGTATTCCGTCAGGTTCCTCTTTATGATGGTTTTATTCGGTTGGAAGGACTTGTTTTGATTTGTGCATTTTTGGTTTTTATTTAATTTTTTTTTTTTAATTGATATCTTGATTAATGATAAAATCTTGTCATATCTTGCAATTCATTTTACGTTATTAATAAATTTCTGTTTTTATAGATTATAAGAAAAGTGATTATTATGGGTTAGCTAGTCTTGCAATTATTTTCTATTAATCAGTTTAGTCTTGCAAGTTTTATTGCTGGAAGTTCTTTAATTCTTTTTGATTCGCTAGTTTTAATTTGTTGTAGTTACGACAAAACTGTTCTTATGTTCTATGATGATTATGATACTTGTTTCAGGAGTCTCTTATGAATGCAATGAATGATGAGCTTCCAAGAATACAGGAGCAGGTTTACTACGGGCATATAAATTCTCACACAGATGTACTTGACAAATTTTTATCAGAAAGTGGTATTAGCCGCTATAATCCACAGGTGAAGTAGCATCTCTTAGGAAAACTTATGCTTTATGTTTGATGTATTTTTAATGGTTTTTTGTATAATCTCTTTTTGTAGATCATTGCTGATGTAAAGCCAAGATTTATCTCTCTTTCTGCATTCATTCTTGGAGACGAAGTTGTTCTAAACAATGTCAACTACTTGCATTCTCCTGGAAGTAAGCTTCATTTAGTTGGATTCTTTAGTTTCATCTATCCTGCTTAGTCATTGTTGACCGGTGGGTTATTCCTTGCTATGCAGCTGTTGATGATTTGAAGCCTGTGACTCATCTTCTTGCTGTTGATGTCACATCGGGAAAAGGAATGAAGTTGCTTCGTGAAGGCTTACGCTACCTGGTTAATGTCTATAACCCATATGCTACGTCTTTGTTATTTTCATGATAGACCCATCACTATCTTTGCCACAATTGTGTCCATACTTGAAGTTTTTGACTTTTTATCATGACGCAGATGAAAGGATCAAAGGTTGCCCGATTGGGTGTGCTATTTAACTGCAATCATGATGCTGATGCCTCTAGCCTCCTCTTTATGAAAGCGTTTGAAATCACCACTTCTTCGTTCAGGTTTGTTGAGTTTATGAAAGCATAATGGTTTGTCACGAATTCATAGTTCAGTGGATCTTTAACTGCTTGACGGATGTCTCATGCAGTCATAAGAAAAATGTAATAGACTTCTTGGACCAGTTGTCCTCATTCTATGAGAACAATTTCCTGCCTATGTCGTCTGAAGCTTCTGGGAGTACTCCGACGTTTATCGACAAAGTTGCTGAGATTGCTGTGGCTAATGGGTTGTCATCCAAAACCTACAGCACTGCCCTCTCTGATTTTTCTGCTGAAAATTTGAGAAAACATTTCAATAAGGTATATGGTTTCGCTTCTGATCTCTGTAATCTATTAAAAATTAAATAAGTGATATTTTCTCTTCATAATATTTTCTGTGGCTCATGGAAATTGGTTAAATAGTAGAGGATTCTTCAAAAGCTATTTTTAAGAAGAATCTTAAGAAGTTTTGGGAATTTTCATCTCTAAGCTTATTGGAGAGTGTTTATTTTACTTTTCAGGTTACACAACTTTTATATAGGAAATTTGGGCTTGAGTCGGGTGGCAGCGCTGTCATTACTAATGGAAGGGTGAGTTGACGTTGAAAAAAGCTTACTATGGAAATGTGATATTAATACTTATTTTAATTGATTTTGGTAATTAGGATGCTAGATTTGTTGATAGAGCTAATATTTCTTTAGCCATTTATATAATGTTATTTTTCTCTGTGTTTGCTAATGATTCTGACAACTGTAATGGCTTATTTCTTTCGTCTTTGCAATTGTGTAATCATTTTCCTATTATGTGGAATTTTAAATGCGTATGAAATCATAATTGTTGTTTTTTATATAAGCTGCATGATTTGGTATTTTTAGGTGATGTATCCAAGTGATGGAAGCACGTTTTTGAGCCATGATCTGCATCTTCTGGAGTCAGTGGAGTTTAAGCAGAGAATAAAGCTCATTGTGGAAATTATTGATGAAGTGAACTGGCAAGATGTGGATCCTGATACACTAACAAGGTTTCTTGGACACTCTTCCTTTTTGTGGTGGTCTTTTTTTATTTTATTTTATTATTATATATTTTTTTAAAATTTATTTGGACTTTATGGTGCACTCAATTTTTGTTTTGACTTTACTGATGAGGAGGAAGATTGTTCAATGTATACACTTTTCCCAGTTACTAAAAGAACCTCTAGGTTGTTGGCCTTAATTGTTGTTCCAACCAAAAGATAGTTAAATCTTTGTTCTCAAGCGACATTCTATGGTTTTAGTCTTGTTACTTGTTGCTGAAGGAAATTGGTTTAGTTTAGGGGACCCATTTTAGCTGCAGGTGTTTCTTGCTACAGAGTTTTTGGGGGTGGTGGAGAAAGTAGGAAAGCAAATGGGTTATTAGGTTGGAAAGGGACTTACCTATTTTTCGAGAAGATTTTTAGGAAATCATGCAGGACAGGATTTTCTCTTTTTTTTTTTTTTTTTTTTTTTTTTTTTTTTTTTTGCTTGTTTGCTTTTGTTTTTTCTTTTCCTGTTATGATTTACTGAAGTTGGCAGAATGTTGTAATTGTTTCAGTTTTTGTTTATTCTTTACGTTGTTATTAGCTGGACCAATTTTTATCCTCCTTTATGTTTTCTCTTTTCTTTTAAAACATGACTATTAAAAGAAAGGAAAAAAAAGATTTGGCTAGCGCAAAGCCAGTCTCTGTTTAGTAAATGTTGAAATATTTGCTATGTTACTTTACTTTTAGCTTTAGAACTTGTGAAATGTAAAATAAACGAAAGATACAAGTTTTGACTTAAAGAACTTTAGCGCAAAGAAGGGCTTAATAATTAGGACAGTCGTCTATGTGTTCTTGTTGGACCCTAAAATAATTTAGTCAAATTTATGTCATGTGTAATTTATTGCAACTCATTTATTTCCTTTCCCTCTAGTTTGTACATGACGCAGCAGCAAGGAACTCATGATCTTTGCAATTTGAAATTGCAGCAAATTCATCAGTGATATTGTAATGTTGGTTTCGTCTTCAATGGCAATGCGGGATCGCAGTTCTGAAAGTGCGCGTTTTGAGGTTTTACATGCACAACATAGGTATTTTTCCTTTTAGTCAAAGTCTGTTTCTTTCTCTATATATACACATGCACACAATCATGCCAACTTGCCTAATTTTGCAAACATTTTCAAATAAACATCCGAGTAAGACTTTTAATTGTTGATTCTTGATAGAGAATTTGGAGCTACGGTTTTTTGAATTTGGTGTTTTCAATGTTCATTAGGTCTTTACATTTTTGTCTCTAAATTTTCCTGCAGTGCTGTTATCTTAGGCAACGAGAATTCAAGCATCCATATTGATGCAGTGATTGATCCTTTGAGTCAAACTGGCCAAAAAGTTTCTTCACTTCTTCGTGTTTTGTGGAAATATGTTCAGCCTAGTATGAGGATTGTTCTAAACCCAATGGTGAGACTATTTCTTCTGTGTTATTTCCATGTCATGCATGTCAATATGCAATAACTTCGCCATTATTTTGTTCAGTCTTTTTCTCCCTTCTTTTGTCCCTAATCTTGCCATATTTGTCCTTGTGTTATCTGCTGTTCATATACATTCTTTTAATTGCTTTGACTTTCTCCACAAATAAACCCTTTCTAAGTCACCCAAAAAAAAAAAGCACAGAAAAAAATATATCAGATTCACACACATGTGCGTGCACACGAATATCAAAAGATCAAGTGTTGGATGCCTTTCATTAGTCAAGAACAGCATCTTGTTCATAGAAAAATTACCATCTTTATTTGAAGTATTATGCACAGGTCATATGAAGTATGTATTGTGTTCCTTGCAGTACTTTTACTAACATAGTTGTCTAAGCTTTTACACGTGCTTTGAGGAATTAATTTCTTTCTTCCTTGCAGAGTTCCCTTGTTGATCTTCCTCTGAAGAATTACTACCGATATGTAGTGCCATCTATGGTATGCCGGCGAACATATTTAGAGATTCTAGCTTTAACTTTTAAGTTCCCCCCCCCAAAAAAAAAAAAAAAGAAGAAAAGTTCTAGCTTGGTATCTAAGTCTTGCTATACTTTGCAGGATGACTTTAGCAGCATTGACCAGACAATAGATGGCCCTAAAGCATTTTTCGCAAACATGCCATTGTCCAAAACTCTGACCATGAATCTTGATGTTCCTGAGCCATGGCTTGTTGAGCCTGTGATTGCCGTGTATGATTGTTTTTCTTAACTTGTGCACTCTTCCTCTAGTCGGGAAAAAAAAAAAATGAAAACCTTTAATTTCATTCTAGAGTTGGTACTTAATATCCCTATTCTGAAACGTAGAATTTGTGGAAAAATATGTACTACGACTTCAATCATTTTCACTATTTCCCCTTTTCTATTTCTCTTTTCATTCTTATTTACAGCCATGACATGGACAATATTTTACTTGAGAATGTTGGTGACACGCGAACATTGCAAGCGGTATTTGAACTTGAAGCTCTTGTTCTAACTGGTACGACCGTCTTTTCACAAGTGTTGATGTAATTTAGTGCAAGTTACTAGGTGACAGATTATTGTATTCTGTTATGTATTTACAAGCCATATCTAAGCAGGTCATTGTTCTGAGAAAGATCATGATCCTCCCAGAGGCCTTCAACTGATTCTTGGCACTAAGACTACACCCCACTTGGTTGATACTCTTGTAATGGCCAATCTAGGATATTGGCAAATGAAAGTCTCTCCTGGGGTGTGGTATTTGCAACTTGCTCCTGGTAGAAGTTCCGAGCTTTATGATTTCAAGGAAAGTGGTGATGGAAATCAGCAAAAGCCGTTTTCAAAGCGAATCACAATGGACGATTTGCGAGGTAAAGTAGTTCATTTGGAAGTAGTGAAAAAGAAGGGAAAGGAGCATGAGAAGTTGCTGGTATCGGATGACGATGACAGTTCACAGGATGACAAAAAAGTTAGTGCTTGCTGCTATTAGCTTCCTAGTATCTGCTGTATTAGGTCGATGTTAATTACACTATTGTCTTCTGGTTGAATTATTGCAGGGAAACAGCTGGAACTCCAACCTTCTGAAATGGGCTTCTGGTATTATTGGTGGCAGCGAGCAATCAAAGAAGAGCAAAAGCACATTAGTGGTGGGGAATTTTATTTTTCTTTCTAGGTTTTCGTTTGTTCATTTGCTTATATGTTGAATCTTGAAAACATACAGTTCACATATCTGTTTGATCTATTTATTCCTCTTATTCTCTCTCTCTCTCTCTCTCTCTCTCTCTCTCTCTTTTCTCCTCTTTGTACTTGTTTTGTCTTTGAATAAAGTTTTGGTGTCTCCACCAAAGTATGAACTTTGACATGTTGGCACAAATTTATTTGTTAAAATCTTCGCTAAAGCGTGGTTTTTATATGGTGATAACCTTTTCTTTATTATTGTTAACTTCTTAGGAGCAAGGAAAGAGTGGACGACATGGAAAAACAATAAATATTTTTTCAATAGCTTCTGGACACTTGTAAGTATTGCTTCTTTTAGATAATTTCTGTCGCTGATCTACCTGTATTGTCCTGTTGTTTTCTGCCTTTCGTTTTTGTTTTTACTTTCGCTTTTTTGTTTTTTTGTTTTTTTTTTTTTTTTTTTTGTTTTGTTTTGTTTTGTTTTTGTTCTTTTTTTCTTGGTAGTAGAACTATACTGTCTAAATAGCTCTATTCTGATGTTCTTGTCTATCAAGTTACTTTATTGAGTTCTCAGCAAAAAATAAAATAAGTTACTTTATGATGATTTAATTTTTTTGTTGAGGACCCTAGTCCTATCAATTTGGTAATTCCCTTATTGTTATTAACAAATTGTTCTGTTTACTTTTTCGTTTTCTTTGTGGTTTGCAGATACGAACGTTTTCTGAAAATCATGATTCTGAGTGTCCTGAAGAACACTAATCGTCCAGTTAAATTCTGGTTCATAAAGAACTATCTCTCACCTCAGTTCAAGGTTGTGAATATCTAAAGTTGCAATCTCTCTTTTCTTTCCTTTGTTTTCCGAATTTTTGATACTTGAAGAGAGGAATTCACAAATTTTTCAGTATGAATTACTTCTCTTATAATTATTGCTGGTTCTGTTGATATGCAGGATGTGATACCTCATATGGCTCAAGAATATGGTTTCGAGTATGAGCTTGTCACGTACAAGTGGCCGACATGGTTGCATAAGCAAAAAGAAAAACAACGAATTATTTGGGCTTACAAAATCTTGTTCCTAGATGTCATCTTTCCTCTTTCTTTGGAAAAGGTCTTGATATTAGCATTGCTTGTTCATTTCTTGAGACATACCGAAATGTGTATTTGACATCTTCCTCTATCCACAGGTCATTTTCGTTGATGCGGACCAGGTTGTCAGGGCAGACATGGGAGAACTCTATGACATGGATATAAAAGGAAGGCCGCTAGCATATACTCCTTTCTGCGATAACAACAAGGATATGGATGGATATCGATTTTGGAGACAAGTAATGACTCTTTCTTTGTTAACACTCGGAAAACACGATTGCTGTTAAGTTAGTCTGTGATTGTTGTCATACTAATACTCTATTGGTTTCTTACTGCATTTCCTTATTTTGTGGATTAGGGTTTCTGGAAAGAACATTTACGCGGTAGACCATATCATATCAGGTTACCAGTTGCTTATTTCATGATATAGAAATTGGACTTGTTTAAAAAAGAGCTTTGACTTGATAATTGCTGTGTGTTCTGCAGTGCTTTGTACGTCGTTGATTTGAAGAAAGTCCGGCAGACTGCAGCAGGGGATAATCTTAGAGTTTTCTATGAATCTCTTAGTAAGGATCCGAACAGTTTATCCAATCTGGATCAGGCAAGTGGCTTAAGTTCATTATGACAATTTTCCTGTTGAACATAATCATCGTGATGATCATGTCCAAAAGTACAGGGATTAAGTGTATATGTCCTACTCTTCTATATGTCCACTCGACTTGCCTTTTCATCTCAACCTATGAATGACAACTGGAGATCATCAAAAATATATATAAAGATAAATTATGAAAGAATAGTCTTTTTCCAAAAAAAAAAAAAAAAGAAAGAAAGAATAGTTACTTTTTGGATAAGTACTCGCCTTCAATTTCCAGCCAATGATGAAAATGAAACAGATATTCTTTTCTTAGAAAAGAAAACGTTGTACTATCCCTGACATCTCACTGTTTTATATTCCATCGAACATCTGACCAGGTGCTTGCTAATTCTATCTTTAGATTCATGGCCTTAGCTTAAAGACGAGGCAAATAATGTCGACTGTTTCACATTCAGGATCTTCCAAACTATGCGCAGCACACAGTACCCATCTTTTCACTGCCACAAGAATGGCTGTGGTGTGAGTCATGGTGCGGTAATTCCACAAAGTCAAAGGCAAAAACAATTGATCTTTGCAACAATCCTATGACCAAGGAACCAAAGCTTCAGGTAGATATAATTTTCAAGTGCATCAGTAACATATATCATTACTAATTATCAATTTTCTTTACCTTGTTCCTTTTCTCAAAAAAAAAAAAAAAAAAAAAAAAAAAAAAAAGAGAGGAAAAAGATAATTCTCTGAACTTTTCATTCTGTGTTGTCGGGTTTGAAGGGTGCTAGAAGAATTGTTTCCGAGTGGGTAGATCTAGATTTGGAGGCTAGACGGTTCACTGCGAAGATCTTAGGCGATCAAATAGATGAGGCGACGCCTCCTCCTCAGTCACAGGATCCAATCACGGAAGACCAGTCACCGGAGGACCTTGAATCGAAGGCAGAATTGTGAGAATACGCGTCAACACATATTTGCTTCAATATGGCCCTCTTAGAGTGCGACCTAGGCATATCCGGTAACAGTTCACATCATTCAACAATTATACTGCAAGGTACTGGCCCTTACAAATCATGAATCTCTCTTCTATAAACGAAGAGGTTTCGGAAAGCCTATTTTCCTGATAGAAGTGGTGACACTATGAAATATCTTTACAATCCAATTATTTCTTGTCATTTCTTGCAGAATTAAAGGGGCCTCTAGGTGATACAAATTTTGTAAGTTCCATTAATCTGTTTCTTGATCAGTTTTAATCAATAATATAAGGAATTTTGTTAACAATTGCACCATTTGATTGCAGTATAATTTTCTTAAATGTAAACGAATTAAACATGTACAGATTTGTGTTGAGCATAGGATTGCTTTAGCCCGTTTAACATGATTATTTCATAGATTGTTGTAAAAGTAAAAAATAATGGCTATGGTGGCTGTCCACTTTTTTCTTGACTGATGAGCGTTGCAATGCGTGAGAAGCGTAAATGTATAGTAATGCATAATAACTTCAAGTTTCATTTTATATATATAGATGTTTTGCATTTCATACCATGCACTTTTTTTTTAAAAACCCGCAACCCGCCAACCAAACTTCACACCACCCAAACCCCCAATACGAACCAAGAGGTCTTAGGTTATACCATGTACTTTTTGATATCAGTATTTAGTAGCAGAGATTTTTTCTTTCAGTTTGTCTCTCTAAAATCTTTCTGTCAGTTTTATATCTCTTAGTTTTATAACGAAGAGTACATTTTACATACATTTCACTTGATAAGTGTAGAAATTTGTAGTAGGAATATAACGCTTGTGCTAATAACATTTTACATACATTTCACTTGATAAGTGTAGAAATGTGTAGTAGGAATATAACGCTTGTGCTAATAATGTGTTATAAAACTAAGAGATATAAAACAGATAGAAAGACTTTAGAGAGAAACTGAGAGAGAGAAGTTTCTGATATTAAATAGTGATATCAAAAGTACATCAAATGAAATATAAAATATTTATATTTATAATGAACTTGAAGTTACTTTGTATTACTATACATTTACGCGTTCTCACGCGTTGCATTGCTCGTATGTAAGAAAAAAGGTGTACAACTAGAGGCGAAAGGCCATGGGGAGATACCGTCTGTGATCCGTGGATCTCCATCATTTTTGACTTTTACAACACTTCCCTTTGGATGTCTACCTCTTATGATGCCTTTTAGGAAAAACCTAGTAGGATAAAAATCATAAAAAATAAAAAAGAGTACATCCTTATTATATACATGCTTTATGTTGGCTCGTTAAAAACCTTATCAAGAAAACTCAGTGGGATAAAACTATAATAAAAGAAAACAGTACACTCACCTAAAACTCCTCCTTAAGTTGATATGTACAGGCATTCTTTATAAATCTCACAAAAACGATCTTGATACTGTGGATATGCTTTTTGAACATTGTAGTGGGAAGTGCATTTGCGAAAAGATCTGTTGCATTGTCATCTAATCGAATGTATTGAATATCAATATTATTGTTCTTTTTGAGCTCTTGGGAGTATGGGAAGAACTTTGGAGTAGATCAAGTGATATTACAACAGATCTTTTCACAAAGACACTTCCCACTACAACGTTCATCAGGATGCATCATACATGTCAACTTGAGGGTGAGTGATTGTACTCTTTTTTTCTTATTATGGTTTTATCCTACTGGGTTTCTTTATAAGGTTTTTAATGAGATGACATAAAATACGTATATAATAATGATAGCTGATGATGGCAATTCACCTTTTCTCTAACAGACGAGCGGCGCAATGCATAATAATACGTAAATGTATAGTAATGCACAATAATTTTAAATTGCATTATAAATATAGACATTTTGCATTTTATTCGATGCATTTTTTGACATTAGCATTTAATATTAGAGATTTATTCTCTCTCATTTTATCTCTCTAAAATATTTCTGTCAGTTTTATCTCTCTTAGTTTTATAATACAAATCATTTTATAGTTTGTATTTTTTATGGTGAAATTCGTCTCAATTGCATTACCTTGCCTAGGCGGCATTAATTAATAAGTTGACGTTAGATATATTCATGGCACAACACGTGCTTTCAGCTTCAACAATATTGCAAATTGTTGGTTAAATCCTTGTGATTACGACAAGACTTTTAATTAAGTGTATTTATTATTTATCCAATACAATACCTATAATTAGACAGGTTAGTTCATATTCTACTCAACGACAAGCAGTTATATATATATATATATATATATATATATATATACACTTTTTTTCCAAAAAAGAAAAAAATAGAGAAAATAAAAGAGAAGATATTCATGTAAACCTCATGAGTTGGGCATGAAAGAGACAAATTTCAAGAGTAGTTCAGCTCAACGTAACCGATGTCGTGTGGTTATTGAGCTTTTATTAACATTTATGCGATTACGTACTCAAACTCTCACAAAGTTTCTCAATATTATTATATGTAAACAAGAGAAAGTAAAGCCTTGTATCAGGAAAGGGTGGCAATTCGTGTTAAGTGTCGTGTTCGTATCGTGTTTTGGTTGTTTTTTTTTTAAATTTGTAGTCAACTCAAACACGACTCGTGACACGTAATTTTTTAGAAACCACAACACAAACACGACACGGCACGAAAATGACCCATAACACGAAATTGACCTGTGAATATGAAATTAACATGAAAATTGTATACTCTTATTTAGTTTTTTACATATTAAAAATAACTTAAAATTCATAACACATTAGAATACAATAACATAATTGACATGTGTTTTTCGTGTCAATTTCAAGTCGACTAAATTTTGACCCGAATCTCTGTTTTCTCAACCCTAACCTGTGAAATTCATGTCGTTTTCGAATGGTATTGTCGTGTCGCGCCCTAAAAAAGAGTAAATCTTTGCTTAGTCCTATCCTCTTCCTTTTATACCAATCTTCTGTTGATAATTGTCCAGCGTGGTCTGTATTCTACTTGGGGTGTTTCAAACATTTTGGGATCGTAATTGAGTCTTCCGTTGTAAAGGTTACGAGACAAAAGTTAAACTCTTCCTCGTGACTCAAAACAAAGTTAAAGAAGGACTGCATTGTTTAGTGAGCAATCTTATTGACATGTCGTTGTAGGACATGCGATAAATCTATTTTCTGCATGGTAGTCCACTCCTTTGTAGCAGGCCATTTTTTTCCTCCCCATTTAGAATTCCTAAGCACTCCCTTTTAGTGTTAAAAGAATTCATAATCAAGAGAGATTAGAAGGAGAATTAGTGAGCTAAAAATATTCAACTCGTGTACACACACTAGTTGATTCAAAGAGAGTAAAAAAGTAAGGATGATCAATTGGCGTTGCAACTCTTTGTTCTTACTTAGGTTTGTTTGCTTCGCGGATTCAAATTTTGTGGGTTTGAACCTTTGGGTTTAAACATATATGCGAGTTTTCTATTGTTTAAACTGACGTTTAGTAGTGTAAGGTCTATACAGAGAATAAAATTTGAACTAGTATTTTGTTACATTATTAGTATTTGGTTACATTATTAGAACTATGGGTTTTGAAAAATGTAAGTGAAAATGGTTGGGTGGGAACCTCTGAGTTAGGTTTGTGAACAAGATTTTTGGTTGGAACCCAAAAAACTTTACGTGGGGGCCATAAAACATTTAAATTTTGGGTTGAAGTGAACCCAAAATCAAAAATCAATATGAAACTAAACAAGGATTTAGACTATGTTTTGGGTTCAAACTTATAAGAAACCCTCCAACTAAAGGAGGACTTAGTTATTTTATCAATAGGTATGGATAAAGGACATGCGCTCAAATTAACATCAGTTGGGCAATGAGATAGAAAAAAATAGGACACAGTTTTGGCCGGTTTGTTCCAACATTAATCACTAGCTAACTAGATTAGGGATGAGGCCTCGTTTATTTCATCAAATCGAGTTTTTAATTCCAATTTTGCTATAGTTAAAAGTTCTCATACAAAATCATATCTAAATTTTTTTTATTACAGTTAAAAACTCTTATATAAAATTATATCTCAGCTCGAATTAAAAACTCAAATTAGCAAACTAAACGAGGCCTGAGTTGGTAATACATTTGGTTTGGCACCTACTGTCGGATTTCGTCTTTCCAATTACTTGATTAATGTTGAACATATTTTATTCCTTTGTTGCGAAAATAATGGATGTGCACATGCATGCATGAGATTTTCATTACAAACGTGCACGGAATGCTCATTTACGCAACAATATTTCACACCCATTTTTACACATTTTTCATTCCACGAATAAGTGAAAATTATAAATATTTCTACTTTAATAAAATTTCTCCTAGTTAGCTCGAAAGTTATTAATTCTTATGGGACCATCTCCAATACAAATATTAATGTCAATACTATATTTACTATTACAAAGTGTGAAAATAACATATATATATATATATATATTTTTATCATTACAAAGTGTGAGAATAACATATTTGATATTCTATTTTGTTTTATGCTCTAATGGATAATGCTATTTCAAATGTCTTATATACCTTTTGTTTTATGATTATCAAATTTTGGAACTTGTAAAAGTAGATTTTTAATATTAAAATAATTTTAAAAGAACAATGTTGCTATGATTAAATAAAAAAGTTTAACATATCAACCCATAAGAATTAATACTAAATACCAAGTATAGTATTTATCAAATTTAGCATAAAAATAACATTGTATTAAAGTTTATTGGAAGTAAATAAAATTTATTTAACAAATTTAATAGTTCAAGTAAAAACTAAAACATTGTGTTTATGCTAAAAATAGCAGGCATCCGTGCAAAATCCACCAGCCAAATAAGAGCAATAATAAAAAGAAAAATAGTAGAAAATAGGCTAAAAAAGTTTAAAAAAGTATCAATTTTTAGTTAATCCACCAGCCCAAATAAGATAGTTCATAACCAATAATTAAAAACTTGTCAAGTTATGGTTTATAGCCAGATAAATTATGGACAAAAACCGTAATTATGGAAAAAGTCAAGTATGATAATGACCATAATAACATATAACAATTAAATTGTCTAAACTATTGACCTATTAATTTTAATTCATCTTAGTCTTAGCCTATTTTTTTTTTTTTTTTTTTTTTTTTTTTTTTTTTTTTTTTTTTTTGACGGAGGAATTGTTAGCATTGATAACCAAGACATCAAAGTTCTTGTAATTCAACATTTTTTTTTTTGGTAATTTTTACTATTTATTGAAAATGTTAATTTAAATTTATTCACGAGAAGATTGCATGGTTTCATATAGAGCAAATATATATAAAGAAAATTCTACCAAAAATATAATAAAAAGACAAAGCTCAATGTTAATTTTAATTAGCAGAATATAATGCGAGTATATTACTAGTTCAAGTATAACAATTAAATGCCCAGTAAATTAGAATTTGATAATTATTAGAACACGGTAGTGTTATATATATATATATATATATATATATATATTTGCAATAGTTGGAGCGTGATAATTTAACAAATATTAGAAACAAACCTTTAAATGATGTTTCACTTGTAGTGTAGTATTAATACTCGTAGCTATTTTGGCTTTCAACATATTAGAAATACCTAAAAAGAAGCATTGGTGTGGGTTCCAAACGGCCAGTTATATGGCTTCATCATATCGATATAGAATTATTCAATGACTAAGGTCAAACAAAGTCTAGTAGACAAATATGATATTGATACAAATTATACCGTTCACGTGGATCTTATTTTGTTCAATTAGTATGTTAGACTTGAGTTTGACCAATGTTTTTACGTTGAAATTGACCAATAAGTTTCCAACAAAAACCTTATTAGGTCAAATAACGCATTTTTTCCCCAAATTTATAATAAATAAGGAAATAGTAAAAAATATGCCAATATGAAAAGTTTAAGAAAGTATATAGGTCAATTTTTAGTTATAGAAATTAATAGGCCATAACTTGTCAAGTTATGGTTCATAACTAGATAAGTTATGGATAAACTTGTTAAGTTATGGTTCATAGCCAGATAAGTTATGGACAAAAACCGTGAATTATAGACAATAACTTGTCAAGTTATGGTTCATAACCAGAAAGTTATGGGCGAAAATAGTAATTTGGCCTATTTATTAACTTATGTAAACTATTAGCCTATTAATTTTAATTCATCTCAAATCTTGACTTATTTATTTCTTTCTCTCAAAATGTGAAACAATCGACTCCTATCTTTTCTTTTCTTTTTTAACTATTTCTTTACAAATATCTTAAATTTTGTTAAATTAGGAAAATAACAGTTTTTTTTTTTAAATGATCAATTAGATTGACTGATTGATTTGGCGATCAATTGTGATTGACCGATATAGTATGTGTTTAATAAACATGAGTAAATAATTTTCGGTCATTGATTGATTTATATTTTTTTTTTCTTAAAACGAGTTATGACATTTTTACTAGGTAGCCAAAACCTAAAGTAAACTTTCTTAAAAAAAAAAAAAAAAAAAAAAACTAAACTAATTTGTAATATAATTTCCAATGTAAGCTTTTTGATAATTTCTCTGAAAAAAAAAAAAAAAACTAACGTAGTGCGCATTTGGTTAAAGTGATCCAGCAATTTTGTACCCAAAATAGTAGTTGCGAAAGTGTTTGATAAGTTCTCTTTATGCATAATTGCATATTTTGAGCGTCGCAAAGCTGTTTTCAGCATTCTGAAACCAATTTGGACTGTGATTTTGGTTCAAAAAGTCAGTTTCATAATGCAACCGACTAATAATCTAATTTTCTTATTGTACACATCTTAGATACATTTCTAATTTTTATTCTCTTTAATTTCAAATCCATGATCAACTACATTGGTTCATAGATTCAAATCATGTGATTTAAACCATTTTCGATTTACGTGTATTTTTTGTGAGAGAAAATACTGTAGCGATCATGAATCATGATTCGAATCAGGGATTCGAATCTAAGAACCAAACGATTTCTACTACAAATTCAAACTATGTATTTCTCAAACTTTCCATTAAAAATAAATAAATAAATAAATAAAATTCAAACCACCTGTTTACTAAACAGACGAGTAAGCTTTCTGTGGGGAAAGGGCGCAAAACTGGTGGATATATATATATATATATATATATACACGCAGCATGATTCAAATTTAAAATTTAAGTTTTATTATAATAAAAAATTCTAAAAAAGAGTCACATTTAATTTTTTTGTTACAATAAAAAGTTCTCACATAAAGTTAAATCTCAACTCAAATCAGCAAACTAAATGTGCGCATAATTGTCTTCGACGTGTTTCCTATTATGATAAATGATCACTCTCTCTCGATAAATTACATTAAATTATAATCAACATTAAGTCTCTCTGTTTCAATTTCGTGTTGAACTTTCCATGGTTGGTTAATTGCTATGGTCGCTGTCACTGCAATGAAAGCATGCACCGGCACTCCGGGACCCTAATGTCTTTCATTCAAATAATAAGGCTAACATTAATTATAACAAGTCTCAATATATAAATATATATACATATATCAATTTATATTTATATATATGACTAAAACTATTTAGCTATGTATTGTATGGACAAATAATGCATGGAGACCCCTTTCAATGGCCTTTGGACTCAACTGCCCTAATTATTATGGTTGATGTGTTCGTTTACGTGGTTGTTTCATGTTCGTGGAACCTACGAAGAGTTTCCTAATGTACATAGATGTGTGCTCATACTATAAACATAATGGCCATGTTCATTTCACCGATTTAAGTTTAAAATTTAAGTTTTGTTACAGTAAAAAGTTTTCAGAAACAGTAACATCTAACTTTTTTAGTACAATAAAAAATTTCCTATAAAATCACAACTCAACTCGAATTAAAAATTCAAATTAACGAACTAAACGAGTCTAAAGTTCATTTTTTAGGTCACATTTTGCCTGAACTCTTAAGTCAATGAAATTTATCTACTCTTTCTGTCAAAAAATAAAAAATAATAAAAAAAAACTACTCTAAAATATTAACTAGTAGCATTGTATTTTTTTATATCCTAGTACTTGAAAGTTCCCATGGTTAGTCAGTGTTCAGAGCCACGTATAAGTAAGTGGGAAAGTACAACTTTTTACTTCTAATTAACATGATTTTAAGACTTTTATTTGTTCTTCAGGTGGAGGTCTCCCTAATGTAACACGTAATTATAAAAATATAACATAATAATTATTGAATGCAATATCGACATTGGAAAGAAGTAACACTAAAAAAAACTAAGTATTTCTCTCTAATATCCATGTTATGTTCAATAATTCTCATGTTCCGTTTTCATAAGTACATATTATGCTAGAGGACGGAAGAAAAAACCTACGATTTTAACTCTTTAGTTCCTATTCATATGAGCATATTCTTGTTATTTTCTTTTCATTTCTTTTTTTTTTTTAATATATGAGAGCATATTTTATTTTATGTTACCTGGACGATTTACAAGGAACAAGAACAAATCTATATCTATCTACATAATTTATCCATCACCATCAGTGACCTTAATTATATATAAGTGATACTGTATTTTCGTGTGATAGTCTTTTTTTTTTAGCACGATTCTTCATATTTTTTCATCCATCTTACTTTCTAGAAGTTTCTCAACTTTCACTCCTAAACACAACAACAGGAAGAGGGCATTTATGGCAATATTTCATAAGTTGTGTTTATCATTTCTTGATAGAACATGTTTTGGTGTGTAATACGCGTCCGGATTAATAAAGTTTGGTGCCCCAAATATGTAATAATTAATGTTTTATTGAAATTAGGCAGAAAATTTGGAATTAATTTAGGCAGAAATCTATATCATAATTAAGTCCTTAAGATAATAATTTTGAGGGACAATATGATAATCATGAGTAAGCAACGTCAATCTACATCTAACGATACATGCAAGTACTAGTGAAGATTTGATTAGATAATAGTTTTTTTTTTTTTTTTTTTTTTAAATTTCTTGAAATCATGTAGAGCGCGAAAAATAACCCACAAAAGTGTCCTCACAGATACATACATACATATATATATATATATATATGTATGTATATGTATGGACCACTTGTCTTCTGGTGCTTGTCGTTGGAACTTCGTCATACATCATATGTCTCAAGATAACATTTTCCCGCACCTTCCTATGCAATTGCCATGCGTGCTTTCTTGATTTGATTTGCGTTTGAAACCATGACCGAATATTTTTCCTGACAACTACCCCCACAAACTTCAATGTTTTAAGCTGGTCTATCAAAATTTGTTAATATTAGAATCAAGGATTTACATGCTTGTTAGTAGGAATGTACGTATTGTGTTCGTGTTGTGTTTTATTTTTTTTAAAATTATATTATGTGATTTTTATGTCGTTTTTTTAGTTATGTTGTCGTATTTTGACCTATATTATCAGTCCTACTCGTTGTTTTTCTTTATTTTTTTTTTTTTTTTTTTTTTTAGCAAACTCTGCAGCTAACTGGTTGGTTCGGTTTGCTATTTCTCACCCTCGTGACTTTGGTCTGAAATTTGTCTGAAGTTTAATGAAAGTCATTCCATTAAAAAATGTCGCATGAACTATATATGCGGGCTATAAAATTGATATTTTGAAAGAATGTTCTCTCAATGTAATACTTAATACCACGTTGTTGAGCTATGTGATTACGGTTCTAAGGATGCAAATTTCCATATTATTAGGTCACTGCTTGCACAAAATAGAGGACAAATTCTGACGTAGATCAAGGCACCCATCATTTTCACTGAACAATTCTACATAACCACACAACCAACTGATCTGAATCTAGCGGCTCTTATAAGCCGTTCGTAAAGTTGGCCCCACACAGAAATCGTGGGGGTAACCTTCCCTGCCGTCCGATTGGTCTTCGATCCTTGAATTGACAAATGAAAACCAGTGGTTGAAGACGATTCAACCGACAAACAACCTAGGTATGATGGGGCACCTCACTTTATAAAATTTTCTAATATACAAGGGAAATGTAAGAAGCTCATGGCCGTGTTTAAAATTAATCCCGTTTTTATTTTTCACGTTTTTTTTAAAATGAAAACGTTTCTAAAATGGTGTTTAGCGCAATAAAGACAAAAAAATGGAAATGAAAATGATTTTTTTAAATTAGTGTAAAATGAGAGAGAATGACTTTTAGTTGTTTTTCATTTTTTATTTTCGTTTTCTCCTCTTTCAAGCAGATAAAGAGAAATAGAGACATTAATGGGTTTTTTACACTGAAAATAATCTCTTGATAAAACTACCAAACGTATTTTTAAAAATAATTTCTGTCTGAGATTGAAAACGTTTTCATTTTTCTTTTCATATAAAAAATAAAATTATTTTAAAACGAGTTCTAAACATTTCCTACATATGTCAAATAAATATATATATATATATATAGAATTGTTAATGGCCAACGTTAATAGAATATACTACAAAAGAATTATCTTATATATATATATATATATATTTTTTTTTTTTTTTTTGGGGCTGAAGACTTGTAATTTTCTTGAACGCGTTTAGATCAGCAGACAAGGCTACAGGGGAGAAGCATACATGACAAAATTATTTTTGGAACCAGGGAATAGAGATGTCGATTTTCAATGGTGTGTGCAGTTGCCTTGTTTTCCTTTCCTTAGAAAACTGTGCCACCAACTTTGGCCACGTTCTTAATTAGTTGCTACTTTTTTAACTTTTCTTTACGTTAGAATTCCACATTTTGCACGCTTATTTTTACCGCCGGAAAATCCAACTCTCAACTAGATTAAACGCTACTATTTCCTTTTTAGTAAAATATTAAGGTCTCGTTCATTTCACTGATTTAAATTTTTAATTTTAGATTTTTATAATAAAAAATTTTCAGAAAATATCACATCTAATTTTTTTTACTATAATAAAAAACTCTAAAAAAATATCACATCTCAACTCGAATTGAAAACTCGAATCTATAAAATGAATGAGACCCAAATATATATATATATATATGTATATATATATATATATCAAATACTACTTCTTTTAGAGAATAATTGGTATCATTCTGTCCCGTTCTCTATTATAACTTTAGAAATTTTAAAATTTACTAGTGAAATTTAAAGGACCCGATTCAATTGTACTAAAAAAATAGACCTAATTTTTACTTATTTCATCACAAATCCTAACACCGCACAACATATTGGTTGGACACAATACCTAAAGTGGATTTGTGGATTCGTGCCATAATTTGAATTATAGTTCGTGATTCATTATATTATTTTTTCTCATAAAAAATACACGTAAATCGAGAATAATTCTAAATTATGATTCTGAAATCATAAACTAAACATACACTAAACGATTCTAAAAGTCAAAGAATAAAAGATATTCTTACTGTTACACTTACTAGACGGTAATATACTATCCAACACTACTTGCTTTTGGCATGATGGTAAAAAGTAAACCAAGACCAAAACTTATACATGTGGTCGTCGTCAAGAAAAAAGAAATAAATAAAAAAAAAAAAACCACAAAACAAGAGATTGGCCAAATATTTCAGAGCCCCCACCACCTGTTTTTTCTATTTAAAGTCTTATCAGAAAAGCATCAATCAATGCAAGTGCCATGAAGGCCTGTTTTACCACACACATTTAATTTCCTCTCTCTCTCTCTCTCTCTCTCTCTCTCTCTCTTCTAGATCTCTATTCCTCTCTCTCCCTCATTCTCTGCAATAGTATTCTTAGATTATTCTTTGAAATACTGAAATATCGTGACCTTTTACCAATTGATATTCTTAGAAATGGAATATTTGAACTTCAAGAATACTCCACACAATAGAACTCAACAAACATCATCATCAACAGGCTCTAACATGAATCAGAGTAATAGTATCAGTAGTAATAACGGGCAGTTTTCTGATAGCTCGCTGCAGAAGCGTGAAGATCAAGAAAAAAGTGATGACATAATCACGTCATCGCCGCCATTGAATTTGAGGAATCTCTCCAAGCTGATTCTTCCACCGTTGGGTGATTCCAGCTCCAATCAAAGTCAAATTCAGTCAAAAGGATGGATCATCTCCCCTATGGTTTCCAGATACAGGTATACAACTACAATACACACACACACACACACACACACACACACACACACACACACACACAATATACATAGCCATATGCGCCCGTCGTTGATACGAAATTAGAAATGTAAGAAGCGAGAATCTTGTTCATTTTACAGATTCGAGTTTTCAGTTTTACGTTTTTACAGTAAAAAGTTTTCAAAAAATATTATATCTAACTTTTTTTTGCTACAATTAAAGCTCTCAAAAAATGTCACATCTTAACTTCGAATTGAAAACTCGAATCTACAAAACGAAAGAGACCTTAATTAACCGTATTGATTTCAAAAGCTGTATATTTTGTGGTAACTGTGTTTGATTATTGTCCAACACAGTTACACACGCATGCATATACAAGAGTGTGCACATAAATAGATCACACACATGTGATATAATATTTAAAAAAAATGCTCAATCTGGTTCGTATTTCTTAAATCATTTATATATATATATATATATATATATATAAAATATGGCATTTTGAAACTTTTGTGCACTACTATGGTTTTTTTTTTTGGTTTTTTTTTTTAACCTATGTATTAGGTTCTCGTATATCGCATGTTTAGGTACATGCCAAATTAATATATTGGTTTTGTTGGTATATAATTTTTGTCTTCAATAATTGGTTTACACTTGGTTTTTTGATTTTTCGATGGAAAGGTTTGTACTTAGTTATATACTGATAAGTGTATATTAATCGTATATCGTCAGGTATTAATGTTTATACTCTATAAAAAGGAGTAAATATGTAAATATGTGAACAATTGGAGAAAATATAACTGAAATACATGGTAAAAGTGACAAAATGAGTGGTGAGGTTAATTGTTTATTAGGAAATAATCCCACTTAATAATTTTATTATATTCTATCAGCTGATTTGAGAATTAAGAAAGGATTAATATAGTAGGAAACAAAATTTTTGACGAATCTAAAAATTTCCACCAGTACGGACAATTCCAATCATTGAGTTCAAATTTTTTTTTCTTCCGAACTCTCTGGCACCTTGGAAAAGAAAAAGAAATAAATAAATAAATAGCAGCTTTCAGCAGCTTACATAAAGACAAATATTAATGCTTGCTTGACTACATTATTATATACGAAAAAATCACAATTATATTGTTTATATATATATATATTTTTTAAAAATTATTGTGGAGATTATTAATTAATTGGGGTCAGGTGTTGGGAGACATTTATGGTGCTATTGGTGGCATATTCAGCGTGGATGTACCCAATTGAGGTTTCATTTCTAAACTCATATCCAAAGAAACCACTGTACATTGCCGACAGCGTTGTGGATTTGTTCTTCGCCATCGACATTGTTTTGACATTTTTTGTCGCTTATATTGATTCCACCACTCAGTTACTCGTTCGTGACTTTAAAAAGATTGCGCTCAGGTAATTTTTATTAATTTCTCTTAATTAAGTTTAAGAACACAAACTATTTGTGTGTGTATCTATATATATATATATATATATATATCGCATAATGGATTCTGAATTTTTAATTTTATAAAATTATATCTTAAACTACAAAATCAGTAGCCATTGATGTCCGATAATAAAGGATTATTATCAAATTAACGGTTTAAAACACGACATGGATAAAGATTGTCATTGTTCACGTGTAAATTTGTATTTTGACTTTATAAAACATTTATAAAGAATTTTGTAAACGTTTTATTAACTACTTCGCCGTCATGTTTTATTATTCTCTTATACAGTGAAAGTGAAAGAGAGAATATTTAAAAGATACTCCTTTTTCAGAGTAAAAAAGAGAGAGAAAAAAAAAAGAAAAAACAATCATGCTTAGTTGAATGTTACACGTATCCATATCACAAATGCATTATTGAAATAGAGAATTTTTCTTCTATAATATTCTGTTTACCTTTGTCGGTTGCTGCCGTGGATTTTAAGTATATTCTTTGGGTGGATGTGATACAGAGAAAAAGACACTGCTTTCATACAATTTTAAGTATATTCGAGTTTAGAATTTGAGTTTTACTATAGTAAAAAGTTCTCAGAAATAGTCGCATTTAATTTTTTTGCTACTAGTAAAAAACTCTCACATAAAATCATATCTCAAATCGAATTAAAAACTCAAATCAGCGAACTAAACGGGCTATAATCCAAAGGATCGATTCAATTATTGTTGTAATTAACGAGTTTCGTTGTTGTAAAGTGTACAGAAAATAACCTGGCCAATATACTAGAAATCTACCCTTCCTTTAGTGATGGACAATTATTTATAAAGAGAATGCTAAATATTACTTGTGGTTAAACCAATGCACCCCACCACCAAAAAAGAAAAAGAAAAAGAACAAAAAAGCCAAAAAAAAAAAAAAAAAAAGGAAATCTTTATGGGGTCTTGTCTTATTTTATAGTGGGGAATTTATAATGGGAATAATAGTGACGTTTATTGATTTATATTGATGTGATGTTTTGGTAGGTATTTATCAACATGGTTCCTAATGGATGTGGCATCAACCATCCCATTTGAGGCACTCTACTACTTGTTCACTGGCAATAGGAAAATCCCACTCTCTTGTTACCTCTTGGGAATGCTTAGGTTTTGGAGACTTAGACGTGTCAAACAATTCTTCACCAGGTTAACTGACCTTTTTATTTTTTGTCAATTCATTTTCCAAATGATAATTTTTTATCTTATAGACCCAAAAAAAAAAAAAGAGAAATAAAAAGTAACATATCTTATTTCTCACTTTGTATAGGCTTGAGAAGGACATCAGGTTCAACTACTTTTGGACCAGATGTGCCAGGCTTTTATTTGTGAGTTCAATTTTCTCTAACCTATAATCTTTCCATTTCATAGAAAATTTAGTCATCATACATTAGGGACAACAAAAAAATAAATAAATAAATAAAGGCCAAAATGTTCATCAAATTCTAATAATATTTGTGTATGCAGGTGACACTGTTGTTAGTACATTGTGCCGGATGCCTTTACTATCTGCTAGCAGATTTGTATCCGCATAAAGGACAGACATGGATTGGAACTGCAATTCCTAATTTCCGGGAGACTAGCCTTTGGATTCGTTACATTTCAGCCTTGTATTGGTCCGTCACCACCATGACAACAGTCGGTTATGGCGATCTCCACGCGGTCAACACTGTGGAAATGATCTTCATCATATTCTTCATGCTCTTCAATCTTGGCTTCACTGCCTACATCATTGGCAACATGACGAACTTGGTCGTTGAAGGAACCCGCAGGACTATGGAATTTGTAAGTGTTTTTCTACAAATTTGCATATAGTTTTGGAGTAGCGACATATGCTTGGAACTTGAGATGAAAAATGTTTGGCCTTGTTTTTTTCTTTATGGTTTGAAGAGGAACAGCATCGAATCAGCGTCGAATTTCGTATCCCGGAATCGGTTGCCTGCGAGGTTAAAAGACCAAATATTGGCTTACATGTGCTTAAGATTCAAGGCTGAGAGTTTGAATCAGCAGCATCTGCTTGAACAGCTACCGAAATCGATTTGCAAGAGCATATGTCAGCACTTGTTCTTGCCAACTGTAGGGAAGGTTTATCTTTTCAAGGGTGTTTCCAAGGAAATACTTTTGCACTTGGTAGGCTACTTTACCTTTTTTTTTTTTTTTTTTTTTTTTTTGAAATGGCAAAAACAATTATGCATACATTGAACATAGAATTCATCTATTTATTTTCCCGGAAGTATTTCTTCCATTTCAAGTTCATCTAGTGAAGAAGCAACTACAATTCAAATATCAAGAATACAGAATTATTAGATTCGCTTGAAGTCAATTTAGCTAGACTAGTGACTGGATAGCCGAATTACCGATTAATCTGCAGGTTGCGAAAATGAAGGCAGAGTACATACCACCTAGAGAAGAAGTTGTAATGCAGACTGAAGCGCCAGATGATGTCTACATTATTGTTTCTGGAGAAGTGGAAATAATTGATTGTGAAATGGATAAAGAGCTTGCAGTTGGGACTCTACAGTCAGGCCACATCTTTGGAGAAGTTGGAGCTCTTTGCTGCAGGCCACAAGGATTTACTTACCGAACCAAGACTCTTTCGCAGCTTCTGAGACTTAAAACCACCGATCTAATCGAAGCGATGCAGGCCAGAAAAGAAGATAACCTACAAATTCTCAAGAACTTCCTTCAGGTGATTCTTTTACTCTTTTAGTTTTTTGAAGAGCAAGTGGATTTAAAAACATGTGGCTCATGCTATGTTGCCTTGCGCGCAGTATCACAAAAAGCTTCAGGATCTTAAAATCGGAGCATTGCTGGTTGAGGGCGGGGAAGAAGAGGGCGATCCCGACATGGCAGGTAATTTGTTGACCGTTGCCCGCACAGGAAATGACGGGCTTCTGGATGAGCTTCTCAAGGCAAAGCTTGATCCAGACATTGGAGACTCAAAAGGAAGGACTCCTCTGGTAAGTGTATATGTTTCTTCTACTCAAATTCTATTGTAGTTTCAAACATAATTAAATGAAATCCAAAATTCTAAAAGAAGTTGTGAAAATTAGTTAAAATTGATTTTAAATTAGAGCCTATTAAACTGAACTAATTCAGAAAAATCATTCCACTAGGTATTTACCTCTATTATAATGGCTTCATACTTGTAGGAAACTCGTGATTTCTTTAGTATTTGGTGATCTTGAGTTATTAATGCAAAACTTAATAACTAAGTATGCAAATTTGTTCATCTCAAAATGCATACTCTCTAATGGTGCAACAAGATATAATTATATGTTTGTGTTAAATTTTTCTTCTTTTAATAAACCAGCACATAGCAGCATCTGAAGGTCATGAAGAATGTGTATTGGCGCTCCTCAAGCATTCTTGCAATGTACACTTAAAAGGTCATTATTTCTTCTTTTGTGCCACAGTCTCTCTCACTTAAATTGTTTTAGTTTGTCAGCTTGTTGCGTCCAAAGTATGAAATGTATCTACTTTGAGATATCTTCATCTTAACATTACCATGCTATTTTACATGGCAGATATGAATGGCAACACAGCATTATGGGAAGCTATTGCATCAAAGCACCATACCATATTCAATATGCTTTACCACTTTGCTGTCCTTTCGGATCCATACATCGCCGGGGAACTTCTATGCACCGCTGCGAAAAGAAACGATGTCACAGTGATGAAGGAGCTCTTGAAATATGGATTAAACGTAGACTCGAAGAACCACCACGGGTTGACACCAGTACAAGTAGCCATGGCAGATAACAATGTGGACATGGTGAACTTGCTTGTGATGAACGGAGCGGAGGTTGTCAACGCGAACACATACGAGTTTCCTTCTACGACTCTGAATGAAATGCTGGAAAAGAGAGAGGTTGGATACCGGATTAACGTGCCTGAAACTGCGCCAAATGAAGTGCTTTCGATGCAAAGGGAAGCAGAGAAGAGAAAATCTGATGGAGTAAATTGTCCTAGAGTGAGTATATATAGAGGTCATCCAATGGAGAGGAAAGAGACCTGTTGCAAGGAACCTGGGAAGCTAATTAGGTTGCCAAGTTCATTAGAAGATCTCATAAAAGTTGCAGGTGACTTTTTCTTCTTCTTTTTTCCCCCCTCAATGCGTTTATGATAAATTATTTCCAACTTTCTTCATCCAAAACCATTCTGAGGAAAGTATACCTAATAACATGTGAAAGTAAACTGTCCTTATTTCTTGGCAAAATAAGAGAAAAGAAAAGTGTAGGCATTTATAGCATATTCATGCTGTTTTAACAAAATAAACATCTATGGCCAAAATTTGAACATAAATTTTTTTTTTTTTTTTTTTTAGAGAAAACAGTGTTCCTTTTGTTTGAATCATAATTCAACCAGTCAAACAAAAGAACACTATTTTTAGTTTTTAACACATGAATTTTTCACCATTGGATTTTGTTGGAAGCTCCTTTGATCATTTTTCAAACAAAATTGCAAAAGAAACAAAAAAAAAGAATTTTTTTTTGTTATATACATGTCAACATGTTCTAACTCTTCTACTAATTGATTTCTTGTTATTTTCCAATCCCTTAATTGAAGAAAACTAGAAAGTAAGGTGCCCTTAGTGGACTTACAGGCTTAATTAATTAATCAAACAACAAACTGGAAAATACAAGTTTTTATCTTTTTTTGCTCATAGAAACAACATAACTTGTATTTTTCAGTTATTATTTTGAAAGTTTTTTTTTTTTTTTTGATAATTGGGAGAGCATTTCTTTTGATTTTCAGATTTATAACTTGATTTTTTTTGTTTGTGTGGTTTTTGTTACTTCAAACAGGCGAAAAGTTTCGGTTGAATTGCAGAGAAATAATTGTAACGAACGAGGACGGTGCAGAAATTGATTCGATTGAAGTGATTAGAGATAATGATAAGCTTTTCATTGTGGAAAATAACACAGATTAATAATTAATTCATTGACCATTAAGGTCAAGTCTTGGAATTTAATGTGATCGATAGAGAAGTTAACATTCACTAAAGTAACAATTTCGCTTGTAATGTTAGCTCCTCGTGTGGATCTACTTTCAAATTTTGAACTGTAAATGTCACACAATCAATTGAAATGTATTAATATAAAGTTTCTTATTGCCTAACTTCTTTGAAGCACTTTGGGCCACATGTTTCTGAGACTTAATTTAGACGACCTTCAAAAGAGCTTTTTTTTTTTTTTTTTTTTTTTTTTTTTTTTTTTAAAAATAACTTCCCCTATTAGAACTTAGAAGGTAGCTTCCTAAAAGTGTTTTTGTTGGACTTGACTCAATTGGGCAGCTATAAGTAAGCTTGTCATTTGACTTAATTAGGATTCTTAATCCGAATTATTGTCTGCATTTTATTATGAGAAGTTATTCAGTGTATCACATCATATTACTTATGTGGTACACCCGTTTAATGTGATTGTATCATCTAGACATTATGTTAACTTTTCACCTTTATTTTTCTCCTTTTTAATAGGTATTTGCATTGATTATTGAGTCAAAAGTACTTATTATACTACTTAATTTTTTTATTTTAATGATTTAACTTAGACAAAATATCTAAATGGTACAATCTTATTAAATGAGTATACCACATAAATAATATGACGTAATACGCTCACTGTATTAAATAATTCCTCTTTTATTATTTGTGATGTTTGTTTTTAGTAATTATGGCAAGACTTTTTTGATTGGTTAACGGGAAATTGGGATGGGTGGCAGATTCTTCACCCAACCAAAAATTTATGGCCGCAGTTTTTGAATTTTTAATAGATGACCAATCATTGAACAAATATTTCTAGGATATCCTAATTTATCCCCTGTTCTTCTTCTTACTATTTCACGGTCTTTCCGACGAGGACAAACATTTAGGGATGTAGATGACACCAGGAGCTGTTAAAGGAGTTGATGACACCGGGAGTTGCAATGATGGAGCTCAGTCACAATCTCCTTCACGAAGACGGCTCAAGATCTCCTTGTCTCCTCAATTGCGAAGTTTATGCTAGTCTTATGACTTGCTCATTTAGAGTAAAACTCAAAAAAAAAAAAAGTTTGAACTCAAATTACAATTTTATTTAAGTTAATGTTCGTTTGTAAAATTTAAATTTGAACTTGAGTTTTAATTTGAGTTTGGGGTTAAAATCTGAATCCAAGTTTCCCGTTCAACTCAAGTTTTTAAACTCAAACTCAAGTTAATGAACAATATTTTTTCTATTCTTAAAAACGTCATAACTTTTTCGTTTTAATTCTCATTGAGATGATTTTTTTTTTCTATATGTTCACAATGAAAAGACGAATAAAATCTCACCCATATATCCTATTAAACTTTTCATCACCATTGAGTTTTTATTAAAATATTATCTAAATACAAATTTAAGTTTTGGCCCACTAAAACACAAACTCCAAATAGATTTTCAATTTAAATCATAACTCTAATATGCACATCTAATCACAAACTCAAGTTCTCAAGTGTGTACAAAGGCGACAGCGACCTGGTAGAAGAGAGGGTTTGATATAAGAACTAGGTGTCTAGGCTATTAGTTATACAAGAAGGCTATTTTTTTGTCTTTCTAAGTGTATTAATAAGAATAACGACCGTTTAACTACTAATAAAAAACTGGTGACATGTTCTTAAATGGGGTCCTTTAAATGGCTCATTTTCCCTCAAATCCCCTGGTTAAATTAAAGTTACCAGGAGTAAGTTCTTTGACCCTTTTTTACTTGCATTGATTAAGCAATCACACATTTTTTCAGGTTCAAAACTTGTATCAAACCTCTCATAGGAGTGGAATTTTACTGCTCCAAAACTTCCAAAATTAAAACCTTATTTTCATAGATTCCTAACTCCTTTTGTAATGTAATTTATTGTGACATAGATAGTCAACATCTCAAGTTAAAGTCGATCGTTGTAGAAGGTGTAATGAACCTTAAGTAGAGAAGTCACTGGATTGTATTCGGAGATCATACTGAAAAGACAATTGTGAGCGTGAAAAGGTGGGTGACAATTGACATAGGCATATTACTGAACTGCTATAAAAATACATTACGCTCTCTTCTTGTTCTTTTATTTTAGTTGGACTTATTTCTATTGTTTATTATATTGATGGTTGCTTCCTTCTTTTATTAGATTATGTCAATTGAGAGAGCATTTTATTATAGAGTGGATACGGTTATAATTTATTATATCATTTGTGGAATTAATCACATAAACTTTCGATAATTATTAAGAAAATTGAAAAGTTTTAAAAACCTATGTCGTCTCTCCTGCTCTCTTTGGTAGTCATTATTAGGCTAAAAACTTCGACTCCATCTTTGTGGTTGTTAATCGATTCTTAAAGATGGTCTACTTTATCCATTATAAGACATCTTGTTCTGCAAGATATACCGACTGCATGGCTCACGTTTGATTACAATGCTTGCTTTCTCAAGCACTTCTGGTGAAGTTTGTTGGAAAAATGGCTTGTTAAGCCATGTTAAAGGCCCATTTTGAGGCCCATATTAGAATGGACCCAATAGGTTTTTGGGACGGGTCTTGATGGGTTTGCGTTCTCCATTATGAGGAGATCAAAAATGAATATTCATACACTCAAAATGGATATTGGGTGAATGAGAAATTGATGTTCTAATTATGTCACTTAGAATGATTAAGGTAGTTGAAAATTGTAAAAATCTCACATTGGCTAGGAATGAAGCATTGGTGGTGTTTATAAAGTAATTGCACTTTGAAGCCTAGGTAAGCACGTATAGCAAAGAGGCTCTCTCAGCCCAAAGGGTGCAAATCACGGTCCCAGCGGGTTAGGGGCCCAATGTGTGCACCTACGGACACGAATGCCGAATCCAAAAATCCACTCTATGTGGGCTTTGTTTTGCAATTTTTATTTTTTGATTCGGCCCAAGACCTTCCACATTCAGCCAAAACTGTTTGACTTGGGGTTAATGAGCTTAATGGTGGTTAAAGGGGGCTTAATGGTACACTTAATCGCCAGTTATGGCATCAGTTTTGCCTTCATAAAAACTTGAACCTACTATGGAATTGTGGCTAGGTTCATCATGCAATTTTGCACCTTTAAGATGCGTGATTAAGCCCCATAATGTCATGCTTTGTAACCTCTTTTTCAAGAGCCTATATAAGCCATGCACCACATGAAGGAGGACAACATTTTTAGAATTCTCTTCTCCTCTCTCTCGGTCTCTCTCCTCTTCTCGAGTTCTTTTGCAAATTTTTTCCCTTTGTAGTGTGTTTTTTGGTGATAGAGAAAATGTGTAGTTCTAGTTCGCTGAGACGGTTCTGATAGTGCGTCGTTTTATTGTTGTTTTCATTGCATTTTGGCCACATCTAACGTTACCTTAAGCACTCACCAGATGGGACGAATTTGTTTTAAAGGAAGCGTAGTTCATGTGCCTCGACATCCTTACTAATTCGTTTTTCAAATTTGGTAGAAAGGTTGAATTTGTGTTGTAACAATTTTGTTATTTTGTTCTTGTAAAAGGTTGTTATATATATTATTCTTCTTTGTATTATCCATACTATTGCTAACAAAGTTTCTAGAAACTTCTTAAACACCAGCTTGAGTTTCAATAGTTTAGCATCCTCAAACTAATGGTGAAACTTCTCAACATATGGTGATCTTTCTTATTGGAATACCGAAGGGAAATTAGCTTGCTCTATCTGCAACACGGATGAGTATTACATGTCAAATGGTCGAAAAACTTGTCATATGAGACATTGTATTTTTCTTTCCAATAATCTCAAATGGCGAAAAAAGAAGAGTATTATTAATGGTATAGAGCGTATGTCATAAATGAAAGGTTTTATGTAGAGAAGAGATGCTTGAGTAATTGGATAAAAATCCAATAGTTGATATTTGCGAAATTACTTGATGGGTTATAGGAAAAAGAAAACATTCTTCTAATTATCTGCATTGGAGAAAAAGAAGTATCTTCGTTTAATTACATTATTGAAAAATTTTAAAAGTTCAACATGATCTTAATTTGATCTATATTGAGAAAAAATATATGTGATAATATATTGGGGACATTAAGGAATATTGAGGGTAAAACAAAAGCCACAGGTGTTGACGTAGATGCTATAGGATAGCATGTGAACTGCATCCTAGTTACAATGATCATAGAGAACTTTTTTTTTTTTAATTCTGACATTTATACATTTTACATTGATAAAAGAAAGTATTGTGTGGCTTTTTGAATTCAATAGAGCACTATAAAACCCTTCCCAGGCGACTTAGAAGCAGTGCGGAGTAAGTAGTGGACTCAAGAATTCCGTAGCTTGAGTGGTTCAAGGGAAAGTGTTGTGCATTCTTCCATCCTTGTTGTACAATGTAAGAATTGTATATTATCGGATTGTAAACTTTGAATATCTAAATTGTAGTTGATATTTGTAAATATTATTTGTATGTGTATGTTTGTATAATATTGTATATCTTATGGGTGAACCTGTCTTATTAAAAAGTGTGAAAGTGCCAATTACTTTCTTGTAATTTAATTTCAGTAAAAAAGTGGGACTTGTTTGAAAATTGCTTTAATATTTTACTTTTAGTTTTGATTATTATATTTTCAAATGTTTAACTACTTTTTTAATTATATTTAATTTCTAAACGACCTTCCACGTCACTAATCTTTATTTTGGGGCGTGACAAGCACTTAGATATACTATAACAAATTGCAGATGACGCCACCATAGGAAAACCCATCGTGTAATGTCTCCGGTAAAAATACGACAGGTAATCCTTTTGTGTTTCAAAAAACTATACCAAAAAATATACGACGTCGTATGAAATATACTTGGTATGACGGCTTTGTACGGCAGTTTCTACTATCGTACAATCCACTAGAAAAAAAAATTGCATTCAAATTTTCATAAAAGTTTAAAAATAGTAATTTGCACTGCTAGCTATCATGTGCTGATATAGTAGCATCAACCTATGATTTTAAAGAAATTCATCTAACACATAATAATATTATTGGTTCCAAATTTAAGAAAAATATAAATTATCTAAAACTCAATTATGTGAGAATATACAGTCTACAATATTGATAAACCCTCTACCAATACCTTATCCTAAACCTTTCCATTATCATGATATGGAAAAAAATATATATTGATAGCAAGTCAAATTAATAAGAAAAAGTTTAAGATCTTACGATGTGGTAGACTAGGATAACTTAAGATGGTTACATTAACTATGTTAGAAAATAATGGCATCGAGTGCGCAGCGGAATTCAAAAAAAAAAATTAATCAACGTCAAAGCCAATCAAAACATGTTCATAATACTACATAACATAAATAAATAAATATATATATATATATTTAAACTTATTGAGTAGCAAAAAGAAAAGTCAAGAAAACCACTCAAATTCAATTAAGACAAGATAGTTAAGAAACTTTTTTTAGTTATTCAGTTAGTTTACTCAAGTAGAGTCAAATATGTAGTAGTTAAGTTTCTAAATGAGGATTAGTTTGTTAGTGTTTATGCCCTTAGGAATAAATGTAACAATATTCTTTGAGACATTTTGACTATTAATAAAGATTTATTTATTTCATATATCTAAGTATTGTCTTTTTTATGTTCATACTACTAAATAAGTTTATATATATATATATATATATATATATATAACTAAAGACATCCCGTAATAACTGAATAAGGATCCAAGCTGTGACTCACAACGATCTACCTTAAATGCAAGATATGAGCATGTTGATGATGCTTGACTTTTTTCTTCTTCTTTTTGCTTTTTTTTTTTTTTTGCTGGCTTCCTTTTGGGTAGTAGTAGGTTTACTAATACAAGGAAAAGAGGTTTGTTATACATACTTATATACGGCTGGCTGTATATGTGTGTGAATTTGCTTTGAGTTTCATTCATTTGAGGATGTTTAATCTCCTTTCTTTCTGCTGATTGTGACAATTCCCTCTTCCTTATCTAGTTTGTTGTAAATGGTTATGTTTGAGATTGAGAGATTTAAGTATAATTCACTGATGATAAGTAATGGCTTGTGCTAGCTTGAAGTTTTAATTTATATGATATTTATATTTGGCTCCCTTCGCTGGCAGATACTCTTGTTCTTTCTTTTCCTATTTCTTTATTTTATGATACCTTGTGCTTGTGAGTTTTTTTTTTTTGGTTATAGCAATCTTGTGTTTTCCTTTGCTCTTTGCTTCCATTATTCTTCGAGAAATGTTGAGTCAACAGCCAACAAACACTCTAACAGCCCCTAGAAAGAATAGTATAGACAATTGATGAAGCTTCTTGCATTATTCTGTTTTTGTGGCCCTAATTTGAGTTTGTTTCTTTGTTGATGAGATGCGATATTTGTCATATGCTTATTGCTTTTTACTTTTTATTTTTGGTTGAACCTATGCCATGGTACTTTCAAGTTTTTAAATTCTTTGTGGTTAGTTTTGCTTGTTTGGAGGTGTGACAAACTAAATGCTATTGAATCATTGGACGCATTTAGAACTCGTTCCAAATTGATTTTATTTTTTGTATGAAAATAAAAAATGAAAAAATTTTCAATCTCAGACAAAAATTATTTTTAAAAATGCGTTTGGTAGTTTTAGCAAGAGATTATTTTCAGTGTAAAAAAAACTATTAATGTCTCTGTTTCTCTACCTCTACTCGAGAGAGGAGAAAACGAAAACAAAAAATGGCTAAAAGTCATTTTTCATTTTTTTCTCATTTTACACTAAATCAAAAAATCATTTTCATTTCCATTTTTTTTGTCGATATTGCACCAAACGTCATTTTGAAAACGTTTTTATTTTTTTCTCGAAAAATGTAAAAAATAAAAACGGGATCAATTCTAACACGGCCATTAGGTCTATATGGATGGCTAGTATGGAAAGTGAAACTATTGACCTTACCAATAATGATGATGCAACTGTTTGGACTCAAAAGCATGAAGAAACTTGCATCGACCTTATGGAGGAAGATCGGTCCTCGCGGGAAATAGGTGTACTGCAACCTTTACAAAACCTGCATCGAAGCGTATTTGAGAAGAATTATGTGCACAATCCAAAAGGAAGCATAGTGAGATGCAAGTGAGGAACAAGTTTAACATGTAAAAACAAAAGCAGGACTTTAAGATGTTGAAAGAGAGAGGTATTGGGTATAAATGCAGTGACTGCACAAGTTACTGCAACTGATGAAGTATGGGAATGACTTTTTCTAGGGTAAATCCTTATTCTTGCTACATTTATTTATGCTATCTTTTAATTAAATTCAGTGGTTTAATTTATGATAGTTTATGTCATGTAGGTTCACAAGTCTGCAGAAAAAATTTAAGAAGGGTTGTCCATTTTATGACAAGTTGTGCACTATTTTTGGATATACTACCACTAAAACAAAAAGGGTTATTAGCGACAATATTTATCGTTACTAAAATTGCAGTATTAACGATGACATGTTATCACCAAAAAGAAAACAAAATTTTTGAACGACTTGTCGTCGCATTCACTATTTGCGACGACATATCGTCGCTAAAATTTGTCAAATTATTCATGACAACATGTCTAAAAGGATGGTGTAAATGATGATGCAATATCCAGTTCGCGTAGGACTAACGAAACTATTGTAGATGGGAGTAGTGCTAAAAGGAAAGACAAGTTGGACTCTATCCCTAACTCTGGGAGTAGGAAGATATCTAATTTCTCATCAGCTTTGGCATCCGCTTCGGAGGCATATAGTGAATCTTCCAATTTTGGAGAAAGATTGATATGTTGGAGAGATCAATTACAACATCTTCCACCCATCAATTACTAAGGGAGAGTGTTAAAACATTGGATGAACTTGAAGGAATTGATGGAGAGGCATATGCGAAAGCAATCAACAAGTTTGAACAAGACGTGTACGGAGGGCATTGTTTCTAGAGATGCCTTAACATAGAAGAAAGGATTTGGTGCTGAATTTGAAATGAACAAATATTGAGTCTCGTTCATTTTACCAATTCGAGTTTTCAGTTCTAAGTTTCTATAGTTAAAAATTCTCAGAAAGTGTCACATCTAACTTTTTCTGCTACAACTAAAAGCTATCAGAAAATGTCACATCTCAGCTTGAATTAAAAACTTGAATCCGTGAAGCGAACGAGGCTATAGATTTAGACATCGATATGATTTTTTTTTTTTTTGGATCATTGTGTTAACATGAAACTTCTATAAAATATTTTTCGGATGACTAATTGACATGGTTTAGTTTTGATTATTACTATAACTTGATTTTATTTGTTACATGAGCATTATAATATTGATTATGGTTACCAATATAAGTTAGCTAGCAGGTTATAACAATGTCTTCAAATGTTGTTTGCTACAAGGAGTATGATATGCTTCTTGATGACTCAGATGATGAGTTTCGTGTAGTACTAATCTTAGTTGCTTGTGAAGAGTACCATAAGTTATATTTGTCCAAACAACCGTGTATAAACTCAAGTTTTGATTCTTTTAGAATGGAAAAAGTTGTCTTCAAGAAATTTTGTGATGTGCTCAAAGAAAAAAAAAAATTGTTGAAGGATTCTAAATTTCTTTCTGTAGAAGAACAAGTTGGAATGTTTTCGTTTGTTGTTGGCAACAATGAACGACATCGTATGGTTGCGGAGCATTTTCAACATTCAACTTCGACCACATCCGAGTATTCATAAATATTATTGTTAAACTTGATGAACAAGTTTTTCTTTTTTCTTCTTAACATTTTTGTTTAAACTTTATCACAATACCTATTTTTTAAGTTAGGAAGAGAAAGCAAAGATGGATTAAGTGAAGCCTGTTGGTCCGCTTTCCACACCGGCCTGTTAATGCCGGCGGTACGATCCAAGTATTGGCTCCAACTTGTCGATCAAATCCTGGCACCAGGCTCGACACGTCAATCCGATCTTGATGTTGATCACATCTTGCTTTTTCTGATCTAGACATTAAGTTCATGTAATATTTTGTTTTCGTTTAAAAAAATATGTAACAATATTATTGTTATTAAACGTGTTTTTTGTTTTTAAAAACAAAATAAAAACAAATGTTAGTTACCAAACATGTTTTTGTTTTAGAAAATGAAAAATATAAACAAGAAAAAGATTTTTGTTTTTCTTTAAAGAAAAGTAAAGTAAAAACATTATCAAATGGGGCCTAAATTAACCAAGTGAGAAATCAATGGAACTAAACACTGGAATTGCAATCTCACTCAATCACTTCACTTGAACATCTACCTTTTCTTTGATTAATTAACCTAATCAATTTGTTAAACAAGAGCACCTAAATTATCCACACATCTCTTCCGCAAGTTGTGAATATACACTCTTCCTAACCAGTTTTCTATATTCCTATGAAAATTGGAATTAACAAGAGTTCATTAAATGCAAGACTCAAGACTGGTTATACATGCCAAAATAGATGTATCCCTAGTCTATTCATACACATGTCACTATATTAAGGGCAAACAAAACCAAAAATTCCTCTTTCAAGCTCATTACGTTTCCTAAATCACTAAATTATTGACCAAATAATTTAGAGCATTAAGCATAAATAGAGCAAATAACTCAATTAGGCAAATTATAAACCAAAGACACACCAAACATTCAAATTACATGATTGAGCTAATTTACAGTCCTAGAAAAATAAGATTAGTTCATAAAGAAAATAAAAATAAGAAATCACAAATCAACATCATTAAAGCTCAAAAGTTACTAAAAGAGAAAAAGATTAAGAGAAAAACTAGTATTGGAATCTCTAATCTTCAAGCCCTTCAAGTTCCTCTTGTGCCTTCTTGAAGTTCTCTCTCTATATTTCTTTTTTTTTTTTTAAATTTTCTTGCTGGTTTTTTCTCCTAAAAACACTTCTCTGCTTCCAAAAAACAAAACCATTAGACCTCTCATTTTTCCCCGAAAACGTCTCTCAGTTCTCCTTTTTTTTCCTTTTCTTTTATTTTTTCTTTTTATTTCTTTCTTTTCTTCGGCGCAAATTGGAGTACACTGCTGATCATGGGACGCATGTCACGGCACAATTTGGTGAGAGGAGCCAGGGCTAGATGGCGCGCAAGTGCTGGCTCAAATGGCGGGTGCACGCAAGCGTCAGTGTGCGCCTCCACAAGCACTAGAGTGAGAGGGGGAGTGTGTTGTGTAACGCCTCAAACCACCGTGGGGTCCACCTTACGGGACCCCAGCATAGTCATGTCTTATACTCGTTACTCATACATAATGTCCCCTCTAGACACCTAGTGTCCCTCAAGGATTTCTTTCACATCCCCTAACACTTGAGCCCAAGACATCCCTCATTTCTTAAGTCAAGTGTTGGTACCAATTAAGGCGTTACAAACAAAAACAAAAAATACAAAAAAAAAAAAAAACGCACATCAATTGGTACCAACACTTGACTTAAGAACCTTATAATGAGGGATGTCTTGGGCTCAAGTGTTAGGGGACGTGAAAGAAATTCCTGAGGGCTACTAGATGCTCAGAGGGAATAGTACGTATGAATAATGAAGTATAAGACCCGATTATGTGGAGGTCCCGCAAGATGGACCCTATTGGGGGTTAAGGCGTTACTTGTCAACTGTTTGAGTATTCAAACTGAACCTTACTCTAGAATGTTCTGGGTATATTAAGAAGATAAAGGTTCTTTCGCAATAACCGAAAGATCTCTTTTACCTCTTAAATTTGGTCCTTATGAGAAATATGTTTATTGTGATGTCCTTCTTATGGATGTTACTCAGAAAATGTTAGGACTTTCTTGGGTTGATGATCATGATGCGAGATATGTTGTATAGGATCAATACATTTTTAGACTTTATAGGAAAACTTTGACATTGAAACCTATCAAATAAAACAAAACAAACAAAAAAACTTGTGTGTCTAAACCTATTCTCCTTTCTCCAATTCCTAGTAAACCAAACCCGTCTATTGAGAGTGTTGGTATCAATAATGAGGTTGTGACCAAATCTATTGGTCCTGCTCCTTATGTTGATGAACCATCTCATCCAAAATCCAACTCCTCCAAACTATTGTTGAAAGTGGATCTCGTGCATGTTTATTTAAATTTCCTTCTAATTTGATTATGGAATTAATTTTCAATAAGGTAGAATTGTTTCCCAACCATGGTGATCAAAAGTCTCCAGTATTTTTTTTCTGCTTTTTCTACAGCAAGAATGTCTCTACAATCAACTTTCAAGCATCGATGGCTTGGTTCAAAATCCAGTATTAAGGCCGAGAGATTTCTTACTTTTCAGTGTTGCTTCATGATTCTTTCCACTTTAAACTCACCGGAGTTGAGTTTCTTCAACCCGATGAGAATGATGACGAATTAGATTTGATTATTTTAATATTTAAATTCAATTAGGATTATATTTATCTTTTTATTATTTTAAATTAATTTATGTTTATCTTTTTTTTAGAATAGGATTAGGATTTCATTTTCTATAAATACATTAGTGATTGTAATTCTTATGAAGGCTTTGTGATGATTAATGATTATTGAGATTTTAGTTTCCTGCTCTTGAGTTCTTGTTCTCCTCCTATATCTATCCTTCTGGTTCTATTTCTCTCTTGATTCTATTCTTCTCTATTAGATTTATTCTATAATTTCTACCCGATCCTACATCAATGATTTAATGAATATTAAGCATGAATTCAAGCACGTCATGAAGTCACACGTTTTTCTTTCCAAGTCATTCATCCGTTCACATTGTGTTTCGTTCGAATTGAAATATTTTATGTCACATAAAATTGTAAATATCTTTTGTGTCTTTCCAACACCACTAGAATCACTATCTATTTATTAAATTATTAATTAATATATTATATAATTAGTATTTCCTAATTAATAATTAATTATTTAATATAACACTATTGATAAGTACTAGAAAATGGAATCGAAAAAGGATAATTAACTTTTAATCATTTTCTAATTTCTTAATAAAAATCATTCTCACTGTTTTATTTCATTCTTGGTTTCAAAACATTTGCAAAATAAGCGCAGTTTATAGACTATTTTTATTTTTGTACCTAAAAAGGCGTTTAAAATTTTTTTTTTAAAGTCAAAAACTAATACTAAACACACCCAATGTTTCTCAAGAAGTTTTAGAGACTTTTTATGGATATTGAATAGATTTTAGGGATTTTAGAATGGGTAACTAACCCTAAAATCTATTAACATGCATGTTTCCGTTCACTTTACCGATTCGAGTTTAGAATTTAAGTTTTGTTACAGTAAAAATTCTCATAAACAGTTACATCTAACTTTTTTACTACAGTAAAAAGCTCTCACATAAAATCACATCTCAACGCGAAATAAATGGGTGTTTAAAATCAGCGGTGACAGATTCGTAATTATGAGCAAATATGAAAAATTCGCGCAAGAACTTGAATTCGAACATTCTAGGTATTTTAACTACAACTTTTTACTCCAATATCAAAATTGAGTGAGTCAAGATGTGTTAGAAAGATAACGAAAAGTTCTACAATTATGTATGAAAAAAAAAAAATTCCTAGTTCGGACGATTTAAAGATCAGAAATTAGATTGAAACTGTCTTTTATAGAAATAGATAAATGACTTGTAAAGAAAAACGTAAAACTTGACGACGTACTTGAACCAGTGCTCAATTTTTATTAAAATCATATAATATAACATTTAGTAAGACATCAAAACATGAAAATTTCATATCATATCATATACATAAATATATAAAGATATTTATCATGTAACTTATCATGACATATATGTTCATGTATCATCATGATATACCGAGTCTTTTGTCTCGTTCGAGAAATTAATTAATAATTATGTTAGTAACATTCATAATGTCATTTACTTATGAATACTTATATTATTCCATGATAATGTTTCCTTGAAAATCGTAAAATTCAAATGGTTAGCTTAGAAGGCGTTACAAAACTTTGCAATTTGATTTTGTTTTTTTTTTGTTTTTATATCAGCATAATGCGATTTACGCCTCAAATGAAAATTACAGAAAAACGAGTTACATAACTTTGGGCCCGTTTAGTTCGCTAATTCAAGTTGAGATGTGACTTTATGTGAGAGTTTTTTACTGTAGCAAAAAAGTTAGATGTGTCTGTTTTTAAAAGCTTTTTACTGTAACAAAACTCAAATTCTAAACTCGAATCGGTAAAATGAACGGGGCTTTTGTGTTCACTTATTACTATCATCTTAGTAAGGATTTCTTTTGGTAGGATGCAATAGCCTTTTCCCCTGCGAGGCTGCGATTGGTCCACCCCAAACTGACCCATCAATATAAATTATATATATACATGGGGCACATGCTTGCGTGTACTAGTGCAGCTACATATAGCTTTACAATATTCCATTCTCATAATCTCTTGTGTATGTGAAAAATGTGATGCCTAAATTAGAAACCTCGAGCCCTAATAAAGAGGTTCTAAATTACAATTCACAATCCCACTTCACCATTTTATCATTAATTTATAACGATTTCCTCATGTAGGCCTCGTTATTGATAGTGTCAGTTTCTAATTATTAAATTTGATTAAAATCACGTCGAATTAAAAAAAATGCAAAACAGACATATTTTAATACACATCTAATAGCTTAAAAATAAAAAACTAATAATTCAATTTTTTTTAATCATACTAGAGAAACTCATTAATTTACAAAAGAACCAAACCAAAACAATGATAGTAATGATAGTAGTAGTAATGATAACAGCAATAATATTGATAATAAAAGCAAACTATTTTTAATTTAAAAAACACAAAACAAAACAAAACAAAACCAAAAACTATCTTGGAATACAAAACCAAAAGGGAAAAAAGTAGAATTTTAAGCCCAAAAAATAAAGGAACGCAAAAGTTAAAATGAGGGCAAACATCTAGCCCACAGATTCAAAGAGGAAACCAAATCAAAATGGAACAACGAGAGGCAGTGTCTCAAATCTCAATTAAAGTGGTCAAACTTTTGCAGCCCTGCTGCAGGGACATAATCTATCAACATTCCTACTTAATTTGCTTTCCATGTGCATACATATTGCATTTGACTGATGATATATGTTTACTTTTTGAAGGACTACAAAAGAAGCATATAAAGACTAGCAGAAACATGAATACGATAAACAACTATGAAATTTCATGGCTGCTTTCATTGGAGACTGAAAAGAAAAACTAATTAATAAAAAGGTGCATTTAGAGAATGTTACATTTACTCCACCATTAAAAATTGTATTTTAGTTATTAGATTTTTTTTTCAACAATCTGATCTATAATAAGAGTTGTCATATGTCGCTCTCAGTAAATTTTAATGCGGTTATGCATAAATCTAATAATTAAAAAAACTAATCTTACGGTTAAAAATAATAATACTTAATGATATTGTAAAATAAATTTATCCACTATTAAAGATTCCTTTAAATAAAAAGGAAAAGTTAGAATAAGTTAAAGAAAAATTGGGACAGCCCAAGAAGGCCTAGTAGTACTTGATCACCAATATTAGTATTCATCTCTCTCTACATATATACACACTATTGATGCATATAATTGCTCTGCAATATGTCATTATTTCCCATTTAACAATGAAGATAGAAGATTCCCAATCATCCCATCCACCCTATATAGGAAACAACCATAATTGCACCCAACAATACTATTAACCCATAAAGCTAGAAACCTGAGCTCCAAAAGCCCTACCCACTTCTTCCTTCTTTATTCATCTTTTCTAATATATATATATATATATATATATATATATATATATATATCAATCTCCATCATTCATTTAACCCACCATATAGCATATATACCACACTAACTTTTTCTTTCTTTCTTTTCCTCCCTTTTTCCCTACCTGCCCTATTTGATGGATCCTAATTCATGCACCACAAATTCCGTAAGTGGGTTTTACAATCTCCTGAGTCGTGAGCTCAACAATCTCGACCAAACTTTTCTCTCCCACAACAACTTCATGTCCATTCAGTTCCTTCAACAGGTGCTCTCCTCGCTCCAGTCCTTCAATTCCCAGCTGACCCTTTTGGTTCAGAAGCTTCACTTGCCCACCGGAGAGAAATGGCTCGACGAGTACATGGATGAAAGTTCCAGGCTCTGGGAAGCCTGTCAAGTCCTCAAATCCGGAGTCTCCGCAGTCGAAAATTTCGTTGCGAGTGCCACTAATATAGTCTCTTCTCTTGATAATTACCACCATTTAAATCCTGTAATGTCTCGCCAGGTTAGTATAAAGGGCCAGTTTAGTATTGCCGTAGCTTTAAAAATAATTATTGTTAATATTAAATCATATCAGAATCAACACGATATATGATCGGTTAAAAATGTCTTTTCAAGCCAGCTTTCAAAAGCCTTCACAAGTGATATAGTTGTGTTTTTTTTTTTTTTTTTTTTTTTCACTGCAGAAGTATGGCATAAAAGTGTAGAACAATAGTAAAATTATTATCAAACATGATGTCTTATGTATGTGTGTGGTGAATTTTCGTTTTCAGGTTATCCGGGCAATAAGTATTTGCCAAAGGGAAACTGTAGGGTTGGAAGAGGACAATAGGGTGTTGATGGAAACAAGAATCCAACAATTGTCACTTTGCGATGATCTTAATTGGATTGACGTTCCAATGGATTCCAAGTTCAACGGGTTCAGCGGTTTTCGCGGCGTTCTTCACGCAATGAGGAAAGTTAGCTCATTCCTATTGCTGATCCTGTTCAATGGCCTAGTCTTTTGCTTGCCTGAATCCTCAAGTTTTAATGATCAAGGAGATAATTATGAAGCAAATGTAATATTGGGTTCTGCTGGATTCATGGTTTCAATGGCTAGATTGAGGCAAAGAGTTGCAAACGAGATAGAGCAGTTTTATGGGCAATCTGGAATACTTCTTTACGAGTTCCGGGGGTCGAAAACCGCCATGGAAGAGCTGAAAGTTGTGCTGGAAAGAATGGCGGAGTTTGAAGAAGAATCTAATGATGATGATGATGGTCATAACATTAATAATGATGATTTGCAATATCAGATTGAGAAGTTCAGATCAGGGTTTGGATTGCTGAGAAGTGGGGTGGAGACTATAATTGGACAGCTTGATGATTTCTTTGATGAAATAGTTGAAGGAAGAAAGAAGCTTTTAGACATGTGCTCTTCTCATTCTCATAGGTAGACATTTTGGTACATGCTAAGCCATAGTTAGAGAAAAAGGAAAAGAGAACCAAAAAAAAAAAAAAAAAAAAAAAGAGAGAGAGAGAGATTTATGAAATTAAACATTATTAAAAAAAAAAAAAAAAAAAAAAAAAGTTGAAAAAGTTTAGTTGCTGAAAGGGCATACAAATGTCATGGCCTGTTTCTTTTTCTTTTATTGTTTTTTGTTAATTTTGCCAATATGTTTCTTTGCTTTCCTTTTGACTTTTGATCTCTTAGCTTTGCAGCTATGTACATTAGTTCTTTTTTTCTTTATTTTCTTCTTCTTTTTATGTACAGTGATACCCATGAAAGCTGTTAAAGGGAGCATTTTCTCGGAATTCCATAAGTGGAAAAATTCCAGAGGAGAAAAGAAGATGATTCTTCCTTTGAAGATAAAGCATTATTATTACTATTGAAAGATAAGAAACAAGAGGAATATGTAAATAGACCAATAGCTTCAATAAAAAGCAATTTTTTTTTTTTTTTTTACCTAACAGGAGAGATTCTTCTCTTTAAAGAATGGAAAAGATAGTAGAGATAAGAGGAAATTGATGCTTCAATATTGTTTGTCCCACATATTGCTGAAGCCACTCAAATTTTGAAGTGTGAACTAATGTTTATACATGGAATTTGTCACGCCCCAATACAGGGGTTAGTGACGTGGAGACTCGTTTAGAAGTTAAACATAATTAAGAAAAATATTTAACATTTAGAAATATAATAATTAAAATCAAAGTAAACTATTAAAGTAATTTTTAAACAAACCCCACATTTAACTGAAAGTAAATTACAAGAAAGTGATGGGGACTTTCACACTTTCTGACAAAAGAGGTTTGAAACTAAGCCTCTGGCATCATTTAGGGCTTCACCCACAGGACATTCAACATTGTACATACATGAACGTGTAAATATCATTTACAGACATCAACCACAGTCTAGAAATCTATAATTTAGAGTTTCAGAATTTACAATTCTTACATTTGTACACCAGGATAAAGAACACAATCTTCACTTAATCGGACGGTAGTCATCTGGGAGGGGTTTAGTATTTATAAAAATAAATAAAATATGAGCGGAAGGCCCAGTACGATGTATTTTGAAATAAACTATATAAACAATTAAATAGATGAATAAGCAAATAAATAAAGACATTCAGTTCCAACACAACAGTTGAAACCTCACATCCTTTTTCTGAAAGGAAATATAAACTGAAAATTCCATATTATAGGCGTCAGCAAGTAATTTATATTATGATAAATTACTTACATAACCACAAGCACAAGCCTTATCACCACTGTAGTGGCCCGGTCCGGGTTTCAGGTTATGTCCCCAAGGATACGATCTCCATATCTTTTCTAGGCCATCAGCAGGTTTACCAGTTTGTAAGATCTCTTATCTTAAGAAATCGTTCATTGAAATTCTAAAATAGTTCATTATAATTCCAATAGCTAAAATCAAGCTATTGTGTTAAAATGCTTTTCTTTTGCAAACATGTCATTTCTTTAAAACTTTTGTAATGCCAAAACTCTTTTAAAAATAGGCTATCAAATAAAGGGATAAGAAATCTACCTCTTAAGCATCAAACTTGTGGCTAGCGTTGCACTATCCTAGCCTCCGCTTCGACTCTTCAACTATCATTGATACAAAGCAATGCTTTAAGATTCATTTCTCATTCCTAAAGCAAACCAATTTCAATTATACACTTCGATTTCCTATTATGTGCCTTAATCTAATTCCAGGTTTCATAAATCATTTCATATTATAAATCATCATTCCAAGGGTTTTAATCTCAAAACATGGATTAAAGATGTTAATCCATCTACTTTAGATCCTCAAATGAAAATAATTTGGGTTCTCTTCGAAAATCGAGGTTAGAATAGGGTTTTCAAAATGACTCCCCCTTTTCCTCTGTCAACCGGCCAACCAGTGACAGAGAGGTGCATCACCACCGGTTGGCCAGTGTTTTGAACTAAAAATAGGTTTTCTAACAGAAAATTTGAGATTTAAGAGAAGTTTTTCAAAAATCTTACCTCAAATCCTTTTCTTGACATTGAAAACTCCTTGAAATTCTTTTTTGGTTCGAAATCCAGATGATTTGGTGACAATTTGAACGAGAGAGAGAGTGAGAGGAACGAACGAGAGAGAGAGAGTGAGAGAGAGAAAGAGAGAGAAATGACAATGAAAGAGAGAGAGAGAGAGTGAGGGTGCACGGGAAGGAAAAAGAAAAAAAAAAAAAAAAAAAAAGAAAAAGAAAAAAAAAAAAAGGAAAAAAGGCATGTGTCAAAATATTTAAGATGACATCTCAAAAAATGTGTCTACACACACTTCTGGAGTGAAATTATAAATACTAAAAACATTTAAATTCCTTGAAAGTATTTAAATTTACACAATAGAAACATTTAATAAACAATAATTAATTAACTAAATTAGATTAGGCACACTAATAATCTTAATTACCTTAATTAATCTATTTTAATTTCTTGAGGTTGTTACAGAATTAGATATCACTTTCATTGTGTACTTAGTAACATGGTTAATTTGAAATAAAAACCTTATGTATATCCCTAAAATCTGAAGGTTGTAATTAAAAATAAATAAATAAAGTAGTGGAAACAATTTGCGTTTTTCTTTCTGATTGAAACTTTCTGGCAGTTGAAGAAAACTAATAACTCACACTCAAATAATAACTTTAGGGAACAATGAAAAACAATATAATTCTTCCAAAAAAGAGTAGACAATTAATATAGATGTACTGACATTAAATCTAAAAATATATAAAACAATAATAATTTTTCAATTGTACGTAAATACTGTTTTAAAGATGAATATTTTTAAAAAATAATAATAATATTTAGCAACAATATTTGTCGTTTCTAAAACTGAAGCTACTGCATTTTTAAAAATAAAATCAAAATCATCTTTTAGCAACGATAAATTTCAAAGTGTCATCGCTAAAACATAATTGCCATGTCAGTTTATTCAAAAACATCTCCAAACTATTTTCGTATCATAAAAAGAAAAATTCCAACTTTCAGCAATGATAAATTTTTTTAAAAAAAAAAATCATCTCTAAATCCTTCAATCCACTTCATCTTGCTAATGGGGTGGCGAATAATCTGCGACAAGGAATTTGGTGAATTCGTTGCTAAATATTTTCAGTATCAAAACACAAGGAGACCTTTTTAGCAACAAATTTTCATCGTCAATTTCAGGCCCGTTCACTTCGTTGATTCGAATTTATAATTTGAGTTGAGATATAATTTTATGTGAGAGCTTTTTACTATAGCAAAAAAGTTAGATGTGACTGTTTCTAAAAACTTTTTACTGTAGTAAAACTTAAATTCTAAACTCAAATCAGTGAAGTGAACAGGGCCGAATCATTTTTAACCACATTGCAGACTCCAAGGGATAAGAAATCAGCAGTGTTTGCTTGATCTTGGATTTAAACAGGCAGCTATTAGCTAATATGTGGAGTGTATTATTTCCTCTTTTTTTCATTGTGTTTCCTTTTGTTTCTTTATGTTTTGATCACTGAAAGTAATTGATTGTTGATTTCAGGCAAAGACAACAGGAGATATCCTCCTCCTGTCAACTTAAAAGAATGATTACACCATAAAAAGTAGATTATGCTACCTGCCATGAGACAATGACACATTTCTTAATTAACAAGTTAAAAAAAAAAAAAAAAAAAAACAAAAAACAAAAAACAAAAACAAAAGAAAAACAAAACCAAGTTTTTTGCTTTTTTTTTTTATCATTCTGGTCCTCAAATTTCTTTCGTCTTCAAATCTTTATATATATCGTAGCAAATTTGATGAAAATTATAAGAGGAAATTTTCATTTAACCATGGTTTTGAAATCTCTTTTGACCTGTTTAATTCGCTGATTTGAATTTGTAATTTGAGATAATATGTAATTTTCTGTGAGAACTTTTTACTGTAGTAAAACTCGAATCAATGAAGTGAATGAATCCTTTGATTCCATATAGCTTTCAAGCCAAGTATAGTAGCTCTTTTGCACTTCGCATTAAGAGCTAGGCAACCTTTGCTTGCCTTGTAATATATATTTAAATCCTCAACAAAGTTGTACCAATTTTTTTTTTTTTTCATTTGAATACCTACGCATGTATATGGCTTAATGAAACTAATTAAGTACGACATACTGTTTATAGCCACACAATTATACTATTTTTTCTTTTATGGCTACTTCTAATCATAGTAATTCTGTTTAGTGATGTCGTTTAGACAGTATAAAGTTTAAGTTTTAAATGAAATTCTCTTATAGTCTATTAATTTTTCATTGAATATAAAAAGACCACACATACTAAGATTACTATATATTATGTTTTATTACTTAAATTGAGCAGTGCCTTTTGCATTCTATTATTGATTTATGGTCTAAATTTTCTATGATTAAACGTTAACTTGTCTTCCACTCACATTACATACTAATGTGCAGCATCCAAAAAAACACTGACAGAAAAGCACTAATTGGAAGGATCTGTCTTTTTCAATCTATATGCAAAAGTCCTTTAATGAAGAATATGAACCAAGAATGGAGCTACAACACTAATCTATTTGCACTTGAAAGACAAAAGAAAATTGAAAAAGATATTTAGGTATCAAAATCCTAATCTTTTCCCCAGATTTTTCCTTGTATGGTCATTGAGAAGAGATTTTGTGCCTTTACAATTGTGGAAACAGATCCTATATATCTCATGCATTAATTTTTAATTTCAAAGAGAGTCTTAAGAGTTGGGATAGTAAATGACTAATCATTTTGGTTGTGAAACAATGATGGAAAAAGTGGGCTGTAGGACACAGTGAGAGAGAGTGCTCAAGAGATTCCTGGTTTTACTCTTTTTTTTTTTTATAAAATTCAAAAAGTTGATTTTTTTTCTTTTTTCTTTTCTTTTCTTTTGTGTATCTGAAGGATACTTTTGTCTCGTTGTTGCTTGGTTTTTAATGAAAGCATGAGAGAGAGAGAGAGAGAGAGAGAGAGAGAGAGAGAGATGCCAATCTTTTATGATGAAAAGGTTGCTCAAAGTCTCTATCTAAACACCATTCCACTGACATGTTTGCTGTTCCTATGATTCATTCTTTCTTCTCCTCCAGCGTCTTCCTGTTTTGTCCATTAATTCTTCTCTCTCCTCTTGTCTCTTAGCAATGATGCGCATCATATATGTGTGCCTATTCATAACCAAATTCATGCCTTGGTTGGGTACTTCTATCCATGCTCCACCCTTGTTCTCTCCTCAATGCAATCATGAGCCATGTTCTCCTTTGCTTTGTGCTCAGAGGCACCAACAGAAGAAATATATATATATATATATAGGAGAGAGAAAAGAAAAGAAAAGAGAGGGGGAAAAATTTTGCGCTAAAAGCACATGTAGCATTCTTCTAATTTTTACCGGCTAAAGAAATAAAATACCGGGTTTCTTCCTCTAAAGGAAAGCCACATATATACCAAAGTTATCACATCCAGATCGGCTTATTCAATGGTTTTTTTTTTTTTTAACGCTACGCGTTTAGAATTCATTTTAAAATAATTTTATTTTTTATATGATAATAAAAATAAAAATATTTTCAATCTCAAACATAAATTATTTATAAAAATACTTTTAATAATTTTATCAAGAGATTATTTTTAATATAAAAAAATTTATTAATGTCTCTTTTTTTTTATGCTCGAGAGAGGAGAAAACGAAAATAAAAAATAAAAAATGACTAAAAATTATTTTTTATTTCTCTCTTATTTTACACTAAATCAAAAAATCATTTTCATTTCCATTTTTTATCTTTAATTGTGTCAAACATCATTTTTCTCTAATTTTTATTTTTTTCTCAAAAAACGTAAAAAATAAAAACAAAACTAACTCCGGCCTTTTTATGTCAATGCTCTTTGAGCCAGTCTTCTAATGTTTATATGGCAATAATGCTAGAGTTGCCAATTCTGTATAAAGTATTGTAGTAAATACAAGTGCTAACATAAGCATGTTTTCTCGAAAATTCCTTGCGCTCAAATAGCTACCACATTAGTTAGTAACCAATATTTGGCTAATTAACTTACCATTGGGACCAACTATTATCCAAAACCTTGAAAATTTTCAAGTTATCACTGTTATTTCGAATGCTTGGCAGCTTTTCTACATCCACGGTTAAATTTGACCATTGTATTGATACATTTAAACCTTTTGTAGCTTACAGATGATCTTGTAACTGAAAGCGAATCAAGAATAATTTTTTATAACATCCACAATACAGATTACTTTTTCTTATTAACTAAAAAATTAGAGGTATAAAATCGTAATTATCTCAAACTAAACTGAAAAATGGCATCAATAACAGCAACGGCAAACCAATAATAAGGTCAAATTTAGATTTTTCAACTTCGTTGGTTCTCATTAATCCAAAAATTTTAATTTGACGATAATGTTCAGAAAGTATGGATCAAACCTTTCATTACTGAAATTTCCAGTCAAATTTGAATTTCATTAAGATGTCTTAAGACATGACCGGCTGCTGTACACAATAGTTATCTCTATTTTGCAAGAATAAAGAACAATGTACTGGGATCAAAGGGTTATTGACCCAACATTGCATGTACTGTACCAACCTTCATAAACGGCCCGGAGATTTAATCTTGAATGTCATATCAAACTGTAGAATATGAATTTTGCTTTCCTGTACAGAGACTGACCACTGTACTTACCTTTCTGCCACAGCCACAATGCCGACTCCCAACACCTGAATCCACCTCTGCACCAAACAGCGCATCGATCAACAAAACGATTCCGACTCCGTTACTCCATCCCCCTGTACTATACTGTGTAACAGTGATCGGCAAGAGGATGGCTACTTAAAGATTGCCAAACATAACAAAGGAGACAACCACAGAATGACATTGAAAGTCGACATGTGCAACAGAGATCTTTCCGGAACAAAAAGATGGCAGTCCTGCGTTGCAGATCCAAAGCCAAGTCAAATGTCGAATCCTGGCATTGCAAACTGACTTGCGAAAGATTCGACTCGGATCCGGAGCTCTACAATATCTTTGTTGTTCTCCAGAGCCTTTAGGAACAGCTTTTGCGACTTACCATGTTCTCTCAGTACTGCACTAGCGATATGTGCAGCTTTGAGGAGAAACTCGGCAATTGTCTCGAAATCAGACTCCAGACAACCTCTTGACGTCATAGCAGGGGTACCTAAGTAGATTTCACAAAAACTTACATCATAACACACCCTTTTCCCAAAAGAAACATCAAGCCTGTATTTATAAACCACAAAGAAGCTCTCTAAAAGAACAAGTTATAAAGAGATTGTGTAAATGAGGACAATACGTCTCCAGAAAAAGAAAATAACCCAAAAGGTACATATGATAATCCAAACTTGCAATTTGCAAAATAAGATATCTACTCACCAATCCTTACTCCGCCAGGGGTGATAGTTCCGTTGTCACCAAAAATTGCGATCTTATTGAGTGTGATGTGACACATTTCACAGACCTTTTCGTAGTTCTTACCTGGAAAAATAAATAGAAAAAACAGAAGTTACAATAATCCGCAATGAGTCACTAAGGAGATTAAGCAAGAACTGGCTCTATGTTTAACTGAAGGTTTGGGTACTATAAAATTGTGTAGTCGTGCATTAATATTTAATTATTCATAAGCCATTGATTAGAGGCCGGAAAAACAAACAGAACAATACAAACAGCGTTCTACAATTTCTTCAATGCCAAAAGAGAGTGGAAAACAATAAAAGGATTGACCAAATAATAAAATAAGCCATTAACAATCGCAGTAAAGTTTTGTTCTTATCTAAAAAGGACAGGAAATAATCAGAATAAACTGCCACTACCGCCACTTCACAACAAACTACATGTGTAGTTGTTCCCAGCTGGTTGATAAAAGGAAAGTTAAAAAGTGGCTCGTCGTGATCAATCAAACAGCAGAAGCAATACTTTTTCCTAAATGAACACCCAAATGTCACCTCTCTATTTTTTCTGTGGCATTCAAATGTCTACCCACACATGAAGCAACGTGAATTGCTCATACGTTTATAAGAAAAAGCGATTCAGAAAAATGAAAATCATTCTTAACACATAAAAAGTAAAAACATGGTCATTACAAAATAGCCAGATAAAGAAAGCTACGTTTAAGTATTAAGGATTAGGAAGTTCAGACAGTAGGCCATGAAATCAATACCACCATTTCCTAGGCCCAACCTACGACTTGTTTGTTAAGAGCTATCTTTATGGAGTGCTCACAAAGAAATTTCAAGTAAGAAACAGAGGGAAGGGGCTCTATTAAGTTTTCTCAACTTTACAATTTACCAAATAAGATGTAAGTATCCGATAAAATCCTCCGAGTGCACACTCCTTGACGAAGAAACTCAAAAAACAATGGGATCTACAAGGGAAATGGCTAAAGCAGTGCATCAATTTCTAACGATTGCCTACTCCCAGACTATCGACACAAAATACGTCAAATTATGAACAGATTGAGATAAGCATTCTCCAACTACAGTGTTTCTAATAATAGACAACTTTTTGTACGTTAATGGAAAGCCTCAACTTGTCGTAGCATGCTTAGCCTGAACGGAGCCCTGCAATGGTGAGCAACCACCAAGTTCGAATTACCCACCCCACACAGACAAAAAACCAAGAAACAAGAAAATTAAAAGCAAAACATAAAGGAAAATCGCTCTGAAAAGCAAACTGAACAGGTCCCACTCCAATAGAAGTCATTAAAAATATAATTCCAATAAATTGGATGCTTGAGTACATATGATTCAATAGAATATAAGTCCAAGAAATTGGAGGTGCGATTATATCCGATTTAAAAGAAATGTGAAAACTCTTCTCTACATATTTTATAAGAACATATATATATATATTATATAAGAAATGCTCAGTTAATTAAGAGAATAAAATGAAACAAGTAGGTGTGAAGCCGAGAACAAGAAATTATAAACAAGAACAAAACAAGAGAAAATGATTTCATTTAAATTAAAAAAAAAATGTTAAAAAAATGGAAAAGATCAAAACCAATGTAGCCAAATAAAGGCAACCAGATTGGTTACCGTGTTCAAGAGCAAATATCTTGGGATGGGCATCTTTTAAGGGATCACAAAACTTGGATGGGACATATGGAGTTCTCGGATTTCTTATGTCAGCAGGCTGTACATAACAATACGTGCCATGCATTGAACTGAGCAGACGGAAAGACATTTTTCAAGGGACAAGCATTACGATCTTTACATGGGTCTCAAAAGGTGAATTACCAATTGAAACCAAAACTAAGCTGCACAGAATTCAGCTCGGAGACATGCATACTGTGGAAAACATACAGAAAAACCAAATCAGAGACCAACTGTTGTTTCATAAAGACAATCTGGAAGCCTTTTTTCTCTTCCATTCACTGATGAATGATACAAACTTCTGCTCTTTTTGTATTTCTCCAACACAAATTACGTGAGCCATTTGAGGCTCTGTTTAAGAATTTATTTCCTCAAGCAATCATATTGAAGTTGGTGGAAAGACTCAGGGCCGCTGAAATGTATAATGGGGAGCTGAATTGCCATATTCTTATCGTTCCTTTTTCAAGGATAATTCCCATCAGTGCCTTGTGTCGCTTCCCTTGCCCCCTCAACTTTAAAAACTCACCTTAGTACTCTAAATTTTGGATTACTCCCACTTTGCCATTTTGTTTCATTTCCGTTAAAAGCAAATAGAAAAACGCCGTGTGCCCTTATGTGGGTGTTTCTATGGGGATAAAATCACATTTTTCCGTTTGCTTTTGATGGAAAATAAAACAGAGGGGGGCAAAGTGAAAAAAATCCAAAGTTTAGAATACTAAGGTGAGAATTTTTAAAGTTGAAGGGGCGAAGTGGGAACAACCCAAAGTTTAGGGGGCACGAATGGTAATTATCCTTTTTCAATGGTGCGAGGGAGCATTCTTCTTAGCTAGATTTTTTTTATTGCACTTGTCAGTGGCAAAACTTTATGTTTGCTTAGATTAATGGCCCAACAACTATTATGAAATTAACTATTCCACCATAAATGATCTCCTAGTGTATGTATAACTATGAAACCCCTAAGCTGCATATGCGCTCAGTTAAAACTCATAAATCAACCACAAGGTAAGCCTTTGTCATAAAATTTTAACCAAGACATATCTCCTACAGTGTTCGGACATCGGACAACCAAAAATTGATGAACTTTCAATAGCAAACAAGGCCAACACATCAGTCGGCAAACAGATAAGAGTAAAAAGCTTTCTATAGTTCAATAATGAGCTGAAATGCATTCCCTTAATTTTAGTCTCCAGATTGAATTTTAAAAAGTTACAGAGCTGTAGATCATAAATCGCATTCAACATGTTTAACAATTATGATGAGTTTTTTGAGACGATTTTTCATAAAATTTGTGTTGCCCCAAATTCCTAAAGCTAAAATAACACCCTAGTTTAATCTTTAATACCATAATTAGCCTACCAAGGTACGTGCCAGCCAGAAAAAGTTTTCTGGCCTTAGAATACAAAATCAGATGCCTAAACAGTGCCCCCTTTGATAATGGTACCTATAAGCGGCTCTAAAAAGGTAGCTCGTGTTTTGTTTATACTAGCAGCATATAAAAAAAGTTCACCTACTTAAAGAAAGGTTAATAGCTCTAGAGGTCCCAAAATTTTTAAGTTTGTGACAAATTAGTCCTCAAACTAATTTTATGAAAATCTCCCTAAATTTTTAAAATAAAAAAAAAGTGAGCAATTCTGGTTATTCCGTCATCTCGCTGTTAAAAACTAACGTTTCAGTCACCTGCAAAACATGTGGGTGGACAGAATGATTTACCAAATTAACCATAATGAAGGTTTATTTATGCTATTTCTTGTGTTCATTTCGTATGGATATGAACAGAAAACACACACACAAGGAACCTCAATGTTCAATCTAACTCAGGAGGCAAACACTAGAAACGCCCAAGTATCAAAATCAAAAAGAAAATTCAAGAAAAAGATCGTTTAGTCCATTAGTTCATGCATTTCCAATGACTTTTTCCATCATCTGCATCCTTGCAGCTTCCAAAATAACCCAGAACCTATCCTTTGGGAATTGCTTCCTCTAAAAACCCAATACATATATTGTCTCGTTCATTTCACTGAATCGAGTTTTCAATTCTAATTTTACTACAGTTAAAAGTTCTCACAAAAAGTCACATGTAATTTTTTCCGCTACAGTTAAAAGCTCTCACATAAACTCACATCTCAGCTCGAATTGAAAATACGAATCAGCGAACTGAATGAGGCCATAAACTCTCCAAGCACTTATAATTTCTTCCCACCGCATAAAAGACAAATCAACAAACAACAAAAGCAGAAACTCATTCTCTCCCAAGAACCAAGACCTTTAATTTCTTCAGTTCTAGTTCCACCGATTCTTCCTTCTCCTTGTGTAGCAGAGATGAAGGTGTTCTTCAATCTCATCTCAAGTCTATAATTATTTCTCTAAACCCAGAAAAAGAAAAGAGAAAAAAAAAAAAAAAAAAAAAGAACCTGCCTTGCTTGACAATTTCATCAGCTAGAGAAGCGTTCCCAGAGTTCGCATCAGCCCATGAGGTGCTCCTTGAGCATAGCTCCACATAATCACAAAATCTACACCCACAGAGACCATAGCCCTGTTGCTTCTGCAATTTTTGCCCTCTTCTTCCCCCAAATTTCTCTGCCCTAAGCACTAAATCCTCCTCAAAGGCAGGCCCCAATTCTGGGAAGAAGTTATGCCATTTTTACCCCAACATCTACCCACGTGCAATGCATGTGATGGAACCCATGACGTTTTAACGCCGAGATAACAGAATACATAGACTTGCTACTTTTTTCAAATTCAAGGAGATTTTAGCTCATCAAATTAGTTTCAGGACTAATTTGTCACAAACTTAAACGTTTAGGGACCTCTAAAGCTATTAACCCTAAAGAAATCCCCATTCTCATATCAAAGAAACAAAAATCTATTCAACCATCATTACAACCAAGCAATGTGCCGCAAGTTTCCCAGACACATTCAAAATCTAAAAGAAACTGACCCGAGAAAAACCAGGAAACAAAAGTCACAGCATTTCCAGGAAGTGCACAAATTGGAACAGAATGAAGATAGCTGATTTTTTATATTAAAAATGCAAAGGAAATACGTAAAACATGCAATAAAGATAAAATTGTACCTGTTAATCCTAAAGGCCTAAGGTCCCAGAGTAGCAAATGATTGTCTGTTCCTCCAGTCACCAGCCGGCATTTTCTTCTCAACAAAGCAGAAGCTAGTGCCTGAGCATTTTTCTTCACCTGGTGCATATATGCCTTGTACTCAGGAGTAGCCACTTGTTTTAGAGCAATGGCAAGAGCAGCAATGTGGTTATTGTGTGGTCCACCTTGCAAAGCTGGAAAAACAGCAAAATTTATCTTCTCCTCAAAGTCATAGTTTTCACTTTCATCTCCTAAAACTGCCCCCCTTTTCCTTGGCTTAGCCCCCTTCCTGTAAAAAATTATGCCTCCTCTGGGACCTCGAAGACTTTTATGAGTAGTTGAAGTAACAATGTCACAGTAATCAAAAGGATTGTCACATGCCTGTTACGAAGCAGATCAAAAGTTACTAAGAAAATATTAAATTGGAAAGCGAGAACTTTGCTAGCTGGCTAGCTTACAGCAGTGGACTTCAAATTTCCAAATTAAATTGTATAATGAAAACTTAAAAGCATGAGAAAATTCAGTTTTTTCACAATATTAACTAGCACGGTAACACCATAAAACAAATCAGGCAAACAGAAATGATAGCAAAATGCTACAAGTTCATTCTTCCACAGACATCCAATCAAACCCTATTAAACACCGTAACATGTGTGACACAACCTATTGATAAAATTCCCTACTGCAATCTAAAAATCACGGACGAGTAAGATGATCAGAAAACTACCAGTTAATACAACGTAGATCACATACTTCCAGCACATGCACACAAATACCAACGTCAATTGATCTTTAAGAGCAGGAGAAAATAAGTGTTTTAGCTGCAATGAAGTTTATCGTCTTTTTTATATTTGTGTTAATACCATGCAGAAAATATTTAATTTATGTATGAGAAGCAATACACTGCTAAGATGCTAACTATACAACAGGCTATATCAACTAGGTCAATACGCAAAACGCCATAACTCATCTAGATTCTAGGGTGACACATAAATAACTCCTCCAATACACATTTAGTCCATATACACCACTTAAAATACAATTCTCCTCTACAAACAAATCAACTTAACCCTCTGTCATATAACTTATAAACCAATAACACGTATAAGAATATCATTTTTTTGATATCTTGATCTTGAAAAATGCTTTGTTTTCCATGTGATGTGCACTATATCCCAGACATTGTTAGCAGCTATTAAATTTTTCATCTGAACAATACTTTTGAGGCAAATAAACTAGAAATTAAAAAAGGGACCCACAACAAAAATGAAGAGAGAAACCCCTGATACTGAATGTTAACTATTTCACAAATACTCCTCTTCTAAAACTAACATCGAGCCAAATGCCATTAGTCCTTAAAACGGAAATTGTATAAAATAAACCAATATGAAAAGCTTAAGAAAGTATATAGACCAATTTTTAGTTATAGAAATTAATAGACCATAACTTGTCAAGTTATGGTTCATAACTAGATAAGTTATGGACAAACTTGTCAAGTTATGGTTCATAGCCAGACAAGTTATAGACAAAAATCGTGAATTATGAACAATAACTTGTCAAGTTAAAGAGAGACCCACAACAAAAATGAAGAGAATGTTAACTATTTCACAAATACTCCTCTTCTGTAACTAACATGGAGCCAAATGCCATCAGTCCTTAAAACGGAAATAGTATAAAATAAACCAATATGAAAAGCTTAAGAAAATATATAGGTCAATTTTTAGTTATAGAAATTAATAAGTCATAACTTGTCAAGTTATGATTCATAACTAAATAAGTTATGGACAAACTTGTCAAGTTATGGTTCATAACCAGAAAAGTTATAGACAAAAACAGTAATGTGACCTATTTATTAACTTATGTAAACTATTAGCCTATTAATTTTAATTCATCTCAAGTCTTGGCCTATTTCTCTCTTTCTCCCTTTTTAAAATGTAATAACACAGACACTGCCAAAAGCAAAAGTAATAGACACTGCCATGAGCAAAAATAATAGACACCGCCATTGTAATTGCCTAGCAAAATCTGTGATGCATAAATCAAATATCAGGTTTAAACTCCCAAAGCAATAGGATGACTATACAAGAAATTTCATATCATGAAGAGTCAAAAGACTAGCAAAATCCACACCTTGGCTGCAACAAAACCACTGATTTGAGCCATATCACACATTAGAACTGCTCCGCACTTGTCGGCAATAATCCTAAACCTCGCATAATCCCATTCGCGGGGATAAGAGCTCCCACCACAAATAAGAATCTTCGGACGAAAATCAAGTGCCCTCTCCTCAAGCTTGTCATAGTCAATAAGACAGGTTAAAGGGTTCACCTTATAAGGCAAACTCTCAAAGAAAATCGAAGCCCCAGAAACCTTCCTCCCATTCGGAGTATAGTATCCATGGCTGGTGTTCCCTCCTGATGGCGTATCCAAACCCATGATACGATCACCGGGCAACAGCAACCCCGTGTACACTGCAAAATTTGCTGAGGTACACGAGTAAGGTTGAACATTCACTCCCCAATTTTCCGAATCAAGATTGAAAGCAGCCAATGCACGCTCCCAGCAGAGGGTTTCAATCTCATCAATGTACTGATTCCCGCCGTAATACCGAGCGCCAGGCATTCCCTCCGAGTACTTATTGGTCAAATGGCTTCCGAGGGCTTGCATAACAGCCTTACATACAAAATTCTCCGAGGCAATGAGCTCAATTCCCTTGAATTGCCTCTTCTTCTCCTTCTCCATGATCTCAAACACGTCACGATCGGCAACCTCCAGCGGCTGGTCGCCCCACATCCGAACCGCAGCCTTCCTCGCCTCAAGATCAGGCCCAAAGGAGACCCGCTTAGGAAAACCGGTGGTACACGACGAAGACGACGATTCGCTGTCCCTTCTCCGCTTCAAGCACATGGAGTGCCCCAAAATCCTAAACTCCTCGACCTCCCTATCATCCTCGTCGTTATCGACGGGTTCAGTCCTCTCCGAATTTCCATTCTCCGTCCTCATACCATGCTCCGCCTGCGGCTCCAACAACTGAAGCGGGACTGGCGTAACCGAGTAGTTGTCGCGCAGGCTCGAGTCCAGCTGAAGAAAGATAGAATCATCGGCGATTTGCGTTTTTGTCGGCGGCGACGCTTGCGATGAAAACCCTAGCGATAGGGACGACCGAGGCTGGGACAAGTCCATGGCCAGAATCAAAAATCCAACCCTAACCAGACTGCGACAACGGTGATTATATATATATATATAAGCTATGTGCGTGTGTGTGTGTGTGTATATATATATCTATATGTATGTATATAAATAGGTGAGTAAAGGCGCGGAATTAGGGTTGAGAACAGCAGTAACAGCAGCAGAAACAGCGACAAGGGAGCTTGAACAAGGAGCAGTAGCAATACTTGAAGAAATTGGAGTTGGAAGAGGATGAAGACGAAGCTTCCATGGAAGGGATTATTACAAGCCCTAACCCTAACTCTGCGCAACGGCAGATACAGAGAAAGAAGAAGACGGCGGATTTCTATAAAATCATTGATTGGTGGAAGAAGAGGAGAGAAGAGGGACGTCGTCGAGATATATTAGCTGGCTCTGGCTGTGATTCTTTACTGTTTTGGTGGTGGGGAACTTATTGCGAAACGAGAACCCACCAGGTCTTAAGTTGCAATGTATATGTTTATGTTTGTGGGCTAAATTATCAACCGGGCCGAAAAATTAGGAATATTTGTGGATCCCATTCATTTTATGAGGAAAATAAGTCAATATTTAAGATAAATTAAAATTAATAGGTTAATAATTTACATAAATTAAATTATTATTTTTATTAATTTGATAAGTTATTGTCTGATTATAAATCATAATTTAATAAGTTATTATTCATAATTTATGATTTTTATCTATAATTTGTCTGATTATAAACCATAACTTGACAAGTTTGTCAATAACTTATATAGTTATGAATTATAACTTGACAAGTTATGACCTATTAATTTTTATAACTAAAAATTAGTCTATACTTTCTTAAGCTTTTTATATTGACTTATTTTCTACTATTTTTCTTTTATCAATTTGATTTTAAAATTTAAGTTTTATTACAATAAAAAATTCTCATAAATAGTTATATTTAATTTTTTTATTATAGTAAAAAATTTTCACATAAAATCACATCTCAACTCGAATTAAAAATTTAAATCAAAAAAATAAATAGGCCCTCCAGTATATTGGGAAATCGTTAAAAATAGGAAGAGTCTCTAGAGGTCAAATTTTTTTAACCATTAAATTTACGTATTTTTTTATTTTTATGTGATTTTATGTAAATTTAATAAATAAAAAACTAAATCTATTGGTATTTTAACCGAAGAATGTCCAAATACTAGAAAATAAGCCTACATTCAAATTTTATATTAATAAATAACCAATTTACTAATGTATAAAAATTTGTGGGTATTTTTAAGTTTGAATCTTTTATTTTTTTAATTTTACCTTTTTCATCTTTTTTTAGATCTTTTTTCCTTTTATCTCTTTATTTGTCGTTTGTGAATCTGCTCTTATCTCTCTCCTCACCGGTCATTCTTTCTATTGTATAAATTCAAGATTTACGAATGAAAAAAAATTGTGTTTCTTCGTAAATTACTTTAAATTAAGAACTCACCATCAAAACACAATTTTCATTATCGCGACCATCATAACACAAATTTTGTTATTCGTAAATTTTAGATTTACAATTTAAATTTAGAATTTACCATTAGAACACAATTTTTCTTATTTTGTAAATCATCAAATTACCATTAAAATAAATATTGTGTGATTCATAAATCTAAAATTCAAGATTTACAAGTAGATATAAGATTTACGATCATAATACATGTTGTGTTTATCAAAAATTTTATATTTAAAGTGTAAATCTAGGATTTACTATAACTGGTTTATATTTACTTTACTAATATAAGATAAATATTTTATAGTTATGCTTGTAAATCCAGAATTTACTATCAGAATATAGATTGTGTTCTTCATAAATCCTAGATTTACTTACCATCAGAACACATTTTTTATTCTTTCACAAATCCTGGATTTACATGATAAATTTATGATTTATTATCAAAATGCATATTATATTTATTCGTATTTTCAGGATTTACAGTGTAGAAAGAGAGGAGATAGAGAGAGTGTGGAGAGAGAGCCAATGTAAATTTTAAGATTTTATTTTCCTTTTCAATTAGAGGCATTTTTAGAATATTAATTTAATGTAAATTCTGATTTGCACCTATTAGGCCTATTTAATAACTAATTATAAACCTTAACCTATTTATTTCTATTGTCTTTTTAGTCATACTTATTTCCCTAGTTTATTCACCCATAAGAGGAGTAAATGTGGGATTAGCTAAACCAATCAATCTTCAATCTCATCCATCTCAGATCTTCGGGCGGGGTTAAGCCTAGGTTTATGGCCCACAAGACAAGGCCAGGTTTTGTATCTTTGTTACTATTTTATATTATAGAGAAAATACATTAAATAATAGTTTTGCTACATGTATTTGAATATATAGTATTTTTTAAAAAATGTCAATAAATTATAGTGTTGCACTCTTAATCTACATAGTATTTTTACAAACCTCCAAATAACTCTCGTTAATGACATATTATAATGTGTATCATCCTTTACGGTATCCATAATAGGTTTAAGGATAAGTTTTGTTTTACCTTCCTAATTATATTTATCTCATATTCCATCATCACTTAGTTAGAGTAACCACTATTCATACCAATACAAATTTATAAGACCATTAGATGTAACACGAAGTAGTCTAATAGTAAGCACGTGTCTCTTCCAAATTCTACAATCTCAAATTTCTTCTTCATTCACTTGGGCAAGTCTGTTTTTTGTGATCTCCCAAATTCTTCCGCTTTGTTAGGGTTTAATTTCTCTTATATTTTTTGGACAATTTTCTCATATTCTTCTCATATCTTCAAATTCCTCCTCCAACGATGATGACGACAAATTTTTTCTTTGTTCGTTTGTTATGAATTTTTGGGAAGGTGATTTCTCCTCCTTCTCCTTCTTTTTTTCTTTTCTTATATTTTTTCGTCTTCTTCTTCTAAATTTGTGAATTCTTTTTTCGAGGACTTGTTTAAGTCATAAGATGATTGAGATTATAGAGGTTGGATTCTATAATTAAATTTGTTTAGAGGGTCATTGGCCGCTCCCGAGAGTTGATCACGTTTTTTAGTCAATTCGGGTCGATTTGAGTTGATAGAGCGCTAAAATGAAAACGTAAAATGCGAAAACATAAAGGAACACACGACTTTATAGTTGTTCTCCTGATAATACAGGGTACGTCTACTGTAGGACTCCAAGGGTTTCACTATCTCTTATAAAAATTACAATTACAATGGAGAATGGAGAATAAGGAGAGAAGAAGAATGAGGGGTTTTAAAAGAGAATCTAGAGAGTGAGTCTGGGTGTGATGTGAGGGTTCAAAGATGTCCTAATTCGTGATCTTAATCCCCTATTTATAAGAGAAGGTCTTCTTCTTTCCTTTTCTCTTAAGTTGGATAGTTTCCATTTTTCTTAGTTGACTTTTCCTTTCCTTCTTTCCATATTATATATTTTCTCTTCTATATTGATCATATTTGTGCCTTTAATATAAGATTTAGTTGAGATAATCTTTGTGGCCTCCAAGAAATCTTCTTTTCTTAAATATTGATGGTAGTTCTTACATTTTTCATGTCGTCAGTCTTCTCGAGTTGATATGGTCTCCAGTTAGTTTCAATCAATTTGAGTTGACCTTTTTCTCCAAATATTATTCACGTGTAAGGTGATGATCGTGGTGTTGATTTTGACCCTAATAGAGATTATTTGTCTTTTTTTAAAAAAATTTTTTTTTATTATAAGATTTAAAATTCTAAATATCATTTGTTCACAAAATTTGAGATTCTGAAGTATACAAGGAAAAGACAATTTTTAGTATATTTTTCTCTATTATTCATCCTAAATTGTCCATAGTCACAAAATTAGGTCTGTTATGGTTTTGTTGCACGATTTCTTATTTGCTTGGATGGTCTTTGTGCTAGTTTGGTACATTGAATAGGCATGGTGTATATGTTGAGCATTGTGACATTCTTATTTCTCTTGAAGTTTTCATTCACTGTCCAACATTTCAAATTTTCAAGACATTTTCTCGACTTTTCCAACAAAAAAAATTAAATCATTTTTTAAGAATTTTTATTATGTTTTAAAATTTTAAATTAATAAAATAAATAAGACCTTCGATAACATTTTTTCCATTGTCTGTCTTTTTTTTTTTTTTTTTTTTTTTTTTTTTTTTTTTTTTTTTGGATCTGGACGATTGAAACATAGCCCTTTTACTTTCAAATCAATACCAATTTACCAACTGCTTAAACAAGAAATCAATCTTATCAGAGAGAGAGAGAAAAAAAAAAAAAAAAAAAAGACAAAGCTGACTAAGACAAGGAGCAGCCTAAATTGGACACACCATTTAGCAAATTCCAAGTCTTTCTGTGTGTAATGCGTACAGTAAAATCTCGATAAATTAATAACCTCACTTAAATAATAAAAATTTATAACTCAATTCAGATCAATGTACTAAATTAATAATATCGCTAAATATATAAAGTAATAATTTTTTAAAAAAAAATTTTTAGGGCCCAACAAAAATATAAATTAATAATTGACAAAAATACATAATTCATAATATTAAAGAGTTTTTTCTTGACAACTTTTATTTTCTCAATTCAACTCTTTTACAAAATATGCATTTAAAATCATTTGCTTTTTATTTGTACCTAAATTAAACTCAACCTCGACTTTAAGGTTACTATAGCTTGAAACACCTCTTTTGGAAAAACATTTGGTAAAACACGACTGTTATTATCTATCATCATAAGGTGTATTTATTATCCCTTAAATAATCTATTTATTAGTAGGTGATTTCATCACTGCATAATATATATTTTTTTCCATATGAACATCTTAACTTTTGCAATTCTCTATGTACACATATTAATTTTTGATCACATACCATTATTTTTGTTATTTATAACTCATGCATGAATCTTAATAAAAGAAAAGGTACGTGTATGAAAGTATTTAAAACATAAAAATTTTCATAAATCAATAAATTATTCATTTACCAATAAATTAATAAATTATTCATTTATCGATAAATAAATAATTACTTTAAAATAATATTATTTTTAGTCCCGATAATATTTATTTATAGAGATTTTATTGTATTACGTTGTTCTAAAAATATCTCAAGTTTTTCTTAAGAGAAGATACAATTCAATAACAACCTAATAGAAGTAGTGTAATTTTACTTTATTTTATTTAAAAAAAAAGGCAATGGAAGTGGGGTGATTAGAGAGATTATAGTCTTTGGACTTTTTGGGCGGGGGCATGCCCGATGTCCGAATTTTTTTTTTGCACGGCGGCAGGCCCCTAGCCGCCTTTTATGCTTTTTCTTGCACGGGCTCGGGTAAAACCCTTTTAAATTTTCCGCAAATACCCGAAAAACCGAAGTTGCCCGATTTTTTTGCGAAATGTCCGATTTTTTATTTGTGACCCAAAACCCGTGCCCGAAAAAAAGCTGATTTTTGTGACCGTTAGCCCTAAATTTGCCCGAATTTTGAAAAAAAAAAAAAAAAAAAAAAAAAAAAAAAAAAAAACAACCCGAAACGAATATTTGAACCTAACGGTTAATTTTGAACCGTTATTTTGTAGCCATTGACCTGAATTTTTGGGGAAACATTTTATTTTTCAACCTAAAAATTTCCCTCATAAATACCCCCCTCCCCCAACCATTTTCCTCACCCCAAAACTCTCATTCTCTCTCAATTTCTCTTAATCTCTCTCAATTTCTCTTAATCTCTCTCAAATCTCTCTTAATCTCTTCAATCTCTCTCAAATCTGAAACTCTAATCTCTCTTATTTTTTTCATAATGGCTTCTTCTCGTTATTGGTGGTGATGATATTCCTATTGATGCCCAATTCAACATCGATTTAATATTTTCAATCACATAAACTATGGAAAGATATAAATCCATATATATGGTGGTGGCATGGCCCATTAGGCAAATCTTAGTGCTAGTGCAAGTGTTGCAAGTTCTAAGAAGAAATGCAAGCGCACCTCAATCACTTCAACACATTCGAGGAAGTCGACAATAACGGTAACATTAAATACGTAATCAATTAAATATTGTGGTGAGAAATTACAAGATAACACTATTCACGGCACTATTTTGAAGACACTTAAAAGTGTCTTCAATAAGATCAACTCCGCCAAACACAATAAAACCACCAAACCGGGTCTAAGCACAAATACGATCTGCAAGTTGATCGTATGGAAATGGCACGATTAAAACATTAATCAACCACTAAGTTTTCAAAGAAATTGGCAACGTTAATTAAAATTGTACATAATCCTAATGCAAATTTTTTTCTAGAACTATCTTAGGAAAGATGCATTAAAATTATATAAACAAGAAAAAGAAGCATTAATCAACCTTCTACACTCTACTAGTGGTTGCGTTGCGTTAATCTATGGATATTTGGTCCGCTGCCACAAGGATTATTTAATTTTGAAAACATTATTATAAAGGTTTTGAATAAGAGAATCTTAGGTTTCAAATGTGTTATAGGATCACATACCGCCAATTTAATATATAACACAATTTTATCTCATTATTGATGAATATAGTTTAAGAGATAGAATAATGGCCATAACATTAGATAATGCAATCTAATACTAAAGCAATAGAACTTTTTGAAAATGATTTAAGTTTATTCGGTAGTAATGATATTTTCCACCAACGTTGTGCAATATAATTAATTTAATAGTAAAATCTGGTTTAAAATCAATGTCGTCATATTAAAAGAATTAGAGATAACATTGCTTGGATTCAAGGTAGTAATCAAAGAATACAAGATTGGTTTAGATTTCTACAAGCATGTAATCAAAATCCTAGAGCATTAGCCTTAGATATGCCCATAAGATGGAACTCTACTTACATAATGCTTGAACAATGCATCCCCTATAAAGATGCTATAACAAATTATGTTAAGCAAAATTAGGAACAGGTTTATAGATGAAACCGATTGGCAAATTGCCGAACTTTTGTATAACTTTTTAGGTAGATTTCATGAACCTTAAAACTTAGTGGAACTTATTACCCAACTTCACCATTAGCATTAGGAGAACTTTTAAGAATGTCCATTTTATTTAGTGAATTTAGGACACAAGGAATCGCCTCTATGGAAAAGAAATTTAAAAAAATTGGTCTAAATTACCCATGTTGTATGGTTTCGGTGTTATTTTTTGACCCTAGATTAAAATTAGAAGGTTTAGAAAGTGGATTAGATAACTTAGGTGAATTTTTAGCTATAGACACTACTTCAAAAGATCCTATTATAAAGGAAAAATATATTCTCTATATATCTCTTATGAAAGTAGGTTTAGAAACACACCTCGTGTTGAACAACCAAGAAACAACGAACGACAATCCACATTCATTCTTGAATGTTTTCGGGTTGTCTAAGAAGAAGAAGAAATTAATAGACAAGAAGAATAACTCTTCATCAAGAGGTGGCGGCGTTCATGATTAATGGCATAAGGGCTTAGTTGTAGAAAGGTTTTGATTTGGTTGATAGGGCAAGCATTAACTTGGCCGATCCTAACACGATTAATGGATATTTTTTCAATCCCGGTTCATAGTCAAATAAGCATTATAGACAACCGGCCGAATACTTGAAGAACGGAGAAACGCATTGCGTTAGGATATTGTTGAAGCTTTGGTTGCATCAAGGATTGGGACCGTTCCGATTATACAATCTCACCGAAACCAAGAATGGATCGGCCAATTTAATAGATTAATTTTAATTTTCAAGATGATCCTTCGTTCATCTTGATAATTTCTTTGTAAATTTTATTTACTTTGTAATTTCTAATTTGTATAGTGTTTTTCTTGTAATTTGTAATCTTGTATAGTTGTACTTGTATAGAGTCTATAGACTTTGTAAATTCATCAAATTTGTAATTCGTCCCACAATGATTGCACTCTTTTTTCCTTACCAAGTTTTTATCCCAATTGGGTTTTTCTTGGTAAGGTTTTTAATGAGGCAATCATGAATTACAAATTTAAAAATCAATAAAGAAGTAAATTTTTTTATATATCGTTTGTGTTGTGTGTTCATTTCATATTTCAAATTGTAATATACATAACACATTGTAATTATACAAATACTTATTTCAAACAACATAAAAATATAAAAAAAAAAAAAAAAAAAAAAATTTATTTATTAATTTATATAAATTATTAATTCCATGGGAATTTTCAAATTTTAGTTAAATTCTTAATTTAAAAATCGACTTTTCAACAAAAATTTCAAAGTTTCAAAGACTAAGAGAAATATAAAACCTAATAGAAGTGGTGTGATTAGCCAAAAAAAAAAAAAAAAAAAAAACAAAACAAAACAAAAAAAACAAAAAATAGTAAAAAATAGGCAATATGAAAAACTTAAGAAAGTATATAGGTCAATTTTTAATTATAAAAAAATATGTCATAATTTGTCAAGTTATGGTTCATAAACATATAAGTTATGGATAAACTTGTCAAATTATGATTCATAGCACCCATAACCAAATAAGTTATAGACAAACTTATCAACATAACAAATAAGTTATGGACAATAACATGATTATGGATCATAACCGGATAAATTATGAATAAAAAAATAATTTAATTTATTTATTTATTAACTTAAAAATTATTGAATTAATTTTAATTCATCTTAAATTTTAACTTATTTCTCTCTTTCTCTCACAAAACAAAAGGAAAAAACAAAAAAAAAAGTGCAGAAGTGGTGATCCATAAACTCACCCAACCGAATTTGTCAACTATGTACATGATGATGAGAATAAAAAAAAAAAAAAAAAAAAAAAGATTCTGCGGCCATCCTTTGAATTAATGGTTTGGCCCTTATTTGTTTATGGCAGTCTCCTTTACCTTTTAGTTTCGTGGACATCGTTTGTTTATCGCACAAGTTGCCTCTTGCCTTTTTTCCTCCAAAATGGGCCCCATCCATCCCCAGAGTTGTGAGATCCTCGTGGGCCCCACTCTCCTTAACATGGTCGACATTTCGTGTCTGCTTCTTTACTCGACACGTTGTTAATTCTTAGCGTGCCTCTTGTGACTTCCAACGACCGCCAGCGACCGTTTTTAGTAAGAGATGGGATCTGCTGTGACCGATCTTATCACCATTGCGTTGCATCCGTCTAGAAATTCAACCTTTTTTAGCTACTTCTCTAAATTAACAAAGCCCCACCCCACAAGAAAATTTTTTATACTCAAAAGACCTCAACTTGGGCTATGGCTCGAAGCAGCATTGGTCTTCGAACGACAACACGACAATCTGCTCAACAATGACAAATGAACAACAACAGTAGTGATGCGGTGAGCGGCGAGTGGCAAGCAGTAAAAATCGCAGAGTGTGAGATAGTGATGGTTCAGCGCGAAGATCGATAGAGTCACGGAGAGGGTGGTTGATGCACAAATTGTGGGGTTTGGTCTAGATTTGGCTGTGAATTGTGAACTGCATTACAAAAATTGAATTGATTTGCAGAGGCTTATGTTTATGATTAGTTTTAGTTTTACTGATTTGCTAATTTGATGCTTTGCTTTGGTTTGGGTTTTCTTTATTATTTTGCTATTTTGTTTTGCTTTGCTTTGCGGTGAATGAAAGGAAAAAAATCAAATCAATTCAAAAAATAAAAAAATCTCTCAAAGTCTTAGTACAAACAAACACAAATTTAAATAGATTATCATCTCAAATTATAACTCAAATGTATACAATCAAATACAAACTCAAGTTACAACTTCAACTCAAGTTATAACTCAAACTCAACTCAAGAACTATACTCAAATCACCCTAACTTAAAAATGCAACTAAACAATCCCCCCATATTTAGAATATGTCTTTAATTTAACAATATTATTAATCTGTCTATTATACTCTTTTTATATATGTGGTTATGGGTGGTTAATAAATAATAAGAATGTTATTACATGTTATTTTATAAATTTATGTGTAAATATCACAACTTGTGGATATTCATTTTTCATTTCTTGTATAAGAGAGATGCATGTAATTAACTCAAAAGTTTATTCAGTCAGAAGGACTTAGATTCTTTGTCCAAAATTCCTTGTTTCAAATTATGTCCATCCAATCTCTATAATACACTTCATTTAAAAATTATTATTAACGTTAACAAAATCACCCTTTTATTTTTTCCATTTTTCATGGTTACACTGGCGTTTAGTCTCCAGTGTAACCGTTCGTGACGTTTAAATTTTGAAAACAGATTTCTCTGGAGCACTAAAAAATGACTACTGAAAAGACTATAGTCGTGTTTAGTCAAGAAAGAAAAAATGAAAACGTTTTTAAAATGACGCGTTTGACGCAATAAAGACAAAAAACAGAAATAAAAACGATTTTTTGATTTAGTGTAAAATGAGGGAGAAATAAAAAATGACTTTTAGTCTTTTTTCATTTTTTGCTTTTGTTTTTCCTCTCTCGAGAGGAGAGAGAGATATTAATGGGTTTTTTATACTAAAAATAATATCTTGAAAACGCTTTCATTTTCATTTTCATACAAAATTAAAATTATTTTGGAAAGAGTTTCAAACGCGCCCTATATTTTCAATTGTTAACTCTGTATTGTTCAGTTTTTCAATTCGAGTTGAGATGTAATTTTATGTGAGAGTTTTTTTACTGTAGCGGAAAAGGTTAGATATGAATTTTTGTGAGAGTTTTTTTTACACAGTAGTAAATTAAAATTAAAAACTTGAATCGGAAAACTGAACAAGATATCTTATACTTTTAAACTATTTCAAATCAATTGGATTTAATTTGATATTTGGTTGATTTTAGTATTGAAAGCAGAATAATTTATGTCACGTTTGATATATGAATATCTTTTGTATTTTTTTTAAATAAAAACTTAGAGCTTTAATGTAAATTATTTTGAATGTTATTAAAAAATACACTTTTATCTATGAATTTTTATTTTCTTTCCTTCTTCATTTTATCTCTACCAAATAAGCTAAAATTTCATTTTTCTCTACAAAATTCTTCCTCTATTTTTTTCCGTCTTTCTTTTTTACCCTATCAAACACGCGGGTAATGAGAGTTTTTTTAGTATGTCTAATTTACTCAATTTTTTAATGTAAATTATATCAAAATCATATTAAATTAAAAAATATATATTTTATAAATAATTTTTAATTTAAATGTGACGGTTAAAAATAAAAAAATACTATTAATTTATTTTTTTATCATGAAACTCTTATTTTAATTTAATAAATGTTTAATTTATAAATTTAAAATTATTTTTACTTTATATATTTTTTTTATAAAAAAAATACTATAAAAAATTATAATTTAAAATTAAAAATTAAAAACGAATATAAAAAATAAACATAGTTCTGACTATTCCTACAACATTTGTCATTCATGAACCTGCGCCACACTGGAATGTTCTTCCCCCATCCATTCGTTCCCTAAAATTGACTAATGAACAGGTGTGTGTCTGGAAAAGCGAGTGTTCTAACATCTGTACTCGCGCTCTTGGCATAGAGATTCCTTCCGAAGAGACGCCTTTTGGTGACGTGGCTAACGTCTTCCTGAAGGACGTATTAGACGTCGCGACGAAGCGTCACGTCTGTTAGCGAAAACCAAACTAAAAATTAAAAAAAAAAAAAATACTTTTGTGAATTACCAAAATCACCCCTAACGGTTAGGTGATTGTCCTTTCATGCCCTCCCTCTCAATTTAAGGCGGCCTTTTCGGTTGTGGTCCCTACTCCTTAACCAAATCAAACACGTATTCTAATTCCCATTGAATAAGCGCATTAAAATTTTTGTTCGAATTGTTTCTCTCTTGATTGATAATTTCGTCATCAATCAAAGAAAAAAAAAAAAAGGGGGTCAAATTTTGGTGGAAATTAAATGCGAATTTTTTTTATTTATTTTACTTATTTAAATTTAAATTTTAAATTTTATTATAATAAATTTTTTTAAAATAATTACATTTAATATTTTTATTATAATAAAAAATTTTACATAAAATTATAAATTAATTTAAATTAACCAATTAAATGATTATTTAAAAAATTATGTTGACAAGCCAGTACACATTTAAAGGTATGTTTATTTTATTAATTCAAATTTAAAATTTAAATTTTATTATAATAAATAATTTTTAAAAATAATTATATTTAAATTTTTTATTATAATAAAAAATTTTATATAAAATTATATTTTAATTTAAATTATAAATTTAAATTAACAAAATAAACAGAGCAGCATCATCTTGATAGAATTGAAAATTTGCAAGTGAAACAGAAAGAAAGAAAGCATTATATATATATATATATATATATATATATTTCTGAAAACGACAAATATGTTGAGTTTTTTCCTTCTTTGGAATGCTGCTCTTGGGCCCCACTTCGTATCACTGAATTGACTTTATTGCCCTCCCGCCGCTCCTTTTCGCAGGCCTTGACAATTTAGACACCTTTTCAATGCTTCGACATTCGCGTCAATTATTGATTCCCGTAATATGAGGTGCCGTTCTATTATAATAAATTTTTAAAAAAATAATTACATTTAATTTATTTATTATAATAAAAAATTTTCACATAAAATTATATCTTAATTCAAATTATAAATTTAAATCAATAAAATAAATAAACTCTTAATTTTTAAATCATTTATTATATAATATAAATTTAAAATTTAAATTTTATTATAATAAAAAAAATTTAAAATTTAAATTTTATTATAATAAAAAAAATTTAAAAATAATTATATTTAATTTTTTTATCATAAAAATTTTCATATAAAATTATATCTTAATTTAAATTAAAAATTTAAATCAACAAATTAAAAACTATGATTATTAATGCGGTAGTTTATTGACATACTTTTTTATGTTCTTCGGCTTTATTTTTTCTTTTTAAGAAAAATATTTGTTTATAGTATAAAAAATAGAAATATGCTTTTCTTTTTGTTTTTTCTTCGTTTGTATCTGTTGATTTGCTGGTTTCATGGAAGAATACTTTTTACTAAAAAAAAAAAAAAAATTAAGAAATTGATAAAATTATGAAGGGAATTAACAACCTACTGTCTTTTTTTAATGACTATTATCTTTCATAATACATTTTCATTTGGTTTATTCTTTTCTATTGAGCAAAGCAAAATGTAAAACCGTCTTTATTTCAACATCTAATTTTTGTCATAATTATTAAGTTTTAGAATTTCAAAAAAAAAAATTAATTTTAAAATAATCTATAAATAAAAATATTGAAAGTGTTTTAACATCATATAGCAATCAAATGTCCAAATGTGACTCTCCTAAAAAAAAATGCCTAAATATGACGTGTTATATTTGGTGATAAATTTTTCATTAAATTTAACATATGTTAAATGTAAAATTTAGTGAAAAAAAAACATTGTACTTGAAAATGATTTTTCTACCGAAATACTGAAACTTAATATATTATTTTAACATTACATTGGAAATATTTCTTTCTTTTTATCGTTTAACTTCCATCTTTTACCTGCCGTGACAAATTTGACATAAATTATAACATATTTATTTGTTTTAGAGTATTTTTCGTCATACCCAAATGTTAAAATTTGACTTTTTTTTTTTAGGTTAGCACACCATTGTGACAAATGCATTTGATATACTTTAACAAGATGGCATCATTCTTAAAAAACATAAAAAAAAAAAGACTCTCTCGATCGGGCCTATTTTAAATTCAATGAATCACGTTATTAGCACCATTATTTTTTTTCACACTTGCTATCACAACATTTCCAACTGGTGTCGTTGGATTAGTAAGACAAACTTTTGTGTGTCTTGCGATCAAACTCTTTTATCTCTGGTCGTTTAAGGGTCGATCTCTGTCTTACTCAAAAAAAACTTTGCACGAACTCGTTACCTTTTGGAAGGCTTACTTCACTTATATGTTTATTATTATTATTATTATTATTATTATTATCATCAGTTTTTTGAAATGTTTATTACAATAATACATTTTGATAAAAAAAAAATTAATAAGCACATTAATTTATATGATATATATTTTGCTAGAAGCACGTTGATTTGTATTTAATACAAAGGTTATAAACTTATATGATAATTGATATGAAATAAGAATAAAATAAATTAAAAGAGGAGGGACAAGTCCATTATAGGCTTTTCTAATTGATTTTTTCTTATAAAAATTGAAAAAAAAAATTCTCAAAAAGGGAAAAAGAAACGTACAAGTTGGAAACCACGTGGATTAACATTAATCTAATCTAGCCACTATCTCTATTATCAAATAAAGTCAAAGCGATGGAATTAGTATCCCAAAAGTTACTCCTTGAAAAGGGGAAGTCCACGAAACCATTCTCCTGTTTTTTTTTTTTTTTTTTGGGAAAATGCATATATAGCATATTTGATACCTATATTTAAAATAAATAGCATTTTTTAAAAAAAAATAGTGTAAATTATAGCATGTTTCTAATTTTCAATTTTAAATTAAATGTTCTTTCCTAAATTTATCCTTTCTTTCTTTTAGAGTTTTATCTTTTCTTCTTCACACCCTTCCCCTCAGCCGCCTCTCCCATTTCTATCTCCTCTCCTTCTCTCTCATCACAAACTTTGCTCTGGACGGCGACGGCAAGTTGAGGTCTCTCTCGTTTCCCCCATCTTTCTTGTCAGCAACCTCAGCTCTGATTTGGTGATGACAATGACGACGATCGATTCAGGACGCGTCGCGAATCACGTCTGAGCAGATCGCCACATATGGGGTCCACTTCTAGCAGTGACAATGACGACTTGACGAACCTGTAAACCACGTCTAACTAGATCGTGACATGTGGATTAATACAATATTTAATGGTAAATTCGGTATTTACCATTAAATACAGTGTTAAACGGTCATCGAAAAATATTTCCTGAAAAACGGTAACCGATCACCAAGAAATAGTCACAAATTGTCAGAAAATGGTCTCTGATCGTTGGAGCTGATCCCTGGTTCCGGGCACAACGGACTTGACCATAATCTACCTATTTTAAAAAAAAAAACAATTTACTATTTTTTTTTTTTAAAAAAATAGATGTTTAGGAGGAAGAGTGAGGTGGAAAAAGAGGTTTATGGATATTTTTTGATTTTTAATAATGTTTAAAACTTAAAGTATCACATTATGTTACGATTTACTGTTTTAAAAAAATATGTTATAATTTTATTAATCGCTTTCTAATTATATTATTTACTTCCTTATCGTTCTTATTTTTAGTTTTATTTTTATTAATTTTGTTCCCTTTTGTTGCTATACCAGAATAAGTCATCTCTTTTGCAAATGCTCCCTTTCATTCGTTTACTGACGTGTAAAACACATTTTTTTTTTTTTTTTTAATAATTCCATAAGTAGTTGAGCTTATTCTATATATGGTGTATATATGATTATGTATTCATTTTATTCGTGCATTTATATTGCTAAGATAAGATTTTCGTAATTAAGTATGACAAATTATATCTAAATAAATTTCATATACTTCTCTGATGTGTTAAAAAAACATTGTTCTTTTTTAAAGGGTTAAAACATTATTTCAATAACTAAACAAAAGACTAATTTCTAAGTTTTCATAAGGAAACAAAACTATTTTCAAAATATCCTTTTTTTAATATAAAACATTCTTTTTTATTAAGAGTGTGCAACATACCGTTCAAAGTCAAACCTATCAAACAAAACTAAATAAAAAAAAAATCAAACCAAACTAATTAATAATAGATTTAAAAAATTCAAATCAAACTTTAGCCCTCTCTACTCAATATGTTTTTGGTTCAATCTTGAACTTCATTTTTTTTTTTTCAACTGAGATTCATTTTCTTTAATTTAGATAGGATGACATTAAAATATATGTGTTGGTTGTAAGACCATGTCTCTGTTCATTTGAGGTATTTTTTGTCTTTGTTATGAGCTTTTTAGTTCGTTAATTTAAAATTTTAATTTGAATTGAGATACGATTTTATGTGAAAATTTTCTCTGTAGTAAAAAAGTTAGATGAACGGGCCTAATTAGAAAAATAGAAATTTATTTATTTCACCGATTTGAGTTTTTAATTTTAAATTTTTTCAGTTAAAAGTTCTCAAAAAATATTACAACTAACTTTTTTTATTACAATTAAAAACTCTAATATCACATCTTAACTCAAATTGAAAACTCAAATCTCCATAAAGAATGAGGTCTAGACTCTTTCAAAGGTCCCGTTCACTTCACTGATTCGAGTTTAGAATTTGAGTTTTGTTACAGTAAAAAAATTTTAGAAACAGTCACATTTAATTTTTTTATTATAATAAAAAATTCTCATATAAAATTACATCTCAATTCGAATTATAAATTCAAATAAGCAAAGTGGACAGGCCATTCTCTTTCCGATCCTGTTTTATCCGTTTCACACGTGTCATTCTCTTTATTTTTTTGTTTTCGGCATTTATTACCAAGAACCCCAAAATTGCCTCCAGCTAAGAATCCTTCATCTATGGCAGGCGCAACCTGCAACCCAAAAAATTCATCACCATTGAAAATTTCGCCGTCACAAGAAAAAGAAAGAAAAGCAAAAAAAAAAAAAAAAAAAAAAAGAAATCTTTTCCCGGAGAATGTTCGAATATGAAGGAAAGAGTGGGTTCTATGATTTATAAAAGGGAAAATTTCAGTGTCTCTGGATATGGAACAGGAAGAAGAGGAGTGGTTACGGAGGAATCCAGAAACTTGCCGTAGATAACGGCCTAAATGGCACTGCCATGAACAGGAAGTTGACAATATAAAATTCTCAGCAATAAATAAGGTCTCTTTCTGTCCATAAATTTAAATTAATATATAATTTTATATGTGAAATTTTTATAATAATAAAAAATTTTAATTTAATTATAATAAAATTAAAATTAATAAAATAAATAAGACTTAAAATTTTGTTTATTTTATTAATTTAAATTTTAAAAATAGTTATATTTAAATTTTTTATTACAGTAAAATTTTTTTACATAAAATTACGTCTTAATTTAAATTAAAAATTTGAATTATTTAACTAAACGGACTTTAAAAATACATAAAATAAAAGTTACGAAAATAGTAAAAAATAGACTAATATGAAAATCTTAAGAAAGTATATAGGTCAATTTTTATAAACTACTGATAAAATTTATCAAGTTATGATTTATAATCAAATAAATTATGAACAAAAATCATAAATTATAAATAATAACTTATTAAATTATAATTTATAATTAAATAAATTATAAATAAAAATAATAATTTAACTTATTTATTAATTTATATAAATTTTTAACCTGTTAATTTTAATTCATTTTAAATCTTAACATATTTCTCTCTTTCTTATTTTAAGCCGAAAAGGAAGAATGGCAGTCTCGTAAATATAATTGAAAAAAATCACATTATTTACTGTATTTGTTTGATAAAATAAAATAACGACGCATGTTAAATAAATAGAGTAGCGTCTGAGAGAGAGTATACAATAGAGTTGTATTGTAGCCGGACAAAAAGCAAAAGCAAACAGCAAAAAAGAGTGCCGTTGGGGCCAACGCTGACGTGGCAAATGCACTCGTAATAGTAATCACTATTATATTAATTTAAAATGTATTTATTATTATTATTATTATATAAACACCACTCAAACACGCTTTCTTTCTGCTTTGCGTCTCATCATCAGTCGTTCCCACAGAAAAAGAAAGAAGAAAAGAAAAACCAAAATAAAACCAAACTCCAAAACTCTTTTCTTCTTTTTCTTCTTGTTCTTCTTCTTCTTTTCTTTGTTATTGCTATTACTTTCCCTTTCTTTCTCATCTGAATTGGGAAAAAAAAGTCGACAATCTCTTTTGAGTTTTGTCGTTTGATTGTCCTGGTTTTAATTGAAGTAATTGGTCGTTGGTGGGTAATCGGAGGTGTGGGATTATACGACGTCGTACGCGTGGTTTGGTTAGGTAGGACTGGACTGGCCAGAGATGGGTGGTGGTGAAGTTGAAGCGGTGGGGAATGGAGGAGGAATAGCAGCGATGGAATTCTTCCGGGAGGGGGAGGGTGATGAAACGGCGTCGTACACTTGGCCTCCGAGAATCCCCAGACGCCTTTCCAGGCGCCTCCACTGTAAGACTCCCTGCACCGTCGAGCAAATTGAAGCTAAGCTTCGTCTCGCCGATCTTCGCCGTCAGGTCTCTCCCTCTCTCTAATTTCCTTTTTCAGTTTTTTTGTTTCTATTTTTGTTTTTATTTTCCTTTTCAGTTTTTTTGTTTTTGTTTTAAATTCATCTTTTTATAACCTTTCATCCTTTTATCGAGGAAACTCGAAGTAGTTTTTTTTTATTTTTTATTATTTCAATTTTCTTCACGAATTTCTCTTCTATGAAATTCGATGACTCTCTCTCTCTCTCTCAATTTTTTTTTAAATTTTTGTTAATACCTTCCGTAATTTCAAAGTGGCTTTTAATAAACCTGCTTATTTCTTAATATTCGACTTGTTCGCTTGCTTCGTAAACTTCAACGACTGAACTATAAACATTTTCTTCTCTGTTATTCTTAAGTTGCCTTTTGTTTTTTGTTTTTATTAAATTCATTCGATATCTAGAATTATAATATATTTTTTTCTTTAAAACATTTTATTATTGTCTTTATATGCTTAGAATTCCTGAAGTGATGATTACAGGAAAGAAAAAAAATCGTCGAATTCTTCCGAGTTTTCATGTTTTTGGTGTCCATCCTTTTTTAAATATATATATATATATATATATATAGAGAGAGAGAGAGAGAGAGAGAGAGAGAGAGAGAGAGAGATTGTACCTACCCCTTCTCTCTCTGGATTTCCAATTCCAGAATTCCTAGAGGTGGTTAGAGTTTTTTGGTCCTTTTTTTTTTTTTTTAAATTTTTACCGAACCTTTGTGATGAAGGATGTTGCTGTGTTAGGTGAGTCAGTTTCTTCTTCTGTATGAATTTTGTTTTTCACTCTTGGGTCTTCCTTTTCATGATTCAGAACTATTTTCACTTTATATTTTTTAAGGAAAATACGTGTTTTTTTTTAAAAAAATATTACGACGAATCACGAAATTATAATTCGAATTATGACACGAATTCTTGTATCAAATTATTCCTTAATTTTTTAAACTTCATATGGTCTCTCTTTTTTTTTAAAAAAAAAAAAATTTTAAACTTCATATGGTCTCTTTCACTTTCTATTGGTGTTTGATATGAATTATAATTGGACGTCCATACAACCATAATAGCTTTGGCTAATTTTCAACAAGTCCTGGTTTCTTCCACACGTAACATATAAAAACTGAGGTTATAACATGGCACTCATACATCGTACGTAAAAACGTTACTTAAAGGTTAAAAAGTTATATATGCTTTAGCAGGACATTTATTTTGTAACAATTAAGGAATTTATTCGTCTCGTTTCTAAAGGTACTGGTACGTCGAATTCATGGCGTGTTTCTAAAGTTAAGTATGGAAGAACCGCCCTTTTAACAATTTTTGCCTTTGTGGGTATTCGCTTTTGATCAACCTTTTTGCGTTGTGAGAAAACTTTTCTTGGTTGTACCTAAAGCTATAGTTCTCTTTGATTGCAGGAATACTATGAGAAGTTGTCGAGCAAGGCACGGCCGAAGCCTCGAAGTCCCGTGCGGTCTTCCTCTTCTGAGGAGGACCTCGGGCAGCGCCTTGAAGCTAAGCTACAGGCTGCTGCCCAGAAAAGGTGGATGTTATTTAGTTACTGAATGATTTTGTTACTTTTATTGGTACTTATTCTTGGATGGAAACTTGAAATGTTGGGTCCAGGACAAAGAAATAGATGCATTTTGAATAATTGAGTTGTTTTTTGTTTAGGGATGTGAACAGGCCACCCTGCCTATCCTGCAAGACTTTAGTTTTTGTTTTGCTTTCAACATGCTTACTTCAGGCATTAATTTTGGAATGTTTCTGTGGTGGTCCATGGCCCTTTGATTGTCTCCTTGTTCTTTTTTAATGATTTTACTCAAAACTAAGCTCGCACTGTAGAAATTTACAGGAATCTTTTCTCTGTTTATTATCTTCTCTCTTTATTTTGATTTTTTACTTAGATAACACATCTTCTTTCGACTGGTCTAGTTATTTCCGAAATCTCCTTTTATTTTCTATTTTTATCATTCCATACTCTTAACTCATCTTTTTGACACTTCACAAAGCAATTATTATGGTGAAAAGATTATTTCGTGCTTGTGCCATTCTAATTATCTATATACTTTGTTAGTATATTCTTCTTATATGTATGTGTATGTATACAAAGATTAAGCTCGTGTTCTCGGAAGTGATGTGTGTGCAGAGACACATATATGTGCATATATATGTGTATATTACTGCCGAGGCTGATGTTAAATCTGTGACTGGCTAGATGTCTTCTTTTCTAGGTTGATCTGCTACTTTTTTTTTTTTTTTTTTTTTTTTATAAATTTGACTCCTTTTTACTTCTTGTTGAATCAACAGGTTGAGGATTTTGGAAAAGGCTCAAATGCGCTTAGCTAGGTTGGATGAGTTGCGGCAAGCAGCTAAAAGTGGGGTAGAAATGCGTTATCAGAAGGAACGAGAGAAAATTGGCTCAAAAGTACAATCACGTTTTCAACAGGCAGAGGCAAATAGAATGATGATGCTTAAGGCTTATAGACAAAGAAGGGCCACACTAAAGGAGAGATCATCTCAGTCCTTATTGCGCAAGATGGCACGAGACAACAAATACAAGGAATGTGTACGGGCTGCAATTCACCAAAAACGTGTGGCTGCTGAGAAGAAGCGATTGGGATTTCTGGAAGCAGAGAAGAAGAGGGCTTGCGCTAGGATGTTGCAGGTTCGCCGAGTTGCTAAGTCTGTCTCTCATCAACGTGAGATTGAGAGGAGGAGAATGAAGGACCAGTTGGAAGATCGGCTACAAAGAGTACGTATCAATTCTCTATTGAACTCGTATTGCAATTCTGTGTTATTCTTAGTGGTGCTTGAGGTGCTTTGTTATTTATGTGTTTCAATATGGTATTTTATGTGTTATTAGGCAAGGAGACAAAGAGCAGAATATTTAAGGCAGAGAGGTAGGCTTCATAATTCCGTTCAAGTGAACTGGAATACGATGCACAAGCAGGCTGATCTCCTCTCTAGAAAATTGGCAAGGTATTTCTGTTGTAACCCTTTTGTATTTTGAGATGGTTGTCTTTTTTAGTCTTGGTGGACATCGTATGCACTACTGATTGGTAAACTAATTTTTACGCATAAAACTTGAGTTGTCTTGTTTAATTTGTTGCTTTTGTAGGTGTTGGAAGCGGTTCCTTAGGCAAAGAACTACCTTGTCATTGGCAAAGGCTTATGATGCCCTAAATATAAAGGAGAAACACGTCAAATCTATGCCTTTTGAGCAGCTTGCTCTTCTGATTGAGTCAGCTGACACTCTACATGCTGTGAAAGCTTTACTCGATCGTTTTGAGAGTCGATTAAAGGTCTTAAGAGCTATTGCTTCTACTAGTCATACACCCAGCACAGAAAACATTGATCACCTTCTCAAACGAGTTGCTACTCCAAAGAAAAGGACTACTCCAAGGAAAACTCCGAGGGGAAGAGAGGCAAAGAAAGCCACTACGTCCAGGGAGACAGCTAACAATCTAACTAGATTATCAAGGTATCCAGTAAGAGTAGCCCTTTGTGCTTACATGATCTTGAGTCACCCAGAAGCAGTTTTCAGTGGTCAAGGAGAGCGGGAGATTGCTTTGGCCAAGTCCGCTGAAGAATTTGTTCATGAGTTTGAATTGTTACTGAAGATTGTACTAGAGGGGCCTGTGCATAGTTCTGACGAAGAGTCTGAGTCTGTGACGCCTAAACGTTCAACCTTCAGATCGCAGCTAGCAGCTTTTGATAAAGCATGGTGCTGTTACCTAAATTGTTTTGTGTTATGGAAAGTTAAGGATGCACAGTTACTGGAGGAAGATTTGGTTAGAGCAGCTTGCCAGCTAGAGCTCTCAATGATGCAGAAGTGCAAGATGACCCCCGAAGGAGATAGTAGTGACCTTACTCACGATTTGAAGGCTATTCGGAAGCAGGTATACTACAGCTCATTGATTTTTCTTCCACCAAAATTAACGTAACTAACAATATGTTTCTGCACTGTTTGATTCACAATTAAAAAAAGAGTTAAAAATAAAAAATAAAAACAGATAAAATTTCAATTTTCAAGATTCTCTTATTTTTCAATTTGATTGACTTATAAAAAAGGAGAGAGAAGGATGAAAAAAGGGGAGAGACTTCCCCTTTGACTGACTGAAATTTTCTATAGAACAGAGTAAGGTTTGGAGAGAAATGTTGTAGGTGGAGATATGAGTGGTGCTTGCAGGCTTTTCATTTTTGTTGTCAGTGACTGTGATCACAAAATGGGAGAAGCTATAGAACTTCCTTTCTCACTTTTATTTTCTGCGCTCCAAGTGGACTAAGTATGTCATATAATTGCATTAGTGAACCCTCCACTTAATTCGAATGACAAGTACAGTTTTCAAAGCTAGTGAAATATGAATCTTTATTTTTATTTTTTATAAAGCATGTCAATATTGTTTATTTATTTATTATTTTTCTCAGCTAATATTAATTTCTGTTCTATTTTTAGGTGGGGGGAGGGTGGGGTTGGGGGTTGTTCTTAGAAGATTGTCTCATTCTAGGAAATGAAAAGGTGTAGTACTGATTGACGACAGTGTCCTTCAAGTTTTCTGTCTGTTGCTTTTGAATTCTGTCATGAGACAGAAAGTTGCAGGCTGGTTTGCAATGGGTTTTGGGGGGAATTGCTTTATTCTTGTGAAGTTGTGTATGCTTGAGTCTTGATTGTGTGCGTGAGTGTGGTGGGTTCGGGATTACCACTTCGATGATACCTACAGGGGATGGAGTCCAGGGAAATTGCAATGTTGCCCAGCAAAATTATGTTATTCAGATCCGTAGTCATTTGTTTATTTGCTTATCAGCTAATACTTTTTGGTTATTCTAATGGTGCAGGTTATAGAAGATCAACATCTTTTGAGGGAAAAAGTGCATCACCTGAGTGGGGATGCTGGGATTGAGCGGATGAATTCTGCACTATCTGAAACACGATCCAAATATTTTCTAGCCAAGGAAAATGGTAGCCCATCGAGGTCACAGATTACTCATTTTATCTCTCCAAGTCCGCTTAGTTCCTCAGGTGGTCCTTTGTTTGCTACCTCAGACAAGAAAAGAAACATGGTTGAGAGTAAAGAGCGTCCAATCCGCGTGGTTCGCTCCTTGTTCAGGGAAGATGATACTCCTAAAGGCCCTCGTTCTTCTGCTCCAATAACCATTTTGGATGAACAACTGGGATCTTCTATTGAGAAGTTGGCCACAGAGAATGAATTGATTGTAAATGAATTTCTTCACAAGCAGCATGAGGGGTTCACTGATATCTTTAATTTAAATGATGAAGATCAAAACGGTGTAAAGGTCAGTGCACTATGACAAATACATGTCTGTAGCAAAAGTAAAACCTTAGGGAAGAGTTTTGATTTCATTGCTTTTTAGTTGACCAGCTTTTGAGTTATAACTACTTTTTGTTTTTTTTCGTCTATGGAAGTTCCTTGCTTTATTTGGTTTTTGAAAAGGAGATGAGGAAGATCTTTCACACTTGCTGATGTTTGTATTGAAATCTTGCATGTTTCTTTGCTATTCTCCTCGTTGTTGGCAGGCAAAGATAAGAGAGACTATGGAGAATGCTTTCTGGGATAGCATCATGGAATCAATGAAAAGTGAGGGTCCTAATTATGATCGCGTTATTCAACTGCTAAAAGAGATAAGGGATGAACTTTGCCAGATGGCTCCAGAGACCTGGAGACAAATGATTATGGAAGCTATTGATCTTGACGTTCTCTCTCAGGTATGAGCATCTTTGGTTTTATTTAATTATTACTATTTACTTTGCAAAATGTTGCTTGTAAAATTACTAAGTTCTATTTTCTTTCAAGGTGCTTAAATCTGGTAATCTGGACATTCATTACCTTGGAAATATCCTGGAATTTGCATTGGACACTTTGCAAAAACTCTCTTCCCCGGCTAATGATGTTGAGATGAAGAATACTCATCAGAGGTTAATGAAAGAATTAGCAGATACATTTCAGGCCAAAGATGGCTCAAACCATTCAAGTGTTATTGTGATGATCAAAGGTCTGCGCTTTGTCCTAGGGCAGATTCAGGTAAAAAAAAAAAAAAATTATTTCTTTATTAAATATTAGGTATTATTGCAACAATTAAAGGACCACAGTGGTCCAATTTATAAACTTTCTTAACACACGTCAAATGGCCTTTTTGTCATGTATTAAGAGCTAGTGTGCAAAAAGGTGGATATTGCAAGTGTAGTCTAGTCTATAAACACGTGGGTTTGTAAGTGTAGTGTAGTCTAGTTTTTGAAAATAAACGAAGTTATGCCAGATCTTGTTTTGGTACATATCATCTTGAGAATTCTGACTCTTTTTCTTCCCTTTTCCTTTCCCTTCCTTCCCCCTTTTTTTTGGTCCATCACTTTTCACCCAAGATACGTATCTACGTGCAAACAGCAATCTTTTGTTATTTATATGGAAGTAAATTGATTAGTTATATGGATGTATATTCTCATAGGTGCTTAAGCGAGAGATAAGCAAAGCACGTATAAGAATCATGGAACCTTTGCTAAAGGGATCCGCTGGTTTGGATTACCTCAAGAATGCTTTTGCCAATCGCTATGGATCTCCCTCTGACGCATACTCCTCCCTACCATTAACGGTGCAATGGCTATCTACTGTGTGGAATTGCAAAGATCATGAGTGGGAAGAACATGGACATTCCCTCTCTGCTTTGGACAATGAAAGTTCATCTCATGGCTTGATTCCTTCCACCACCCTTAGAAGTGGTGGAACCTTTGTGGTCAAACCTAACATGACTTCTGTTGCATCTGGTGCTACCAAGACCGCAGGTTTGAATGCTTACCTCCTGTGAAAATTAGAGAAGGAAAAACTTTCAACTGTAATTTGGCTTCATACTTTTTTATCATCTCATTTTGCCGTCCTCTTTTGTTGATCAGGTAATCAACAGCCAGAATGCAAGGGAGAAAGAGTTGATTTGCTCGTCAGGCTGGGCTTGCTCAAGTTGGTAAGTGGTGTATCTGGTTTGACACTAGAAGTTTTGCCCGAAACTTTTATGCTGAACCTCCAGAGGCTGAGGGCTGTTCAGGCTCAACTTCAGAAGATTATTGTAACTGCTGTCAGGTAATTGACATAATTCCCAGCATTACTTTCTATTTAGCATTTTGTTAGTAAATACTTTTAGGCCTTACTTATCTGAGGCTGTAAATGCAGCATTCTTATTTGCCGACAAACCCTCGTAAGTGAGAGAATAATAGACAGCTCTAGAGATATGGAGGGAATGGTATCTGAATGCATAGAGAGACTAGTGGAGCTCTTGGATGTTGTGGAAGATGCAGGTATTGAAGAAATTGTTGAATCAATCAGTAGGTTCTCAGTGAACGGTCACGAAGATGGAGACGTCCAGAAGCTGCAATCACGGAAGGCGGTCATGGCGAGGATGTTAGCAAGGAGCTTGCAAGCCGGGGATCCTGTATTTGAAAAGGTATCCCGAGCTGTCTATACTTCTGCCAGAGGAGTCGTGCTCGGAGGGAGTGGACCCCATGGAAGAAAACTAGCTGAGATGGCGCTCCGACAAGTTGGAGCTGCTGCACTGAGTAAGAGACTGGTGGAAGCTGCTGAAGTTTTAGTGGTGGCTGCTACTGTATCAGTTAGTGTTCATGGACCATGGTATAAACAACTGGCTGATAACATGTGAAGAAAGTATGATTTGGCGTACAGAAGAAGAAAATAATGCACAGATGTAGATGGTAGGAGTTTTTATTTAAAGCTGTGTCTTAATTAACTGCAGTTGTAAATTATGGATATAGATTTTAACTATTAATGCAAAATTCTTTCTTTCTTTGGTGTAATTCAAGGGAACATATGTAAATATGTTTGGATGTAATAAAGGGGTCTGTTCTCTTCGATCCTTCTGGTTTCTCACAGGAAATATTTGTAGACCGTAATTATCGTCTTGGTAATAATAATATTAAAAATAATGTCAATGGTACTTCCTTGTTTTTTTGCTTTTGAAAAGCGAACTGGTGAGTGGTGACAAAAATCCCTTATTTCACTTTGCCTATTTTCTATTCATGGAAAAATTAAAGGCAACATTGTTTTCCGAAAGGAACTCTAGGCAATGGTATCCATACGATTATAGTTGAATACCTATTCCATTTTCTCATGTTCTCATGATAATGTTGTTATGCCACGACTATTTCTTTTTCTTTTTTGTCAATTAATGTTCACAATAATGCTGAATACATATTATTGAGCATAGTCTTGATATTTTAGAAAATTTAACCGGCTGAAAGTTTCATTAAAAGAATTTAAAGCACAGGGAATGCTTTTTGTTTAATTTTTAAATGGAATTCAATGAAATACAATATATATATATATATATATATATATTATGCAAGAAACACGAGAATATTACATTGATAAAATGATTTTTCTATAGCAATAGCAGGTTTAAGAATAGGATTGCTTACCCGACCAAAAACCAAATTATAGCCCGTCGTATCATATATCTACAGACGCAGCCCATGCAAGCAAGCATTCAAGGCAACAATTTAGGTTACACCAACAAAAAGGTGCGAACAATAGTCTAAACCTATGAAACAAACGAATTTATTTCATGACTACATACCACATTAGAGTGCCAACAAATGATGGAACAAAGCTTTGTTATAAAAATGAGCATATTCCTTTTCTTTTGCCTTTCATTTTACATTTGCTTGAATCAAGAAGTCTAGATTGCAATGGATAGTCGTGCATTTTCTTCCTCAGAAATAAATATAGCGCCCAAAAAGTTGGCATGCCTAATTGTTCCTGCCCACCATCATTGTCGTACATTTTTCAGAGTCGACCATAACGGTAGGAGTCGTTCACCATTCTGATTAGTCTTCACCGAGCCATTAGTTTCAATATCATATTTCTCAAAATCTAGGTCATTGTCTATGTACTGGCTGCAAAAGTCTTGTTCCATGCAGTTACTTGTCTCGTCAACTTTGTTCTGCTTCTTCGTTGCCATTTTCTTTGATCGACCAGTGCTGTTAAATTCAAAGTCCTCTAAATTTGGACTCTGATCTCCACCCCTTCTCTTCTTTATGGAATCAGTACTCTCATTGCTGCTGCTGTTGTTTTTGTCTTTCCTGTGGTGCTCTTTTATGACAGATTCAATGGTTTCGAGAATTCGATCTCCATACTTCATTACCTTAGCCCTTAATTTGGAAACATACAAGATGACCATTAACATGTCGGCTTGGCAAGCAGCACAAAAATTTATAGTATTAACCTGTAAACTTACTTGCCAATTCCATGTATCTCAAGCAGTTCTTCTTTTGTCCTGGGAAGCTTTTTGCATATCTGCTTAAGAGTATTATCCCTGTAAAAAGAAAAGGTATGTCAACATGTACCACAAAAAGGATAGAAAAGAAAAGAAACAGCGAATTGCAGCTTACACAAAAATGTGGTACGCCATGACCCCCTCTCCAGCTTCTTTAACAAGAGCAGCTCGAAGCTTCCGCAAAGCTGGAAATAGTTTAGCTGAGACATTCTTCGATAGCATAGCCACAAAGAACAAAGAACAAAGAAAAGGAAATTAATTTTATTGTTGAAGGTATTTCTATATTACAAGAATTTGTAAATCTAACACTCATGCTTTTGTCATACGCAGATAAATGAGTGTTTATGTTAGGAACCTAATATTTAGAAGTCTTTTTCAATAGTCTTAAGGATAGTATAAATAGGGGGTTTAGTTGCTAGGGAGGGGCAGATTGGTAGAGAGTGTCTAGTGCTGTGCATTATTTTGGAGGTCGGGGGTCCTCGAAACTGTCCATCTATTTTGTAGTTTTCCATTTTTAATGTTGTTAATGAAGCTCAGATTTTCGGGTTCCTAACAGTTTACTTATTCCACACATGAAACATGCAAATACAAGAGACATGTCATTTAAGTACCACGTCTACTTCAGACTGAGGTTGAGCAGAAATGTTAGGACTCAGATTCTCGTGGAGCAATGAGCCATTGGCTGGAGTAATGTCAGATTTACTCTTTTTAAGAACTTTTACGGAAGAAGGGAACCTACAAGATAAATGAATAAAAATCCCGCGTCAGTTGCAGTAGTGCATGTAGGTGAGCCAAGAGTAGTGCAGTGGAAGGACAAAAAAAAAATGATCAAAACAAGAAAATGCAAATTTATCTAGTAGGGAGAAGCTTCTGCTATAAACAGAAAATACACTTTGCTGAAGCACTCGACAGAAGTTGTCAAACTCTAAAGTTTCACCATCTAACCAAAAAGAACATAATCAACAATAGTACCATGCTGAGAGAACCATAACGAATTTGTAAAAAAATATATTTCTTTTAATAGGGAAAAAAATCATTAAAAAGGTGACAGATAACAACTATATAACTTGGTAACTTTGACCACATGTCCTAGTAAGAGAAGCCAAGGAAATTTCATTGAAAAGGTAACCTGGATAACAACTTTACAACTTGGTAACTTTGACCACAGGTCCTACTAAGAGAAGCCAAGAAATTCAATTATTGAGTCAACTTGTATACTGGAATTAGTTGAGTTTGGTGCAGAGATTGCTAAAAAATACAATCCAGCTGTTTCAGCTCCCCCACCCCATTAATAAAAAGTTTGAATAACAAACAGCATAAAATATTTCTTTGGTTGGACGGAACAGGATCATATCCAAGTTATATATTGAAAAACTTCTATGAATTAGCGGTGTGATGCTGTTTAATAACTCATCAAAGCAAAAAGAAAAAAAGTACAAATTCTTAAACTATGTTAGCACTTTGCCCCAGGTGAGAGTCATCAGGCATGGATTTTGTTGGTAAGTAAAGTGTAGACATAATGAATGTGCATTGCTGATTCAGAGATTTTATCTTCGACATGTCAACGTAATATTGATTCAAACAACCAAAAGGAGTACCAATTTTAAGTTTGAAAAAGAAAGCAGCAGTGGAGTCAACCTTAATACAATTGTCCTCCTTCCAGAGCAGAGATCATATGCTTTGGACTGGTTCACCTGTCAGCAAATGTGAACCGTCATCATGGATAAGTGATGATAAAAGGACACAAGAAGAACCAATTTCTTGGGACCCGTTTGTTTCATATACTCAAAAACTCAAATCATTGATTATGCTACAGTATTTTCCTTTCACAAAAAATTTGAATTCCAAACGTCAAAATCAAAAATCATGGTTTGAGTATATCTTCCAAACAAGCCCTTGATCTTTCAAATATTATATATGAAGAAAAGGAATTCTTTCAAGTACCTTTAGTACTGAGGATACAGATCCATAAACATCACTTTTCCTTACTTCCTCCACAAGAATATCCTCAGTAACAAGATAACGCAAAATACGGGAAGCTTCTCCCTTGGCTAGATGTTTTCCAGCCCCATGGAGTCTTAAAGTTTCATGTTTATGTTTCTTGACCTATTTTTTGACATTACAGATATACAATTAAGACTAAAAATTAATGACAGTACACCAAAAGCATCATACATTTCTTACAAGAACTCACAATTTGGCTCAAGGAGCCCCTGTAGACTTCCAAAATATGAGATGATGAATGCTGCCCCCCTGTTAACTTCACTAGTTCAACCTATGAGAACGACACAGGAAAAAGTAGCCAATATAAGATACAAGAAATATGATATGTTAATTCAAAGCAACAGTAATCACTACAAAAAATATGACATCTTAAAAAGTAATCCAACAAGGTTACAAACCAAATGCTTTGCCATCTCAGTGACATCCTTGTCAACAAAGCTTTTGACTTTCAAACAATTATCACAAGTTTTTTTGCAGGCTGCAGAATCAAACTTCTCCCCAAAATGGATAAGTTGTAGAAGACGTCGACAATCAACATCATTTTCACAGTAACTGACCTGAAATAGGTAATATTACTTTATTTAAAACATTTTGATTCTAAACATAAAGTGAATATAAAAGGATGGAATGGCAAAAAGTACAACTTGAAACCTCCATCAATTACCATTCTTAAAAGATTTTCAGTATTAGTTTCTAGTATTCCTCCTGAGTTCATTGCATTAACACCATTTTTCCGAGATGTGAAAGGACCTTTGCTCTATGACACCTTGGCTAATCATATGTTTGACTCGTATCTGCAAGATGAAATGCAAACAGAAATAATTATAAATATAAAAAACAAAAGAAAAAGATGCCAGTCTTGAAATCTTAGCAATCTGTAACTTTTCTTTTTTTCCCCCGAAGGAATACTGCAACTCATCTAGTGTACAGTAGAGTAACCAATATGTAGACACGTAGTAATTTCATGAGAACAACTTACATAGTCACTGTAACTGTAATACAACACACAAGATGAACGCTGACCATCTCTACCAGCTCGACCACACTCCTGATCAATAGCAGTCCAATTAGCTAACAAAATAAATACATGGTCCTCTCTTAACTAAAACCAAGCAGTAAGCTAATAAAGTCAATGATAAAATTAAAAAATGAAAATAGACAGTTTAAATTTCAAATTTCAAACAACTATAATTCAATCTAAAATGTATCAACTAATTTTTGTTTCAGTACCTGATGATATCCTTCAATAGATTTTGGGAGAGAATGGTGAATTACAAAGCGAACATCTGGTTTATTGATACCTGGAAGTCTTAATGTTAGTCAATGGTCGAGTTTAATTAATCAAAACTGCAATCAGCACGTACCCATTCCAAATGCCACTGTAGCACAAATTATGTTTATTTCGTCTTTGCTCCATTGATTTTGTACAAAGGCACGTTGAGAGAGTTCCATACTACCATGGTAAAATGCAGCTTTATGCCCACATTCCTGCACAAGAATTAAATGAACTCTTAATGAAACATAATCCATTATGTTCAATGTCTAAGTGAAACAACAGATTGTTATCTATCCATGGCTTCATTTTCTATCTGTTAAAAGATTTAAATTCTGTAATTTTCAAGGTCAGCCTTGAATAATCCCTTACAGACAAAGGTTACCACCGGGAAAAGGTAAAATTCACACAAACTGACAGGATTTAACTATTATGAATGGAGCAATGATAAATATATTTTCCACAAGGAGCCTAAAAGAAAGGAAGTAATAATTACGGGAGTAAATTTTGTAAGTAATATGACATCACATAATTGAATATTGAAATACATGGGAGCCCCTAATTCAAGATGGAACTATTACACTTAAGTCACACCTGCAATTTTTCAGCAGCTTTTTCACAGTCCATTCTGGAAAGACAATAAATGATTCCACATTCATCATAATGGTTTTCTTTGATGAACTTGTCGATGTCATCCAAACACTTCTTAGTCTTTGGAATGACAGAATACCTGCGAAATACAAAATAAACTAACTGTTTTCAATTTTGAATGAGGGCTTAAATTAAACTATTCCTGCCACATTGAAAAGAAAAACAGCATCCAATACTTGCCACAAGTTTGAACGGTTAAAACTTTGCCGGAAAACAATGCAGTTGACAAGACCAAGAGCTTGCACAACATCTTCCTTTACACTGGCTGTTGCAGTAGCAGTTAAAGCTAACACTGGTGTATTTGGGAACTTTTGTTTCAAGATACCAAGACCCTGACATTTTACAGTTTATATTGAGTATAAGAATTTTAACAGTGTGCGTGTGTGTCCAGAGAGAGAGAGAGAGCATAAATGAAAATTATTAGGAGGCCACAACCTGATAATCTGGTCTAAAATCATGCCCCCACTGACTCACACAATGAGCTTCATCGACAACAATCCTAGCAAGCAACTCACGAGAATGTAAACTCCCAAGGTGGCGCAAAAGAACGTCACTTCTGCAGTTGGGAGAAAACTTTAAAAATTATGCGTTATTCGTGCTTAAGCATTCGTTTCAATTTGCAATTACCTTGGCTGCTAACAAGGTTGTGTCTCATAATTGAGGTGAGAGGAACTGATAAAAGTTAAGATAAACCAATTTGTAAATTCTATGTTTTGTGGATATAGGGAAACTGGTTAAACTAAAACAATTTCAAGGATGGGCAATGAAGAGTTTTAGGGACGACCTGCAAGTGCACTGCAACGAAGGCATGGGATTTTTATTGATATATCCAAGGAAAAAACTAAGAAATGCCAAGAATTCTTTATTAATAATAGAAATTAATACAAAGGAAAGAGGACAAGAAGTCCTCAAGAAAGCTAATAAAAAAAAAAAAAAAAAAACTCAAGAGAACAGAAAAACCTGAAGCTCATAACCTCTTATCAGCCCATCACATCTTTCCAATCCAAAACAATAAAAGGAAAGGAAAAATCTTTAATGGCTTTTTCAGTGAAGGCTCGCAAGGAAGCTGAGTATTTTCTTTTTCAAAGAGATTCAGTCTCCATCAAAAGTCCTATTTCTTTCCACTCAAATCGCCCATAGTTTTTTTTTATATATATAAACAAACAAAAACGTTTATTGATCAAAAAAAAAAAAAAAAAAAAAACAAACAACACACAAAAGTGACGAAGGGAGGTCCTCAAAAAGAGAAGGAAAAAAATTCATAAACACCCTTAGATAAAGCTAGTTAAAATGGAAACATACAAAAATCTCACTCAAAGATTCAAATCATCCCTCCAACTTAACTGTATTAAAGATAAAAGTAAAATGGTTATACTCTTTGTCTTGAGACACCAAAACCGAGGCCAAGAAAGAGCACAATTTTTTGACTTTTCCACATGGCTTTTGACATCTTATTAGAAGGAAAAAATTAGAAGGAAAAACTTTATGGACAATTTAAATGTGACTGGACCATTATAACAAAACTTTTTATTCTAAATAAATGAAATCTTACTCTAGACCATTATTTTTTATTCTATATCTTTTTTTTGATAAATAATTTTTTATTAGTATAATTATTTAATGAAAAAAATTTAAAAAATTTTTAATTTAAATTGAAGATGTGACCATATTTTTTTTAGGAGATTTTTGCGGGCTTTCCTTGCCGGACTAGGCCGGCACATGGTCATAAAGGCTGGTCCAAAAAAAATTAAATGTGACATTTTTAAAAAATTTTTTGTTGTGTTGCATTTTGTGAAACTCGTCCTGATCTCGTTTTTCAAAAATTTCCGATTGAAATGTCTTTTGGGCGGCCTAAAACTAAAAAAACACTCAAATCCATACCTTCTTGGAGGTGAGATAGAAGGAAGAGAAAGCCTCGAAATTGAAACACAATGAGACTTTATATCCATTTATTTTTAATAAATATTTTTTTTCTCTATTAATTTCCTATGAAATTATTTAATTAAAAAAATTATAAATTAAGAATAAAAGATAAAAAATCAATTCTATTTCCTATGTGATTTTTAAAACCAAAACCAAGCTTATCCAACAATAAGGAATTCCATTGTTATGCAGAATTGTTCAAAAATACCGTAATGAAAGGAACATAGGAGTTTGTCGGCCAAAAATAGGATCGTCCAATTCCTATAGAACCTATCACTAAAATACCCCTAAAGCCTAAAAAAGTTTTCTTGGGAAATGAAAACTACCCTTTGTGAATAAGGATTGCCTGATAATGAGCAAGGAATCTCATCATTATAAGGCCCCTTATCCCATTCCTTCAAATGGTGGGCCGCCTTTTAATTACTTGAATGGCGGACGAGAGAGGAAGGTAAGGTCGTCTTTACTCCATTCCTTTGGAATGGTTTTCCCTTACTTTATTCTTTTTTCGAAAACGAACGAAGGAAGCGTTAAGTCGTCCCTTTATTCCATTCCTTCGGAAGAAAGGAAGGGACCCTAAATATTCCAAAGAATCAAGACTTGAGATTCCTAAGAATTAAAATTAAAATAAAGTTTGAGGCCCAATTCAATTTACCAAACAAAGAGTTGTAAATTAAGGAATGGAATAAAAGGCTAAAATAAAAGTCCAGCATGGTAACAATTCATTACTAAAGAACTAAAGGCCAATAGAGGTTCACCACTTATCCATAACTTCTCCCCCGATCCTTCATTAAACAATATCCGGACCTTATATGAACCATGGGAATAAACCAAATCATAGAAGAAAGGAGAAGTCAATTGATTCTTCCACAAGTTATTAAACCCATCCACGCCCAACGAGATACGCCAACCTCAGTCCATAAACCTAAGTCTTTCTATCTCACCTCCGGCTATTATTCAAAACGCACGAACGATAACTTAAAATGATAACAAGTTTGTTCAAGCAAGGGAAGGGGATAATCAACAATTGAATTATGGAATTTTCTTCGATTATAAATCATTTTAACTTTTCAAGTAACAATTTAAGACCTATTAATGTTTATAACTAAAAATCCTATTAACCTATAATCAAGTAAATTCTTTAACAGAAATCAAGGAAATTAAACTTTGAATCATTTTCATATTTTTGTGAGAGAAATCATCAGACCTATTTTCTACTATTTCCCAAACGGACCCTTAAAGCTACGGATTTCTAGATTCATCCTGATGACAAAAAATGAGTGTGGGAAGTTTCTTTCCTTGCCTTCTATCATAGACTACCAAGTCATCGCCCGGCACATGGTCTTGCCCAAAAACTTTCTTTATTCTCATTCGAAAAGGCCCTGGAATGGAATAAAGGGACCAGCCTGCCCCAAAAAAAAAGAGATGACCTTATCCTCTTCCTCGGACCGCCATTCCGAAGAAATGGAGTAAGGGACGACCTTACCCTCCTCTCTCGTCCCGCCATTCCGAAGGAATGGAAGGGGAGGGGGTTCGGGGGAAGGGAAAGGTCTCCTCCCTTAGCATCCCGCCATTCCGAAGGAATGGAATAAAGGGACGACTTAACTTTTCCTTCGTCCCGTCATTCCGAAGGAATGAAGTAAGAGACGACCTTATTCTCTTCCTCGTACCGCCATTCCGAAGGAATGGAGTAAGGGACGACCTTACCCTCCTCTGAGGCCCACAAAAAACAGGCTTCTTTCAAAAGATTGTTTCAAAATTTTCTAGCCACTTTGCAGTTGCAGAAACAAATGGCCAACTATCAATTCACATTCTACCTTCTACATGAACACTGAGAAGATCTATAAATTTTTAAATTTAGTGTCGTTATTTTAAAGTAAGAAAAACCTTTGCTTCTTCAATTGCTTTCGGTAACTAATAAGTGATACTGAAGTGGATTGCCATACGATTCAATTAAACAGTGTAAGCCAGAATGCTACAATCGAAAGAATACATTTTTATTTGAAAAAAAAAATAACTTACTTGGCAACTTTCTCAGGCGTGACATATAACAGCTTGTATTTACAATAATCAGAGGCAAGTTCTCTAAAGATCTCTTGTTGTTCTGTCCATTCCATGTTGGCACTCAAGTATGCAGCAGGTATATTTGCCTAGAAAACGCTCAGAAAGGAAGTCATAAATGAATGTTTATCACATAAGACGACCTGAAATAAGGTAAGTTGAAACCCCACTAAAAACTAGACATATCACTGATGAAGACTACCTGTAATAAATGCATTATTTGATCTTGAATGAGTGAGACCAGTGGACAAACTACCAATGTTATCCCTGGACATATAAGAGCGGGGAGCTGCAAAGATAGCAGATGCCATACAAAGCCTTTAGTTAAAACTCTAAAATATTCATTTCTTACTGTCAACATAGAATGAATTCTTTAAGAAAAAGATAAGTTAGAAGCATATCTCCTTGGTTAAATAAAAAAATATTGCATCATAAGCTGAACCAATGAACTATGCATTACCAAACAAGTGTGGCACAAATTTCAAATGACAAAACAATAGCCAACGAGTGAAAGGACCATAACAAATAAGGACTTTAAGAAAAAATTACCTGATATGTCAAGCTTTTACCCCCTCCAGTCGGCATTAGAACAAAAACATCATAGCCACTCATTGTAGCATTAATTACCTCCCTTTGGTTGGGGCGGAAGGAGTGATTTCCAAACACTTTCTTGTTATTGGCCTGAAATTGGTTGGCTTGCATCAGACAATAATCACAGCACAAAAAAATTAATGCAAATATCAAAATCAAGAATAATGCAGCTGAGCACCTCCAATTTCTTTGTCCACGAGAAATTCCCACTACTCCACTTTTTGTCATTAGAACCTTCAATATAGCTAACTTCAGAAAACTTTGGAATGTATGGTTCCCTATCTATGGAAGAGAACGAAATTGATGATGGATTATGACTCTCATACAGTCCTGGCTCATTACGTAGATGAACCTGGGCATTAAATCTCGAGGGTTCAGTCCAGGAGGATCCTGCTTGAGGTGCTTCATACTGGAACGATCTGGGAGTAGTCGATGGAGAAAAACTGTGATTTTTGTCTTTCTTCAACTACAGAATTGGGGCGAAGATATCTCTCAAGCTGCTGAATTTGTTTATTTAGCTCCAACCTAAGGATGGAAATGTTTACTCAACTCATATCTCCAATTACATGATCAGAGAGTATTTTCCAACAATAATAGCAATGAACAATACAAGTAATAGGACTTGATCCATAAAGATTCCATTATTCCATCAATTTTTTCCATTCACTTGTTTATTCCTTGTATTTGGTTTTGAATTTAGCAACCAAATATTGGTTTTGAATTTAGCAACCAAATACACTGGTGAAGAAGGATAGATACAAACCTGTTCTGGCGAAGCTTCTCCATGTGTGCCGGACTTAGGTCATTAAAATTATCAATGAGTTCATTTGATATGGTTATAAGCATATCTTTCATTTCCTGCAAATGACATGCAGCTTCTGGGCAAGTCCCTAGCTGTATGAAAATTCACGAATTAGGTACGTCAAGTTAGCTAAAGATGAGATGGCAATAGTGCAGATAATACATATTACCTTAAAACCATGACTGCAAATTGAGCACAATTCTGGTGGCAAACAAGACTCGTGTCCCATAAAATTACTCTTATCTACAGATGGAGTAATGGGAGGAAGCTTTGACATTGATGGCTGAGGTGTGCAGGTTGATTGATATTGTTCCACTATTTGGTCCACATCAATATTCTGCAGCCCAAATTAAATAAATGTGAGAGATGAATGATAACACTTATGTGAGGAAGTAGTAATAGTAGCAGTAGGAGGAGGAATAATAGTAACGGCAATAACAGCATCATGACTGACTTTCACAACTCTAACATGACAACATGTTAATGCGAGAAATGTCACAAGTACTTGGTATTAAAAGTTTATCTCCTGCTATAATGTCGTATTCTACTGAGTTACAGCACTGATAGCATAACATTGGCAAGAACCATTACAAATTGAGATCACACGAGTAATTTAAAAAAAAAAAAAAAATTTAGAAGATTAGACGCTTTACTTCTTTACAACTCTAATATATAGTGTAGGCAAATGATTTTGTTTTCAATAAAAAGTAAAAATGAGATTGTTTTGAGAATCATTCTAAGACCAATTTTGAAATTGCGTTTAGTTGGTTTTTTTAAGATTTTTTTTTGAGTATAATAAAAAAGTGAAATCATGTTTATTAATTAATATTTATAATATTGTTGATAAGTACTCAAATATGAAAACAAAAAAGTGAAAAACTGTTTTCTAATTCCTTCACAAAAACCATTCTCACTGTTTTTGTTTTCATTTTCGCTTTCAAAACATCTGCTAAACAAACGTCGTTTTATTTTCATTTTCACTTTTTGCTTCTCGAAATATGTGAAAACCATTTTTTTAAAATGGTTCTCCAAACATGCACAATAAGTTGAGATACATGAATACTTTAAAAGAATAAAAAGATTTTGACAATGAAATAAAAGAGCCTAAACACACCCAAAACTTAAACTACTTAGTTACGTGATTAGACCAACCAATTGTTATTCTTTTTTTTTTTTTTTCCTTGAAACACATTCTTTTTTTTTTTCCTTGAAACACCATGGGGCTTATGACTCCCACTATATTAAGAAGAGATGAAACAGCGAGGATTTGAATCTTGAATCGCACACTCACATACCCAACCACTTGAGCTAGCCTCAAATAGCTAATTGCAATTCTTTTTTAATCCCACAGGTATAATAAATGTATGATTTACCCTTAACACTTGTCAAAAAGAAATTACCTCAAGTATCTCGTCATCATCCATGTCACTGACCAAACCTGTTCCAGATTGTTTTATTTGGCTGGTATGAGCATTATAATTGCTGACAGATCCAGCTAAAACTTGATGATGAGAATTGTAGACCATTGATGCTCTGATCTGACTCTGCCCTCCAACACTTTTTCCTGCTTCTGCACCTTTAGCATTACTTGATGGGAAAAAACGGCTTGTGTGACTTGTAGATTCACTAACACTGGCATTTGAACATTGCAAGGTAGTTTTACAAACATCCGGAGAGTTTTCAGTGTTCAAATTCTTTACATGTATGGTTTTCCCAGGTTTAACATAACTCCTGCAAGAAATCTGCATGCTGGAAAGAACATGCCAAGCCTGCCAAATTTGCATTAATAAGCTGCAGTGCTGAATCAGAAGAACAACTTTGTCTCCAAATGTATAGTAATTGGAAAAACAAGTGAAGAAATGTTTCAAGAAACAGGGCTGAGTTTAACTTTAAGGGGGAAAAAACAGAGAAGACTTAAGAGCTTGTAAAAAAAATAATAATAATAATAATGATAATAATAAAAATAATAATAATAAGAGCAAAATGACACAAATTACTTCTCATTAAAACATCTGTTTCTTTTCAAAAAAAAAAAAGTCCCATTGAAAAGGAAAGAACAAAAAAAAAAGTAACAATGAGGGCAACAACTCTGACTTTCAGAACAAGCGAAAATTGAAAACAATAATATCACAACCAATAATTTAACTAAATACCAACTGATTGTTGTTTTCTAAAGTTTTCCTGATCTTGCTACCAAACAAATGCAACCCAATTTATCTCATCCTTCACTGATAGTAAAATAACTAGAACTCATTGAATACATAACTTAAAATGGTAATCCAAGAAATCATAGTTAACATCGAACTAATGGACTTCACAAAAAAAAAAAAAAAAAAAAATAAAAAAACTACTCCAGGAATGCAAGCAGAACGTTTTTTACCTTTTCAAGTTGTGATCGTTGAATACTCTGACTTTGACAGGCTGCAAAACTGAAACACACAAATGAGGTATTTATGAGACTGAAAACAGAAGCACACAGTTCCAACTTGTGGAAAGATTTGTGGAACTGGTACAATTAGTTAGGATTTTTACCTTGTTTAGGTTGTTGACTATTTTTTTAATTTAATTCAGTACAGCAATACATGTCGACATGTCGTCATTTAATTTTGGAATAGGTGTACATGTTCTTTCCTAAAATAGCTATAGACTTGTATCTACATATTGCTTGTACCGTGTAACCTAAAGTGGTGGAATAAGAATTAGAAAAATCAGTTCCCATTTCAATTTCGTGTTCACAACTTTCAAAAATGAATAAACTTGTTACACCTTCAACATTAGATCATAGTTCGATAGATGTACATATATCCACAAATTATCAACTAAAGGAAACTTTTAATTATAAATTACTGCGGACAGAAAGGAATAGCAAGGCAAATGAGTTTCAAACGGTGATCAATTCATAAATTGAAACTTGAAATAAATGGGAATTTTTTTAAGGCCTCTAAGCATACAAAATCCACCTAAACACCCAGCATCAAATTCCATCCTCTATTAAAGCCTTTCTTTAAAGACTATCATCAAAACTAATTTTGTTGCTTTCCAGCCACAGCACCAAAGCTTCTGCCAAAACCCCGGAAACTAAAACTTCTTTGCCCCCGTTTGTTTCATGGGTTCGAATTGCTGTCAATGTTTTCTCTCACAAAATTTAAATTTTTGTTCAAACCTATAAACCAAACAGGCCCTTAACATCAACTAGATAATGGAGGACTAGTATTAACACAAAAGTATCAAGTTCTCATCTTATAGATAATCATTTTGAAAGAGAAAGTAAAAGTAGAAAAATAAAAACACCATTTGAGGACGAATCAAACCTTGTAGCCATTGGGTCTTGGTCCGCGATTGGAGGCTTTTGAGTTTGTAAAGAGAAAAGGAAATTGGAACTTAGAAACTTCTTTTGGTTTATGAAATGTTCATGTGCGTCAAGATGTTGCGACAAATTCACTTTTGGAATCTGCACAGTTTCCACACCTTCTCTTCCCCAACTGCTTCTTTTACACATTCTAAGTAAGCCCACCCAAAAAAAAAAAAAAAACCCTCAAAATTAAAATAAAATAAAATAAGAAACATATACACCCAATGCATAGGAGATTGCTCTCGAAAATTTAAACAATGATTAATAGCAACAATGACAATATATTGTCATCACCAATCGAAATTAAATTAAAAAAACACTAAAAATTAGAAAAAATGGAAGAAAAGAGAGTTGTGGAATCATTACTCTTGCACCATCACTGAATCAGTAATTCGTTGATTACTCCGCTGCGCCTAAACTGTTTCCTTCAAAAAGCATCACAAAAATTTGTACCAAAACTGAATATTGGAACAAAAATTCGAACTTGTTTATGAACCAAACAATGTGAGAAAAGATGAAGCAATGTACCTTCCAAATGCGACGCGATACATATTTCAAATTCGCTTAAAGCAAATGATTTGAAGTACATTCACAAACCCTAGAAGCGTAATTGATCATTTCTGGTTCTGAGCTTTTAAATAATCTGGTTTCGCCGTTGGTCGGAGCGACGAGCCACCGGGAGGGAGGGAGAGGGCGGACAGCGACTGAGAAATAGAGAGAGAAAGAGAGAGGAAGAGAGGGGGGGGAGAGAGATGTCTTTAAAACAGAGCGGCGGAGCGCAATATTGGAAATGGCGGGACTTTTCATTTTCATTTTTTGTTTTGATTTTTTTTTTTTGGGAATTGTAAACTCACTGCGTACGGAAACGTATGTTGTGACTGTGCGCTTATTGCGTGTCAGATGCTGAAATATGGGAACAAAATACGGTCTAAGCCCGTTTAGCTTAGTTGAATGATATGAGTTTGATATATAATTTTATGTAAAAAATTTTATTATAGTAAAAAATTAAAAATAATTATTTTTAAGAGTTTTTTATTGTAGTAAAATTTAAATTATAAATTTAAATCAGTGAAATAAATAGAGTTTTTATCAATTTTTATTTTTATTTTTAGGTTTTTACAGTTAAAAATTCTTAAAAATATCACATTTTATTTTTTCTATTATAGTTAAAATTTTTTAAAAAATATCACATTTCTATTCAAATTAAAAACTCAAACCGCGAAACGAACAAGGTCACAAATATTATAACATAACGATACAATTATATATAACAATTAGGGCTAATTGCATCATTGCCTTTCGAATTTTAGGTCATTGTCACAAAATGCGCTAAAACTTTTATTTATCTGTATTATGATCTTTAAAAGTCTTGTAAATTTTTTTCTTGTGTTAAATCATTTACAAAAATTGACACGTAACGTGAAGTCATAACAAAAGTGAGTGAATTGAGTGTGCAATTACAAAAGTTGCCTCTTGAAATAAGGATAAATATAATTAGGGATGTTTGTTTTACAACTCAAATTAAAAAACTTGACTTGTGTTTATAAGAGAAAAATATTATAATAAAAAATAAAATTTTAATTTTTTTTTTTAAAATACTATAAAAATAAAATTTAAATTTTAACTTAGAGTTATAAAAATAACAACCCTTAAATTATCGTTTGTTTTCAGACCTCTCATCTTTCTCTTTTGCTTGACTGGCCTAAGAAACTTTTGTGGCTCATCAATAGCAGCAGAAGTAAGAAGCTTTTTTGGTTCATCAATTATGGCCAAATTAAATTAATACTAAATTAATACTAATTGTGATTAAGGATTTTTATCTCTTATGAGGATCCTTCACCCATGTCGATTTCTTGCTTTCTTGTGATGTAGTTGAGTATGAGGTCATTTTAGGGTTTTGAGTAAATTTGAGGGAAAAATATAGGGGCTTAAAAGAGTAAAAAAGGGGAAAAAAATTCAATAACGTGTTTATTAGCGTAATTATTAAAATACCCTCAAAATTGCCATCACGTGCAAGTATGAGTGTTCGTGGTCGATTTAGGCAGTTTTTTTTTTAAAAAAAAAAAAAAACCATCAAACAAGTCAAAATGCTTTTTTCTTTTAGGCAGTTTGATATTTTAACAAAAGTCAAATTGAACCAAATCACTCATAAGCGGTTTGATTTAGACGATTTAAGGTTTGGTTTTTAATTCGAGTTGAGATTTGATTTTATGTGAGAGCTTTTAAATGTGATTGTTTGTGAGAGCTCTTTCTTTGTAGCAAAACTTAAGAAATAAATGAATGAACAGGCCTAAGTTTAAGACTAAAAAGTTTTAACAATTCATAAAAATTATAAAATTGTTAATCAATAAAAATAAAAATAAAATTTAAGTTTACAATATAACTGAAAAATAATAAATGTCTAATAATTCACTATTTAAAGTTTCAATACAAATCAATAAAAATATGATAAAGTGTATTTTATGAGTATAGAACTTTCATTATGACCAATAAAAACTAAAATAAAAGAATTTTCTTTATAACCAATAAAAACTAAAATAAACATAAAAAACATTTTAAAAATTAAAAAATTATATATGTATATTTTTTAGCAAGATATTAGGCGGTTTGAGGAGTCCAAACCACAACCCAAATTACTTTAAAAAATTATATTAAAAAACTACCTAAATTGCCCAATAATCTAAAAATAATTAACAATTTAGTTCGATTTGGTTTAAATTTAGTGATTTTCGCAATTTGATGATTTTTTTTTGAACACCTTATCAATTTCCGTAAACAATTTAATCAAGGGGAAATTCTACAAGACTTATGAAGTTCGGGAATGTATATTACGGATTGAAATTTGAGGGAATTTTGTGACACAACTTATAATTTAATGGCATCTCTATTATTTGTCTTAATAATATCTGTTCGTAAGAAAAATTATAGCATTACTCTTTATGTTACTCTATGCATTTACAGTTTAACATGTGAACCTTTTTAATATGATATATTATTATTTAAATAAAAAATAAGATAATAGAGTCTAATGTCAAACAACAAGTGCATGGGGTGACAAAACTTTTTTTATTTATTTATAAAAGTAACAATGTTTTTTGAAAAATGCTCAAGAACACTGCCAGTGTTAAGCAAAACTATCTAATAGAAGGGGAGCTCTACGTGTGGGTTCCACGTTGTGGGACTCACATTCTATTAATGGCACCACCCGTGCCCAATAATATTGCTCGTGTTTATGTTTTCTTCTCACCGAAGTGTAGGAGTGTTCATCGCATCCACCAATCTGCGTATAATCCAATCTAATTCATTGGATTTAAAAAATTTTGAATTAGTAACAGATTTACATTTTCTCAATCTGTAATAATGGATTGGATTACAAATTGAATAATGCTCAATTTGCATAATCTATAAACTCGAACTCTATATATTTTTAAATAACATTTGTAACGTATTTTTTCAATTATATAAAACATATGTATAATTTAAGTATATTGTATAATTTAAAGACTTTACTTATTGAAGCTCGTTTGCTATTATGGATTTACATTAAAAACTTGAATTTTATGTTATAATAAATTAGATGTTGTGGAACTATTTTAATTTTATGTTTTGTTATATTTGTGTTTAATTTTGTTATTAATTTTATGAGAATATTAAAATAATAAATGGGCCTGGTGCATTTGGTCAGTAATTTGTTGTGTTTAGTTGGTGAATTTGCACTATAATTCAAATTATGATTCGTAATTTATTATAATATTTTTTGTATAAAAAACATACATAAATAAAAAATAATTATAAATTATAATTCAAAATTCATAAACTAAACATGAAAACATAATTAATTCATGAATTCATATAAAATCCGTTTAGTTCATTAATTAAAAATTTTAATTTAAATTGAGATGTAATTTTATATAAAAATTTTTATTATAATAAAAAAAAATTAAATGTAATTATTTATAAAAAATTTTTTATTATAATAAAATTTAAATTCTAAATTTAAATTAGCACGGCTCCTAATTTATTTTACAAAATTCGTTGTGGATTAGATTAGATTGGAAATCTAATGAGATTGAGATTTTTTTTTCTTACGAATTGGATTGCGGATCCTAATCAGATCCGTACTGCGAAGTGATGGAATGTCGTTCCGGCGTCGTGACGCAGTGATTCAAATAGTAATTTGATGTCGTCGTTGTACGGACGACATTTGTTTCAGCTTTAACCAATCCGAGCCCGAACCGCCTGCATTGCCTATCAAGTGTGAACAGAACAACCGATATTGAATCAAACCTTAAATCCCACGAATTTCTAGTTTTCATTTTTTTGTTGATGGCGTATGCCCGGGTCGTCCTTTCCACCTCCTACGACAGCCTCTCCTTCAACAAAGTAGGTTTCTCTCCTAACCTTCCTACTGTTTGTTTCCTAGAAAGAAAGTCTTTTGAATTTTGATTGTTGACAACAAAATGTATTAAGTAATGTAATTATAAAAAAATAATCTTGGTATATAACTGTTTGGATTTTCATTTGGGTGTGTTTTACTGTTGCACTTCCCTGTTTGGCTGTTGAGAAAATGTAAGAAAATGAAGTATATTCTAAATTACACTGGAAAACGAGTAAGAGAAAGTAATGCTGACAAAGTATGAATTTTGACTTTGATTATTGGTAGCAAAATATGTGGATGACAGTGTCTGTTTCCTTTTTAAATTTTAACAAAATTGAAAAGCAAAGGGAAAAAATAATCTCAGTTTTTTTTAATTACTCATTTTGCCAATTAAACCATGTCAGGTTTTGCCACTAGGGTAGCAAAACTCGAATTCTAAACTCGAATCAGCGAAATGAACGGGGCCTAAGTTTAAGACTAAAAAGTTTTAACAATTCATAAAAATTATAAAATTGTTAATCAATAAAAATAAAAATAAGATTTAAGTTTACAATATAACTGAAAAATAATAAATGTCTAACAGTTCACCATTTAAAGTTTCAATACAAACCAATAAAAATATGATAAAGTGTATTTTATAAGTATAGAACTTTTATTACGACCAATAAAAACTAAAATAAAAGAATTTTCTTTATGACCAATAAAAACTAAAATAAAAGAATTTTCTTTATGAAACATAAAAAACATTTTAAAAATTAAAAAATTATATATGTATCTTTTTTAGCAGATTATTAGGCGGTTTGAGGAGTCCAAACCACAACCCAAATTACTTAAAAAAATTAGATTAAAAAACTAACTAAACTGTCCAATAATCTAAAAATAATTAACAATTTAGTTCGATTTGGTTTAAATTTAGTGATTTTCGCAATTTGACAGATTTTTTGAACACCTTATCAATTTCCGTAAACAATTTAACTGAAGGGGAAATTCTGCAAGACTTATGAAGTTCGGGGAATGTATATTACGGATTGAAATTTGAGGGAATTTTGTGACACAACTTATAATTTAATGGCATCTCTATTATTTGTCTTAATAATATCTGTTGGTAAGAAAAATTATAGCATTACTCTTTATGTTACTCTATGCATTTACAGTTTACATATGTAAACTCTTTTAATATGATATATTATTATTTAAATAGAAAATAAGATAATAGAGTCTAATGTCAAACAACAAATGCATGGGGTGACAAACTTTTTTTTTTAATTTATAAAAGTGACTGTTTTTTGAAAAATGCTCAAAAACACTATTAGTGTTAAGCAAAACTATCTAATTGAAGGGGAGCTCTACATGTGGGTTCCACGTCGTGGGACTCACATTCTATTAATGGCACCACCCGTGCCCAATAATATTATTCGTGTTTATGTTTCCTTCTCACCGAAGTGTAGAAGTGTCATCGAATCTACCAATTTGCGTATAATCCAATCTAATTCATTGGATTTAAAAATTTCTGGATTAGTAACGGATTGACATTTTCTCAATCTACAATAATAGATTGGATTACAAATTGAATAATGCTCAATTTGCATAATCTATCAACCCGAACTCTATATATATATATATATATATATATATTTCTATATATTTTTAAATAACATTTGTAACGTATTTTTTCAATTATATAAAACATATGTATAATTTAAGTATATTGTATAATTTAAAGACTTTACTTATTGAAGGTCGTTTGCTATTATGGATTTACATTTTACATTTTAAATTATTGTTAAAAACTTGAATTTTATGTTATAATAAATTAGATGTTGTGGAACTATTTTAATTTTATGTTTTGTTATATTTGTGTTTAATTTTGTTATTAATTTTATGAGAATATTAAAATAATAAATGGGCCTGGTGCATTTGGTCAACTAATTTGTTGTGTTTAGTTGGTGAATTTGCACTATAATTCAAATTATGATTAAGTAATTTATTATAATATTTTTTGTATAAAAACATACATAAATAAAAAATAATTATAAATTATAATTCAAAATTCATAAACTAAACATGAAAACATAATTAATTCATGAATTCATATAAAATCCGTTTAGTTCATTAATTAAAAATTTTAATTTAAATTGAGATGTAATTTTATATAAAAATTTTTATTATAATAAAAAAAATTAAATGTAATTATTTATAAAATTTTTTTATTATAATAAAATTTAAATTCTAAATTTAAATTAGCACGGCTCCTAATTTATTTTACAAAATTCGTTGTGGATTAGATTAGATTGGAAATCTAATGAGATTGAGATTTTTTTTTCTTACGAATTGGATTGCGGATCCTAATCAGATCCGTACTGCGAAGTGCTCTCATGGAATGTCGTTCCGGCGTCGTGACGCAGTGATTCAAATAGTAATTTGATGTCGTCGTTGTACGGACGACATTTGTTTCAGCTTTAACCAATCCGAGCCCGAACCGCCTGCATTGCCTATCAAGTGTGAACAGAACAACCGATATTGAATCAAACCTTAAATCCCACGAATTTCTAGTTTTCATTTTTTTGTTGATGGCGTATGCCCGGGTCGTCCTTTCCACCTCCTACGACAGCCTCTCCTTCAACAAAGTAGGTTTCTCTCCTAACCTTCCTACTGTTTGTTTCCTAGAAAGAAAGTCTTTTGAATTTTGATTGTTGACAACAAAATGTATTAAGTAATGTAATTATAAAAAAAATCCTGGTATATAACTGTTTGGATTTTCATTTGGGTGTGTGTTTTACTGTTGCACTTCCCTGTTTGGCTGTTGAGAAAATGTAAGAAAATGAAGTATATTCTAAATTACACTGTAGGACTTGGACTTGATGAAGTTGAAAGGAAAACGAGTAAGAGAAAGTAATGCTGACAAAGTATGAATTTTGACTTTGATTATTGGTAGCAAAATATGTGGATGCTAGTGTCTGTTTCCTTTTTTAATTTTAACAAAATTGAAAAGCAAAGGAAAAAAAATAATCTCCGTTTTTTTTTTTTAATTACTCATTTTGCCAATTAAACCATGTCAGGTTTTGCCACTAGGGTTCCGACAACCAAAGGGCTTGAGTTCTTTTCTGGTAAATTCGAGAATTAACGAGGATAAGCAAATTCATACTAGAATGGAGATGCAGAGAGATAACGGTTCAATAACCAAGGACCATTCCGGGTTAAAAGTTCCGCATGTGTTGACTGTTGCCGGCTCGGATTCAGGCGCTGGTGCCGGAATCCAAGCAGACCTGAAGGCTTGTGCTGCGCGCGGGGTTTACTGTTCCACAGTTATAACTGCTGTTACTGCACAAAACACTGTTGGTGTTCAGGTTGTGGCTGCTTGTTGCTTTACTCAGCTTTCTCTGTGTTTGGCATGTGAGAAAACTGAGAGAAAATCTGAAGAGAAAATAAGTTTGCAGTGTTTGTTTATATCTCGTTTTTAAAATTTTGTTTTGTTTATTGGCAGGGAGTAAACATTGTGCCTGAGGATTTTGTAGCAAAGCAGTTGAGGTCTGTGCTATCTGATATGCAAGTTGATGTGGTAAGTTGACTTTGGTGATTGACATGGATATTACTTTAGACTGGTTATAGTTGTTTGTCTTGCATGTATATTGTGGAATCTTGGTTATAGGTTTTGTTTTTAAAGTCAAATTTTTAGATATCGTTATTTTTGAATCGGAACTATTGCTCGACCTGAAAAAGGACCATGTCATTATTGGTCATTAGTTTTATCCTTGAAAAGCGACTGCTCTTCCCAGATATCATTATCAATAAATAATATTATTACATCTATAATTTTGATCTTAAAGTTAAACTCTTAGCTATAGTATAGTATTTGTATAATTAGAGCATGCAGTCCTTGTGATGTTGGGCTATGTGAAGAGCCATCCTTCTTGGCTAATCCCATTTCTTATTTGTTATTTGTGGTTTAAAAAATGATGAAACAGTTTGTTGCCTAGTTGTAACTCTATATACAATCAATTTCCTAATACTTGAGTACTATCACATGGCAACCTAATGCCCTTCTAAATGGATCACAAAAGAAAGTAAATGTTCTCTTCAAGAGTAGTCGTTTAATCTTTCACATCATCCTTCTCTATTCAGATTTCAGGTTATTTTTAGGAAATAGATCTGTCTAGGTTACAAGTAATAGGAAAAACAAAAATGCAAGTCTACAGTAATTTACCTGAGTATTTGGCAGGTAAAGGCCCTATGCTCTTAGCATCTATTGCAATTTTAATCCGTCCCTTTGGCTAATAATTCATCCTTGTATGTTATAAACAGAACCTGAAGTTAATTTTGAAAGAATTTTGGTTTAGTAGGGCCAGGGGAAAACCAAAGCTTAAATTAAATTGGCACACAATTAATTCATATTTGATTTAACAAGCATATGTGTTGTCTTGGATTTTTAAATCCTCCTCCTCTTCTTCTTCTTCTTTGCCGTCGCTGTCATCATTGTCACCTCCATCATCATCATCATCATCCGTTTTATTCCAGAAGCATATAGGTTGTCTTGATTTTTAAATCCTTCTTCTTCTTCTTCTTCTTCGCCGTCATCGTCATCATCATCATCTTTTTCTTATGGAATGTTGGTGTTTTATTAGCAGCTGTGCAAATGGAACACTAATAATTTTTAAAAGGGAAATAACACTAATAAGCATATGTGTTGTCTTGGATTTTTAAATCCTCCTTCTCTTCTTCTTTTCCACCGTTGTCGTCATTGTCGCCGCCACCACCATCATCATCCATTTTATTCCAGAAGCATATAGGTTGTTTTGATTTTTAAATCGTTTCTTCTTCTTCTTCTTCGTCGTCGTCGTCGTCGTCATCTTCGTCATCATCTTTTTCTTATGGAATGTTGGTGTTTTATTAGCAGAGTGAGAATGGAACACTAATAATTATCAAAATGGAAATAACACTACTTAGCAATTCAGCGCGAAAAAATCTTTTAATAAGACCAGAGTGGGAGATAACAGCTCATGTTGACAAGTTGAAGATAAAGTAGCTCAACTTATATTTTTCATTATTTCACTTCGTTTTGGGCATCCACTGACACTTCTTTTAAACATTTTTCTGTGTTTTGATCTTTTTAAGTTGGGAGGATGTTTTCAGTTAATTGGTTTATGCTTTTGTTGCTGAGAATACCTTATTCTCTTTTGATTGTATATTGTATCAATTTGGATCAGTATATTTTATGTTTCTTGTTAAAAAAAAATTATTTTCATCTGATAAAGGAAGTTAGGCCGTAACTGATACAAAGCTATATGATGACTTTACTTTTGAGACCCATAATGTCAATCCTTCCAGATAGCGGTTGGTTTATGACATATAGTTTCAATTGGGTGTCTCTGTGTATGCAGTGTGCCGTGTGTTTTGTGTTTGTTTTGGCGCCTGATGTGTGGAATAGAATCATAGACATAGAATATGATGTTTCATCTCTAGAGCAATTACTGTTATATTGTATGATTCAGGATGATATTATAGATTGTAATGTGTGTGCTTCTTTCTGATGAAGATGCAAATAGGATTACGAGTATCTAGTTAATAAGGTGTCATGTTGTGTATCAATTCATTGAGTTCTAAATTGTGTTAGCATTCTAGAAAAAGTTATTGCTGGAATCTTTAATACACCCTTACAGTTCGGTTCTTTGTTTAATCAGCATCCCTTCAATGCGGATTTATGATGCTATTGCCTCCTTGTCTTTCTTGTTATCACTTCATGTTCACCAGAATTCAGTTTAGCTGCATTTTGACGTATAATCAGGTGAAAACAGGCATGCTGCCATCTACTGGTATAGTTAAGGTTCTTCGTCAAAGTCTTGCGGAGTTTCCCGTTCGAGGTATGCAGTGCTAAAAATCAAATGTGATGACCTTATTGTAATGCTACTAGCATCTAAATTGACTTGGTATAATCATTGAAGACAGGTTTAGTGGTTGACCCTGTCATGGTATCTACAAGTGGAGATGTACTGGCTGGCCCCTCCATTCTTACTGTGTTCAGGTACGCTAGATTGTTCTGCTCTGCCGCAACACTTTATGCCTTTGTTCATTCATTAGCTTATGGGCTCTCACTTCTCAGTCACCTCCTTCTACTATGAGAGAATCATTTTTCTTCCAATTGTGTAGTTTAAGTTGATGCGTTTTTTCTTCATGCTACGGGTATTTTTTTTTTATTAAGTATATCCTGCATGTATCTTAAATTGTTCTTAATATCTTCTACAGTTTTCTGTTTTTTATGTCGTTCAATCTGCAGACTTCATTGGGATTTTTGTAACTCATTTCATCCTTCTATTTATTTCTGCTCGCAGAGAGGAGCTTCTTCCTATGGCTGACATTGTAACCCCAAATCTAAAGGAGGCGTCAGCTTTACTTGGTCTAAAACTGGAAACAGTTTCTCACATGCGTTCTGCTGCAAAGTTATTACATGATATGGGCCCACGGTTAGTGTTTAAAGAGCGTTTAATCTTAGTTCTCTGCTGATTACATAACATTTTATATTTCTTGTGTCTCAAGGCATTGGATAAATTTATACTACAAAAAGTCATGACCAGAAAGAATGACTCTTTTTTCAAACATGTGTTTGTATGTTTGTGGGTGTGAAATTAATGTTATTACATATATCCTTTTTTTTTTTTTTTAAATAAAAATCTTTTTCACCCCATATAGGGTCTCTTTTTTTCTTTACCCCATACAGTTGATTCACTCACATTTGGTGATAAATTTGTTATAAAATGTACAAATAGCACAACAGTTTTACTAGCTGTATATGGTAAAATATGTGTTTTACTTCTCAAGTCACTACCCCTGCCCACTCAAAGCATCCGTAAATCCTTCATTTTGTTTTCTTTTGTTTTTCTTCTTGATTTGATATAGTGTAAGATGTTGTAAACTCCATTAATTCATGGGCATTCAAGTCGTAAGATGTACGTTTGATACTTTAAATTATGACTATGACGGTATGACCACTGCATACGGGATTTCTGTTAGATTTGTGCTTTGAGTTTATGGATCTTGATCTTGTTGATGGATGTTTGGTAAAAGCATGTATTTTGGAATTTTTTATTCACACTGCTAAAAAGACAAAAAGATAAACAATAAAATTGTTATCTCCTCAGAGTCTGAATTTGTTCTAGACACGCTACTTACATAAGTTTGTGCAATCTAGGAATGTAGTTTTCACATTCTTAAGGACTTATCTTCTACATGCCTAAGACCCTTTGGTATAATGGCGTGTGCAGGGGGTTGTGGGTTCGATTTCACTTGCAATCTTTATTTCTTATTTATAGAATGGTACATGCCATGACAGAGCATGTATCGCGTGCTCTTTTTTTTTTTTTTTTCCTGTGAAGGACTTATCTTCTACATATAATCAGTAAACCCTGTGTTGTTTGTGGAAAGGTTTCCAACAAACTGGTTTGGGAACAAACAAGGATAGGTGCAATAAAGATTAAAGAATATTGACACATATCATCTACTTGATTCTTTTCAGTATGCTATTTTTATATGATATATAAAATTCTGTGTTTTCTGTATGTTTGCGGATGTTACTAGGTTCAGTTTCATTAAGGTCCTTGTTTTACTTAATTCATGGATTTTCAGGGGAAAAAAAAGAGAAGAGTTTCTTCAATATCCAACATATTGTGTTAAAGAATAGCTGTTTGCCTTTTCAGAAACGTGCTTGTCAAAGGTGGTGACCTTCCTGATTCATCTGATGCTATCGATATCTTCTTTGACGGTATGTTTAAGACTTCGATCCTAAGAAACAGTATCTTTCTTTACTTTGTGCTTTTAGCAAACTTTATTTTTGAAGGTGATTATTCTAGGTGACAACATCTTTGAGCTGCGCTCCTCCCGCATAAAAACCCGTAATTCACATGGTACTGGCTGCACTTTGGCATCATGCATCGCAGCTGAGCTGGCTAAAGGTTCTTCAATGCTCCAAGCTGTTAAGGTAATTGCATACAATTCAAACGAAACAATGTTTGTTGTTCCTTTATCTACTAAAATCTTGGTTCTGGTTCCTTCTTAAAAACATGGCTGAGCATGTTTGTACTAAATACAAGCAAAAAATATGCTTTTTTTCAGGGTAATTTAAATCCAGGATGAGTAAAAGGACGTGCATTTGTTGTCTTGAGATGCCTTTGTGACGTAGAACGAGTGGAAAGAAGAGAATTGAGAAAGAGAGAGAGAGACTTAGAGATAGATTAGAGAAGAACTAAGAATAAACTTAGAGAAGAAGAACCCGTGAGGGAGGAAATTCACTATAATTATTCATTCATCAAAGTAGTCTGAATTGTCTATAACAAGGTAGCCAATTTATAGGCTAATTACAAAACCAAAACCAGAAACTAATTAAATGCATAAAATAAAATAAAAAATAAAAAAAAAACAAAAAACAAATAAAATAAAAATCAATCCTAATCAATTAATTTATTTTCCATATTTATCTTCTTTAAAGTCAACTTCTTATTCTTCATCACTTTGATAAAGGCTGTTCGAAAAGTTAAATTATAAGCTTATAAACTCGGGATTTATTTATCTAAAACTATGTTGCTAATTCTCCCTCCCTCTCTCGTGAAAATCTCAATCTCAATTTTACAGCATCACAAAATTAGTTCTAATTTGTCCGAATTTTGGCAGGCAGCTAAATGCTTTGTTGAGTCTGCCTTAGGTTATAGCAGGGACATTGTCATTGGAAATGGTCCCCAGGGCCCCTTCGATCACCTCCTGAGGCTTAAGAGAAACATCCACCATTCTTCTGGAAAGCATGGCTTTGATCCAAGTGATTTGTTCTTGTATGCTGTTACCGATTCACGAATGAATAAAAGATGGGGGCGTTCTATTTCAGAAGCTGTTAAGGCTGCCATAGAAGGTGGTGCTACAATTATTCAACTCAGGTTTGTTGTTATTAAACTGCTTTGACCGTTCTTACACAGGCTGGCGTCTTTACTCCTAGTGAGCTTGTTAGAAATCACTATTCACTCATTTGCCTATTATACTACATGTTACGCAAGTAATATCAAATGCATGTTCAATACGGAAATAAATAAATGCATGTTCTAAATCCTAACTGAGATTCCATAGGCTTTGTCACTTTTCATTTCTAACCATATATCTTAATTCTTATGTACGGTGCTTATTATGTCCTTATGTTATATTATTCTAACGTTAATAAACCTTACCATTTCTATTTAGGTCAAGGATATGCCTTTCAGTTTCCTTTTTCTTGAAGTTCTTGTTTAGCATCTCATAGTTTATGGATATTTACACCTTCAATTTTCTTTTTCTTGACATTCTTTTATCGCGTGTCTGTTTAAACTTACAACCCTGTCCCCTTTTTTTTTCTTTTTTTTGATAAGAAACAAGAATTTATTGAATAATAAAAAGATGAAAAGAGTACAAAGCAGGGGACAAGACGTCCACCAACAACTAGGATAACTTACAACCCTGTCCTATATGTATAGAGATCGTCTTTTACACTAAGAAGAAAATTGAGGCCATTCATTGGAACCACTTGTCATTAGTTTTAAAAATTTCAGATTTGTGTTTGCGAGCTTTCAATTTATCCATGGTTTTCCTACTTGGGTCAACTTGTTATCAACTCACAAGCACCTGTACACACTACAAACATTCTCTTTGCACTGGTGGCCTGCTACCACGGGTGCAAATCAACATAATTTTGATTGTTTTTGGTGCACTTTTTTATTTTGGTTTACAGGGAAAAGGACATTGAAACACGTGATTTTCTGGAAGCTGCCAAATCATGTCTCGAAATATGCCGTTCACGTGGGGTTCCTTTACTAATAAATGATCGCGTTGATGTTGCTCTTGCTTGTGATGCTGATGGGGTGCATGTTGGTCAGTCTGACATGCCTGTTCATGTCGCCCGCTCTCTCCTTGGCCCTGAAAAGATAATTGGTGTGTCATGCAAGACACCGGAGCAAGCTGAACAGGCATGGATCGATGGTGCTAATTACATAGGCTGCGGCGGTGTATATCCAACCAACACAAAGTCAAATAATCTCACTATTGGGTTGGACGGGCTGAAAGCTGTTTGTTTGGCTTCTAAGTTACCCGTTGTTGCAATTGGCGGTATCAGTGCTTCGAATGCAGGCTCGGTTATGGGAATTAACGTTCCGAACCTGAAGGGTGTCGCTGTTGTGTCAACTTTGTTTGACAGGGAATGTGTTTTAACGGAGACTGGGAATCTTCATTCAGTACTAACAGAGGTAACGTCAAGAGTAAGTTGAAAATCTTTTCTCAGAACATCTCTAGTGTGCAAAAAAGCCAATGCCATGTTCGACACAAAAAGGCATGAAAAATAATATCTGTTTGTTGAAATAATATTACTTCAAATGTTGTATTTGCTTTTGTCATAAATTTTGTGCTCTAGAGTTATAAAAAGGATTTTTGTTTTTTAACGTATTTTAAAGTAGTGACATTGTAATTCTTATTATATTTCATTTATTTTGAAGCTGGTGGGATTTGAACTCTACCACTGACAAGGTTTCTTATTATATTTCATTTATTTTGAAGCTGGGTGGGATTTGAACTCTACCACTGACAGGTTATACTTTGAGGAATGCAATAAAAACATTTAAGAAGTTTGTACATGTCATGATGTGACCTATATATATATATATATATATATATTTCTCTCTTTAATGTATTCGGCATTAACTTTTTTTACTAAAATTACCATAAATGCTATAACTTATGTTGTCAGGTTATACTTGCAACCATCGGTTGTACATATGAAAAATAATACTAATAAGTCAACGAACCAACCAAATGTTAAAATTTGACATATACTATAGTTGGTGCCTATATATCAAGGTTTCATTTGGTTCGCAGGAAAGAATGAAGGAGATTTGAACCGTATGGATTGTAAAATTTGAAAAAGTTATTTAAATTGCCATATGAACTATTGTTTAGATATGTACGCATTTGAAATGGAAATAAAATTTGAATATGTATATCCAAATGATAAATTTTAGCTTTTACATACAAATTTGCAATTGGATCGGTGATCTCATAAAAATAAAGATTTTTCCCGGAGAGGCATTATGGTTATTGAGTTGTCTTTTGTTGTCTTTTTTTTTTTTTTTTTTTTTTTTTTTTTTTATCGCGTTTTGTCTTCCAAACTACTTCATTGTAGAGCATTAGCACCCAAAAGGTTGCCATCTTTTTTTTTTTTTTATTTTTTTTTTTTTAGTTCAAACATGATCAAAAGTTTTGTTTATTTTGTGGATTCGAATTTTTAATTTAAGTTGAGATGTGACATTTTCTGAGAGTTTTTTACTGTAGCAGAAAAAAATTAAATATAACATTTTCTAAGAGTTTTTTATTATAGAAATCTAAAATTAAAAACTCGAATCGGTGAAATGAACGAGACTTAGGTTAAGAAGAACTTGAGAGTTCACAATTCCTAGTTTTTTTTTTTTTTTTTTTTTTCTCATGATATTGACAATTAGAGAAAAACTGTAGGAAATTAGCAAAAAATATTGGAAGAAAAGCTTATGAATAATTAAGGTGATAAATGCCGAGGACAAACGAAAGTTAAGGCCTGAGTGAGACAAAGAAGAAATAATAATGATTTTCAGGAAAACAATGTTTTCTGGAAAAATAATGAATTTACTTGAAGAGAAATCAACAATGTAGACAACCCTCTGGTTTTTCCCGACATTTTATTTTTAAGATAGTCCTTTGCATAAATTAAAAATTCTGCTGCAGATTTCGAACATATTGAAGATTTTACGAGATCGTAAGGATCCGACCCGACATTAAATGATTATTTATGAAAAAAAAGAAGTGGATTAGCGGCTATTTAAGTGGGAGGTAAATGGAGATTTGTATTTCATTATTGTTGAGCGGGAATAATAATGAATGAATTTAATTTCCTAACAATGCAGTTATCACTTAGCAGCCCCTTTTATTTATTTATTTATTTATTTTACAAACAGAAATCTATTCTATACATACATACTTAAAAAGAGTTAAAAAGACTTGACTTCTAAGGAGGTCATGGGTTGGCCTCTATAGAGGTGCCTCCTCTTTATTTTTTTTTTTTTTTTAATTTCTCTTTTTTTTTTTTCATTTTTTTGACTTTTTTTTTTTTTTTTTCTTCTCTTTTTTTTTTCTATTGCCATTTTATTTTTATTTTTCCATTATACATCTAATATAATATAACAATACATAAAAGAGTCAAAGTTCTTTTCTATAGAGCTGTTAAGTAGTAGCCCCTTCATTTCTCTTCTTTTTTTTTTTTTTTTTTTTTTTTTTTTTTTTCACATTTTTTTTTTTTGTGTTTTCTTAAAAATGTATTGTTCCCCACTTTACTCCTATGAGAGTAACTTTTTTTTGTGTTCCTATTTATTTTTAGTTAGTTAAAATAGTTTTCTTTGAATGTATCCTACTTATTTTTTATTGTTTTGTCAATTGCTATCTTTACACATTTTTTTAAAGATAAATATAAAAAACCTTAAAGGGTTGTATAAATGCATTTATCATTATTTAGTAAACAATAAACTCTTCAGGTGTCTCCAATTCGTAAATACGTGCGGAACACATTACAAAACGTAGTACATAGGAAAAAACAAACAAAATGAAGCTTTGAAACAACAAAGCAACGAAACAAAAAAAAAATTACAAAATTTACCCTTAAGAGTATGAATTTGAATTTTTACCTTTCATTCTTAATTAATACCCATTTACTAGTATAGTTATTTGACTAAACATGTTATAAATCAAGAATAAAGGTAGAAATCCTAATCCGTGTATATTTTTAAGACGTATTTGTCTCCATTCCTCAAACAAAAACGAGACTTGGACCCACTCATCTAAACGACACAACTCATTAATTGAAACCCATTTCACAACAATTTTATTTAACTCTCACGGGACCCAAATTGATTGTTAAGAGGGGAAATCATTCTTCAAAATTAACACTTGTTAGGTGATAACCGTGATTTGAGTTATGCTATAGTGTTTTTTATCTCATAAAAAATTTAAATTTAAAAATTCTCTCTCACAAAATTCTTAAAATTAGTGACTTAAACTCCGAATGACCCTTTTTGTTCTTATGTCAGCTCTATACTTGCCACTTTTACGGCCAACAGTTGCATATTCTCCCACTTTTTTTTTTATAATCTTTTTCTAAATTTCAATCACAATATTTATATCCCATGATCCCATCACATGTTCTTAGATACATTTGTCATTATAAAACTCGCCCCCGTAGACAAAGAGAGCCTTCTATGTTCGGCCATGTGAAACACCTGCCATACCGTAGACTTTCTATGATGTTTGATAGAGTTTCTTTTTAATGTCAAATCATATTACATAAGAAATTTTTTTTTTTTTAAAAAATACACGAAAAAAAAATAATTCCATAATCCATGAACTAAATAATGTCAAAATAATAAAAAAAAAAAAAGGGGTCCAACTGGTTATGGTAATTCTTGCGTACCACATAAAGGGAAAAAATCTCCTTCAAAGATACTCTCATGCTCTTTAATAAAACCTGGAGACAGCAATATCACTCTTTTTATAATGGCTAACGTAGCAATACAAGAATCCACTCACAAAAACATAAATCCGAAAACGTCCAAGATGAAGTAGCGGACTGACTATATACAGTTAAAAGACAATGTCATAAACAGAACATAATAATTTACAAATATTTATTGAAACCCATGCTTTAATCAGAACGAAAACTGAATTTTACACAAACACGACGGCAATCTAAAACTAGAGACAAGACGTTGCAAAACCAAAATTTCAAAGGCAGAATACTTAGTTGACATTCACTTCTCCGCTTGCATGCGCCTCCTTGACCGTCTTGTCATATACGTCTTCTTCTTCCTCTTCTCCTTCCTCCTCACCCTCTGCTTCTTCCTTAGAATCACCATCTTCTTCACCCCAGCCGAAACCTCCAATTGACCGGGAAGCCGGAGGAGGAGTTTTGGCATCATCCACTATCTTCATGATGTCATCTACACTTTGCAGGGAAAAGCTTGGGTTTTCTCGCCTGTAGTACATGGCTTGAGCTCCTTCTGTTAATTCTCTCGGCAAGTTCTTTAAAAACCACGGGTGGTTCTTGATGTCTTTAATGGTGATCCTCTGAAACAAAAATAAAAGCTGTTAGTTTACATCATGAGTATGCTGATAACACAAAAACAGGTTATCTTCAAACGATAAAAATGAAGCCTCAAAGACTTTGGCCAACTATCACCAAAAAAAAAAAAAAAAAAAAAAGCCTCTTCCATGCGGGCAAATATAATCTTGCAGCCCAGTGAGAGAATAATATAACTCTTCACCATAATACCAAATCCGTTCTTTACTATTAGATTAGGGAAAATATGGTAAAACTATTACTCCAGGTAAACATTCCTATCACAAGTGAAGTTGTTGTACACGGAATATAAAAGTACATAGTGACGGGCAATGTCAAACTCATGCTGAAATGCACCGTGTTTCATATGATAAGGACAATATAATGCAACTCTAGGAATTTGCTCTCGTCTTGGCAAAGTGTACAGAAAGAATAAAGTTCCTTTTCAGCAAACAACCCAACATAGATTTTTTTTTTTTGTTTTTGTAACTGTTACCTATTGCAGGATATGCTACACAACCAGAAACAACGTCATGCTTAAAATCCTGGGTTTCATAAGATAAGAACAATAAAACACAACAGCAGGACTCATGTTCTCGTCTTGGCAGAGAGAACAAAAACTCTTTTCAGCAAAAAAACATAATACAGTTTTTTTTTCCCCTTTCTTTATTTTTCAATTATAATCAGTTGTGATATGCTACACAACCAGAAACAGCGTCATACTTAAAATCCCGGGTGCCATCTGATTCTCGTTTTTTTAACCATTTCCAGTAGGAAGTGGGAAGGTAACATAACCTAGTTAAACTTCAAGCAGAACAGGCAAAGGAGTCTCAATAGCTCGAGAAACAAACATGCTTTGTGTTTGAAAATTACCGTGGCAATTTACCAAGATTATTCGGGATTAAATTGTCCAAAAGTAGTTATTATGGTTTGAAATGCTTCCCTAATCCTAAGCTCCTCTTGCAGCGAATAACAACAATTGGGTCAAACAGAGAACAAGAACACATCAAGGTGAATAGAATATATACCCAAGAAATGGGACGGTCATCTCCTCAAAAAAATGTTCATATAAAATAAGAATTTTTCTCATTAGAGGTGAATAATCTATAAAAATCTAAGATAGCAAGAACTTCCAAAGCAAGCAAAGACTTAAGAAGAGCAAGAAATTTCTTCCTTTTGTTTGCATTCAATCCTTTCCTCTCAACTGTTTACATTGCTAAAGTAGAAGAATTATCTTGCTCCAAAGAAAGCAGTAAAGTCAAAATTCTGGATATCAAAAACCGCCCAAATAATAGAAACAGCAGCATACATCATAAATACTCAGAAGATTCCCTCAAAAAAAAAAAAAAAAAAAAGATAATTGCAGTAGCAAGGCATAATCTGATCATGCAATCAACTATATACGAAGTGCCAATAAAGGTCAGGAACTTAGCATCATAAGTACCTTAGCAGGATGTGCAACAAATATGCGAGAAATGAGATGCCTACAGTCTTGAGATACATGAACATATTCCGGGATCTTATACTGAACACTCATTATTCGCTGCAGAGGAAAGCAGATTGTGTTGTATAGTTAAAAGATGAAAATGGTTAATTCTAAAAAAGGTTTGATTCTTAAAAAGGTTTGTGAGGATATTATTATACATTGATCGTTTTCCTGAAATTCTTTGGGTCTTCTTGGTCTTCAAAGGGGTAAGCTCCCACCAGCATGACATAAAGAGTCACTCCACATGACCATACATCAGCCAACTGAAAACCACAAACAAATATTAAAGCATCCACAAATATTATGCATAAACTTTGTCCAGATTAGTTAACAAACAAAAACAAGAATAGAATTCGAAAACTTTTAACACCTTTTTTTTTTTTTTTTTTTTGAAAAGAGACAAGGGAAAATTTTATTTATGAAAAACGAAAAAAGGAAAATTTAACACTCTTAAGAACTTTTCTTCTGTAAGTGAAATAGTAAAAACAGAAAAAACTGCTAGCATAATTCATGTCAACTATTTGAAGTCCTTCTTAAGAAATTTTCTTCTGTAAGTGAAATAGTAAAAACAGAAAAAACTGCTAGCATAATTCATGTCAACTATTCGAAGTCCTTTTCAGAAACTTATTTACAGTTTGACATAGAGGTTGAACTAAACCAATCTAAATATAAATATACGAACTACCAAAATTAGGTAGGTGAACCCAGATACCTATACATCACTTTCTAGAATACCTAGAATACATTAAAGTAGTAAACAATTTTGGTAATTTCTCTAACTTTTGCTTTACAAAAAACAAGAATTTAGGCAATGACAAGTTGTGTGAATGATATTTCCAAAAAAGAAAAAAATTAATAATAATAACGGTCATTATAATAACACAAACTCATCTCTAACAATTAAAATAAATGGATGGTAACAGCTTAATAGATGTAACTTCTATTGCAAATAGTTATGGCATCTAATGGAATCCGGAACTTAATTAATTCCAATTTCGTTTTGTTCCAATTCTTTTCACTACAGGTTGTAAGCATGCCTAATCCATAAAATGAACTAGCCAACCAAAGTCGTAATACACAATAGTTTAAATAATTAACTACCTTGCCATCATATTCTTTTCGAGAAAGAACCTCAGGTGCAATATATGCAGGAGTTCCCACAGTTGATTTGGGTCTTGAATGCAGCAGGGAAGACTACATTAAACAAAACTTACCACAATTAGAAACTTCCACATCTATATTTATACATTAAAATAACCGTTTTCAATACCAAGTTGAATGGATGATTAAACCTTAGAATAGCCAAAATCACAAATTTTAAGGCGTGGAGCAGGGCTTCCATCCAGTAAAGTATTCTCCAACTTCAAATCTCGATGGCATATTTGCTGTAGAATTCGACAATTAACAGGAAAAAATGTCAGTTAATAAAAGAAAGGCAAATTAAGTATACACTTTTTCAATATATGTTTCCTTACCAAAGAATGACAATAATTAACTCCTGAAATAAGCTGCTGGAAAAAATATCTTGCCTGTAAAATTTAAAAGGAAAATGTCCGTCAAAAATCCAAAGCCTCAGAATAATTTATCCATATTTGTGCAACTAATAAAGCAGAGCAACATAAACACGGTCAAGAGCTCATCTTCTTCAGAAATTCAAAAAACAAAAAGAAACTAGCCATAATAAATTTTGCGTGGTAGGTTTTCTTTATACACTTGGTGATATCAGACTAGAAAATAGTGATATCAGACCTCATCTTCACTGAATCTTCCTGCACTGCAGATACGCTCAAAGAGCTCTCCACCTGCTGCATACTCCATGACAATAGCAAGATGTGTAGGAGTCAAAACCACCTGCAACTCCAATACCCAAGTAAGAACACTACAATGCTCTGACTTTTCTTTGCTCTGCCTTTGAAACATAGCAATCTCAGATAGCAAAACACTTGCACATACCTCTTTGAACCGGATTATATTTGGATGGCGAAGCGATCTGTGGTTTATGATTTCCCTAGCCACATTTTCATCAATCTGTGAATCAAAATAGATCAGTATACAAATATACATAAATGGAACACATACCAAACTGCAAATGTCTCACATCAACAAGAAAAAAAATGGTTTATAAAGAAGGAAATCCCTCAATTCTATAACCGCAATTTTGATAAAACCGTGAACCCAAAAAGCCAAAGCAGACAACATTTATACAATGGTGGAACCTATGAAACGGTATCGCAATTCAGAGGTAATCTAGCAGGACTACAAATCTTACCAAAGGGGGGGAAATGAATGGAACCTTAAAAGGAAGGATATCCCCTTAAGGCATTTTGGAGTTACAGTCACACACACAAAAGGGGAAGGTCATATAATATATATATATATATATATATATATATTATGTACATAAATATATACAGACACACAGGATCATATACCTGTAACATATAGGAGTTGGACTACAACACAAAATTTATTCTATGTAACATTAATTTTAGGTGAAACACTGGTACGAGACCGAAAACTCATTTCTTGTTACACTTTTAGTAACTATTACACCATGTTACACAACACAGACACAAATTCATACCTTTCTGAGCTACAAATTCATAATTATAACTCTTGCGTTTGCCAAATTTACAAGCTTTCTCCGGCAATTGAAATTCAATTGTATTGGATATTTGTGTATACACATTTTATTATGTATGCACCGCATATAAACAGCAACAATTTCGTCAACTTTCTGGTTTTGCCGAGATCCCAAGATTCCAAATTTAAATAGTAACATTTTCAAATTTTAAAAAATTCCTTACTGAAAAATCAAGAGAAAAAAGAAAACTCAACGAATATTTATTCATTCGCGCAAAAATACACAAATCAACAAAAGAAAAAAAAAAAAAAAAAAATAAAATCAAGTACGGACCCTGTGACCGCGCTCGATGTATTTCATGGCGACGAGCTCTTTGGTCTCCTTGTTCCTCATGAGCCTGGCCACACCGAAATTCCCAGATCCTATGTCCTTCACAAGCTCATACTTGTCCATTTTCCTCTTTCAATTCCTTCGAATTATATCAATATATATATATATATATATAACTTGTGTTTTCCTTCACCTCAGAGAAGAAAGTGGCGCTCGATCGAAGTCGACCCTCAAACTCAAAGCTTTCTCAAGAAATTGAAGGCTCTCAATTTCATGGGTTTTGATGCTCACACGAACAAGAGAGAGAGAGAGAGAGAGAGAGAGAGAGAGAGAGAGAGAGAGAGAGAATCGAACAAAATCGGAAATCCAGAGAGGGCAATTTGGGATGCTTGCTTGGATTTGAGAATTGGAATGGAAAGATTTGCTTTTTTTTTTTAGAGAGAGATTTGAACAGTGAAAGAGATTTGAAGGGAAAGCAAAGCAAAGAATCTGATAACTTTTTGTGTATCAAGCGAAAATAATAAGAAAGAGAAGAAATAGAATCTTCCCACTCCACACTACTTCTCAGGGATTTTCTTTCTTTTTTTTCGGCAAAAAAAAAAAGTGAAAGTTTTTTGAGAGAAAAAATAGATTAAGACTTCATCGATTTGAGTTTAAAATTTAAGTTTTATTACAGTAAAAAATTTTTTTTAAAAGTCACATTTAATTTTTTATTATCATAAAAATTTTCACATAAAATCACATTTTAATTTAAATTAAAAACTCAAATCAGTAAATTAAACAAACTCTAATAGTAATTTGGCAAATGACAAATATTAACTCGTTCACTCTACCGATTTAAATTTAAAATTTAAGTCTTATTACAGTAAAAAATTCTAAAAAATAATAACATCTAACTTTTTTTATTATAATAAAAAAATTTTATATAAAATTATATCTGAACTCGAATTATAAATTTAAATTAGCAAAAATAAACGGATAAAGTATAGGAACCCTTTATCTCACTTTAAAGACATCACGAGAGAATACAAAGGAATATTATTATTATTATTATTGTGCTTCTGAATGGTCTCTTTCCCAATAATTTTCCAACACTCACATACCAAACAAAACCGACTAAAACCGTTCAATATTTGATTGAAGAAAAAATTTGAATCGGAAAACTCTATAATAAAAAAGTTTAAAATTGAATCAAACGAATGCTAAGTAGTCAACTAAAAATCAATATGGAAAAAGAATGAGATAACCACTGAAACTTCTCTCTATCTAACCACTGCAGAGGTGGTGTTTGTCTAATTCACCCAGGAAAAAAAAAATTTGTCAAAATGACAAACTATAGTAGAGGAAAATTGGCCTTATATTTTAGTGAAAGAATTGAACATTCTTTAAGGAACTGTTTAATTCGTTAATTTGAGCTGATATGTGACTTTATGTGAGAATTTTTTACTGTAATAAAAAAATAAGATGTGACTATTTCTTAAAATTTTTTATTGTAATATAATTTGAATTATAAACTCGAATAAGTGAAATGAACGGAGCCTGGATTTGAATCTTCTAACTAAGGTCTCAAAGATTTTGTAGAATAGTTGGATTTTGGGGCAAGATTTTTGTGATTCTCATCCTCTTGTTGCGCATGATATTGATAACGTCTTAGTCCTTCTTGGTTCTCTTAAAAGTAAATTTTACTAGAAAAGGTGCCTACATTAGTTGTTCAAGAGTAAGAGTAGGCAATTCATATCACGTGTCGTGTTTTAATTATTTATAGTCAATCCGAACCCGACATGTAACATAAAATTTTTTAAAAACCACAACACAAATACGACACGATCACTTTACGGGTTGACACGACACAACACGAAAATGACTCGTGATATGAAATTGACTCGTGAACCCGAAATTAACAAGAAAATTGTATATTTTTATTTAGTTTTTTACATATTAGAAATAACTTTAAATTCATAACACACTAAAATATAATAACATTCATTGAAATTAAGCAAATAATAGTATAAGTTTTTGAGTATAACTATCATAATATCACAAATTCATAATAAAATAAAAATATGTAATGAAAATATACGTATTTTTTAGTTTTTAATGAGTTTCGTGTCGTGTTCGGGTTAGACGGATCTAATTTTAAATTGACCCGTGTTTTTTGTGTCAATTTTAAGTCGAACCGAACCTCTTTTTTCTTAACCCTAACCCGCGAAATACGTATCATTTTCGAGTTGTGTTGTCGTGTCGTGACTCATGTTACCAACCCTATTCAAGAGGTCCTATGTTGCTCCTAGTAAGACTTATTTATCTAGCAAGTGCTTCATCGCGAAGTTACTACTGAAGATAAACTTAGGTCTCGTTCATTTCACTTATTTGAGTTTAAAATTTGAGTTTTGTTACAGTAAAAAACTCTCAGAAACAGTCACCTTTAACTTTTTTGTTATAGTAAAAAGCTCTCACATAAAGTCACATCTCAACTCAAATTAAAAACTCGAATCAACGAACTAAACGAGCCCTTAAAGAGAAGGGTTAGTTTATTCTGCACGCTCAATCAACATTATTAATTTGTCTTAAAGATATGGGATCGCGTTTCTGTGTGTTTTGATTGTCAGTTGAATCATTCACTTAACTTTAGATCTTTAATTTCTGGAATTTTGAGAAAGAAATTCATATTCAATATTCAATTCATTACCATTAATTTATCACTAATTATTGTGAATGAGAATTCGTGTCATGATTTGTGATTTATTATCGTAATTTTTCTATTAAAAAACACACATAAATTGAGAATTATTTTGAATCATAATTCTGAATCCGTGAACTAAACGTTCTTTTCCACTCATTTTTAGATTCAATTCATTGTTTAATCAAAATAAATCTGTTTAGTTCGCTGATTTCAATTTTTAATTTAAGTTGAGATGTGATTTTATGTGAAAACTTTTTATTGTAATAAAAAAATTAAATATGATTATTTATGAGAATTTTTTACTGTAATAAAACTTAAATTTTAAACTTGAATTAACAAATAAGTTAACTTGGACCCCTAATTTACCTAAACGGACTAAGTCAAAATGTGACTTTTTCCCCCCTTTTTTTTTTTTTGTCGGTAGTTTGGCCAAAATGTAACTAATGACTGCATCTGCATGCATCTATTGGCTTTTCCTCGCTTTTTTTTTTTTTTTTTTTTTTTTTTTTTTTTTTTTTCACATAACGCCTAAAGCATAACACTCTCTTACCCCACAACCTGACCGGGGAATCCCACCCCTAAAATCATCAATCTCCAATTGCCTCAGAGCAACCTCTCGAAAGGAACAAAAACGACGAGATCTTGACAAATAAGGATGCAGCAGATCCTCCCCTCTATATCCATCTCTCCTCCCCTTTTATCTCCTCATCTGGAATAACAGATCACCTATCCACGACGGGGACGGCCGCCGCGAGGCCGAGCTCCCAGCGATGAGATCGTCGTAAGCCTCGCGACAAGGGGATCTCCGTTAGTGATTTGGGGAACTCCGGCAACGGTAGCTCGCAACTCTAGTAATGGCCGTCGTTTCGGAAGAAGGCCGTCGTAGCCTGAGGTGAGGGAAGCGGCGACTGCAGTGGAGAGAAGAGACAAGGAGAAAGGCTCTATTGTTTTGTCATTTCGAAATTGTTACACTCTGAAATTTGTTATTTGGTTCTACTTCTTGTTGAAGAATGCGTATTTTTTAATCTCTCTACCCTTTGTAAAAGTGACTTAACAAGAAAGAAATTTTTATTCGTGAAAAAGTGAGTTGGGTCCTAAAATTGCCTTAAGGGCCATTAAAAACCATTTTCAAAAGTCAACGCATAGAAACACTCAGGGTATGTTTGGTTGGGAGATTCGTCTCCCAATTTAAATTATGATTCGTGATTCACTATAGTGATTTCTCTCACAAAAAATACACGTAAATAAAAAATAATTCAAATCACATGATTCGAATCCCTGAACCAAACGTCCCCTCATTTTACAATTTATTTATTTATTTATTTTTGTTTTAGTGCTTTTTTAGACTACGTTCACTTTATTGATTCGAGTTTATAATTTAAGTTGATTTAGTCCGTTTAATTCGCTAATTCGAGTTTTTAATTTGAGTTGAGATGTGATTTTATGTGAGAGCTTTTTACTGTAGCAAAAAAGTTAGATGTGATTATTTGTGAGAGCTTTTTACTGTAGCAAAACTTGAATTCTAAACTCGAATCAGCGAAATGAACGTGGCTACAGTTTGTAATTTGAGTTGAGATGTGATTTTATGTGAGAACCTTTTACTTAGTAAAAAAGTTAAATGTGACTGTATTTGAGAACTTTTTACTACAATAAAACTCAAATTCTAAACTCGAATCAATGAAGTGAACGGAGCAAACCACATACATAGCCACAGGCCCGCAACATTGAAAATATAATTTCACATTTTTTTTTTTTTTAAAGGAGAGATCAGGCATAAAGAAACCAACAAAGATGAGAAAAGAAGAAATTACCTTTGAAAAAATAAATAAGAGTTAAGGTTGAAGAAATAGGAAACTCGTTGATTTCACCTTCAAATCTTAGATTAGATTAAAGAGAATTTAAAACATAAAATTTGAGAACAGATTGTGCTTTTTATATGAAAATCTAAGAATTTTTTATTTTCTCTTCATTTTCTCATAAAACAGACAAAGAAAGAGAGACAGAAGAGAGAAGATACTAGAAAAAGGAAAGGGATCTTCCGTTAAAAAAAAAAAAAAAAGGAAAGAGATTTAAGTGTTCAAAAATATTATTTTGAAATTTTTATTTTTATAAAAATTATTTAAAAATTTTTGAAAACCAAATATTTTTCAAGATTTTTAAAAAATTTGATAATAGATTAAAAAAATAAAAACATATGCACATAATACATTTTAAAATCAAGTCCTTATAAATTTTATCTTCACGTATATATTCTTAGAGTGTGTTCACTTCACCAATTAAAATTTTATAATTTAAATTGAGTTATGATTTGGAATTAAAATTTATATTAAAATTGGAATTAGTATTTTAAGAATTCATACATACGAGCTATAAATTTGACTCACAAGTATCATAATTTAAAGAATAGATATTAGTAGTCACGACACTCTTTTATTTATTTATTTATTTTTTAGCTTAGTAAACTTTTTCTCCATAGAAAATAGGATGTATGATATATATATATATATATATATAACAAATTCTTATTCAATTAATAAATGCCTAAAAACACAAATAATGTATTTTGTTTGAGGGAATCTCTTATGAGTCCTAACAATTAATGATACATAGGAAGAGTTTGAAAGGAAGAGAAAGAGTGGCGTTTCTAGTGAATAAAGACTTTAAGAGGATAAAAGAAAATTAAATATTGGTTTAGGTCAATGCTGACTCTACCTGTTTAATCTAACAATACAGACAAAGCTTCTAGTGGGTTGTCACGTGACAACTCCTATTTATCTTTTTTTTTTTAATTTTCTTTTTACATTTTATTTTTTATGTGTGTTTTTATTAGATATTATTCTCATTTTATTTTTATGATAGTAATTTTTCACATATATTCTTATTTTATTTTTAATTAGTTAAAATAATTTTCTTATAATGTGTCCCTACTTAATTTTTTTTATCAATAATTATCTTTACATTATTACATATATTTCTTTTTAATATAAATTTAAAAATTATTAAATAATTATATAAATAAATTTCTCATTATTTAACAAATAATAAATCTTTCAAAAAAGAGTTAATTACATAACTCTACCTTTGTGGTTTTTTCTCAAGATTTTTTATTTTTTAAAAAAACTACAAAGTTATTATTAAAATTTAAACAATTCCAATTTCATCCCTCACGCATTGTATAGAAAAGATTGAAAAAAAAACCATAAATATGCCTTGACAAATATTTTATTAAGAAAACATGTAAAAACCTTTAAAAAAAAAAATTTTTAAAAATTATGTTTATATATTTTTAAAAAAGTCAAATATTTCTCAGAATTTTTTTTTTCTCAAACAAGTTTTGCCCATTTATAGTTAGTTTTTTTTTAAAAAAAAACAGAGCAATGAATTACTGAAAAATTAAAATTAAAAAACATATTTATGCAATTAGTCCTAAAAAAAATTAAAAAAAATAAAGTTAGCCTAATTACTCGTTCAGTGAAAACCCAAAAATAAAAATAATAAAGTAAAACGTAAAAATAAAAATGAACCAATAAATTCTCAAGAAAAGGTAAAGAAGAAACAAAATATGAAAAAAATATTCGTATATTATAACATAAATATAAACATAAATCAAGGGAAAAAAAAAAGGAAAAACGTGTTTTTTAGTAGCAAAAAAAAAAAAAAAAAAAAAAAAAAAAAAATGTTAAGAAGTCGCAACATTCTGAAACTTTCTCGCTCTTAAAAAGGAAGGCAGATAGAAGAAACGAAAAATCTGAGCACAGAGACGGAGACGAACACACTGTCGTTGATCTCTGACCGTTCAGATCCGACCCTCGCCGGTGATCGCCATGTTCCCCGCCGTCCGATCTCTTTCTCTTCTCTCCTTCGCCTTTCTCCTTCTCTCCTCCGCCTTCGCCTCCGAGCCAGATCACAAGGTATCCTTCTCTCTTTATCCCTCTCTTCACCCAAGGCCTTAACCTAATATTTAATCGGTTCTTGTCTCGTCCAACTCGTAGATCTTGTTTTTGAGCTTCATTTGCTTCTGAATTCCGTTCCGATCTGTGAATTATTGCGATTTTCTTGCTCTGGAGCTCGATTGTTTTCGTTTATTCTTTGCGGGATTTCATTGAATCATGGTCACTGCTTGTCTTATTGTTCTTCAGTGCTTTATACGTTCTTTGTTCGCTTGTTCTCGTGAAATTGGCCAAAGTAGAGGGTTAGATCTCAAGTGGGTTTTCTTGTTTTACTTTTTGTTGTTGCTCTTTCTCCGCTGTGTGAACAAATTCGAGCTTTGCTAGGCATTGCACTTGGAAATGTGATAAATGTTATGTGATGACTGTTATTGCAGCCATTTTTGGATCGTGCCTAAGATTTGAAGAACTGATTCAATAGCTGGGGGTTGGTTGGTTTTCGGTGTTATTAGTGAATGTTATGGTCGCAAATCGTGTGCATTTTGAGTTTCCACGCACGTTTTGGTCTCGCGAGTCTTTGGTCCATGATTTGAAATTTTCTCGTGTATGATGAGAGTTTTGACCTGCAATTGGTGTTTGAGTTGGGTTTATATCTAATTCTGATGGTAGCTTAGTTGAGAGAATTGCTGAACACAAGTGCGCGAGATCTGTTCTTCGGCTTTAGGACTTTATAGTTGGTTAGCAGGTGCTTGATGTGCGCTCCTTTTGCTCATCAATTGGGAAATCCTTAGGTTTGCCTTCGAAATTTTAGGGCTTTTATTTCTGCTGTAGACGTTTAGGCACTCACAAGGACTCAAATTGAAAAAATTTGAAATTGCCATCATATTTGCAATTGCATTATTCTGGTTATTAAAGTTGATTCAGGTTGAATGTATTAGAAACCAGAATAATTCAATATGAAACATCCAAAGCTGGTTAAATTAGGTTGGATGACATGCAAAAGAAGATTCTAGAACCTAGACATGCATGAGTAGACTTTCAGTTGGAACTTTTTTTCTTTTCTTTGCCTACACATTTGGCTTGATATTCCTTATAATTAAGCATCGTTTCCCATATATCTAAATGCAAGATGGTTGTTATATTTATGAGGGCTTTTAAGAAATGTTACTTCAAGTAGGTAGGTGGTAATACTTCTTCTGTATGATTCATTTGATTACGTTTGACTTGCACTTGAGTTTTTAAGCGGTGATCTCTTATATGTCTCGAGTGCTTCGAGTATTAGACTCCATAGAATCTGGATGGCTTGCTCTTTTTGGTAAATGTTTCTTTTAAGTTGTCCTACAAGGTTTTTTCTTCCTTTAAGGAAAACTGGTTCTAGGATGGTTGAATGTGATATTTTCTAGATTGTTCATTGTGGTACGTGTTTACAGTGGTTGAACTTGTTATTTATTAAAGTACAGCTCTCATATTTTCACAATTTCTTATGAAGGAAAACTAAATGCAGCTATTCATTGAAAATTTAACGTTATCTACTCATGCAGTACCAAAAAGATGAAGCAGTTACACTTTGGGTGAATAAAGTTGGCCCTTACAACAATCCACAAGAAACATATAATTATTACAGCCTTCCTTTTTGCCGTCCACCTGGAAATGCTGCTCACAAATGGGGTGGTCTTGGTGAAGTCCTGGGAGGGAATGAACTTATCGAGAGCCAGATCGATATAAAGTTCCAACGTATGTAGGAATCCTGGTAATTACATAAGTTATCTCCTGGTGGTTAAAAATGCAATTTACTGACCTTTTTTCTTTGCAGAAAATGTGGATAAGGCTACAATTTGTCAACTTGAACTTGATGTTGCCAAGGTTAAACAATTCAAAGATGCAATTGAGAATAGTTACTGGTTTGAATTTTTCATGGGTAAGTCTGTACTTTCATAATATAAGTTTTTCACATAATGCTATTACTATACAGAATCGGCTACTTATAGTACTATGCTTCTTGCTGCATATTGATTGAATCTTCATGTATATGAAGCTTCGATGCTGATTTTGAGTTGTTGCTTTTTAACTATTCTCTTTTTTCTTGGCAACTAACTTGGTATCTCTTTGCATCTTATAATGGTATCTACCTTGGTCTTGGGTGTCTACATACAACTCCAGATGATCTACCTTTATGGGGTATGGATTAATCAAAAATTTTCTTTCCCCAACTGTAATGCTGGATTTTGAACGTCAGAAATTTTGAGTTGCGAACCTGTGATTGATATTTTCTTCTCTTGCAATGTTGTTAGGCTTTGTTGGTGAGTTGCATCCGGATAAGACTAGTGACAATGGCAAGCATGTGCTTTACACACATAAGAATATTATTGTTAAGTACAACAAAGATCAGGTTTGTTCTTAAAATTCTATATGTTTGTAGCTAGCTTTTGAAACTGTCATATGTTATCTGTATCATGGCTAAGCTTTGTATTAATGCAGATAATTCATGTGAATCTCACTCAAGAGAGCCCAAAGCCTCTGGAAGTGGGTCGAACACTGGACCTAACGTATTCTGTCAAGTGGACTCAAACCAATGTGACCTTTGCACGTCGATTTGATGTTTATCTGGACTACCCATTTTTTGAGCACCAGGTAAAATTGGAAAGGGAGTATTTTCCTTTGCTTCTTGTTCCTTGTCTTGCTTTATTTTCAATTGAAAAAGCCACTTTTAAACATTGGTTCAGGTCTTTTAGTCATCTACATTTTTTATTATCTTTAGAGTCTTCTATGTATCATCTTTTTGTTTGCAGATCCATTGGTTCTCAATTTTTAACTCATTCATGATGGTTATCTTTCTTACTGGTCTGGTGTCAATGATATTAATGCGTACATTGAGGAATGACTATGCAAAATATGCAAGAGAAGACGATGATCTGGAAACTTTGGTAATGTTCTCTTATCTGCTTGTATTTTCTTTTTATTTCCTCAACAAGGAGCAACCCTAGTAGCTTGTAAAATATTGTGTTGATTCCCGACATTTCTTCTCTTTCAGGAAAGAGATGTTAGTGAGGAGTCTGGCTGGAAACTTGTCCATGGGGATGTTTTCCGGCCTCCTAGGAGTTTGGTGATACTTTCTGCTGTTGTTGGTACAGGTGCTCAGCTAGCATTGCTCGTTCTCCTTGTCATCTTACTGGCAATTGTTGGAATGTTGTATGTCGGGTATGTTGAAATCTTATTGCGAGATACATAGCCATTATTTTGAATCTTTTTTTATGCCTTAGCCAATGCACTTGATATTGTTGAGACCAGCTCTCATCTTTGTATGTGCTTGACGAATGTCTGAAAGCATGGATGTATGGATTACATCAGGACTGTCATATCTTACACTATTCCTTTTGGTCCCACAGGAGAGGAGCAATTGTCACTACTTTTATAGTATGTTATGCTCTCACGTCATTCATTTCTGGTTACGTTAGTGGTGGGATGTATTCACGCCATGGTGGTACGTATTTGGTTAAATTTCTTGTTAGTCAAACTTTACTTTTTTTCTTAAAAAAAAAATAAACTTGCACTGCTTGCGCACATGCTTAAGCAATTTTATATGGCTTTCTGTAGCATTGTGCTGCATTCTAGATCTAGTTTATTACCTTTTCTTTCCTTTTTCTTGTTAAACATGTTTTGGCTCCATTTCCACTGTACAATTGTGGTGTTATTTTTTCAGGTAAAAGTTGGATAAAGTCAATGATTCTCACAGCATCTCTATTTCCGTTCATGTGCTTTGGCATTGGGTTCATCTTAAACACAATTGCCATCTTCTATGGGTCTTTAGCTGCTATTCCCTTTGGAACAATGGTGGTTGTCTTCGTTATTTGGGCTTTCATCTCTTTTCCTTTGGCACTTCTTGGTACGGTTGTTGGGAGAAATTGGAGTGGTGCCCCTAACAATCCTTGCCGAGTGAAGACCATTCCTCGTCCGATTCCTGAGAAGAAATGGTATTTGACACCATCTGTAGTCTCAATGATGGGAGGACTTCTACCCTTTGGGAGCATATTTATTGAGATGTATTTTGTCTTCACATCATTCTGGAATTACAAGGTGCGACTCTAATCTGTGTGCATAGTTGGTTTAATAAATACATTTGGTAGTCAACTCAAAAGTAGTGTCAGGTTAACGATATTGCAAAAAGTTCAAACTTTCATTCTTCTTTTAAGTTTTTTCCTTAAATTGGATATTTGAATTACATTGTTTAAGCATAATTGTTTTTAAGCATCCTCTTTTTAGATCGAATCATCGACCTGCGTTTATCATGTGGCACATAGGATCATGGAGCCACTCCAGTAGGATGTTATACAAGATGGAGTAAAAGGATTTTGGAACGGGCTCAATGATATGTTTTTGTGTCCTTCAAATACTGATCCATAATGTTTAGTGCTCCGAGGCACATGTCTCAGTCTGTCGACTATAGCTTAAGTACTAAAGCAGTATTATTTTAAAACCAAAATATTAAATGTGGTCCACCCCCACTCCCTACCTCCTCCTCTCCGGAGTTGGCAGAAAGTGTTGCATAATTTAGTTTGATTATATTATATTCATGTGCCTGATGTAGTCATTTTGTGCTCTGTGCTCAACAGGTATACTATGTTTATGGCTTTATGCTTCTTGTTTTCCTGATCTTAATTATTGTCACCGTTTGTGTGACAATTGTGGGGGCATATTTCTTGCTCAATGCGGAGAACTATCACTGGCAATGGACTTCTTTCTTTTCAGCTGCCTCAACGGCTGTTTATGTGTACTTGTATTCAATATATTACTACTACGTAAAGACAAAGATGTCAGGCTTCTTCCAGACGAGCTTTTATTTTGGATACACCCTCATGTTTTGTCTTGGTTTGGGAATCCTCTGTGGTAAGTCCTTAATAAGGTCATCAGATCTTATGTCAGTTTTATCACTCAGCTTATCTGCTGGTTTCTTTTTCACGGACTTTTTTCCCAAGTTTTCCTTTACTCTTCCTTCCCCTTTCTAGTGGAGGGAACGGTGCTGTTCTTTTGAGTTCAATCTTGTTTTTCTGCGTTAACTAACCGGGTTTATGCGTAGTAGGTGCTATTTTACTTTAGATATATGCTATTACCTGAGTAAAACTGTGAAACATAGAAGCCCTGTCTTACACCTGTTTGGTCTTTGTTTTCCTGTATTGTTTTACTTACTCTAAACCTTGATCCCCACAGTGGGGTGGTGTTTGGGGCTTATCACTTAGTGGACAACATGTGCTTATAAGAACTAATTATTGAAAGATGCTAGTGGGCATCACCGGTGCTAAGCACCATCACTAATAGAAGGTGGGCAATCCCATATGTGGGCCCTATATTGCGGGGCCCACCTTCTATTAGTGGGTGTGTTTAGCACTACGAGTGCCCTATAGCATTGTTCTAAATTCTTAGATTCCTGTTGTTGTTCAAGGTGCATTTGCCTCCTCCTTAAGAAAATTGTTGTGATATGTGGATTTTTGTCGGCTTGTGAATTTATAGGCGCTGTTGGTTATCTGGGCTCGAATTTGTTTGTGAGGAGGATCTACAGAAACATCAAGTGCGATTAAGATGTCGCCAGGGGAACAACCTGATAGAGCTTCCCCAATCACATTGATTGTTGAGATAGTACAGTTGGAGACGAAGTTCCTGGTCATGGTTGAAGACACGACAATATTATCAGGTTGAAATCACATGATGTTAGGATGGGGATGTATTCTTCTTTCTCTGGTGTAGGGGAAGCCTTGAGAATTTTCCTTTTTTGTTTTTTTTAACTTCGGTTTTCTCCCCGGCTGTAAGTGAAAGCTTTAATTTAGAATCCAGAGATTATTTCATATACTTTTAAGAAAGTTAGAAAATTAGACTGTCATTTGTTATTTTCTTTTTGGACCTTCTACATATAGGTTCTCAATGTAAGCACTGGTATCATATCTACCCCATACTCTTTGTTTGTTATATGCTCATCAGAGGTATGATTGAACTTTAGGGGTAGAATGACTTGCAAAATGAATTTTGTGCTTGTGTCAATATAAGGAACTTGTGAAATTATAATTCCATTCCTATTTCCCTATGTGCATGCATCAGAGAAACTTTCAAGATGTTACATGTTGGTTTAAGCCCGAACCGGCGGCTTAGGCCTCAAATTATGTCTCTTTGCCTGGTTTTGGACTTGAGCTGCTCTATCTGTGGAGATAATTTATCACATAAAATTGAAGAACAGGTAATAGCCATAAAGAAAAAGAACTGTCAAACTTAAGTTTGGTTTTGAGGAGCTTTTTAGGAAGTGAGATTGGGTATCTAGTCTTATGATCTCTGTGTTATTGACTTCAAATGAAGCTTGTCTATGAGCATATTGAGTTGGCAAGTGGCTGGAGAAAACTATGCCCCTTGTTTTAACTTTTCTTACATAATTATATTCAGGAATATAATCTGGCCAGGATATGGACTTGAGTTATGTTCATTTTTATAGTTTGAGTTTAAAATTTTAATTTTGTTATAGTAAAAAGTTCTCAGAAACAGTCACATTTAATTTTTTTATTATAATAAAAAATTCACATAAAGTCACATCTCAATTCGAATTAAAAATTCAAATCAGCAAACTAAACAGTCTTTAATTTTTATATTTTTTTGGCTCTCACGAGTTTAGGTTAATTTTGGTTTGATAAATGGACTACAAGGAGTAGGTAAGGGGTATAACTAAGAGCTCCTTGTTCAATGCCTTTTGCTTGTCTAGATATCATGAGCTCTGATTATTGCCTTTTTATTTTTTATTTTTTATTTTTTAAATTTGATAGAATAAGCTACTACATTCATCTGGAAACATCTAGATTTTTGTTGAAATTAATATTATTTCTGGTTGTCCTCGTCTAATTTTCTCATCAGCAAAACAACCCAAACATATCAATCAGGTTTAGCTTTATTTCTATTAAGCCAACGGTGTAAATTCTGACAAGTTGCAGTCTAATATTTACGACACATGGCCAAGAAAGTGGCCACAATTACGAGTCCTGTGGTTTCATAAGCTTGAGATGGCTAAATTTATGATGGTTATACTTCTTCTAATCTAATCCATGTGTTGCGACAATCAGCTCACACGTCCCAACCTTTTGTGACCAAAATAAGTTCATGTGGACCTTTCCTTTCATGTTTGTAGTGAAACAAAAGAAAAAAGATAGAAACGACATTTTTTTTTTTTTGGGGGTCTTTTGCTTCTTTGTTGAGGAAACAACTGAGATTAAAAGAAAAAAGAAAAAAAAAAAAACAAAAATCTGTGGCCTAGAGCTTGTGCTCACCACAGTCCTCACCAACAGAAAAGTGGAAATGAAATGGGTGAACCTCCCAAATGGAGGGGACGGTTATGGTGATAATACAAGATAACGCTAGGAGCCACAACATTCTGCCACGTGGCATGATAGGATTCTACGTTCTCATATCCCAGCCACACTATTTCCACAAGCCTTACCCCCTCCATTATCAACACTAATACCACTTTCTCATATCTCTTCAGCTCCTCAACACTGAAAAAGAAGAAACACAGAGGAAAAATGGCAGCAACAACAGCAGCAGCTCTCTCTGGCACGATGGTGAGCACCTCCTTCGCGAGAAGACAGGCAGTGAGCAGCCTGAGGGCACTCCCCAGCACGGGGCAGGCGCTCTTCGGCCTCAAGGCGAGCCGCGGAGGGCGTGTCACTGCCATGGCATCATACAAGGTGAAGCTGATAACACCCGAGGGAGAGAAGGAGTTCGATTGCCCCGATGACGTCTACATTCTCGACCACGCCGAGGAGGTTGGTGTCGACCTGCCATACTCCTGCAGGGCTGGCTCTTGCTCTTCATGTGCTGGGAAGGTTGTGTCAGGAACACTCGACCAGTCTGACCAGAGCTTCCTTGATGATGAACAGCTTGATGCAGGTTGGGTCCTCACTTGTGTTGCGTATCCTCAGTCTGATGTTGTCATTGAGACCCACAAGGAGGAGGAACTCACTGCTTAAATTGTGATTTCTTCTTCTTCTTACCAGTTTCTTTACTCTCTGGTTTCTTCTCAACTGTTGTCCCTCAAAACTCTATTATCTTGTCATGTTTTTGTTTTTGTTTTTGGTTGGTTGGATTAGTGTATTTCAGGGCTACGGTTTTCCTTGCTACTGAATGAGCTTTATTATTATTATTAAATGTTTTTGAACTTTCCATTTCTAGTGTGAAATAACTATACTTATAATTGCTTTGCTAATGAGTTTTATCTAAACCGTTCATCAATCTTTTTATTTTACTTCATTTTATTGGATGATTGTTGGTCTGTATGTGTGTTACAAAAACACATCCCTTTTTAAAATGAGCTGAGTTGAAAAGCAAAACTGCCCTGAAGGTTGAATGTTATGAGAAAAAGGTTAATAGGTAAAAGAATATAAAAGTAGAGACATTCTTCTATAATTCAAATGGGATATTTCACTGAGCGGTAACTATAAACAAGCTTAACTTTCATCTGGTTCTTGAGGCCTGCTTCCAGCTCCATGTTATTAGTCTAATGGTGTAATTTGCATTTCATGGTAACAAACGACGCCTGTACTCAATAGAGTAATTTGGTTTTTGAAAAGTATCGAGCACTTTTATGTGTTCTGAAACAGCTCAAAGAGAGTCTTGACCTTCTGTTCTTCTCCATTGCTTAAACCGCCTTCTTCACCAACACTGGTCGGAGGTTGTGATGCACTTATGTTCACAGATTCAGATAAATACTCATCCATTCGGAATGCGTGGGAAATGGCGGGACTCTCAGGGGCAGCCTCGTCTGGCAGTATACTTGATGTTACTGTCAACTGATTTTGGGACTCGAATGAAGAGCTTCGAGACAAAGTACCCGATGCAATGGTTATTTCATCCCTCTCATCGATTGCCGATTCTAGTGAACACACTGACCTTATAGTGTGTGAGTGAAGGGAATCGCGTTTAGACCTCTCCTTTACTCTCTTGCACCAACTATGGAGTGACTCTCTTACGCTTTCGGCGACGAGGGTTTTCTTAAACCGAGATCCCATCTGTAATCATGAGGAGGGAAAGAAACTCAAAACCCCGTTTTTGTTTCAGTTGACATGAACTCAAATCCAGAAAGATAAGTAAAGTGTTGAAGAAAACCTGGGTAATAATTATATTCAGAGGTACTGTGCTGTAGCTACACCAGAACTGAACTATAACACTGCAAAACAAGCAATTAGAATACTACCTTCTTAGTCTAATTTAGTCAGATTAAAGGAGCTTAATCAGAGATACAAACAATGCCTTAAATATTTTATTACATCAGCAATCATTTCAGCACCATATTTTTATACATCGGTCATAGTTATGGCATGTTCATACTTTATTTACAATAGAAGTATGTTGGATACTGAAGAAAAGATACATACCCGGAGGCCAACCGAATGATTATCATATAATTGTTGTCCATGAAACACGATCTGTGCTCAAGTCCCCACTAAAGTACAAGATAAAATGAAAATGTATTGAAACTGTGAATTTATTTATACCAAGGGAATGAATATCAAACAACGTAATAGGTTTTAGTTAAATCTTACCAAGGCCCAGACAAATGTTGCCATCTCAAAGGCATTCTGCACAAGAAAGAAGCAGAAGAGAATAAGGACCAAAAAAAAAAAAAAAAGAAACGGAAAATGTATATCATGGATGAGTCATGCATTGGCTGACACCTGAAATATGATGAATTGTATCAAGCGCAGTAGTATTTCAGGCTTTCCAAACCAAAACAGATCATCGCTAGGCTTTAATTGAGTCCCGACAGACGGTCCCGATTGCTTGACGACTTGGAGTGCTAAAGAGGAGACCACATGTTGAAGTTTTGTTCCAACCGCCATGACAAGCTTTTAGACAAGTGAAACCATTGAACGTGATGGAATGGTTATATTAGGAGTATTATCTTATTTCGTGTGCGAGAGTGAAGAGACAAAATAGGTGAATTTCGCTTACTATGGCAGGGATGAAAGAAAGCCAGAAGTACGTATTTAGACCTGCAGTAATTGAACAACTACGAAATTTCAGGAAATACAAACTTGGAAGAAATCTTGGTCCTTGAAAATTGTCCTTCCAAATGCATAAGTTACCATGAACGTTTATGAAGATGCATACTATGGCATAGCCCCAGAGTGGCCAGCTGCAAATTCACAAGAACAAATTAATATTAGGGAACTGAATACAACAAAACATGATGAAATGATGTCACATAAGCTCCACGTCCCAAAAATTTTTATATTTCAAATAAGTCTTTTTCACCAAGAAATCATAAGAATATGAGTTGATATGAATTACTTCTGAAGCAAGGAATAATGGTAAGAGAATTGCACACCTAATTCCAAGAATTCCATTAAATTCATCTTCCATACTCCGGACCATATATTTGTGGAAATCATAAGTTTGTGGCAACTTGTGCTTCTGGATATCATCATGAAATAAAGTAAATGCCATGAGTTCGGTATAGTCACTGTATTTATGATTAGGCATACAAATGTAGGAATGAGAGTTAATTGGTTTGGTTGGCTTGGGCAATGAAAAACAAGCAAAAAATTAAAAGACACAAAAAGGGCATAAAACACAATAAATACTCACTGTGATGAAGCCCAAACGAAGTGCTAAGTAATCTGATTTCCTTATGGAACTTTTAAATTGTCGTAGGAAGCAGAGCTGCACCACCATAGACAACAATTGATATTTAAAAACTGAATATCCACACAATAACATAGTCAATTAAGGGTGACAAGAGAGAAAATAATCACTGTAGATAACAACTATATTTCAATGGGACAACAAAGGAAATGTTAGTCCACAAAGGAGTGCTTCTAACTTTCTGAGTATGATAGAATAATTAGTTGGCGTTATCATAATAATATATGATCATTCTTATGATAGTACATGACAAAAACTTTGATCTTATTTGGCTTCTTTTTTGCCAAAAAGGGAATTCCCTTGATAAAGTGCGGGGCCTATGGAATCCACTTTACTAACAAGAAATGAAACCACCAAGATTCGATGGTGTATACACGCACACACTCATGCAACCAACCACTTAAGCTAGCTTCAAGTGAATCCTATGCTCATTCACGTGTTGCGTTTTTAGATAAAATGAAACAATCTGAACTATGAGCATGTAAAATACAACGATTAAACAACAGCATATATGATGGACAAATTTTCACTAGTATTGAAGAACAACTCAAAGTTGTTATAATCACGAGCAATTACCATCCAAATAAGAACCGGATTTCTGCTCCATGGATGAGATGTGTGATGGTAAACAAAGGTGGATTGACGCCTCATGACCTTGTCTCTCTTTGCTGTATAAATCATAAAAGAAAAAAAAAAAAAAAAAAAGGAAGGTAACCAAAAAAAAAAAAAAAAAACAACCTTGATAAAGCACAAACAACCATGACCACCGGTATTGCAAGAAAGTGGGCTTCAGTAATTATCAGTTGTAGGGAACAAAATTTGATGCCGTCGACTTCCTACAGCACTTACAACTACAAGTTTAGTGAATGTGAATAAAGATATAGATCTTATATTGCTGACGTTCAAGGGAAAAATTTCCTAGTATAAGAAAATGTGGACATAAATGGAACATGTTTTATATAAACACGAGATTTCATTCAACAATTTAGGCTCCAGATACGTGAGAAAGCCAATTCACCAACTGTTGTGAGAACTAACTGTAATTCTGATTTAATGGGCAAGTATTTTCAATCGTAAACTATGGGCATGTTTAGTAGAGCTTCCTAGAAGCTACTTTTGGCTTCCTGAGATCAAAAACTGTTTCTGTGATTGTTTGGATGCTTCGTCAAAAGTGTTTTATCTCTCTAGAAGAGCTTTCAATCAAAGCCACAAAATACGACTTCTCAAAAGAGCTCTTCTGAATAGACCTTGAAACGAGTTTCAACAAGACATTAAAAAGCAACATTTCCTAAACATATTTGTCATAGTGAAAAATGACCAAATTCAAATTAGAGAAGGCTGATTAGTGAGGTCTTAAGAACTTCATACAACGAATGACCGGCCATTCTATTTGTGCTTTCAGCGAGGAGGCTATGTACCTTGCAAAGTAGCTTGAAACTCCCATTTGCTCCAACTATAAATCTACAAAATAATCAATATGAAAAAGATAAATCTCCACTTCTCTGGTTTGTGCATGAATTTCCAAGCATGCCCTTTATTTCCAGCAACAAAGTTGAACCATGTTTTCATCTAACACTAACAAGGAACGATTGATATATTTAAGACACAAGAATGATTTAAACTTCGGATATAATTCGTGTTTGACATCTGAATAACAATATACAATAAAGAATTAGCTTCCAAGTATTAGATAAAACAACAAAAAGTAGCTAGAAACACTAAAGTTAATAATAAGAACAATTAGAGTGACATGAGAAGGTCTTGCTTCCAAAAATGGAGTTTAATTTTTTGGTTGTCAAAATAAATTGATAATCGAAAATATGATACTTATTTGTCGAATAATTGAGTTGCATGTGCAAAAACTCATAATTCACTGAAAAAAATTTAGGGCTTGTTTGGTTCAACAACTCAAACTGATTTGTAACTTTTTTTATTAGAACTGTAGAATCTGAACTATGGTTATTCAAATTGTGATCCGAAATATTGTTTGGATATGTAAATAAATTGTAATTTAAATTGAGAATAAAATCCAAACTGTGTTTGGATAAATGTTGAAAACTATCATTAGAGTTTTGTAACAAATTTTATAAAACCTCATCATAAGTGACATTAAAAAATTAAAAGATATGTAATATGGGTGGGGATTTATTCCACTCTTTATTATGAACACATTAAAAAAATCATCTCAATCGGAATTAAAACTAAGAAGTTATGACATTTTAAAAATTGAATTTGAAGAGAGAAAAAATAGAATTTAGAATTATTAGACCGTTGACAACAATTCGGATTGTTAGAATTTAGGGGGGTGGGGGAGTGAATTCTAAAATCAACAATTTGAGTCGTCCTTAAACCATTGCTAATGGTTTGAATTGTCCTTAAAATTTCCTCTACCAAACACCAGTTTGAATCTTGAAGTAAGGTTTGAATCTTAAACAACAGTTTGGATAAATGTTGAAAACTATCACTAGAGTTTTGTAATAAATTTTATAAAACCTCATCATAAGTGACATTAAAAAATTAAAAGGTATGTAATATGGGTGGGGATTTATTCCACTCTTTATTATGAACACATTAAAAAAATCATCTTAATCGAAATTAAAACTAAGAAATTATAACATTTTTAAGATTGAAATTGAAGAGAGAAAAAATAGAATTTAGAACTATTGGACCGTTGACAACAATTCGGATTGTTAGAATTTAGGGGAGTGGGGGAGTGAATTCTAAAATTAACAATTTGAGTCGTCCTTGAACCATTGCTAATGGTTTGAATTGTCCTTAAAATTTCCTCTCCCAAACACCAGTTTGGATCCTGAACTAAGGTTTGAATCCTAAACAACAGTTTGAGTTGTTGAAACAAAAGGGACTAAATAATTTTGTTAGCAGCTATTTGAAGTTGGAAGTTGGACCTTTTTTTATTTCTAATGGAAAAGGATCCAATTTGCAGTTGGTAAATAGGTAAGAGGGATATGAAGATATTACCTTGCTCATGGCCAGACCAACAGCCACACAGCTATACAAAACATGAGTGATCCCAAGAACAAACAGGAAACGATGGAGCTGCTCAAGACCCTCATACGAAACAAACGGTTCACGACCCTGCGAAAAAACCACGAACCTTTACTTACATATTAAGAGCTAGTGATGCCTAAAATTTCTTAAAAAAGCTTCAAACTTGGAGAATCATATTTTTACCTCACCGCATTGATGAGAATGAGAAGAACGTGTATTAAAGATTCCACTTGAAGGAGTGTGTGTTTCGTTGAGAGAAGAGAAAGAAGTTTCCGAATTGCGGTTCTCATGGATGCCATAGTCTTTCTCAGAACAAATGTAGAAGCGGCTGTTGAAAAGCGATGAATCTACACATATCTCAGAAATCCATCTTGCGCATTGTGCCAAGAACAAAGATATAAGTCCAAGTAGCATCAGCTCTACAGAGACACAAACTCCGTTTAGTTCGCTGAATCGAGTTTTTAATTTGAGTTAAGATGTGACTTTATGTAAGAGTTTTTTATTGTAGTAAAAAAATTAGATGTGATTATTTATGAGAGTTTTTTACTGTAATAAAATTTGAATTCTAAACTCAAATCGGTGAAATAAACGAGACCAAAAATTGTCAACAAAAAAAAAAAAAAAGACAAGAAGAATGCCAAGAAAGAAAAAATAAAAATCCTAACAAAAGAGTTTAATCCACCTTCCTTAATCTTTTCCAGAGAGGCAAACAGTGCCTTTCTTCTAGTCTTCTTTAACCACTGTACACAAACATGCATAAACATTAGATATGACATTTCTCCAGTAATTTACTCCCATTTTATTGCTGGTCAGATAAATAAATAACAAAAACAACAACAACATTTTCGCTTAAGTGCCTTTGGAAAAAAAAAAAAAAAAAAAAAAAAAAAAAAAAAAAAAACAACTCAAGTTTCAACTTTATTCAAGTTCACGTTCTTTTAAGTTTTAACTCAATTTTACATTCAAGTTCTAAAACTTAAATTTAACTCAAAAACTAAAAGTTACACTCAAAAGAGCAACCTGAGCAACAGTAAATAAATAGCCAGTTGGAGGAACATTATGACAAGGTTCTTGCTCTCAAAACTTCACAACTCTACTAAACCTAAGCAAAGAAGCTTTTACACTTTTGACTTTTTTTTTTTTTTTTTTTTTTTTTATTTTTTATTTTTTCAATTTCCGATATCTTAAAGAAGTCTACTACATTTTCTCGTACTTTCTCAAGAGCCAAACATATATGACAAAACTTCTAACATCTCAAACCTATATGAAACACGTCAAGAATTGAATCTTAACCCCTTTTTTTTTTTTTGTTTGTGGTCTTTTTCTTTCGTTGCATTCCCAACTGCTTTCTGATCAGTGGGACCCAAAAAGAGAATAGTTATGAACTTCTAGACTTTATTCAGTTCCAACAGCAAAAGTTTCTTTCGCCTCAATCTTTGATTCTTTTCCCAACTAGACTTTACATTTTAATCCAAAAGAAAAACTTAAAAAGGCCAAAAAATCAAATGGGTCTCAGAAATTAAAAGACATAGTACTTTAAAATCACATCTTCTTTCACATTACTGATTTTCTCAGCGACCAATCAAGAAAACATAGTTAACATAACTTGTCATTGATTCTTACCTTCCCAAATCTGTAAATCGACCTTTCCACCAAAAAGCAAACGAAGACCATGACTGTAACGACCGAGGCAACTGAATAAGTTGGAGTCTCGGCCAATGACCTCTGCTGCTCATGAATCACCTTCTCCATTCTTTAAATCAGAAACCACCCATTAACTCAACCTAGCTTTCACTTCCAAAAAAAAAAAAGTTGAAACTTTCTCGAGAAAATGGAGACCCTCATACAGGGGGGAAAGTGAAAGATCCAGGAAAAGGGGAAGTGGGATACAGACAGTAAAATTATATGAAACTACGTTTCTGTTTACATATTAATATTAAAAAAGTGCAGGCGAACATGGTGATTTCTATGAATATATATATATATATGTATGTATATATACACACATACATTCATATATAATATATATGTATAAATATGAACACGGAGGATCTTCTCCTCGAACATGGCATGATGGATGATGGGGATACTACTATAATATTATTTTATTAGTTGGTAATGAAATGTGCTATTTTCCAAACAAGCCCACCACGTATACTGAGGATTAGGGCCCGCTTACTCGAATTCGAGTTTTAATTTGAGTTGAGATTTAATTTTATGTGAGAGCTTTTGGCTTTTTACTGATGATGGGGATACTTAAATAAATAAGCGAAGTGAACTTAGATTTTTGGAATTTAACCATCCATTTTTCATTACTTGTTAATTTAAGTTTTTAATTTAAATTAAGATGATATTTTATAAAAAATTTTATTATAATAAATAATTAAATATAATTATTTTTAAGAATTTTTATTATAATAAAATTTAAATTTTAAATTAAATTAATAAAATAAATGAGAGGTAATTAAGATTCTCTCTCTCTACTATCTATTTAATTCATATGTGCATGCAAGGCCAACCTACTCATATGGTGGCCGCCAATTTCCTTCCCCTGTAGTTTAATTATTGAGAATTAGAAGATCTAGCTAGTACTAGTAGTCCAATTCTTTCAACGATTAACCACAAAAATTCCTTCCCAACTATCACTTACGTAACACTTTATTTTTTAATTTTTATAACGTAAGTCTCGTTCACTTTGTAGATTTAAATTTTTAATTTAAGTTAAGATGTGATATTTTTTTAAAATTTTTTACTGTAACAGAAAAATTAGATGTGATATTTTATAAGAGTTTTTTTTATTGTAGAAACCTAAAATTAAAAACTCTCGGTGAAAAAAAAAAAAGGTTCTCTCTAAAAAAAAAAAAAAAAAAAAAAAAAAAAAAAAAAAAAAAGCTCATTCTGTTAAAATTTTGACGAAAAATTGGCTTTGTTACATAATGTGGACTCCTGCCTTTTTAAAGTGTGATTTCAGTTTAAAATCGAATTTTAAATCTCAAAATATGATTGTTATGCTATAACAACCATGTTAAGGCCACCGAATAAGCTATGAATGCATTCGTGTAATATTTTATCAATATCGTGCAGTAGCTAAGTAAGAAGGTCATAAAACTAGTATTCGGAAGGACGCATATAAGCCTAACAAGAAATTTATCAGAAACAAAAATAGCAAATAATCTTCCTTTGCTTTGAAGTATAGCAGTTGATTACTAAATAAAAGCACGAATTCGGAGGTTTGAACTGATTCAAAATAGCATCCATGCGCTTTAACTGTTTTTTACACTGTACTAATGTTTCTTATAGCGAAGCATGCAAAATTAGTGTGTTTTTGACATTAAGGTCTCGTTCATGGAGGGCATGCCAACATTTTCTAGCACAAGGAAACAAGGCCAAACCGGAGGTTTTAACCCTTCTTTTCACACTAATGTTTCTTATAACGAAACATGTGGAATTAGTCTGCTTTTAACCCAGGTTTTGTCGAAAACAAGAGGTGTATGAAAATTTCGAAGATTGGTAATGAGATCAAACCGGAGGTTTTAATCTTTTTTTTTTTTTCACTTCAAAAATGTTTCTTATAGCAAAGCAATTAGTGAGTTTTTGACATAGGTTAATGAAAATGGAGGGGCGTATGAAATTTTCGAGCAAATGTAAACAAGGCAAAATGAGAATTTTGTGTATAGGCAAACAATACTACACTAGATGTTCCATTATTTTCTTATCACTAATGTTTCTTTTAGTGAAGCGTGCTAAATTAGTGTGTTTTGGACAGATTGTAAAAACATGGGGCATGTCAAAATTTTGAGTATAGCTTGCTATTTTGTAAATCCTGGGGATTCACAAGATTCATCATAAAGCTTAGTCGCAAGATTAAAAAACTGATAAATTCTATCACCCATCAGGCCAACTTGAGTGGCCAACTGATTAAGATTTGTTTTTCTTTTCTTTTTTTGGAGTTACTGAAAAGATAGCGCCAATCTTTTTTACCTTTGTGCTCTAAAAGGCTTCAGTTTTCGTAAAAAAAGGGGGGGGACAGATCCAAGGGAGACAAGTTTAGATAATGACTGATGTAAAATGAAAATGGATTCAAGAAAGAGAGCTGAGATACAAAAAGGAAGAAAATGCACTATGTCAAAAATTGATACAAATTAGGAGTTCTAAGAGGTTATATATCAGAGCATCATCAAATAACCCTAATATTACAGGATATATATATATATGTGTGTGTGTGAAAATAAGAAATAATAAAAGGTCCATATGTCGCACCACTATAAATCTCTCAAAATTTTTTATAATTCAAGTTGCACCACATATGTCGCACCGTGAGCTTTTCAAGTCGGATCAAATTGAATTTGGATTACCATACTCTAACACCCTGTTACTAGGAGGGGACACTATCCACGAGCCGCTTATGGCTAAGAACTCGAGCTTGGTGCAGCTAGATAGGATGCTCAACAGAGCATTCATACTTGTTTTTATGGGTTAGTGCTTAGGTATAAGACAACGGTTTTTAGCTTCTCAAAAGCCATCGTTTAATGTGAACTTTTAATGACCACAAAATGTACTGCAGTGACCAGAAAAAGCTTGTTTTTATGGATTTCACATAAGTGATCCATTGAACTTTGAACTTTTGAACTTTTAATGACAGTTAAACTATTCCTCTTAGCCGTCCTAGATGTGCATACTAACCTTAATCCATCGTAGCAGAAGAGCCCTCCAAACAACAAAATAGATTTTAAGAACTTTTCTAAACACAACCTTAGGACTAAAAAATTATATTAGTTAATATATTAATTAAGAGTAAAGAGTAAAATTTAAACCCATACACTTTTAAGAATAAAGCTCAATATTTTTTTCAAATAAAATAGAAAAAGAAAAAAAAAAAAAAGAAAAGAGCAAAATAAGTGGACCATTTTTTTGAATAGTGACCCAAGAAACTTCCATTATATAATATTTACAAAGGGTGTTCGGCGGTTAAAAATCGTTAATTTTGGTCAGTTTAGCCACCGAGCCGGCCATGTCAATTTTTTTAAAGTGGGCACCAAAACCGAACCGCATGTAGCATTATTCGGTTCGATTAAACGAACTTCGGTTTCGGTTGGTTTTTTTATTTTGGTAATCATGAAGGTGACCCCAGTTAACCATCAGGTTATCAACATCTTTAGTTGCATTTTTTACCAAAAACTATGAAAAAATATAAAACTTTCTTTTAATGCAAAAATGTAATTACAAAAAATGAATACAAAACACAACATCCAAATTGATAATTGCACAAACACAAAATATCTAAATTCAAAGTCCAAAGTCTAAAGTACAAAGTAGAAAATAGAAACTAGAAAGTTACAACAAACAATACTAATATTAATGTTCAAAGTCCACATATAAAGTCAAGGTCAACAACACAAGTGTTAAAAACATCTAAATTGGCATAAGAAATGTTAAGAAGTCCAGAACATAATTAAAAAGTTTCAACTTTAAATAGTAAAGTTAATTTCCAACTTCTCATAGATATTTGATCTAAACCAATAAACTAATTTAAACCGAAAAAACTATATTAGTCAAGGTATTAATTAATAATAAAAAGTAAAATTTAAACAAATACACTTTTAAGAATAAGTTTAGTAATTTTTTCAAATAAAATTGAAAAAGACAAAAAAAAAAAAAGAGAGCAAAATAAGTGGACCATTTTTTTGAATAGGGACTCAGGGAACTTCCATTATATAATAGATATAGAAACAGATATATATACATCCGTATGAAAAAAGTGAACTCTTCATGGGCTTATCACAAAACTGGGGGCTTATTAATTAATGCTAGTGGAAATTAAGCTACCTATCATTACAAAAAAAAAACTTGCAGTTTCAGATAATCCGGAAGAACATTCGTTTATAATATAGTCCACAAACTTAAAAAGTAAAGCTACATATATAATTAACCCAAAACAGAAGGCAATTAGTGAATAATTAGCTAGCTTTGTATTACAAAAAGAACAAGCCAAGCTCCATAACTAATAATATAATACACTAATAATGATCAGAATACGTAATTGACCCTAAAATATCATCATCTAGCCACAAAAGGAAACCAGCGCTCGTGAAACGAAGACTGGTAAGAGACCATGAACAAGAGGAAGACGAGCAAGAAGGCGACACCCCATGGCGATCCGCCGGCGCGGTGAAGCGAGTCCTTCTCGGGAAGCAGAACGAGCAAGGGAAGGCCGCCGGTGGAGAGGCAGTGGACGAGGATAAGGAGAAGGAGAGGAACGAGCATGAGGAAGAGCTTGACTTGAATCATCATGTCCTCGAACTTGGACTCATAATTTATGTACCATGAGAAGCCCAACATGAAGAGGACGATGAGGATGAAAATGAAAAGATGAAGTGGGATTGAGAAGTAATCCCAGTAAGAGTAGTAGTAGTTGTCGTTGTAGTATGATCTAGGCATATTGTCTTAGAGATCTTTTTTTTCTTCTTTTTTTGGTTGATTTGAATTGGTTTTTATGTGTGAAAGATTTTTGAGTGGACGAGAAGAAGAGAAGGAACTGTTAAATTTGATGATCTGTTTTGCTCTCTGGAATGAACTTGGTTTCTCTAGTTGCAAAAGTTGGAGGATATAAGAATGACTAGCACTGTTTTATATAGGGACCCCGAGCTCTTTTCTTTTATGTGTTTCTTTAAAAAAAAAAAAAAAAAATTTTTTTGAGAAAGAAAGAAAGCAATATATATATATATATATATATATGGAAAAAGAAAAAGGTATACGTTTGTGGGTTTTGTTATGTGTAGCTTTACTTGCATCTTAGGGATTCTCCTTTTGTTGAGATATCTATCGGGATTATTCCAAGTGGCGGTGACGAGAAACGAATAATAAATGGTTAAGATTCTTTGTACTAAAGTAGTGGGCCAATTGATAAACGCCACATCCAACCGACCATAGACACGAACGTCGAAAGGTGGGAAGAAAACTAGACTTTTACATTTTAATCCAAAAGAAAAACTTTACAGGCCCAAATAATCAAATGGATCCCAGAAATTGAAAGACATATAGCACTTTAAAAATCACATATTCTTTCACGTTACTGATTTTCTCAGCGACCAATCAAGAAAACATAGTTACATAACCTGTCATTGATTCTTACCTTCCCAAATCTGTATGTCGTCCTTTCCACCAAAAAGCAAACGAAGACCATGACTGTAACGACCGAGGCAACTGAATAAGTTGGAGTCTCGGCCAATGACCTCTGCTGCTCATGAATTACCTTCTCCATTCTTTAAATCAGAAACCACCCATTAACTCAACCTAGCTTTCACTTCCAAAAAAAAAAAAAAAAGTTGAAACTTTCTCGAGAAAATGGAGACCCTCATGCAGGGGGGAAAGTGAAAAGATCCAGGAAAAGGGGAAGTGGGATACAGACAGTAAAATTATATGAAAGTACGTTTCTGTTTACATATTAATATTAAAAAAGTGCAGGCGAACATGGTGATCTCTATGAATATATATATATATATATATATATATATATGCATATATATATATATATATGTATAAATATGAACACAGAGGATCTTCTCCTCGAACATGGCATGATGGATGATGGGGATCTTACTTTAATGGCTATTATTTTTTTAGTTGGTACTTTGTTTTATGGAAGTGTCTGCTATTTTCCAAACAAGCCCACCACGTATACTATGCACACGTTCATTTTACTGATTTGAGTTTTGAATTTAAATTTTATTTTCGTTATATTAAAAGTTAAAGGATTCCTTTAATTCACTGATTTAACTTTTTATTTAAAAAAAATTAAAAAAATCACGTTTCAAACTTTTTAAAAACTCAAATTAAAAAACTAAAATAAAATTATTTTTTTGCCAAAAATTTTTATTTAATAAAAATTTAAATTTAAATTTTTTAAATAAAAAAACGTTCCTAATTAAAATTTTTTTCAACTCTCTTAAAAACATCTAATTAACAAACTAAACGAGTATACTAGTATTAGATTGGTAGAATTCTTGCCAACCATTCATAATTATTGAGAATTATTAAGATTTATACGATGTGTTCTCTAGATTTTTTTAATTTTATTTGAATTATATATATATATATATTTTTATTATAAAAAAATTAAAAAAAACTGTTTCTAATACAAAAAAAAAATATCCCCAAACTTAAATTGATAAAATTCTTTCAACGATTAACCACAAAAACTACTTCCCAATTATCATCTATATAACACTTTATTCCCTGATTTTTATAACGTAGTACCTGTCTCTCTCTAAAAAATGAAAGGTTAACAAAAAAAAAAATTCTGTTTAGATTTTGACGAAAAATTGGCTTTGTTACATAATGTGGACTCCTGCCTTTTTAAAGTGTGATTTCAGTTTAAAATCGAATTTTAAATCTAAAAATATGATTATTATGCTATAACAACCAGGTTAAGGCCAACGAATAAGCTATGAATGCATTCGTGTAATATTCTATCAATATCGTGCAGTAGCTAAGTAAGAAGGTCATAAAACTAGTATTCGGAAGGACGCATATAAGCCTAACAAGAAATTTATCAGAAACAAAAATAGCACTCATACGTTATATTATTCAGTTACAAAACAAAAAAAAATAATAATTTTTTGCTTTCAATATTGAATTCGGAGGTTTGAACTGATTCAAAATAGCATCCATGCGCTAGAGATGCAAGAAAACTAGTATTTTCTTTAGGCCCAGGGCTCAGTCCACGCATAATTTTGCGTGGACTAAGCCGGGTCGGGGCCGCTGGCCTTGATTGGGCCGACCCAAAGGCCCATCTTGGCCCAATCATGAGTCTAGAAACCAAATCTAAATATATAATTTTAAATTTTTTTATTTTTTTTTTTTTAAATTTTTAAACAAGTTAATAAATATATAAATTTAAAAAAATGATATTTTATTTACTTAAATAAAAATATTTGTAACTAGTGGAACAAAATCTTGATAAGGAGAAAAGAGTACAATGGATAATTATAATAAGATGTTTACAAAATTACTAAAAAAAAAAAAAAAAAAAAAAAATTATGGGCCTAGATGGGTCCATGCGCTTTAGACTGTTTTTACACCAAGTTTACTAATGTTTCCATGATTTTTCATGGGCGTGTCTTGCCGCGCCCACGGGCATATATATTGGCCCAGCCCATCCCACTAAATACTTCATGCCTGTGTTTTTGATTATCACTAAAGTCTCGGGCTTTATTGTTGCATCTCTACCATGCGCTTTAACTGTTTTTTACACTTTACTAATGTTTCTTATAGCAAAGCATGTGAAATTAGTGTGTTTTTGACATTAATGTCTCGTTCATTTCACAAATTCTAGTTTTGTTATAGTAAAAAGCTCTTAAAAACAGTCACATCTAATTTTTTTACTATAGTAAAAAGCTCTCACATAAAATCACATCTCAATTCGAATTAACAAACTAAACGTGCCCTAAGTGTGAAAACGGAGGCATGCCATTTCTAGCATAAGGAAACAAGGCCAAACCGGAGGTTTTAACCCTTCTTTTCGCACTAATGTTTGTTATAACAAAGCATGCGGAATTAGTCTGTTTTAACCTAGGTTGTCGAAAACAAGAGGTGTTTGAAAATTTCAAAGATAGGTAAATAAGATCAAACCGGAGGTTTTAATTTTTTTTTTTTTTTTTCAAAAATGTTTCTTATAGCAAAGTAATTAGTGAGTTTTTGACATATGTTAACGAAAATGGAGGGACATATGAAAGTTTTGAGCATATGTAAACAAGGCTAAACGAGAATTTTGTGTATAGGCAAACAAGACTACACCGGAGGTTCCGTTATTTTCATATCACTAATGCTTCTTTTAGTGAAGCGTGCTAAATTAGTGGATGTTTTGTTTATGAATTTAGAATCATGATTCAAAATAATTTTCGATTTACGTGTGTTTTTTGTGAGAGAAAATACTGTAGTGAATCACAAATCATGATTCAAAGTATAATACGAATACACCGACCAAACACACGTGTTTTGGACAAAATGTGAAAACATGGGGCATGTGAAAATTTTGAGTATAGCTTCTTGCTATTTTGTAAATCCTTGGGATTCACAGGATACATCGTAAAGCTTAGTCACAATATCAAAAAACTGATAAATTCTATCACCCATCAGACCAACTTGAGAGGCCAACTAATTATGATTTTTTTTTCTTCCTTTTTTGGGAGTTACTGAAACGATAGCGCCAATCTTCTTCACCTTTGTGCTCTAAAAGGCTTCAGTTTTCATTAAAAAAAAGGGGGGAAAAATTAGATCCAAGGGAGACAATTTTAGATAATAACTGATGTAAAATGAAGATAGATCTAAGAAAGAGACTTCAGATAAAAAAAGGAGAATATTAAGAAGATGAGGAACCACAAAAGAAATAAGGATCGAATCAAAGCACATAAACAAAGGATTAAAAAAAAAATCGAGATTACGAAAGTAGAAACTCAATATTCTTTAATCAATCATCAACTCTCAAAAAGTAAAATTAACGTAAGCGCCCTATTTATAGTGAAATAATGAGTTCAACTTTTAGTTTTTTTTTTTTTTTTTTTTTTGCTAGATACGAAAAGGTCAATCACACCCTTTAAAAGGTTCAACAATATCTCTTTAAACCCCACACAACACTTTCACATAAATAATCCAAGACCAATTATTGTATCAAGGATTAAGTTTGTTAACAAACCATAAATGATCTTTTTAAGCATAAACTAAAATATTCAAGATACGGATGAAAAGCCAACCATATGGAGAATGCAGAAAGCTAAAGCCCTTGTATAACAACATTTCTTCCATGATGTTGTAGCTCAGTGGGAGGGATTTTAAAAACCCTGTGTTACGATATTATGTTACGAAAATAGGCAACAAGAAACGAAGAACGAGAACACACAGTTTTAACATGGAAAAAACCTAAGATGGGAAAAAACCACGGGCAGAAGAAGAAAATTCACTATGTCAAAACTAATATAAAATAGAAGTTCTAAGAGGCTATATATTGGAGCATCATCAAACAACCCTGATATTATAGGATATATATATATATATATGTGTGTGTGTGTGAAAAATAAGAAAATAAAAAGGTCCATATGTTGCACCACTACAAATCTCCTAAAATTTCTCATAATTAAAGTTACGCCACATATGTCGCACCGTGAACTTTTTGGACCAAACCAAACTGAATTCGAGTCATCATACTCTAACACCTTATTACTAAGGGACACTATCTGCGAGCCGCTTATGGCTAAGAACTAGAGCTTGGTGCAGCTAGATAGGATGCTCAACAGAGCATTCATACTCGTGTACCTTCGAAAGCGAATCTCAAGATGCCTGAGCTCAGGCATCGTTGATGCTATTGCAAATGCATCATCATCAAAACAGTTGTTCCCGAATTTCATGTATGCGTTCCTTCGCAACCCCGTCAGATGCTTATTGTGCCTCCCAATTGCCTCAACTGCTGGAGGGGCTCCGATGGATGACCAATGACTCACATCTATAAAGCGTAATTTGGCAAGCTTCGCGGCTTCATAAATCACTATTTCATCACGTACAACACTACTTGGTATCTTCAAAGTTTGAAGATTTTGTGCATGGTCAGCAATTATGGGGAAAAGACACTTAGGCCCCTTTAGAAGGTATACAATATACTCAAACTATGATTATTGATTATGCCGTTTGAAATTTAAATTTTTGTGAAAGAAAAACATCAGAATCAATCAATAATTTGAGTATAAGTATATGAAACAAACAAGTCCTTATTAATGTTGAGATGCAAACCGAGACTTTTAAGGTTTCGTTCGTTTTGCGGATTTGAGTTTTCAATTTGAGCTTAGATTTGACCTTTTAAAAAAAAATTAATTGTAAAAACTTAAAACTGAAAACTCGAATTGATGAAATGAACGAAAACTAAGTATTCTTGAGTTTCTTAGCATCAAAATATGAAGCACATGGACCACGGTCTCAGTGTTCCGGTCCTTGCTCCATTCATGAATAGATATCTCCTGCCAGAAATAAGGGCCGGCTACTACTCTCCCCTATGATTTGGCAAACCCTCAGGAATTACGGTAAGCTTCTCCGGTAATGGACAATACTTGAAAATCATTTCCAATAATTCAGGAGCTAGCTCGTAACCCAAAGTTTAACTTTGTCACCAACACAATGAATGAATGAATGAGAAAATAAGCTGACACTGGCAATCTTAAAAGAAGAATTTATTAATTGTTACTAACTCCGTTGCCAATCACAGTTTCACTACGGAGAATTTATTCAAACACGGAGAAGCCAATACTGGTTTAAAAGGAAGTTTGATTGGAGGATTCAAACTATGTGATTCGAATCATTTTTGATTTACGTGTATTTTTTATGAGAGAAAATACTGTAACAAATTATAAATCATAATTCAAATTAGAAAATAAATCTTTCTACTAAACATCCTCATTATTGAAAAGTTTTAAGAACGCCATAGGGACAAGTAGTTATATTATACAACAATTGGAAAAAGAAAGATAAAAAAGAAGGCTTTGCACTGCTTATAGGATTCAGAGCCCCTTTCGTTTTGCTTCCAAACCCATGTAGGACTAGGCTTCTCTATTAGATTATCAAAAGTCTAACAACCACCACCTTTTGCAAAATAAGATCTTGTTTGCTTTACAGATTCGAATTTTTATTTTAAACTGAGATGTGATATTTTTTAAGAACATTTAATTGTAATAAAAACAGTTAGATGTGATATTTTTTAAAAAAATTAACTGTAAAAACATAAAACTAAAACTCAAATAAATATAGATTTCCATAACTTCACTATAACCATTGTCTTAACTGACAGTCATACTTAGAATTAATACTAAATTTCACGAATTTCACTTCGATACATTTCAAAAGACCTTACTGAAAGTTCTTGTACAACATCCATGTTTGGCTTTCCCGAAAGTTTATTAGCCATAAACAAAAATTCCACCACACACCTTGTATTAAACGTCAAACCATTGCCTTTGTGCAAACTTGTGTATCCACACAGTTATAAATTGTCGCAAAATGTATCACTTGACGTCGGCAATTGCTTTTACTGCTTTTTACTGGGTTGGTGCTTAGGTATAAGACAACGGTTTTTACCTTCTCAAAAGCCATCGTTTAATGTGAACTTTTAATGACCGCAAAATGTACTGCAATGACCAAAAAAACAAAAAAAAAAAAACTTGTTTTTATGTATTTCACATAAGTGATCATTATTTCGTGTGTTCATTTGACTTTTATGAATTTTTAGTAGATATTTAATTCATGAATTTAAAATTATGAGTAAAAATTATTCTCAATTTTTATATATTTTTTTTAAAAAATACTATAATAAATTACGAATTATGATTCAAATTATGACACAAATACATTAATCAAATCAAACGCACCTTTAATGACAATTAAACTATTCCTCTTAACAATCCCATTAGTGCATGCTAACCTTAATCCATCAAAGCAAAGGAGCCCTCCAAATAAGACAATAAATTTTAAGAGCTTTTCTAGACACAATCTTAAGACCAAAAAATTATATTAGTCAATATATTAATTAAAAGTAAAATAATAAAATTTAAACCCATACAATTTTAAAAATAAAACTCAATATTTTTTTTTAATAAAATAGAAAAAGAAAGAAAAAACAGAAAAGAGCAAAATAAGTGGACCATTTTTTTAAATAGTGACCCAAGAAACTTCCATTATATAATACAAAAATAACAAGAAATAGATCAATATAAAAAATTTAAAAATATATATATAAACTAATTTTTAATTATAAAAATTAATAAATTATAACTTATTAAATTATAATTTATAATCAGATAAATTATAAATAAATTTATCAAATTATAATTCATAACCAAATAAATTATAAACATAAATTATAAATTATAAATAATAATTTATCAAATTATAATTTATAATCAAATAAATTATAAATAAAAATAATAATTTAACTTATTTATTAATTTATATAAATTATTAACTTATTAATTTTAATTTATCTTTTTAACTTATTTTCCACTTTCTCCTTATATATTATTTACAGAAACAGATATACATCCGTATGAAAAAAGTGAACACTTCGTGGGCTTATTACAAAACTGGGGGCTTATTAATTAATGCTTGTGGAAATTAAGATACAATACACTAATGATCAGAATACATAATTGACCCTAAAATATCATCTTCTAGCCACAAAAGGAAACCAGCGCACGTGAAACGAAGACTGGTGAGAGACCATGTACAAGAGGAAGAGGAGCAAGATGGCGACACCCCATGGCGATCCGCCGGCGCGGTGAAGCGAGTCCTTTTCGGGAAGCGGAACGCAGTGGGAGAGCAAAAGGAGAAGGAGAGGAAAGAGCATGAGGAAGAGCTTGACTTGAATCTTCATGTCCTCGAACATGGAGTACTCAGAATTTATGTACCGTGAGAAGCCCAACATGAAGAGGACGACGAGGATGAAAATGAAAAGAGGAAGAGGGATTGAGAAGAAATCCCAGAAAGAGTAGTAGTATTTGTCGTTATAGTGTGATCTAGGCATTTTGTCTTGGGAGGATTTTTTTTTTTTTTTTTTTTTGCTTGATTTGAATTGGTTTTTATATGTGAAATATTTTTTGAGTGGAGGAGAAGAAGAGAAGGAACTGTTAAATTTGATGATCTGTTTTATTTTCTAGAATGAACTTGGTTTCTCTAGTTGCAAAAGTTGGACGGTATCAGAATGAGTAAGTAGACACGTGTTTATAAATTTAAAATTATGATTTAAAATTATTTTTATTTTATGTATATTATTTTATAAAAAAATATTATAAAATATTATGAATTATAATTTAAAATTAGAGATGAATATGTAAAATAAACGTTCTTTAAAATTAAGATTAAAGACTCATTTTTTTATACGTTTAAATTCATAATTTTAATTTTATTATAGTGTTTTTTAATAAAAAAAATTTTAAATTTTAAATGTTAAAATTAAGAATCAATAATTTAAATATATGAACGAAACAAGTCTTAATTAATTTATTGTTTAATTAGTGGGATTTTCAGCATTTGTAGACATTGCTATTGGAAGACGTGTAAAAATATTAAAATTTTATTTATTTATTAATTTAAATAAAAAATTTTAAATTTTATTATAATAAAAAATTCTTATAAATAATCATATTTAATTTTTTACTATAATAAAAAATTTTATATAAAATGACACTTTAATTTAAATTAAAAATTTAAATTAGAGAACTAAACACCATCCAGAGTTTACTTGACATTCCAAATGAAACAAAAAGAGAAGATACAAAGACGTTTTGAGTTTATTTGACATTCCAAATGATTTTGAGTAAAACAAGAAGAGAAGATATTTATGTGGCGAAGTGTCTTTTCGCACGCTGTTTCATCTCCTTCGATTTTCCTGAAATCCGTTCATATATAACTAGTATAACGTGTATATATATTTATATATATAAAATGTGTAAATGAGTTTTTAATAGTTATATTAGAATAAATTACTCAAAAATATATACGACAAATAACGAGTAATGTGCACTTAATTTTAGTTAGAAGAAACATATAAAATGCAAGTTCGTAACATATGGTTCCAAGCTTTGAAAAGGATTAATGTGTACATAGTGACATGGTCAACCCTTTAATTTTAGTGAGGACGTATATTAAATTTTTTAAATAAATTATCTTAATAAGAGTATATAAAAAAAATATATTTATTTTAGTGAGGACATATATTATTTTAATAAGAGTTTAAGTGTAAAATTTTAAAAATTTTAAAGATAATATTTTTTTTTTAAAAAAAAATTGAGTAGAAGGAGCGGTAGCCCTCACTAAAATATACTTAAATTCGACACTGTGTGTACACCCTCAATATTGACAATTAAAAATATTTTAGTATTGTGCAAACGATGTGTGATAAGTAAACAAGAAAAGATACGATCAAAAGTGCATAACCATGCATGTGAATGGATGTACTCTAAAAGTTAAAACCTATTAACGTGAGTATGCCTTTGATCTTATTAATTTACAGAATGACGAGTACAATACAAATTTGCGTTCTATATTAATTCTTTATATTCCAACTTCCTTTCAAACCTTGTAACAGTAATTTACACACAAAAACTTTGCACATTCAGAAAACTTATAAGTAGTCTAGCAATTTTAAGATCCGTTTAGTTCAAAAATTTAAATTATATAATTAAAATTATTTTTGAATTTACGTATATTTTTTATAAGAAAAAATACTATAACGAATCACAAATTATAATTTGAATCAAAAAATAAATTTAAAAATTAAACGGACCCTTTGTATCTATAGGAACTTTTTTTTTTTTTAGGAAGAAAGAAAGCAAAATATATATATATATATATATATATATATATGTGTGTATAGAAAAAGAGAAAAGGGTTACGTTTGTGGGTTTTGTTATGTGTAGCTCTACTTGCATTTGAGGGATTCTCCTTTTTGTCGGGATATCTATCGGGATAATTCCAAGTGACGATGACAAGAAACGAATAATAAATGGTTATAAGATTCTTTGTACGAAATTAGTGGGCCAATTGATAAAAGCCACACTCAACCGACCATAGACATGAACGTGGAAAGATGAGAAGAATAGCGCAGAGACTAAAAGAAAACTTTTGGTTGTGTTTTTGACATTGAGATAAAATTAAAATGATTTAAAAAAGTTTTTTATAATAAAAATAAAAAATAATTTTTAATATAAAAATTCTCACATAAAAGTAAAAAACTCAAATTAAAAAATTAAAAAACGATGATTGTTTTTTTTCCTTTTTCAAATTGAGAGATAATAATAAATTTTTTAATATTAAAAATAATTTCTTAATAAAATTATTAAATTTATTTTTAAAAATAATTTATATTTAAAATTAAAAATAATTTTATTTTTTATTTTTATAAAAAAAAAATTATTTCAAAACGAATTATAAACACACTTTGACTTTTATTTTCATTTTATGGAATTAAGAAAGAGGAGAGATATTATAGATATATTTTTTTGTTTAAAAAACTTAAAAAAAAACAATTTAAATTTAAATTCACATTTTTTAAATTTTAATTTTATTTAATTTTATTTAAATTTTAATTTTAACTTAAATTATAACTTAAATTTAATTAAAAAATTATATTTAAATTATACTTTAAAAAATAATCCCTATATTATTGGAAAAGTTGTACAAATAGAAAAAGCGTGGACCGTGTGAGCCTCCACGTACATGCTTTATGCATATTTTAAGATGAGTAGAACAAGCAGAGCCAATGAAAGGGATATATATATATATATATATATATATATATATATATATTCTGATTTTTTTTTTTTTTTTTTTTTTAACTTTTTGGGTTGTTTTCAGGGCTTTGGATGCAATAATGCAAACTTCGAGTTTTGTCGTTTAGTTTATTATTATTATTATTATTATTATTTAAAAAAAAATTACTTCAACATCCTATTATTTACGGTGCACGTATTTGAAGTAAATATTCGATCATCATCATGATAAAATCCACCAGAGAGAATATGAAATCGACTGTAACCATTTCGTGCCAAGTGTTTCCTCTGAAATCTGCAAATTCTTGGCATTTGGTACGCTCTTATTTGCACAAAATCTTGCCGTTGTCCATTGATCCTCCTAATAAGACAAAAAATCAATGCCAAGTTACAATAGTTGACTCAACCAAGAATCATGGAGAGGTGTTGGACCAATAGCTATCCGTTAAAAATAAGAAGACGTTTAGTTTGTATATTTAAAATTATAATTTAAAATTATTTTTATTTTATGTGTATTTTTTATAAAAAAAATATTATAAAAAATTATGAATCATGATTCAAAATTAAAAATAAATATAGAAAATAAACGGACTTTAAATATAACAGTCTTTATGTTCTGTCATGTGTATTTAAATTAAAATTTGTTTATTTTATTAATTTAAATTTGAATTAAAATTTTTATATGAAAACTTTTTATTATAATAAAAAAAATTAAATATAATTATTTTTTTAAAAAAAAATTTATTGTAATAAAATTTAAATTTTAAATTTAAATTAATAAAATAAACATAACTTAAAAAATTAATCAATAATAATTTTAATATTTTAACACCTCTAACACCTTTTACTTTAAAAATGTACGAGTGTGACCCACCAACTACAAACCGCGGCTTGACATTATTTTCTTATTCTATTTTAGTCATGACTCATGAGAGCTCTCAGAGCACGTTTTGACAGAACATCGGTAAGAAAAAATTAGGATAACTTGCACTGTTTCTTGATTCGATGATATTTTGATGTCTTTTCCAAACTCTCAAAATGTTGACAACTATGCTCTTTTTATTAAAATTTTTAACATAATATATCAAGTGTAAGACATATGACCTAATATGTGAGGATATTTTGATAAAACAATAAAAATTTACCCTTTATCAAAAATAAAAAAAAAAAAAAGTGTTATTGCAGACCTAAAAAACTTAAGAAAACACAGAAAGAGTATAGCCGGCTTGGGGTAGATTAACGGTGGGGAGGGCGGTGACAGGAAAGGCTCGCGGTAGGGGGGGCCGTGATGGTGATAACTCGTGGCCAAGGGATCTGATCATAGTTGCAACAGGTTCGGATCCCGCTCGATGTTGTTTGTGTTGAAAAATTCTCGTTAAGTTGCCATTGGCGGTTGCATTCATTTAATCTTAGCCATTTAATCTCGTTTGTTATTGTTAGGTATTTTAATTAATCGGTAATTTATTAGACAATCTTATAAAAATTTAAAAAACAGATTTAAGAAGATTTTGAATTGCAAAAGAAGATTTAGATTCATAATAGGTTTAAGATGATTTTAGATTGCAAAAGAAGATTTAAAATTAGATTTGAAATTGAAATTGCATATTTTGTTGAGTTGTGATCTACGATGATAAAGATTAAAAAAGGGTAATTTGAATTTGAGTAGGATTATGCTACGGATTTTGTGCAACATATATGGTGATCTTGAATCAGATATTGTGCAGATCCTTTGGGAAAATATTGTGAAGATATTCCGGAGATTATCTAGAGAGAGAATCGTGGAGATTTTATTCTGAAAGAAAATCGTGGAGATTTTATTTTGAGAGAAAATCATGGTGATTATAGAGATCTTGAATATTGGATCTGGTGGAAAAAAAATTGTGGAGATTTTTATAGATTATTTGGGGAGAGATTTCTAAAAGATTATTTTTGAAGGAGATTGGATTGTACCAACATGAATTAACACAAGTCTATATAAAGGCCCTAAGGATGGTCACTTTATGGTACAGATTTAATAGAGAAAAATATTCAAAGTATAGTTTGTGAGTGTGTGAGCATATTGAAGTGTTTATCATCATTTGGGAGAATGATTTGTTGCTTTCGGAGGAAGCGCTTTGCTAGTCCAACGGAGTTCGCTCTAGATAGAAGACAAGTGGTGCTCACTAAACAACATTACTGTGGAGATTCGTCATAGCGGCATTATTGTTTAGGAGGGAATCCTTGAGTGAATAAGTCCGTTTGGTGACTATAATTTCTTAGAATATAGTGATTTGTGTACTGTCTAGGTGTGGCTCTAAATATATAAGTTTGTGAATCGAACTACGATATTATATCGTGTGTCCTTTTATTTTCTGCATTTTATTTTAAACAAATTGAATCTGGAAATTTGTCACGCCTGCACTTAAAAAAAAAAAAAAAAAAAAAAAAAAAAGTTATGGTTTGGTCTTGGGCCTCGGTCTTTTCCTGTCTCTTGATTTGTTCCGAGTTTCTTATAATCGTTCTGCTTCTGCTCTTTAGCTCAGCCAAGGCTCTTTCTTTTTCCTTAATCCTTTCTAGCGTGACGCTGTCGTTTCGTATTCCTTACAACATCAACGTTTCTTATAGTCGTTCTGTTCTTTATCAAGGGTATATAAGTGCTTTTACTAAAAAACCATTGTAATGTTTCATGCACAAAAAGAAGTCAAAAAGATTATTAAAACCAATAGAAAGAACTTAATTGCAAACATTATAAGAGTTCTGTCATCGTTTTTTGAAAATTGAAAAAAGAGATATCAAAGTGTCACCCACTAAATACTTCAGACCAACAGTGCAAACTACGAAGGACCTTAAAAATTTCCCCTGCTCTACTTATATTGAGTTGGGATAACTAATAATTTGGTTGCCATTCGAACAGATCTTTGAGGTTGAGACGATGGATTGTAAACATGACATTCCTCAAATGCATGTAATAAATTCATGTGACTCTGCATTTTGCGTATGTGTAACATGTTTCTGAGAGTGGTCCACATATCAAGGAGGCATGTCGATGCTAGTACATAAAAGGTCTTCAATAACCAGGGAAAAAAAAAAAAGGTCTTCCATGCTACTCAAAAAGTAACATCTAAGCAAGGGTAAAAGTTCGCGCCAGCCGGACTAGTCCAGTCAAGGCCATACGACTTGAATGGGAATTTTGGGCCAAGCCAGCAGAGAGGGTTGGTCCGGCCCAACCTTAAAACCCGATGGGCCAGTCCGGCACAAAATTTATAATGTATTTTTAAGAAAAATTAAAAAAAAAATGTATTCATGCAGGCCGGACCAACCTGAATAAGATTTCAAGCTTGAAATCAAAGCACGAGCCGAGCTAAACCTGAGCCAACAGTGTGAAGCCTCAGACCAACCTATTAGTCCGGCCTAAATTTATAACTCTACATCTAAGGCCTCATACGTTGTCAAGTCAAGAAATGCAACTTTTAAGTGGGCGTTAAGAAAGATGCCACTTTTAGAAGTTACTTTTGTGGATGTTGCCTAAATTTTAAACTATGTTTAAAGTCTCACTCTCCCACAAATCGATATATATATATTAAATTAATCAAATATGTATATTTATCATCGATACACGAAATTACATGAATTTGCGTAGAAAATAATAATAATAAAAAAAACCTCAAGCCTCAAAATTGTCAATAAAAAACGCACGAAATTTTCAAGAAAATCCAAACTAAAAATCTACCTCCAATGGAAACCATCTATTAGTTCCAGAACCTAACAAGAAGAATGTACCGGGTTTAATTTTGCACCACCATATCTTGTAGTGAGAATTAACTAAGAGGCATTTTCATTGTCAAAGCACAGAAAAAAAATCATCTCAATTAAAATTAAAACGAAAAAGTTATAATATTACTCATTAATTTGAGTTCGAATTTTTAAACTCGAGTTGGGAAAACTTGAGCTCGAGTTTTAGTCCAAAACTCGAGTTCAAACTTAAAAGAACATAAACTTAAATAAAATTATAACTCAAGTTTTTTTTTTTTTTTTTTAGTTTTTAACTCAAGAAAGGAGTTGCCGAACAGCCCCTTAGTGTTCCAATAACTAAATTATTTTGAATTGAGGGGCGACAAAGACGCTAGATGACTTCTTACTTTTATTAACAATTAAAAGGGAGTTGCAACATTCCCTTTAGCTGTGGATATTCTTGATAAGCGACGCAGCATAAACTTAATTATATAAAATTAAAAAATAAAAATAAAAGGGATAGATCAATTAATCTGTTGATTCACATTAAATATTAGAAAAACTGTTTTAAAATGTATTGATTCACATAATACTATAAATTGATATTAAAATTCATTAATTCATAAAGAATATCAAAAATTAAAAAATAAGAAGTGCATATGCTCATATTTCATTATAAAAAAAACTTCTTCATCCTTACATGGAATCAAACTAATTTATTTATAAGCTAAACTGCCCCATATTACAATGAGAAACTACAAATAAAAATATAAAATTAAATAATTCTGAAAATTGAAAAAAAAAAAAAAAAAAAAACTTACATTTGACTTTCTTAAATCAAATTATTAAAAACAATGAAACTTTCTTAGTTGTGAAACTTTTCTTCCTCATTAATTGTCACATTAATTGTCTTCGAACACAACATATTAATTTCTGTCACCATATAGGCTGCATCAATGTAAGTCACAAGCATCGTCATCTTTACGGTTGTTTGTGAAGGTGTATTGAGGTGACGTCTTCTAATATTGCCGTTTTTCTTCTTCTTTTGCGGATTATATTTGTTGGAAGGTGCTTTTGAAGTCATTAAAAAGTGCAAAAAAAAAAAAAAAAAAAATCAAAGCCGAGCCAACCTCCTGAGCAGTGCTCGGCCAAACCTCCCTGACTTGCTTGGCCAAGCTGCCATGCACGTTCTTGGGCATTGTTTATATGAAAGTTCAACGTTTGGTTCATTGATTAGAATCATATGATTAAAATCATTTTTAATTTATGTGTAATTTTTGTGAGAGAAAATACTATAGCGAACTATGAATCATGATTCGAATCAGGGAACGAATCTCTCAACCAAACATCAAGTCGTGAGGACTAAAATATATTAATTAGATGATCAATTATAAGTATATCTAAGAGGTAAAACGTTTCATATAGTAATAAATGAGCGATTAAAACTCCAAATAATATGAGAATTAAACTCCTCATTTCCAATGTATTATAAAATAACCTCATTTCAATTATTGACTTATGATTTTTTTCATGTCTTTAAATTTTTCTTAACATTCTTGAGTAATCATCTTGGTTGATCTAAACTTCTTGTTCAAGAACGTTGATTTTGTGTGGGGCAAAATTTTGCACTAATATTTTGACTCTAGAAGGAGGGCATGTGTGATTAATATCCACATTGTCATCGAACTTTCTAAATTTTTACTTTATAAATTAATTTTCCAACGAAATTGCAAGCAAAATGCTTCCAACAAGGAACGAAACTTCAAGCGAGATCAACCAAACGACGACATGGCCAACCGAAGAAAAGGAGTGTGGCGAACCACACAAAACCCTCAACTTGTATATATAAGTAAGCACAATATTTATGTCTCGTTCATTTTATCGATTTGAATTTTCAGTTTTAAATTTTTACAGTTAAAAACTCTCAGAAAATATCACATCTAACTTTTTTTATTACAGTTAAAAAATCTAAAAAAATGTCACATCTCAACTCAAATTGAAAACTCGAATCCGCGAAGTGAACGAGGCATTAGTTTTCAAAATTTGACCCATCCAATATGGTGCTTTTGTACTGTTTTTGATAGTCAGTAGAAGTAGATACTTTTTTATATTAATTTCTTTAATAAGAGAGGCAGGTATGAAAGAACCCAAGGAAAATATAACTTTTCATAGAAACATTTTCTTTCTATTTGTTCACTTCTAAGTTATTTTACCATCTTTTTCTTTTTTTAAGAGTTTAACCACCATTATTTACTTTACTTTGCCTCCACGTTTTTCTGATTGATTTTATCAAAAGCTTTGCTTACTCTAATTAGACATTCAGCCTTAAATAACTAACAATTAATGCATTGAGGCAAACCCGAATTTCATTATCAATTAAATTTATAAAGATTATATAGTATTATAGCAGCCCTAATTTATAAAGAAAATTTTCAAGAATCGACCCTTAAAATTCAATAATATGAAATCAATATTATCTCTTTTGTTCAGTATTGCCCTTTCGTTTAAGTTGTTCAAGTGATCCAGTTTAATAATGAGACAATTATGATTAATGAGGTCAACAATAAAAGAAGTTGCACTTTTCTTATTTATAAAACATTTTAACAGAAACGAATTTATAAAACCTAGTAGATAAGAACAATTGTCATTTAAAAAAAAAAAAACAATATTTGCGATGATTATTTTTAAGCAAAAATAATAGAGAAACATTGACATTCTGTTTGGTAAAGAGATTTGAATCATGATTTGAATCATAGTTTATAATTCTTAATAATATTTTTTTTTCAAAAAAACACATATAAATTAAAAATAATTTTAAATAATGATTCTGAATTATAATTTTAAATTTATAAACTAAACATTCACTAAATGTTTTATTTTTTATTTTTATTAACTAGTCACTATATAAAGTTCTATTAAGGTTTTCAAGAGAGAAATAAATTAAATTAGGGTTATTAGCAAGAATAATCCTTAATCTTTTAAAAATTAACAATTTAGTTTTATTTTATTTTATTTTTTTTTTTTTTGGCAAATCCACCCCAACGTCTTTAGACAGTTGAAATTTGATTCTTTCCGTCAAAAAACAAACTACTCAGTGCATGTGACTACCAACGTGACCCAAATGGTTAGTGGAAAAGACGAAATCACCCTTAAGAACTTTTCTTCCATTCTAACTTCATCTTCTTCGACACAAAAAAAATTATTTTTAATTTAAAAATGAGAAAAATAAAAAATCACGAATAAAAATAAAAAATCCCCAATCAGAAACATCAAATAGGATGATGACTAGTAACATAAAACCCAGAAACAATACAAACTGGAAACCCATAAACAATAGAAGAACTTCATCTTCTTCAATACAAAAAAACCAAGAAACTCTCTCTCTCTCTCTCTCAAGACCACCACCGGTCAAGTGCTTAACACCAGATCCGAAACTTGATAATTGAGAAACCCATAAAAAAAAAATAAAAAAAACCCAAATATTATAAGTGCCAAAACCAAAACCAAAAAAACCCACGAACTAAACAAATCAGAGAAACCCAAATAAGAAACCCAGAAATAGTTTTTCTTTTCTCATTTTTTTTCAGAATCAACATAAACAGCAAACGAACCATGAAAAGAATCAAAGAAGACAAAACATGCCCAGAACAACCCACAATCCAAAGAGATCAAAAACATTCAAATTAAAAGTTTTCGGGTACCTGCAGGACCTGCGCGAGCTTGGAACTGGAGGGTGTAAGTAATGGCAAGAGTTATTAGAGTTTCTTTCCATGGCGCTCTCTCTCTTTCAGCCCCAATTCGATCTTTTACACATTTACCTCAACATCGTAACGTTCGACCGATTTAAATTTTTAATTTTAAACATCCTCAATTTAAATTAAAAATTTAAAGGTTAAATAAACAAACTTACTTAAGTCATTGAGTAAACACGTGTTAGTTTTTGACAGATCAGAAATGATCAAATTTTAAATGTTTAAATACGTCAGTTAGGTGTTGATTTGGCAAACAAAATTAGGATCAAACTGTCAGTTTTTTAAAAAATTAGGATCATTCCTACCAATAGCCTAATAAATTAAGAAAAATAACTAGCCCCATTCAAAATTTAGCATTTATATATATAGACAGAATCTTTAATCTAATATTAATATTTGTATATTTTTTTTAAAAATTTATTTTTTTAAAATGTATTTAAAAAATATATATATAAAATATATATATACATATTTTTTAAAAAAATAAAAATTACCGTTTCAATCCGAGAGAAAAACTCATCCATATATAGAGAGAGAGAGATCGGAAAAGAGTAAAACAAACCAACCGCACTTGGGAATACAATAAAAGTATCATCATTATTAATAATTTAAGGTGGCCACAGTATTGAGTGGTGTCATGTCACCTCAAGGCCAGCCTGAAAAGAAAAAAAAAAAAAAAAAGGCACAAAATATACTTACAATAATTATTAGTAGTGAAATACATAAGCATTGTACTCAACAACGGCATCGCCGGTGTTGAGATTGAAGTCGTGAGTCCTCACTTGAACATAACCTCTAGCAAACCTAAACAATCCACTCCCTCCGATCACAGGCATTTCTCGGACTGTCGAAAAACCGGGTTCCTTCCCAACACAGTGATTGTGCTCCCATTGTATTTGCCTTGAAGGAAAGCAAAATTCATAGCCATTATAAGGCCAACCTCTTGCTGCGCCGCGGAGGCGTAAAAACCCTGCGCTTTTCCTATCAGCTTCGAGCTCAGCTCCGGCCGTTCCGTCATCGGGTTGTCGATCATTCTCACCATGCCAAAGCCGGTCGACGCGTTCGACGGCGGTGGGACGACCATCACCGCGCTAGGGTTCGGGCCGCTGACGATGTCGTGCCAGTAGAAGCGGAAATGGCTGAGCTTTTCTTTGCCGAGGCCTAATTCGTTGGGGTCAAGTGGCCTCACAAAGGAGGCGCCGCCGCGGCTTTCTCCGGTAGTTCTTGCAAAACATGTAAAAGAGAGGAGTGATAAGAGAGTGAAGAATGCGTGTGAAACTCTTTTAGCCATGGAATTAGCCAGGGCGCTGAATTACTAGAGATTTATGCAAAGGGAAGAATGGATTCTGGTTTTTTATATATGGAAAAGATAGAGAAATTGGTTTGGTAATTTAGTACCAGAAATTGTTATTTTATGTTCCAAAGATCAATTCGTCATCATTGTAGTCACCTCACCGACCGAGCATATAGTGGGAAGTCATCATCCTTTGCTCACCTAACCTTTTCCCATCAGAATTATCACACTAACATATTACCTCGAAATTGATGCGCAAATAATGCACACATAGACAGATCAGAGTAAAAGAAAGTGAAGAAAACGGCAAAGAAAATTATTCGGTTGATTTTATTAATTTAAATTTTATTATAATAATAAAATATTTTTATATAAAATTACATATAATTTTAAATTAATAAATTAAACAGATTCTTAAAACATTATATTTTTTTATTTCTAATAATTTAGAAAATTTGAATTTTCTATAGATATTTGACACTTAACCCTTTGATTTCTTTTTTCCTTTTTTTTTTTTTTTGAAGTTTATTCTCTGAATAGAAAGAAACAAATATGATGAACGTTTATAATGCGACAACCCAATATTCGTAAAGTCTGGATTGAATTCTTTGGTAAAATAGTTCCAAAAATAAAAATAAAAATAAAAATAAAATTCCCTGGGCAATTGCTTCACGGTCACGTCGATCTATTTTTTAAGTTTTAAGGACAGGCATGTGCTATTGAGCCCTGTTTTGCTATGAGTTCTTGGGGCATTGCGTAAAGCACAAGCACGGGTACCATAGCTCTTTTCGTGTATCGTACTAAAGGCTCCTAATCTTTATTTTGTATTTACATATAAATATATAAACATAAATATAAATGAATTATATGCATGGTCTAATCACGTCTCGTTCAATTCACAGATTTAAATTTTTAATTTGAGTTAAAATTTGACATTTTTTTAGAATTTTTATTATAATAAAAAAAATAAATATGACATTTTCTGAAAGATTTTTACTGTAAAAATTTAAAACTGAAAATTCGAATCTGTAAAATGAACAAAGCATAATTTTTTTTTTTCAATTTCATTATGGTCTCTTAATCATCTAAGAGGTGATTAATCACTTAGAAGTACTATGCACATAATAGAGCAATTAACTTGTATTTTTTTTATTGAACTGCCCAATTTAATTTTGTTGAATTGTTGGATACATATACAATTTAGTTTACTTTCTTAATTTATTAATTATTCTCTTAATGAATTATTTAAGGGTATATTTGAGAAAATAGTCTACAAGAGATTCGTTAAGAAGAAAATGTTTAAGTCGGACAAGTATTTATAACGGTCATATTTGAACAAAATAATGTTTTGAAAGCCTAGAAGAGATAATATTTATATATTATTTAGGCATACATTTAAAAAAAAATAGTGCAATATAGCATATTAAAATATTATTTTAGACAGGCACATTTAAAAGTATAAATTTCAAATAGTATAACACATTTAAAAATATTAGAAAAGAGTAAATAGTATAGTAATTATTAGCCTACATATGAAAAGGAAACGTTTTTATATGTAAAAATTCATTGTGAAAAATTATTGAAGCGGACAACTCGAATTAAAAACTCGAATCAGCGAAGTGAACGGACCCTTAGAAAGTGCATTTATAAAAGTCATGTTTAATAGATATAATATCTATAAATATGTAAAAATATTTAATTAGCATATGTTTTAAAAGAAGTATTTCAACATGAACAATTCTATAGAACACTGTAAACGTAATAAATGAAAAAGATAATATTAGCTTAGCAAAAACGTAAAAGGTTAAAAAGTATAACAAAATGATAGTATAAGTTTAGGTAAAGAAAACTCAATAGCACATCAAACAAATTAAAAAATTGGAAAAGATGAAAAAAAATAAAAGGATAATAAAACCCAATGGAAAGGAACAAAAAAAAAAAAAAGGAAAAAAAAGGAAAAAGAGAAGCAAAAGACAAAAGCACAAGAAGAATCAAAATTTTGAATAGCTGGGACGCACCTGCTTGGGTGGCTAAAGTTCACTTGCAATGGGAAGCTAGCTTAGGGAGGCCGGGTTGGGAATTTAAGGTTGGCTCGGGTCGTTATTTTTAATGAATTGAAAATTGATAAAGAGAGAAGGGTCGGTTCAGTCTGATTCTAAAGTTTGACAAGTTTAGGATCAGACCTTTTGAAATTTATAAGATATTTTAAAGAAAAATTTTTAAAAAATAGTGTTTAGACCGATCTGAATAAGATTTCAGACTCAAAACGTTGGCTTGACCCGGCCTGAAAACTTAAGCCGGCCGGGACATGACTGGGCTAAAAGTGTCGGCCTCGGACTAGTCTAAACTTCCACCTCTAGCTTGGTGGGAATCCTATCCAATTTTAAGGCTTTGTTCTGACCTTTCTATTCTCGTTTAAACTTTAATTTTCCCTATCTGTCATTTTCACCTAATTCACTTGCATAAATGATGAAAAAGTAAATATCTAGCGGGGGAAAACGACATAAAGAAAAAATAAGCTAAAATCTCAAGAATATAATTAATATGTGTGTGTTAAAATAACTCTATTTCATAGAGTTGTGATATAGTACTTTTTTTCCACAAAAAGGAATAAATCTGTTATTTATATGTTTCTATTATAAACAAAGTTTGCTTTGGTCATTAATGTGACAAGGAAGATGCAATAACTTATCCTTTTTGTACAAAAATCTGCTTCACAAATGTTCAAATTTTATTTAGTACCAGTTTACATCAAATTAACAAGAAATTCAACGTTCCACTTATATTGATTATTAATTTTCATCAAATCAAGAATTCAACGCTTCCCTTCCGAGCTGTAGTGTAGAATATATGAGCACTGTCCGTGCAGTGTTAAATTAGTGAGTTAATATCAAATTTAAAGTATTTAAGTGAAAAAATCACTCCAATACAATACTATTATTTTGAGAAATAGTAGAAAATAAGTCAAAATAAAAAGTTAAGAAAGTATATAGACTAATTTTTAGTTATAGAAATTAATAGGTCATAACTTGTCAAGTTATAGTTTATAACTAGATAAATTATGAACAAACTTGTCAAGTTATGATTTATAATCAAAAAAATTATGGACAATTATAGACAATAACTTGTCAAGTTATGGTTCATAACCAGACAAGTTATGAATGAAAACAATAATTTAACCTATTTATTAACTTACGTAAACTATTAGCCTATTAATATTAATTCATCTCAATCTTGGCTTATTTTTCTCCTTCTCCCTACTATTTTTGGTGTTAAGTTTGAAATATGCTATACATAGTGGTAAATTTATAACCAAAAATAACATATGCTAAATTGTAGTATTTAATTATTTTATATATATATATATATATTTCTTCATTTAATCATTATATAAAACTAGCATTTCTCATATTAGTTTATAAAAATTCACACACAAAAAGATTGACCTTTATTTATTATTCAAATGTTACAACAAAAGAGAGAACGCTCTTACAACTCAACTACGATTTCTACTTTTCTTCTCACCCTCACTCGCAAGGCAAAGCTTTGCTTTGCTTCTCTACTTTCTGAGAAGCTCTACTTCTTTCCTTTTCTAATGCGCATAACACAAGGGATGGGGAGCTATTTTATAGTTGAACTAAGGCAACTAACACAACTCAATGAGAATTATAACTTAAAATTATTTTTAATTATGTGTATTTTTATGATAAAAAAACATAATAATAAATCATAAATTATAATTTAAATTATGACACAAATTATTACTCTAAATACAATATAAATAATTTAATAACCACACAATATCACTTTGAAAAAATAAGACAAATAATTCTTTTTTATACTTATTTAATATCCTTTACTTAAAAATATTATATTGATAAAAAATTAATTAAAAATACAAAATAAAAATCTTAAAACAATAAATTTAAATGGGAAAAAGTGAGTATTAATTTTTTTAAGACCAATTTAATTTATTAATTTATATTTTAATTTAAATTAAGATGTGATGTTATATGAAAATTTTTTATTATAATAAAAAATTAAATGTGATTATTTTTTAAAAAATTTTACTATAATAAAACTTAAATTTTAATTTTTAACACTTTCTTCTACCCCACACACGTGGCGCATTATTCATCACACATTTTCTTGTGGTTTAACTAAGCTTGAACATTCCAGGACTTGGGCTTGAAATGGGCTGACATCCACTGGTACACCAACAAGTTTATCATCTTGCTTCTTCGATCACTGTTCGTGATGTGATGGGTTTAAAATTAATAAGATAATAATTTATATAAATTAATAAATAAATTAAATTATTATTTTTATTCATAATTTATTTAATTATAAATTATTATTCATAATTTATAATTTATTTAATTATAAATCATAATTTAATAAATTTATTAATAATTTATTTAATTATAAATCATAACTTGATAAATTATGACTTATTAAGGGCCCGTTCACTTCGCTGATTCGAGTTTTTAATTCGAGTTAAGATTTGATTTTATGTGAGAGCTTTTTACTGTAGCAAAAAAGTTAGATGTGATTGTTTGTGAGAGCTTTTTACTGTAACAAAACTCGAATTCTAAACTCGAATAAACGAAGTGAACGAGACCTAATTTTATAATTAAAAATTAATTTATATAAGATTCATTTTGTTTGTTAATTTAAATTTTAAATTTAAATTAAAATGTAATTTTATGTAAAAAAATTTACTGTAATAAAAAAATTAAATATAATTATTTATGAAAATTTTTTATTGTAACAAAAATTAAATTATAAACTCAAATTAACAAAATAAATAAGATCATACTTTCTTAAATTTTTTATATTAACTTATTTTTTACTATATCTCTTTAAAAAATGGGTGTAAATCTTTTTTCTTTATTTTTAATAAATAATATTTTATTAATGTAATTATTTAATTAAAAAATATTATAAATTAAGAATTAAAAATAAAAACTTTAACTAACGGATATTGGTCAAAATCATCTCATGAGTTTTTGACACTTTGTTTTTTCCTCTTTTTTCATATTTAGAACGTGACAAATCCCAAAAAACGAAATTCGGCAAATCCATACATAAACAAAGAAGCTTTCGCACTACTTTGATGGCAACGATTGAATTAGAAACACATTTCTTAAGCACTCATCATACAATTACAGATTTAGTTCTCATAATAAAACACAGCACAAGCCAGCAGCCTCCACTAATTAGCTTTTCTTAAATATTAAAAAGGACTAATCACACATAGCATGACAAACAAGGAAATTAAACAGAGCACTCAACAAAACAACAACACAGAGACCATATCATGTTTATGAGTTTAATAATGGAGCAGATAAACATTATACTCAACTACGGCGTCCAGAGAGACAGGATCAAAGCTGTAAGTGCTGGCTTGAGCATAGCCCCTGGCAAACCGGAAAAGGCCGCTGCCACTTATGACCGGGATCTCTCGAACCTTGTCGGCGATACGATTCCGTCCGAAAACAGTAATAGTACTGCCATTGTACTTCCCCTGAACGAAAACGAAGGTCATGGCCATCAACAGGGAAAACTCTTCTCTTGAAGTTACTCCGTAAAATCCTTGAGCCCTTCCCAACAACTTGGAGCTCAGCTCCGGCTTTTCAGTCAGCGGATTGTCGATCATGGTCACCGATCCGAACCCGCTCTTCGTTGTCTTATTGCCCTTCGGTTCTACGACTCTCACGGCGCTAGGGTTTTGGCCGCTGTACGTGTCGTGCCAGTAGAACCGGAAGTGGCTGAGCTTTTCCTTTTTCAAGCCAAGAAGAAGCTTTTGATCGTCGACGTCTCTCTCTGCTTCGTGATCGGCTGAAACCAGGGCAACGCAAATGAGGATCGACAGAAGTGTAATCTTTGATACGGGAAGGATTCTACTGGCCATTGTTGAGAAATGAGAAGCTCTTTTCTTTTTCTTGGTGTCACTTGTTAGGTCTGTGCCTGAAGTTTGGAAATATATATATATGTTTTATGTGTACATATATTATTCTTAGCGTTTACAAAGAGTAAAGTTTCTTTTTTTTTTTTTTTTTTTTTTTTTTTGGTTTTGGTGGCATTGAAAAGAGTAAAGTTGGGTCTCTTTAATTGATGTCACGTCATAGACATGATAGAAAGTAGGGGTAAATCAGTCCATCGGTGTAAAGCTGTCGGAAGCGTTTTGTGAGATAAGATTTTTAATCTAAGAGGATTGAGATTTATAAATTAAAATTATGGGACTAAAATTATTTTTATTTATATATATATATAAATTAAAAATAATTTTAATTACATAATTTTAACACACGAACTAAACGTCTTTAAAAGAGATTGAAGTTTTCGAGAGAGAATAGTGCTGTAGTACTATTGAGTACTGTAATCTTTGGAGATTTTTTTTTTTTTTAAGAGCATCTTTTTTTGGAGTTTTGCAAAGAATAATACTCCGTTCATTTCGCTTATTCGAGTTTAGAATTTGAATTTTGTTACAGTAAAAAGTTCTCACAAATAATCACATCTAACTTTTTTACTACAGTAAAAAACTCTCACATAAAATCAAATCTCAACTCGAATTAAAAACTCAAATTAGAGAAGTGAACGGGCCCTAAAAAACAGCCACCGACAACGGGGAAAGTGCCGCATCATTTATTGATTTATTTATTTTTTGTTTTTTTGGAGTAAATCTTAAATATGTGACTGTGACGTGAGCACATATTAGTAACTGACCTTTGATATTAAGAATAAAAACTATTACTCCATAGAATATAGATTACAAATGTGGTGGTCGAGCCGTACGTTACTAGCAAGCGAAGGCAAACTTATTTTTTACATTTTGAAATATGTTGTCTTCAGTTACGTATTATTTTCAGTGTGTTTTATAGATAGATTCAGAATCATGATTCAGAATTTTAATTTAAAATCAATGTTTGTTTACAGTGATTTTGAATCATGATTCTAAATTATGATTCAGAATAAATATTTAATTTAGATGATTCTGAATCATAATTTAAAATTTAATGTAATATTTCAAACTAACTCAAATCATGATTCTAAAACCACCATTCTCTTAATTTAAAGTGATTTAAATTTTTAATTCTGAATTATAATTTTAGAATCATGATTTAAATTTAAAATTATAAATCATAACTTTAATTCTAAAATTATGATTAAAATTATTTTAATTTAAATTCTCATACTAAACGATACTTCATATATTTATTGCTACAAAAAAGAATTCAAAGGTAGCATTCAATTCCTAAAGCTGCAAAAGATCAGTTGTAATGTTTACATGTGATTACTTTAGGGGTGTATTGTTGTTCAAGTGTACAAGGACAATTGAAACACGTGCAGCATAAAAAAATATACTACTAGGCTTGTTTATTTTATTGATTTAAATTTATAATTTAATTTAATATGTGATTTTATGTGAGAGTTTTTTACTGTAGTAAAAATAAAAATTAAATGTGATTGTTTATAAGATCTTTTTACCGTAACAAAACTCAAATTATAAATTCGAATCGGTAAAGTGAACGAGACCAGTGTACAATTGTGTGTTTGTTCTCATTCATGAAGGAAACCTATTTGTCATTTTTCAAAAGGAGTTCTTACAGAATGTGCTTCCATTTTTGGTAGAGCCTTGCCATTAGATTTAAATTTTTTTGAGAAAAATATTGTAATAAAAAATTTGAGTGTAATTTGTGTTAGGTAAAAGAACATCGAAAAAATATTTGTTAGTTTCGTTCATTTAATTGATTCAAGTTTTTAGTTTTAAATTTTTATAATTAAAAGTATTAAAAAATGTCACATTTAATTTTTTTTACTATAGTTAAAAACTCTAAAAAAATATTACATCTTAACTTAAATTAAAAACTCAAATTTGTAAAGTGAACGACATCGTTATAAGTCTGTGTTTAGTAGAGGGATTCGTTCTCTGATTCAAATTATGATTTGTGGTTCGTTATAATATTTTCTTTTATAAAAAATACAAATAAATTAAAAATGATTCGAATCACATAATTTGAATTCTCCGTCTAAACGTTTAAAAAAAAAAAAATGAGGCTGTTCCTTTTATTGCTCTACACGTCATATGCATGCGTAGCATACTCTGGAGTTGGGAAAACGGGAGCCGATTGATGTTCTACTTGATATTAACTGCTTCTTAATTCGCAACAAGTCATTCAACGAACCTATTGTCTTTAAAAGCATTAATAAATTATACATAAATCATGTTTTTAGTTTAATTATGATTGAGTGAATATTTAATTCGTGTATTTAAAATTATAATTTTAAATTTTTTTTATTTTATATGTATTTTTTTAAAAAAATACTATAAAAATTATAAATTATGATTTAAAATTAAAAATAAATATAAAAAATAAACGGACCTGAGTTTAATTCTTTTAATTCTATTGGTGGATCCTGAAAATTTTTAAATAATAGCGCCAATAATCTCTTTACAAAACATAAATAATAATAACAGAGATGTAGCCAGCTAAGGCCAAAGGGGCCGCCGTCACCCCGGGCCCAGCTAGCTTCATTAGTGTACTTAAAAAATTTATTATTTTGTCTTATTTTTTCATGTTTAGCCTCCATAAAATTTTCCATTTCTGAGTCTTGTGTTTCATTTTTAAAAGTCCTTATTTATGTACTTAAGTTTGACACAAAATTTATTTTGATATTTTATGTAGATCGATAGCAATGTAACTGTTTCTGAGAATTTTTTATTATAATAAAACTCAAATCGGTAAAATAAACGAAACTTTTAGACTAATCATATATATTTAATAGGTGAAATATCGATAGCAATGTAATTATTCAAAACTCTTATATAAAATTACAAACTGAATGTAAATGTATTATTGAAAGCCAAGACAAAAGGAAATTAAACAAACATGCAACAACAGCGTGGCCACATGCATGTTTTAGTTTAATAATGGAGTAGATAGACATTATACTCAGCCACGGCGTCCCCAGAGGCAGTATCGTAGCTGTAAGTGCTGACCTGAGCATAGCCCCTAGCAAACCGGAAAAGTCCGCTGCCGCCGATGACCGGCAACTCTCGAACCTTGTCGGGGACGCGATTCCTCCCGAAAATAGAAATAGTACTGCCATTGTACTTTCCTTGAAGAAAAACAAAGTTCATCGACATCAGCAGGGAAAACTCTTCTTGTGAAGATACTGCATAAAACCCTTCGGCCCTTCCCAACAACTTGGAGCTCTTCTCTGGCTTTGCGGTCAACGGATCATCAAACGCGGTCACCGTTCCGAACCCGGTCATAGTTGTATGGTTGGCCGGCGGTTTCACTATCGTCACGGCGCTAGGGTTTTTGCCGCTGTATGTGTCGTGCCAGTAGAACCGGAAGTGGCTGAGCTTTTCCATTTTGTGGCCAGGAAAATGCTTTTTATCATCCCCGTCTTTCACGAGCCCATATTCTTCTTCTTCTTTATCTGCTGAAACTAGGGCAACGCAAATGAAGAGGGACAGAATTGCAATCTTTGAGATGGGAAGGATTCTGCTAGCCATGATGGTTGAGTAAGCTGGTCTTCTTTTTCTTGGTTTTCCAAATTAGATCACAATTTGGACACACTCGCACTAACACACACACACATATATATAGAGGAAGGAAGAAGAAAATAAGTAAAAATTTAAAATAAATTAAAATTAATAGGTTAATAATTTACATAAATTATTAAATAAGTTAAATTATTATTCTCATTCATAATTTGTCTGATTATAAATTATAACTTGACAAATTATTATTCACAATTGTTTATAACTTATCTGATTATGAACTATTACTTGACAAATTTGTCAATAACTTATCTGATTATGAATCATAACTTAATAAATTATGACCTATTAATTTCTATAACTAAAAATTAATTTATATACTTTCTTAAACTTTCCATATCGGTATATTTTCTACTATTTCTCATATATATATATATATATGCATTACAATTCTAATTTACATTATTACCATCACCAAATAACATATTATTTTGTTTGTCTCAGCCTATTTTTTAAATCACGTTATTTTACCGTTTAGCCCTTTAAATAATTTGACTAACATTTAAAATTGTCTGGCACATCATTTTCAGATCCAGGTGAGTATTCTACCCAACAGTGATCAGCTTTGGTTGGTATAATGTTAACACGTGAAACCTAGCTACCAAGAACATATCTTATTTTAGGCCCGTTAAATTCGTTAATTTGAATTTTTAATTTAAGTTGAGATGTAATTTTATGTAAAAATTTTTTATTATAATAAAAAAAATTAAATATAATTATTTCTAAGAATTTTTTATTATATTAAAACTCAAATTTTAAATTTAAATTAATAAAATAAACTGTACTATGAATACTTCTAGAGTTTTACAAAGAGTTAAATATGGGTCTCTTTTTATTTGAGTCAAATGCAGCACATGGTATTACTGGTCAAAGTTGTGCTTGCTTATAGTCGAGTCAAACATGTATCAACAAATCTGATGATGCCACGTTATTCTTGTGATAGAAACAACTGTTAAATTAGTCCATCAAAGGATTCGTCATCGGCTCTCTAAAAGAATTAATTGACTCCGTTTGACACGTGGTGTGTTTTAATTGGACTGACGTGGTTTGGTGGAGATAAGGACATAAGGTTTATAAGCATATAATGGGCTTGGGTGTCTAGAATTTTAATCTCACGACGAAGCCATGAGGAAGTTGACCTTTCTTTAAGTTGCTTTGTTGGACCAGACTCCTCACTCTTCTAGAAGGGAAATAAAGAATGAGAAATTTTCACATATTAGAGTGTGTAATTTAAATTTTTAATTTGAGTTAAAATATAACTTTATACGAAAATCTTTTATTATAATAAAAAAAGTTAGATATGATTATTTTTAAGATCTTTTTACTATAATAAAATTTAAATTTTAAGCTTAAATCGGTAAAATAAACGGATTATAAAAAAATAACACTATTTTATTTTTATCATTATTTTAAAATTTATTTATATCAATAATAATTTATAGATTATTTTTTTTATAATTTATAGGTTACTTTACGTAATTTATAGGTTAAAACAAATAATGGTTAAATTAGAAATTTTAGTGCTAACTGTACTCACTGTAATAGTGGAGTATCTTTGGAGTTTTGAAAGGAATAAAAAAACCACCGATAGAAAGGAAAGTGCTGCATCGTTTACTAATTTATTATTTTTATTTTTATTTTTTATAACTTTTTATTTTTATTTATTTATTTATTTTGGGTGAGTCTCTACAAATTCTATTGAGGATGTATTAAATACATTTTGTTGACTGACCATTCAAATCTGGCGGTCGGCTGCCGTCCGTCACTAGCTATCACGTCCCCAGGCAACCACTATTTTTGATATTTTTGAAATTCGAAAGTCATCAATTGTGTATCATTTCACAGATTATTGCTACAAAGACGAATTCAAAGGCAGAATTCAATTCTTAAAATCTTTACACTTGATTACTTTAGGGGTGTATTGTTGTTTAAGCGTGAAGGGACAATTTGAAAAACGCGCATAATTCATATTTTATTAGTGGGTGGTGTCAAGTATTATTAGTATCTAATAATATTTATTCACGTGTATTTATTCTCATTCACGAAGAAAATTAACTTGTCATTTTTTAAAAGGGGTTCTTACAGAATATGTTTTAATCTCTACTTGATATTAAAGATTCGTTTGTTTCATATATTTAAAATTAAATTATTAATTTTGTTACATTATTTTTTTCTCATAAAAAATTTAAATTTTAACTGTCGAAATTAAAAATCATGGTTTAACTGTCGAAATTAAATTTGTTACATTATTTTTCTCTCATAAAAAAACAGAAAACCATTGAAAATAAAGTCTATATTTGGGCTGATTAATTAGAAAACCTTGAAAGTTGAAATCTATATGCTTCATTCACATGATCTAGATTCACCTTTTCTGCATAGTAATGCATTTTCTTTTTTGGCTTGCATTGGACTGGTTTGGTTATGGGATTTCATGATCGAAGCAAACTAGGCTTGGGAAGAAAGCAGTGAAAAAGAATTAATGTTATTTTTTCTCACCATTTTCTGATGTTCCTATATGTTTAAAAAGAAAACATGATTTTCCGCTAAAAAAGAAGAAGGAAAATATGACTTTTTGATTAATCGATTGTTAGGTCATTCAACTGGATTTTAATTTGCATGATTGTCTAACATAATTGTTGATTAGTTAAATCTTACTAATTGAGTTCTGACCCTGTTCACTTTACCGATTCGAATTTAGAATTTAAGTTTTACTACAGTAAAAAATTCTCAGAAACAATCACATCTAACTTTATTAGTTTTATTTTTTGTTGTAAAAAGTACTTATGAAGCAGAGATTTTTTCCCAGTGGTTTGAGATTGATGTTAGCAAAATGACATTTAACAGTCTGTAGAGTAGGTACATAAGGTAGAATATAGCTTTCTATCCCGATCGTGATTCACAAGATCCTGCGTGTATTAGTCTAGCTGTTTTTTTTTTTTTTTTTATAATTGTTATAGAAGTTGTATTATATAGGCCGTTTATGTATGTAAGTGTACTGTCAAAAAAATGGGCATTAAGAGAAAATTGAAATAGTTGATATATGTGACTTATATCAATTCTATATGTTGGAATGTTGAAAAGTTGATAGTTGATATATGTAACTTTCAACCAAAAAAAAAAGTTTATATATATATATATTTATATATTGTAGTAGTTAATAAAGGTTTTTTTTATTTTTTTTTTATATATTTTTTTAGGGAAGTAATAGTTGATAAAGTTGAAATCGTGTGTGTTTTTTTGTTTTTTTTTTTTTTTTTCAACATATCATATTTGAACATAAGTTATCTATAATATTTGAACACAAGGATTATATCACTATCTTTGTTATCTTGACCATTTTTTTTTTTTAAAAGGAGAAAAATGATAGAAAAATGACTTCATGTTGTAGAGAAAAGGTTTCAAGATATCATGATCATACTTTAAAAAAAAAAAAAAAATGTAAAGGTACCATTTTAATATTATAACAACACATGGTACTAAAGTGACTTTTTTTCTCTTTGTAAATAAGATTGCTAATTGACATAATATTTTTCTGTGAAATATGATTACTCTCTAATTGGGAATACTTCTCTCTATATTAAGGTCGTCTATATTGAATTTAACCAAACTGCACACAATTTTATATTATTCCTTTAGGATTGTCGTACTCACATATATATGGGCATGTTCGGCAATGTAGTTTTTGAGTGAAAAACTCAAAAAAAGGTAACTCAAGTTACAACTTTATTCGAGTTCATGTTCTTTTAAGTTTGAACTCGAGTTTGAACTCGAGTTTAAACTTGAGTTTGGAACTAAAACTCGAGTTCAAGTTTTTCCTTCAACTCGAGTTCAGAAACTCGAACTCAAGTTAATGAACAGTATTTTTTCGTTTCTTAAAAATGCTATAACTTTTTCGTTTTAATTCTGATTGAGATGATTTTTTTTTCTATGCATTGACAATGAAAATACGAATAAAACTAGACCCATATACCCTATTAAAATTTTTCACCAACATTGAGTTTTTATTAAAATACTATCTAAAAATAAATTCAAGTTTTAACTTACTCAAACACAAACTCAAAAAAGATTCTTATCTCAAACCATAACTCAAATGTACACAACCAAACACAAACTCAAGTTATAATTTCAACTCAAGTTATAACTCAAACTCAACTCAAAATCTATACTCAAGTTATCTAACTCAAAAACATCAAAAGAACAAGCCCTATGATTTTTACTTCCTGTCATTATTACTAGAGAGAGAGTTCACTTATTGTGTGTTTTTCATACATCTTGCTTTGGACTCTTTATTTCTATATTTTTTAAAGAATAAAAATTTTGCTTAAATAATTTATGATTGATAATTAGTCTGTACATTATTTAAATAAGCACGAAAAAAATAATGGCCAATAATGAAAAACAAATTTTGAGTATGAAGGAGTAATTCCAAGTAAAACGACAGCCATCTAATTATCAGCTTCACTATTAGATCAAAATGACTTGTCGTTTTGTAAGAGGGAGAGCTAGTGTACAACCAATCACAGATGCACACATGGATGGCTTAATGAGTCGGTGCTGGCTATTTTGACTTCTAGTGTATAAGTTTATTTTGGCTTCTTCGAGAGAATTCGATTCACTTCTAGAGAGAGAGAGTCGAAAACAACTTGTAGAGAGAGAAAGAGAGAATTTGGGCATTTTGGTTGTTGAGAGAAAAACAAAGAGCTTTCTAGGGTTTTTCTCCTGTAAATGTTCTTGGGATTTTTTCTTGCAGTTGTTTTCGATTGGATTGTTTATCTCTCTGGGTTTGTGAGTTGTGAGGGTGTAATCTTTAATCTAATAGTAAAAGAGCTCTTTGCCTGAACCTCGGTAAAATCAGTTGTATTCATTGTAATCTTTCTAATTCCGATTTTCAGAGTTTTGTGTTGGTTTCAACCCAACATAGTATCCTTATAACTAAATTCTTTAAGATCCATTGAGTGTTATTCATAAGTTATTTCCTATTTAGTTTTAGCATACATTAGAATTTTTAGACTTTTATAACGAACACATATAGTATACATTATAATTCTAGACTTTTATATACATCTTCTGTTTTTAAAATTTTTAAAAAGGTCTATATATGATATATAAATATACATGTTTAAGAATTAGTCAAACGCCTCACACGTTCAATAAAAAAAAACGTAAAAAGAAAGAAAAAATCTGTACTTAGATAAACGCGCACCACATATCTTTATGGATTAAAATTCTAGATCGGCCAAACAAATTTGCTAATAGATAGCATGAGTTTTTATTATAGTTGATTATCTGAGGGAAAGAGGTATTATGTAATTGTGTCAGAAGGTTTTGCAATGTCTAATCTAACATATAACATGATTAGCATCTAATATACATAAAAGAAGCAAAAATATTGTTCTTTCTTTTGCCACATCTCAACCTCTTATGTCTCTCTTTTATTTTTATTTTTTACATTTTCTTATCCCTACTCTTTCTTTTGTTTATTTTTACTTTTTCTTATTTTTATTCTTCTTTTGGCCTTTTAGTGTTTTATAATCTTTGGCCGAGTGTCCTTGTAATTTAATTTTCTTACAAAATATTTTTATAATTTTTTTTTTCTCACTTTGCTCTATCTAAGATAATTCATTTTATATGTATCTTATAAATAATTTAAGCTCCGTTTATTTCACCGATTCGAGTTTAGAATTCAAATTTTACTACAATAAAAAGCTCTCAGAAATAGTCGCATCTAATTTTTTTGCTACAGTAAAAAAGCTCTCACATAAAGTCACATCTCAACTCAAATTAAAAACTCAAATCAGCGAACTAAATGAACCCTTATTATGTGATATTTTTTGTATTAAAAATCTAAAGAATGCATGCGGGAGGGTGCTTATAACTAGTACAAAAAAAAAGTTATGCTGGTTAGAATTAAGCCATCTACGTGTTATTATGTTATTGGATTAAGGGTGAGAGTGACTTACAAAACGGCAACAATTGCTTCGAACCAGATAAAAAAAACAAAAACTAAAGTATTTTTTTCACAAAAAACACACATAAACTGAGAATAGTTCTGAATCATAATTTTAAATCCATGAACCAAACGTTAGCACCACTAATTAGTTGCTTAGTTGACGAACTAAGGGAAAAACAAGAACACACAATCCAAGAAGAAGCTTATCAACTAAAAAATAATTAAAAAATAAAAGAGAGATAAACAGATTAACACATGTTTACTTATTCTCTCTTAGAGTTATAAATTTGAGTCTAACTAAACGGACCAATATAAGGCCTGACACTAGTTTAGTTTGATATTGCTTTTCCCTTTTAAAATCAGTTTCTGCTTGTAGCAGAAACTAATTTTAGTATTTGGGTCATCAAAAGTGTTTTTTAAAGAATTTTTCAAGAATATACAATTAAAATCAGAAGCAGCTTAAAGACAACTTTAACTTTTAGATTGTGCAGAAATTAGTATAACACAATTAATGAAACTTTCATAATATCCATAATACCCCTAATGAAATTTAAAATTTAAAATATTCTCAATCTAAAATTTAAACTCGTAATGTAAAATAATATAATATAATAGTAATATTGTAATAAATAATATCATAATTATATGTATAACTCTAATATTATTATTTTATCATATAATATGATATTATAATAATATTATAATTATTTTAATAATATTATATTATAATTATAATATGATATTATAATTATTATTTTATAATATATTATATACTATATTATATTGATATAATTATATTTATTATAATAATAATAATATAGTAATTAATAAAATTAAATAATAATATAATCTTATAATTCTAATATTATTATATACTATAGTGTATTAATTATAATATATTTGTCTAATATAATAGAATAATGTTTATATAATATAATATAATATAGTTGTAATTTTTAATTATATTATAACTGAAATATTAATATTTCTTATGTAATATTGTAATATTTTTTGTAATATGGTAATTATATAAACCATTTTAATAATATTATTATATTCTATATCATAGTTATATAATATGTTATTTAATAATAGTTTTATTGTATTATATTAATTACATATAATTAATAAAATATTATATTAATATAATCATTATTTTTAATCATTTCAATTATTATTTTAATAATATTATTATATTATGTATCATAATTATATAATATATTATATAATAATAGTTTTTTATTATATTTAATATAATAATAAATATATATTATATTGTAATTATATATATATATATATATTATATTATAGTGTAATATAATATAGTCGTAATTTTTTAACTATCTACAACAATTCAATCTCATAATTTACCAAATGTTATTTCACTGATTTTAGAACCAGCATCGCTACTATAATTATAATTTACCAAACACTTAACTGCTTTTAGTTACTTTTGCCTTCAACACAACAAAAAGTAAATTTTTCTAAAATCTACAGCACTACCAAGCTAACCCATTGTTGGTCCTACCTTAGTCCGGGCTACTTAAATGTTCGGGTAAGGTTGGACTAGGTTTTAAGCTCAAAATCTTATTCGGGCTAGTCAAGCCGAACCAAACACATCTTTTTTAATTTTTTTCGTAAAATATCTTATAAATTTCAAGTCTGCCCAATTCGGCATTAAACCCTGAGGCTTTAAGGTTGAGTCGAGCTAACTTTTCTCCTTACAGGATCAGTCCTACTTGGCTTGAAATTCCCATCCAAGTCGTCGGGGTTGGGCTCGGCAGCCTAATTTTTACCTATATTCTCTCTTTTAATATAGGTAAAGAAAATAGGAGTTCATTGAAGGAAGTGAAACTTTATGAAAAAGTAAGACTATAATAGAAAAGAAAACCTCTGCAATTTTCTTCACATCTCTGCAACACCAATATCAATCTCATGATTCTCACTGCCTTCCGTTGTGGGGAAAAAAAAATAACACATCTCATTCCATCTTGACAATCACATAATTTCCACATGATTCATCAAAGGAAAGTGCATATTGAAGAAAACCAAACAAAACACAAGAAGAAAGGGAAAAAAGTGAGAAAACTTAAATTAAGTGTTTATGCTTTTATTTTAATGTGATAGGAATTGAAAATGTCATTCGTCTATATGAGATTTTTGATGGTTTATAACTTATATGTAAACTAATTGTAATGACTAACACGTCAATGGCATAGTTGACCTTGGGAGTCATAGTATTATCACTCATAGTGCTATATGTTCGGTCATAATACTATGACCAGTCAGTCATTACAGTATGAGTCATTGCCTATGAGTCAAATTATAACAATATGAGTTAAATTGACAAGTCATAGTATTATGATTGTAAGGCAGCCATAGTGATATGACCGTCCAGTCATAATATTATGACTGAAATGGCCCATAGTGTTATGACTGGCACACTGTGATTGCCTTATGACCAGCCACTACATAGTGGTATGACTGACCATTTCTAATGACTCGATGACGACTATGAGTAATAGCATGTTGATTAACAGTTATTGTTTTTGAAATTATTTAAGAATGACAGCTGGATTGAATGTCTTCATTAAGTACAATGGATATTAGGACTGTACTTCGAGATACGTCGGTTGTGAAATGAAGGGGATATTGGTCCCCACCAACACAACTTATATTTATCTTATAGATTTGGTGATAAATGTGCTTGGGATTCGGCCACAAGGAAAAAGTTTGTCCTTAAGATACGTTGTTGAAGATGGAGAAGCTCATGTGAAGATATCGTCTGACTATGATGTCACATTCTATCAACGACATCTCTTCCTCTAAAGCATTTCTTTTCTTCTAAGATAGCAAAAAATGGTAAAAATAAATAAATAAATAAACAAGAAAACCAAACAAATTTGTTAACCAAAGTACTATGACTGACACACTAAGAGTCTGACCATTGAGCGGTCTTAGTACTATGACCGGCGGTCATAATTCTATGACCGCCCATCATGTAGGCTCGCTCTTAGTGTTATGACTAATGATCAATCATAAGATAGTCACATAGTACGATCACAGTACTGTGATTGACTGTCATAATACTATAATCGCAGGCTCATCAGTTAGGTAGTCACATTATGAGCATGCATGCATGATGGCCGGTCATAGAATTATGACCATCGGTCATAGTACTTTGACTGCATGTTGTGCCTGTCTTATGACCGGTCATAATACAATTACTGACAGATCATAATGATATGATCAGCCATCAGGCAAAGTCACAGACCAAATAAGGAGCATAATGAATAAAAAATTTCAAATAACTGACCTTATCTACATTTATCTCTTCCTCCAAAACCTTTCTTTTCTTCTAAGATGACAAAAAATGGTAAAAGAAAAAAAAAACAATAAATACCTGAGAAAAAAACAAATAAACAAGAAAAGCCAACAAAGTTTTCACCTTTGTCTCGGAATCCGCCATTGACCTCGTCTGTTTCGTGATTGATTTCTCCGACAAAGAATGTTAGGAGGGTGAGGTTTTCTCGGTTCGTGCTTCTGAGTTAGGCGTTGATTTCATCGGTGTGGGTTCTCGTCGCGTGATTTAGAGTTTGTGTGTTCTCATTGTGTGGGTACTCACTGTCGTGGGTTCTCGCTGTTGTGTGTTCGTCGGTGCTCAAGGTTGTAGACAATGGTAGACGGTGATGGTCGTTGGGGTTTCTTGGTCTCTGTACACACCCGCATACGTTCTCCTCCTCCTCTCTCTACTTTGAATATTTGAATTATAAAAGGCTTCATAATATATATTCAAGGCTTTAAAGCTGAAATGGGACACAATTGTCATTTTCACTCAAGTAAAAATGGTGTGGTCCTAATTTTTGCTGACATGACGATGCTAATTATGAAAGTATACAAAAGTTGTGCTCAAATTAATAATCATTTATTCATGAGTGCTATTATTGAAATTAACCATTAAATTAATTACCAACCACTAAATAGGAAGACATATGGAGAGCAAAGCACAGTCAAGATCCTAGAACTCTATTATTATTTTTATTTTCACTCATAATTTCGATATTTAGTTACTTATTTTGTAAGATCTTGTGTTCTAGCTTTAATAGTTAAATTAATTTACTTTGCTTGCTTCAATTACTTAATTCACTCCTAAATAAAATTTAGTTACGAACACTTACAGTACTTAGTTTAATTCCTAAAAATTCAATCCTTATAGGGACGATATTCGACCTTTTTAGTCATTTTATTACTTTCGCAACCCTGCACTTGTGGAAAATTTTGCAACAATCATATAGAATTCGGGCTCCTCTTTTTTGTTGCATCAAATTGAGTTCTGTAATATCTCAACCCAACGTTTTCAGGTAACTACTCTTCTTCAACTAGCTTTTTTAGATGTTCAACTTGGCTACTTTGGACATATTTCCTTATTTCCTACAAAATAATACTGTGTTGTTATTTTTGTCATTTTCCTTTGATCTACCAATGAGGAAATGCAAGAAATGAAGGTAAAGTGGCTAGCATACCAAAATGTGTTGATGCTTCAGTTTTTCCTTTTAGCTCATTGCACGGGAAGTTGCGTTTTACATATGCACTTGGATCAAAAATGTAGTTTTTTTTTTCTTCTGTTGAAATTTGGATCATAGAACTAGTTTCTTCTGTTGTGGATTTAAATCAAGCAATAACAGAGATCTGAAGGAAGCACCTCTTACGTTGCAGGGAAGTTTAATTATTCCTAGATACTCAGTTGAAAAAAAAAAAAAATAATAATAAAAAAAATAAAACATTGCCGATGGGACTACACTCTAAAATCACAATTGTTCTCTCGTAAATTCCAAATGAAGCTCGTGGACACTTAGATCCCGTGCATTTGACTGATTTGAATTTAGAATTTGAATTTTACTACAGTAAAAAGCTTTTAAAAATAATCACATTTAAATTTTTTATTACAATAAAAAACTTTCACATGATGTCATATCTCAATTCGAATTAAAAGTTAGAATCAATGAACTAAACGAGCCTTTGACAAAAGCTCAAGGCACTATAATTATCAACTCATCAGTGGTAACTCATGAAAGTTTAAATTGACAAGCGTAATTTAGTTGCCTCGCTTTTCTTTATTAATTGTGTTCCAAATTGTATATAAACGCTAATGTTCAGTTCAGGTTTATTAGAATGTGCGAATCTGAGATGTGATTACAAGGAGACTTTTATAATTTTGGATTGACATTTTCACTGCTGAAATTCAGATGACATCATCAGATCAATCCACCATTCACCGCCGTTTTTCTCTTTTGTTCTTTGTAGATTCATGTCATAGTAATAACGTCTATCCAAATTTTTTTCAAAGAGGTAAACTATCTCTTGTTTTTCATTTGTTTTTTTTTTTTTTTTTTTTTTTTTTTTTGATGATGAAGTTCCAACATCTTATATGTACCCATGTGAGTAGATAACATATTTAAATGTGGCGGCAAAATCAATACCCAAAATTATTATGATTTATTAGTCAACTTTCCTTGCAAGTTGTAGGTGCATCATCATTATCAACTACAGGTTTCAAAATTTTCATTCTAACAAGTTTGCGGTTGCATTGAAAAATTACAAATGAAATATTAATACAGACAAGTTATAATTTGTGTGTGCGTTTCTTTTTTGAACAAATATCCACTCATTTTTTATTAGTTGCCAAAAAAAATCGTGAAAACTTTCATTAAAACCCACACCAGGAAACTCAAACCATCAAGAAATCATGCATTTTCTTTAGTCTGTTACTTAGTTGACGTTTGGTTCACGTATTCAGAATCATAATTTAGAACTATTCTCGTTTTACGTATATTTTTTATGAGAGAAAATCACTGTGTAGAGCCATGAATCATGATTCAAAATTATAAACGAATATAAGAAATAAACATCATTTTAATGTCTCACTTAGACATTAATGACCTTTTTTTTGTATAAAGTCATTCATCAACTAGTTTTTTTTTTTTTTTTTTTTTTTTTTTTTTTTTTTTTCAGAAATAAAATACCAACTTTCTCTACCTTTTTTTTTTTTTTTTTTTTTGTGTGCCCATAAGGTTCCAACTCATTCTAGCTGTAAAATATTCACACTATGCGAATAGATACAATATTTCAATGTGGCAGCACAATCAAATGACAAAAAATATTCACACCATGTGATTAGATACCATGCAAGTTGCACCATCATATTAAAAAAATTCAAAGAAGACTTTTTCTTACTTTTTTTGTTTATTTATATAATATAAAGAAAATTAAAGAAGACTTTTTTTATTATTATTATTTATTAGGGCTGCTGTATTAGCAAGAAAAATTCCTCTTTTTGTCCCTGATCCTCTTGGATTAGCCTTAATATTATTTAATATCTCTAATCAGAGCTCCTAACTCCTACATCCATTTTTATGTCCAGATCTTTCACAAGCAATTCCTCTATTGTCACTAAGTCGTTCACAGAGAGAAGTATAGTGCCGTTGTGAAAACAGCTCCGAATCTGAGTATGGCTGAAGCTCTAGTCTCATTACTCATTGAGCATTTCGGTTCCATGGCTCTTGAGCGGATTGAAGAGGAAGTGAGGCTGGTCAAAGGTGTGGATGAAGATGTTGCGAACCTCAAGACAAATCTTGAGGACATTCAAGCAGTGCTTGAGGATGCTGAGCAGAAGCAACTGAACGATGCGAGTCTAAAGAGATGGTTGGATAAGCTCAACAATGCGACGCACGACATCGATGATGTTCTGGACGAGTGGAACACTGCCATTCTTGAATTCAAAATCAAGAAAGAAGAGGAAGCTGAAAACAATGCTTCTTCATCAAACAAGAAGGTGTGTTTTCCTATGCCCTCTTCTTGCTTCTGTTTTACCAGAGTCAAACGACTTACTTTGCGTCGTGACATTGCTCTCAAAATCAAAGAACTGAACCATGACCTGGATAGGATTGCCAAAGATAAAGATAAATACAATCTTAACATAAAGAGGATCGTTGAACGACCTGAGCATCGACAGACTACTTTCCTTATTGATGAAACCAAAGTTCAAGGTCGAGATGAGGATAAGAGTCTTTTAATAAGCAAATTGTTGAGTGAGAGCAGTGATGATGGGAGACGCCTTGATATCATCCCCATTGTGGGGATGGGCGGTCTCGGAAAAACTACTCTTGCCCAGCTAGCTTATAATGATGAGACGATTAAGACCCACTTTGATAAGCGAATTTGGGTGTGCGTCTCAGATCCTTTCGAGGAGGTCAAGATTGCGAAAGCAATTATTGAAGGCCTCGAAAGTAGTGGTCCAAGTTCAGTCGAATTGAATGCTTTAGTGCGCTGCATTCATGAGTCCGTCCAGGGAAAGAGATTTCTTCTCGTCCTGGATGATGTATGGCTTGAAGATTACAGTAGATGGGAAACTTTACATGTAGCTCTTCAAAATGGTGCTATAGGGAGTACGATACTGGTGACCACCCGAAAGCAAGAGGTTTCGATCATGATGGGGGCAGCCACACACCAGATTAGTCTGCAAAGATTGTCTGAAGAGCATTGTTGGTTAATTTTTAGCCAATTGGCATTCATGGAAAGAACAACAGAGGAGCGCGCAGAATTAGAAAATATCGGCAGGCAAATTGCAAGAAAATCAAGTGGCTTGCCCCTTGTTGCTAAAACTTTAGGGAGTCTCATGCGCTTTAGAAAGACCATAAGTCAATGGGAGGACATTTTGTGCAGTGAACTCTGGGAGTCGAAAGATGTTAAAGTTAGGGAAATTTTTGCTCCATTTCTGCTTAGTTATTACGATCTAACTCCTCTCCAAAAACGTTGTTTTTTATATTGTTCGGTATTTCCTAAAGATTATAATATTGGAAGAGATGACTTGATCGAGATGTGGATGTCACAAGGTTATTTAAGTCGAACAATAAATTCCAAGAAAGAAGGTCGAGATTGTTTTGAAAGTTTAGCTATGCGGTCATTTTTTCAAGATTTCAAAGAGGATGAATTCTATGGATCCATTAAATGCACCATGCATGACATAGTTCATGACTTTGCTCAATTTTTGATGGGTAGTGAATACGTTCTGATAGAAGTTGATGGTATTGAAGAGAATAAAAAGGAAGTAGATGAAAGCACTCGTCACTTGACCTTAGTGGTTGGATCTGAAGACCGTTTTCTCACCCTAAGGCACAATGCAAAGAATTTGCGCACAATTTACATTTACTCAAACACCGACAAACTACATGTTGATAGAATGTTGTTGTTTTCTCATCTGACACGTCTTCGGACGTTAAATTTGTATTGCTGCTGCATTGAAAGTTTACCAGAAGATATTGGGTTATTGAAACATCTAAGATATCTCGACTTGTCTCGTAACACTAATTTGAAGGAATTGCCTGGCACATTGTTTAATCTGTATAATCTTCAGACTCTGAGATTGTGTAATTGCACTTCACTTTCAAGACTACCAGAGAAGATTGCAAAACTGGTCAACTTAAAAAATCTATATATCTATGGGTGTCGCTTCGAGGGCCTGCCAAAAGGGATAGCAAAATTGACTAGTCTCCTAACTCTAGATATGTGGGTGGTGCCCAAGGAGAGAAAAACTTATCTTGATGTCGGAGATCTGAAAACGCTGAAATACCTTCAATTTCAAAGCTTTCTCTGCATTAAAAGGTGCGCAAGCATGGGGAATCTTGATGAGTCTGAGAAGATAAATCTCAGCAGTTGGCAACATCTTCTTGACTTGACACTGCGTTTTAGAGAAACTGATGAGCTGTATGAAATTGGAGAAATTCTTGATGCTGATACTGAAATTCTGGAATCCTTGCAACCATATCCTAACTTAAAAGCATTAGACATCTCAGACTACCTAGGTGCAACTGTGTCCCCCACTTGGATGATGTCGCTAACTAATTTGACAAGTCTCGAACTAAACTTTTGCACAAAATGTGAGATTTTACCCCCACTAGGAAAACTGCCTTCTCTTGTTTCGCTGGTTATTTGTTGCTTGGATAGCTTGAAGAAGGTGGGTCCAGAATTCCTTGGAATTACAGAAAGAGACGAAGAAGACCACGGTACAGCTAGAAGGGATCAGGATACTCCATCCGAACCATCCATTATTTCTTTTCCGAGATTGAAGAAGCTTACGTTTGATTGGAACGAGGAGTGGAAAGAGTGGGAAGGATACAGGATGACAACAACGACACCGACAAAAATTATGCCATGTCTTCACTCCTTGAAGATTACCAAGTGTCACAACCTAGAAAGGCTCCCGGATTTCCTGCAAATGACTCCACTGCAAAATTTATCTGTCAAAAAGTCCAAAATTTTGCAACGAAATGTCCAAAAAGGTACCGGAAAGGAATGGCACAAGATTTCTCATGTCCCAAACATCCAAATCAATAAAAAGTACGTGCAGAAAAATGGTGTTTGGATTCAGAAAGACGAAAGTGACGATGGAGAAACATCATCAAGCGAATGAAACTCGTCGGAAGCAGAAAAATGGTGTCATGAAGCTTGGCTCTTGGATCCATGAGGCGGATAATGCCCCAGCATTTTCTGGTAATTTTACTTTATCCTTTCTTGCACAAAATTTCTGAACTTATTCGCATATTTTTAGTCTTTGCTTCAAAAGCTTATGTTAACTTGTGGCCCATATGTATTTTCATAATCCCCACTTTTTTTTTTTTTTTCAATACATTACCTTCTCTCACTATGATATTTTTTTTCGACTCTAGCCTCATTAGCATACGCATGTCCAATCGGAAGAAGTATTATCCATGTGTGCGGAGACTCAAGCGTTGTGATGATCTTTCCAGATGATTTCTTTCTTATGGTAAGTCATGAAAACGAAATTCTACTCACCTCTTTTTTGGATTTTCCAAATTTTCTTTGGTTTCAAGATTATATGTTAATGACATATTATAGTCTTACAGATTTGTCAGGGGCATGTTTGTATGTTTCTCTACTAAAATAGCCAAGGGCCAAGAACTTTTGCAGCCACAAAAGGACACTTGATGGAAATTTCCAGACTGTCTCACTAGATCAAGTCATCATGGTGCATAACCTGTTCTGGGACCACATTGATGGAAAATGGAGAGTAAGTGCACATCTAGCAAAGTGATTGCTTCTGTTCTTTTTATTTTAAGTGGAAGTGTAAATCTCATTTGAATTTCTCTCTCATTTTGTACACAAAAATTAGATTTTTGAATCACTTGTAGAAGGATAGTATTGATCTTGGAGGAGTAGAAATTTCTACAAGATTAATGTGTTCTGTTTTTCATGATGTTCAATTGTTATGATGTTAACCTTTTAGCATAGCTCGATATATTAATTTTAAATCTACTGGCCTTTCAGAGCCCTTGGATTCAATTGCATGGTTCTGAGGTTTCTAACTTTTATGCTGATGGATGTGCAACACAAAATTATAAGCTGCTATAGGACATGTAGCGGTCAAGGTATGTTTTGCAAAGCCTATCTGTTCTATAACCATATAGAAAAAAAAAACAGTTAAATATCATCATACATTTAATGAACTAATGGATTTCGTGCTGCAGATCAAGGTTTTCTTTTATGGAAAAGCTACCGACAAATCCAAAACTAGATGTCAACGTCCAATGCCTTTATAGGTATGCAATTAAACCAAATGGCAAGTTCATTCTAATGTGTCCATTTTTCATTCAGTTATGTATATGTGGTTCCGATTTCTCAATCAGGTGGCATGAGATGGCAAGTGAAAATGCTGGTTGCAATTTCAGCTGGAAGAAGAAGGATGAAGACTACTCTATAAGGTTGGTTGTTGGAGCACTTTGGCTCTGGCTTTTGGGTATATGTGCTTCTGTTGACCTTTTCAGGGTATCTTCTGGCACAAATTTGCTATGCAATAAAAACCCAACCATGTCCTGTGTAAACAGAATGCAGGAATACTTTGAACTCTGATTAATCCACGGCTTCTGTTCCACACCACGGCGCGGAAATATCTTTCTGGACTGCTTGTTGTATGTCTCTGCATTTTATGACACATATTACTGTGAGATGGCATGATACTGTGATTGGTGATGTGCTAAATCAGTCTGTTCAAGATCAGCATTTTAACTGAAAACAGTTGGGAATGCTTTGCTGCAGAAGACAGTGACAACCGAATTTCTGGAGGGCAAAACTTGCAATTACAGTATTATATTACAATTTCAGTTTTGGTACTCATTGTATATACAGACTAGAGGTTGCAGAGGGATATTATCATTGTAATTTACTGTATTGAGAGCACATTTTGTTCAGTATGACTTTCGTTTGGCCTTGAGAGAAAATCAGTAATCTTTGTCTGAGAATTTGGGGAGGACAAACAAGATCAAACTTGTAATTCTCCATTAGTGATCTTTACGAGCAGTCTCCTGACCCGAGAACGTGGGAGGATTTAATCTCTGAACCTCGTTAAATCTTGGTGTGACTGTTTTATTGATTCTCTGTTTCTGATTGTTGGTGCATTTACTTATTTTCTTTCATGGGCTTTGTTCTTGGTTCTGGTCGTGTTATGATGGAGAGATTCGTACCCTAATTTGAATTATAATTATAATATTTTTTTACATAAAAAATATATTTAAATTAAAAATAATTTAAGTTTTATAATTTTAATTCATAAACTAAACATACACATTAAAAATTTTTAATTCGTATTTAGATATTATATCCGCACCCCCCCACCCCCCCCCCTTTTTTTTTACCCTAAAACTCATTTATTTCCTTATTTTGGTATTTTTTTTACTCCTTTTTTTTTTAATTTTTCTCTTGAAACTTTAGTCTTTTATTTTTGTTCCTTTTGCTCTAAAATTTACTTATTTCTTCATTTTTGTCCTTTTTTGACCCTCTTTTTTGATTTCCTGCCTAAAACTTTTTTTTTTTTTTTTTCGCTTTTTTCCTGTTAAGGATTTCATATGTTTCTAACAATGACATGATAATTAAAACTTAAATTGCAATTTACTCCTCACGTGCATCGCATGTGGATCTCAACTAATAATAATAAAAGAACTAGTTTTGACATGTAATTGCCTTTATGACTCCCTCCTTAATTACTCCAAACTAGTAAATAAACTAGACCCATTAATGATGAAAACTGTTATCCAGATTTTTCCAAGGGCCAGAATGTGTCGGCCTTAACAAGCCACCTATGGACCGGACAAGACAAGGCCCAACTTAGGATTTGGACAAGATTCCGACACAATGGACGATGGATTTCACTTCTTTTCATACTAGTAAAAAGCACGTGCTGTGCACGTGCATATTAATTTTGTTTTAATTTTTTGAATGCATATGAACAAAAAAAAATTCTTTTAAGAGTTTAGTTTAATAAATAACTATACTCTTATGTAGAGTACATATTAAAAAACTAGTGGTGGTTGCATTCATAGTTTAGTTAGTAGAAAATAGGCTATATATAAAAATCTTAAGAAAGTTTATAGGTCAATTTTTAATTATAAAAATTAATAGGTTATAACTTGTCAAATTATAATTCATAACCAGATAAGTTATGGACAAACTTGTCAAGTTATGGTTCATAGCTATACAAGTTATGGATAAAAACTGTAAATTATAGACAATAACTTATTAAGTTATGGTTTATAACCAGACAAATTATGAACAAAAATAATAATATGGCCTATTTATTAATTTATGTAAATTATTAACCTATTAATTTTAATTTATCTCAAGTTTTAGCCTGTTTTTCTTTTTCTCCGTGGCAAATTCAATCTGATTCCAATGAAATATTGTTGGGCATGTGGCTTGAAATTAAGCCCATAAAACATGTTTTTAAGTTTGGGCCCAAGGCCCATATCTTTCCCTTTGTTTTAGTGCTGTGGCAGGTTTGGTTTTGCTTAACTTTACTTGAAGAAAGCATTATATATGCTATATGTATATGTTAGAGCCGTGGAAGAGTATAGCAGCCGCACAGTTTGGTTTCTCCCGTTCATATATAGTTTTTTTCCTCTTTTGTTTAGTGTAAGAATATTTGGTCATAGAATTATTCTTTGGCAATTAGAGTATTTATTTTTGGGTTGAGAGATTTTAAGGCCTCGTTTATTTCGTTAATTCGAGTTTAGAATTCGAGTTTTGTTACAGTAAAAAGTTTTCACAAACAATCACATCTAACTTTTTCACTACAGTAAAAAACTCTCACATAAAATCACATCTCAACTCGAATTAAAAACTCGAATCAGCGAACTAAACGTGTGTATTTAAGATTTGGGTGGTGAGAGATTTTTGATAGGTTTTTGTAATCTCTTTTGATTGTAGTGGAATTTCTTCACCGTTTTTGTTCATAGATATAGGCCAAAAGTCAAATCACGTTAAATCTTTGTGTCTCTTTGATTTTTCTGTTATTCATATTTTATCTTAAATATGCTTAATCTAACGTTTTGGCACAACAAATATGGATGAATGAAGTAGGAAAATATAGTGAGACCAATAAGATAATAATCATTTTATTTTTAGGTGGTCTATTGGAGAAAATAGTGTTTGATAAAACTGTACGAAAAAATTGTTTAAATAGAGACGCATTTGATAATAACCTGTTTCATTGCAAAACCACAAGAAAGAATATATAATTAGGAGCGCATTTTGGGAAAAATAAAATTCAATATGGAATACTAGAAAAGAATATGGAATTAAAATTGAAATGTACATTGCAATTAAAATGTGCGTTTTGGTTGGATATTAATTATTTATGTATAGACAATCATATCATATGTGTATAAAAACAAATTTAGTGGGCAATATGATAAAAATTAATTAGGAGGTATATATATGAAAAAATAGTAAATGAGAAGCCTTTTAAGAGTTTAGTTTTGAAAAAAAAAAAAAAATTAAGTAGGGCATATTTATAAGAAAATAATAAGGCAAATAGTATTTGATAGGATTGTAAGAAAAAGATATTTTAAGTATGAATACTTTTGATAAAAATTATTTCAGCATGGTAATTGGGAAAAAAAAAAGTTATTATGAGAGGTCACCATTAAAATATTATTTAAGAAGACTAGAAGGGTTGAATTTGAAAAAACTTATTTTAAAAAGAAAAATTAGAAAACAAAGTTGACAAGACATATTAAGAGCATAAAGTTTCAAAAATAAACGAAATAGATAAATCGAAATGCTAATGTATCCTCTCAAATAGATTACGAAATAGTATCCTCTCAAATTTCTCAAAAATTCAATTTTATATATTCCTTCATTAATTAGACAATATGACCATGGAGTCAATTTAAGTCCCATTCATTTCATCAATTCGAGTTTAGAATTTAAATTTTATTATAATAAAAAAATATCAGAAATAAATTACATTTAATTTTTTTACTACAATAAAATTTTTTTACATAAAAATACATCTCAACTCAAATTAAAAATTTAAATCAGCGAACTAAAGGTCCGTTTGGTTGGGGGATTCGTCCCCCGATTCGAATCATGATTCGTGGTTCGCTACAGTAATTTCTCTCACAAAAAATACACGTAAATCGAAAATGGTTCAAATCACATGATTCGAATTTCTGAACCAAACGGACCCTAAATGACCCTTATTAACTTAACATAATGTATTATATAATTATTACAAGTGTAGATGTTCAAATCACATTCTTTTAATGATCTGAGGTGATAGGTTTCGTCATACACCTCATAAATGCGTCACAACTTCCAGAAATTGAAGACCAAATCAAACCTCCGCAGCCCATAGTTTTCTTCAACATCTAGATTCTGGCCATGGTTTTCAGCTCCCACCGATTGTACGGCTCGGCGGGGCCCGCTTTTCTAACTCAAGCCCCTAAATAAGTGGGCTCGACAATTTCTGAGCCCAAAATAACATTTTTCGTTGGATTAATTTTTGAAAAATAGTAGAAAATAGACCAACATGAAAAGCTTAAGAAAAAAAATAGGTTAATTTTTAGTTATAGAAATTAATAGATCATAACTTGTTAAGTTATGGTTCATAACCGGACAAGTTATGGACAATTATGAATAATAACTTATCAAGTTATGGTTCATAACCAGACCAGTTATGGACGAAAATAATAATTTGGCCTATTTATTAACTTATGTAAACTATTGGCCTATTAATTTTAATTCATCTCAAATTTTAACCTATTTTCCTCTTTCTCCCTTAATTTTTTAACAGTTTAATCTACTATAATAATTTTATATTTAAATTATAATATAAATTTAACCGTTAAAAAGATAATTCATTAAAAATAATATTTATTATCGTTTGAGCAAAATAGCCTCACCATAAAGATCTAATATGAAGTTTCTACTCAATCCCTTAGGGATGACTCTAATATTTTGAAAAATAACTAATATTATCTCAATCTCAAATATGTGTCCCCATTAATCTACGATCTAGAAGAGGTAAATTAACGTGACCAATTAGTAGTAAACTCAGCACTCCAGTCTAAGATGAATTATTATTATCTAAATTGTTTTGTCGGAATAAAGTAAAAGAGACGTTTAACTTTAGTCAATCAACCAACATAAATTTATTATTATTATTATTATTATTATTATTATTATTATTATTATTATTATTATAAATATGCATAATGCACGATGCATAACCGTCATGGTTAGGGCAGCGTCATTGATGACGTAATTAATTCGTAGTCATTCTTGAGTGGTATTAAAGAGTATATATGTAGTTGTTTATTGGATGTACTACTTAGTTCATTTTACCGATTCGAGTTTTAATTTTTAAGTTTCTGTAGTAAAAAGCACTCAGAAATATCATATATAACTTTTTCTGCTATAGTGAAAAACTCATCAGAAAATGCCATATCTCAACTCAAATTAAAAACTCAAATTTGTGAAGTGAACGAGAATGACATATATATTAACTATATGTATATGTTTTTGGATGAATAAATTAGGAAGAAAATGACAAAATTCTTATGAAGTTTGAAAATTTGAATTTTGAAGCGGACAATTCACTAACCAATCAATGACCGTATGTTTCTCAAGAAGAGATAAGAATTGTATCATTAATGGATACTTGGGACAAGTATTTAGGGAACCAGTTAAAAAGTTAACGCATATATATAAAAACAAAAAGTTATACCTAGCTAATGCTTCTTTAAAGGTGAAGATAATGTAATTAGTCTTTCCCAACTACTTTATGCAAAAAACAAATAAGAAAAATCACCAAGGATGATCATTTTATTAAAATTGATAGGTTTGATGAAGACGACAATTATATGATTAAAAGAAAGATTAATTTTAAAAATTCTCCCTAAACTATGACTCTTTTAACATTTTACCCTTGAATTTTAAAACGTAACATTCGTTTCTCCCGAACTTTGTTCCATTACAAGTTTTATAATTCTGTTACAATGAGTAACAGAGATCGTCACATGTTAGGTACATGACCTATTTGAGAATGGTTTTATTGTAAGGAGATTAGATGAGAGCAATAAGAGTAAACTTTTCTCATACTTTTCTACAATTTTTCCCTTCTCTTTGTAAGGCTTAACAAGCACCCGAGAATCACAAACAAAATATGGGTTTCCTTTAGCCAGGTAACAAACCCAAACATCCCCTTTTGCTGATATGGGATTCTCACATCTTGAACAGGTTCATAGATGCCTCAACCCAGAATTAACATCCTCAAATGATCCGAAATACGCGCTTGTCGGAGAGAATATTTCTTCGACAAGATTTTCACTTGTAGAATTGTATAAAGAAGACATATAACTGTTGCTGATGTTGTTATTCAAAACACTGGCGTAAGAAAGTGGAGGACTTAGAAATGGGTTCGGCATAGAAATGGAGTTGAAAGGAGAAGAAGAAAACGATGATGATAATGATGATTTAGAGAGAATAGCCAAGTGGAGTTTTCAATAAAAATAGGGAATTATCTAATTGTGGTATGACTTAAGAAACGAGATACAACATTTTTTTGGAGAGAATATACAGGTGAGATGAGAGAGTGAGAAAAAGAAGAAAGAGAGAGAAAAAGTTTGGGTTTTTTTTTTATTATTATCTTTTCTTTTGGTAATATTATATTTTTAATATTTAGAATTATCTGATTATGAATGTATAATCGTAATTGTACTTTTAATTCTCACTAAATAAGTAATACGTGATAATTTTGTCACTCATTATAACAGAAAGATAAAACTTGTTAACAGAATAAAATTTAAGAGAAATATATATTATTTTTTAAAATTTAAGAGATAAAATGTTAAAAACATCATAATTCGGGAGAAATTTTTAAAATTAATAAGAATTAAGACAAAGTCTTGAGAGGATTAAAGCTTTATACCAATTTCTTGAGCCCCAAGAATTTCACTGCAGCCGTAACTTTGGAAAGTCCAATGCGATCGTACAACGTACATATTCAAAAAAATTAATGTGCCAAACTAAAGCAACCTTATCCACTTTAATATCTCATGATTCTCATCGCTAGAGCTAACTTGTTTGCCTCGCCATTTTTTTTAAGGATAATGTTATTATATTAAATACATTTTAAGATCATTCTTAATTTATCTATTAAATTATTAAAACACTAACTTCACTATTTTAATTTTAATCTTAATTTTGTTAAAATTGCTATTAAAAGTCAAAGCCTAAAGTAAAATTTAAGTAAATTTTAAGGATCATTTTGTGAGATTAATCGAGATTTTATGAATGTTGAAGAGAGAGAAGACCATTTATTCAACACATTTACTTGTGGTTTAGTCTTTTTTTCACGTTGATATGTCGTTATGAATAGTCTTTTAAGGTTTCTATTGAATATATTTAGATATATAGAGTTTAGTATAGTTTGTTATTAAACTATTAAACTACGATTCTACCTTTAATTTAAAATCACTTCAAAAAGGACATAAAATTATAGAGGCTTTGTTAAGGGTTGTTTTGCGATCCCTTTTACTGTTTGTTATGCTTTTGTGCAAGCCGATCTAAATGGCGCCACTATTCCTGCCATTGATGCATGGGTTTGCTTATTTGGTTCCTCTTCTCCGCACTAGAGATACTGCAAAGTTCTGCGGCATTGGATATCAGCTTGGATTAGGTCCATGGGTTTGCTTTCGGTTAAATTTTATCAACTCGATTATGACTTAAATTATTTATAATAAATCTAAATTTTTTAACATCATGTGAATTTTGAGTTGTATTATCGTATCGTGACTCAAATTATTATCTTTAAATATGTTCCCTTTCGTATCCCACTAATATTATTGTGCAACGTCAGTTAAAATTATTTTAACTGTCATAACTTTTTAATTAACATGATAAAAAATTTTAATTGACATAATATTTTAATTGATGTGTAATGATATTAGTAGAGAAACGTAAAAAAATAGAAGAATAAAGAGACTCAAGCTCTCAGTGTGTTCTCTCCTGTTGGTCATCTTGGTTTCTCTTTTCTTTTTTATTTATGGGTTAAAAGTCTAAACACTCCTTTTCCTTTATTGTTTTTTCTTTTTTTCTTTTTGCTCAATTATGTTTTACTTGTATGGTGTTTTATGAGGCGTATCATAGGTTCTGATTTCTATATCTTTTGCGTCATTTTTTGTGCTTTGTATTATTTCCCACTTGTCAACGTTTGAGATTTTTTGATGTACAAATATTGATTTTGTTCCCTTTTTTTTATGTATTCTTTTCTTTTGTTTATTTTTATTTTTATTTTTATTTTTTAGCAGAATATTTTTGTTTTTGTTCAATTATGTTTCTCTAATCTCGCACTGTCCCCATGGGCCTTGAATTTTAAGATGCATAGTTCAATATCTCCGAATTCTGTAATCTATTAGCAAATAACATTCATTTTTCGAACGGAAATAGTAAAAAATAAGTCAATATAAAAAATTTAAAAAAGTATATAATTAATTTTTAGTTATAAAAATTAATACTTTTTACTATAATAAAAATTTATTACATAAAATCACATATCAACTTAAATTAAAAACTCAAATTAACGAATAAAACGGCTCCACAATTTCTTCGCATCAACAAAAAATTTCTTGGGAGTCGGCAGATATATTTTAGTATCACATGCGAGCTTGATGCCTCTGTTTAAAAAAATAAGGAATAAAATAAAGAAAAGTACTGTAACAACTCCATGATATAAAACGAGTTTAAGATGCATTATTTTATAAAAAGATATATTTGAATAAAAGGATAAGAGATTGCTTTCAAGAGAAATGAGATACTGATCAATATTTGTCAAACTCTTGAGAGAAAAATGAGACACAAAGTGATAAACATTACTTTTTTTTTTTCTTTTGTTTTTCAATTTCATCCAAAATTTCGTACAAGCTAGGAAAAGAAACAAGTCAACATTGCTACTACATAGATAATGTGGATGTATCTTTTATTATTATTATTATTATTATTATTATTATTATTATTATTATTATTATTATTATTATTATTATTTATTATATGATCTCTTAGCGATCTCTATTTAGGTGATACAAAAACAAGGCATGTATAAGTTTTTCGTATAATGTTTTTTGAGAGGAAAAAGAAATTATCATTCAACAACATAAAATACATGTGACTATTAACCCTATAATATAAGGCATAACTCTAAAATTACATTTTATACAAACAAATAACGTACAATGAATTACACGTATGTTAGAGGTCTAAAAATGGAGAACGCCTCAGCACAACAAGAACCGAGCATACATATTTTGTTTAGTTCACCGATTCGAGTTTTCAATTCGAACTGAGATGTAATTTTATGTGAGAGCTTTTAATTGTAACAAAAAAGTTAAATGTAACTTTTTATGAGAGCTTTTAACTGTAACAAAACTGGAATTGATTATAGTTAACTGGAATTGAAAACTCGAATTGGTGAAATGAATGAGGCCATAAATTACTAAGGCCATGTTCATTTCACTGATTCAAGTTTAGAATTTAAATTTTACTACAATAAAAAACTCTCAGAAACAATCACATTTATCTTTTTTTTTTTACAGTAAAAAGCTCTCATATAAAATCACATTTCAACTTAAATTAAAAACTTAAATCAACGAACTAAACGGATCCTAAATATACACAGCGACTGAAAAGTGAAAACTACTAAAATAAAATCCCTTTCCTTTATTTATATTATTATTTTTATTTTTTGAATTTCAAAACTCAAAACCTCAATTTGAAGTGGCTGTGAATTTTGTGTAAAGTTATCTTTAAATTACCAAAAAGTTGTTTATTTTATTTATAAAAGAATAAAACCTTTTAATTTTGATAATAAAATTGTTTAATTTGACGTTCGTGCTACTGGAATAAAGAGTTAGAACATTCGGTAAATGAAAAGGAAGAAAATTCAATTTGTTCTAGAATGAACACGTGCGCGGCACGTGCGTCAAAAGTCAAGAAGAGCGTAATGCACATGTCATTTCCAATTTTCAGGATTTGGGAGGAGTCTTGCCCCACAAACGGGTCATAACTCACTACTATCCACAAAAAGAATAAATAAATAGATATATATATATATATATAGAGAGAGAGAGAGAGAGAGAGAGAGAGAGAGAGAGAGAGAACGATAAATCACAAGAATAAGGAGAGGAAATTTCGTGCTGGGAAAGACAAACTTGTGTACTGGAAAATAAAACGTATACGCACAACATAACATAATTCTTGAATCGTATGCTGTACGTCAAGTATAATTAATAGTGATTACCCTCGTATAGAGTTTTAAAAAAATACGGAGAAAAAAAAAAAAAACACTTTTCACTTTGAATATGAAACTTGTCCACATGAAGAACAGAAGCAATGTATGAAAGTTCTCCTCATTTGTTTGTGGATAACTCAAAGAAAATTTGTCTTCGTCATCTAAGAAGACCAAAATAAAATTCTGTTTGAAGTCAAATTAAATGTCAACTGCAGACATCTAGTCACCAGACCAAATAATCTAGAATTTGTACGTTGTTTATGGACACAAAAATTATTAAAGGCATGTTTTGTTGACGGGTTCAAATATAATTTTAATAAGAATTTAAATTTTATGAGAAAAAATAGTATAACAGAACTTTTTAAATTTAAATTTTAATAAGAGAAATACTGTTGGAGCTGGAGTTTAAATTCTTAAACCAAACAAGCCTAAGGATTAGTTTGTTGTGAGAAAAATAAAAGCAAATAAAGTTTGGTTCAGTTTTTGTGGTGGTCACCATTTAAAAAAACACAAACAGTGGCTCCGTTTATTTTGTCAATTCGAGTTTAGAATTTGAGCTTTGCTACAGTAAAAAACTCTCTGAAACAGTCACATCTAACTTTTTGCTATAGTAAAAAATTCTCATATAAAGTAACATATCAACTTGAATCAGCGAACTAAACGGACACATAGCTTAATCTTTAATAACATGCATAAAAGAATTGATTTAAAAAATATATACATAAAAGAGCTAAAAGATTCTTTTACTCCACTCTCCTACGCTCAGTAAGTGCCATGAACAGAAAAATTATTAAGGATTAGTTTCTTCCTGGCTTGCTCCTATAATTATATATTTTCAAATGTGTCCTTGGTTATTATTTTCGTGTAATCCATATTATATCAAAGGTGATCATTATAAATATATATATATTTTTTTCTATGATTGACCCACTGGAAAAAGAATTCTCGAATGTATCATTTTCAAACAGTTTTTCATGCAACCCTTACAACTATTATTTACAACTATTATTTTCTCATAAATACCTTTTTAATTTGTTCCTTTTTCATTGCATTTTCTTTCCCTTTCCTGATGTTTTTTTTTTCTTTTTATTTCCAGCAAGGTTCTTCTATAATTTAATATTATCCCCTATCAAAAAATAGAACCGACTAATCCAAAAAGTCGAGGTATAAGTTCTTTTATAATTTATTTCATTATCATAAATATAATTACAATTGGAATTGGTTTTATTAACATTTTTTCATGGAACATTTTTTTTTTTTTTTTTACATTCACACACACATAGTTAAAAGTTTGGGCCGGTCTAAACATACTGACACAAGGCTTGACATTGTTGGCTCGCCTCGATCCAAATTCTTGGGCGGGGCCTGATTGAGGTTTCTAGCTCAAAAGCTTATTCGGGTGGGGCCGGTGCATATATACACACATACATGTAGATTTGCAAGTTTGACCCAGTTTAAACGGGCCGGCTTGAAGCTCGTCATTGTTGGTTTGACACGATATAAGGTTTATTGGGTCGAGGTTTCGAGCTCAAAATCTTATTTAGGTCTTTTTAAAAAATAAATAAATAAAGTACCTTATAAAATATAAGGGTCGACACGGTTTGAGATTCTCTGATTTTAGGGCTTGGCCAGACCCAAATTCTTATTTAGGGTTAGGCTCGACTCGGATTAGACTGTCCAAATTTTCACCCGTACATATATGAAATAGCAAAACTATGTTGCATCATTCATACACTTTTGTTCACACATTGCTCCCTTATGTTTCAATCATACACTTTCGTTTTAACCACGTTCGATTTCGTATATGCTAAATGGGTCTAAGAACTTATGTTCGTATATGCTAAATGAGTCTTTTTTTATTGAGTCTAGGAACTTATGTTTAATGCGATGTTTAATGTCTTCACAGGTGGATCCGTGTTTAAGGTCGAATTCCTTTATAATTGGTGTTCATTTCCGACCATATTTAATAATGTAACTTATTAATTTTGATTTGTAACCCCTAAAGCCACTTAGTGGCGTTGATTTAACCCCTAAAGCCGTTTAGGGCTTTAGGGCTTTACTTTTTCCATTGGGCATTCTTCTCATTCAATTTTACAGATATAATGAAACAAGACATAAATATTCATAATTATTAATAAATGAATTGTCCAGCTCATCTTCAAGGGTTTAACGTCCTCTTATTCGCAGAATGAGGAAAAAAATATGGTTGCGTCAAAGGTTAGAATTGGAGCAAACATCTAAAACCAAAGTGAACTAAGCTTAAAATTTGAGATGATCTTCTATTTGTTTCACGAGTTTAAACCACAGCAATTATTAATACCATTTTATTACAGTGTTTTTTCTTCATAAAAAATTAAAACTTTGTTTAAATTTATGAACCGATCGATCTAGTATAAAAATAAAAGAACAATACAATTACAAAGAAAAACCTCTCGCTTTCCCAAAAGAAATGAAAATTTGGACCAACTGTTCAAACTTGAAATTAGCCAATTCCCCTCTTCTCTTTAAAAAGCTGTTGGACAAGCATCCTAAAAAACTTGAAATAGTGAAACTATGTTGCATCATTCATACACTTTTGTTCAGGCATTGCTCCCTTATTTTTTAATCATACACTTTCGTTTTAACTACGCTCGATTTCGTATATGCTAAATAGGTCTTTTTTTAGGGAAAAAGAAGGAAATAGACTAAAACTTGAGATCAATTAAAATTAATAGGCTAATAGTTTACATAAGTTAATAAACAGGCCTAATTGTTGTTTTCGTCCATAACTTGTTTGGTTATGAACCATAACTTGACAAATTATTATCCATAATTGTCCATAACTTGACAAGTTATTGTCCATAATTGTCCATAACTTGTTTGACTATGAACCATAAGTTGACAAGTTTGTCTATAACTTATCTGGTTATGAACTATAACTTGATAAGTTATGACCTATTAATTTTTATAACTAAAAATTGGCCTATACACTTTCTCAAACTTTTCATATTGACCTATTTTTTATTATTTTTCTTTTTTTTTTATTGGGTCTAGGAACTTATGTTCGTATATGTTAAATGAGTCCTTTTTTATTGGGTCTAGGAACTTATGTTTAATGCGATGTTTAATATGTTTTCACTAATGGATCCGTGTTTAAGGTCGAATTCCTTTATAATTGGTGTTCATTTCCGACCATATTTAATAATGTAACTTATTAATTTTGAGATGTAACCCCTAAAGCCACTTAGGGCTTTAGGGATTTACTTTTTCCATTGGGCATTCTTCTCACTCAATTTTATAGATATAATGAAACAAGACATAAATATTCATAATTATTAATAAATGAATTGCCCAGCTCATCTTCAAGGGTTTAACGTCCTCTTATTCACAGAATAAGGAAAAAAAATATGGTTGCGTCAAAGGTTAGAATTGGAGCAAACATCTACAACTAAAGTGAACTAAGCTTAAAATTTGAGACGATCTTCCATTTATTTCACGAGTTTAAACTACAGTAGTTACTAATATCCTTTTATTATAGTGTTTTTTCCTTATAAAAAATTAAAATTTTATTCAAATTTATAAACCGATCTAGTATAAAAATAAAAGAACAATACAATTACAAAGAAAAACCACTCGCTTTCACAAACCAAATGAAAATTTGGACCAACCGTTCAAACTTGAAATTAGCCAATTTCCCTTTCTCTTTAGAAAGTTGTTGGACAAACATCCTAAAAAAGAACAAATTAAATTAAAGGATTATTTTCATAATTATGTGTACTATAATTTAAAATGACTTTAATTTTTCAAAACATTTAAAACTCTTCTCAACCTATAGAAAATAGATCATAACACCTACTCCATCCATTTTTAGCTATAACTTTAACAGAGTTATTGACGTAACATGCCTTGTAACATTATAGAAAGACATTAAATTCTAATTCATTCTATTAAAATGACGAAATATTAAAAAAATAAATAAAAAACAAATAAAAAGCCCCCTTCAAAAAATAAAAAGATATTAATTATCGAATAATAGTAATAATATTCAGAATCTAAAAAAACAAAAAACTTCTGAAATTATCAAAAAAAAAAAAAAAATCTGCAGATGGAGTTTGAACTTTAAGAGATTAAGGGCATGTTCTTTTATCTAAAAAACTCAAAAAAATACAATTTGAGTTCTAATTTTATTTCAATTCATGTTTTTTAAGTTTCAATTTTATTCAACTTTACTCAACTTAATTCAAGTTAGAATTTCAACTCAAGTTATAACTTAAATTTAACTCAAAAATTACACTCAAATTACACTAAAAAAAAAAACAACTCCTCATAAACAAACCAAAAAAACACCTCACGATCACCATATGTCGTTCTTTTCTACCACCTTCTGAATCTCTTGACTCTTAGCCAAACCTTGCCCTCTCAAAGTCTTAATTTAGTTCATTGATTTAAAATTTTAATTTGAGTTAAAATTTAATGTGAGAATTTTTTACTGTAACAAAAAAATTAAATATAATTTTTTTTAAATTTTTTTATTATAATAAAACTCGAATCGGTGAAATGAACGATATACAGATCACCCCAATGTTCCTCCACAGTCCACATTCAGAATCCTAACCTTTCAAAACCTCTAACATTAGAATCTCCAAATCTTCGAAATAGAAAGCCCCATCGGAGCACTCTGTGGAGTGCGACCAAAACGACGATGTAACAGAGGGATTTTTCCCCAAAAATCCTCTACCCAACAATGACGATGGCGATCTCTCATCAGTTTCCTTTGCCCGCAACCACGTCTCCACCGTCGCCTTTCGCCCCTCGCAAGCCCCGGTTCAAATCTCACCCAAGCCGACCCTGCAAACATCCCCGACGAGATCCATTCCATCTCAATCTCGAGTAAGATGACCGACAATGAGAATGGGGATGGGCATTGGGCGGTTGTGTGGGTTGGGGGAGACCTAAAATCTGAAAAATCCCAGAGAATAAAATCTCACAAATGCTTATATGTATGTAAACCTGTTTGCGATTACTAATTGAAAGGGAAGAGATTCATATTGTTTGAAGCAGAATAGTGAAATAGGTGATCAGGATCTTGGTGAAGTTTTTCTTTTCCTGTGATTTTCGTTCTTCTCCATGGGATCGAAGGGTTTTTTCTATATAGTAGAAAATAGACCAATATGAAAAGCTCAAGAAAATATATAGGTCAATTTTTAGTTATAAAAATTAATAGGCCATAACTTGTCAAGTTATGGTTCATAATTAGATAAGTTATGGATAAACTTATCAAGTTATGGTTCATAACTAGACAAATTATGGACAATTATGGATAATAACTTGTCAAATTATGGTTCATAACCAGACAAGTTATTGACGAAAACAGTAATTTGGCCTATTTATTAACTTATGTAAACTATTGGTCTTTTAATTTTAATTCATCTCAAGTCTTGGCCTATTTCTCTCCTTCTCCCTTTGAAATATATTGAGGCTTATTCACTTCGTCGATTCGAGTTTAGAATTCAAGTTTTATTACAGTAAAAAGCTCTCAGAAACAATCACATCTAACTTTTTTGTTACAGCAAAAAGTTATCACATAACATCACATCTTAACTCAAATTAAAAACTCGAATCAGTGAACTAAACGGGCCCTGAGCCTTTTCTTTTCTCTATTATTTTTTTTGTTATTCTTTATTATTATTTTTAATACTTAAATCATTTTAATAGAGTTAATTAGAATTTAACATCTTCAGTTAATGTTAAATGACATGTCAAGTCAGTATTTCTGTTAAATTTATAGATAGAAGTAAATGAAGAGAGTGTTTTAAATTTTTTTTTTTTAAATTGGGGGATAGTTTAAATCATTTTGATAAATCATAGACATTTTAAAATAAGATACATAATTTAGAGGCAATTATGAAAGTAATTCTAAGTTAAACAACGTTGTGATATTTACGCTCTATTCATTTCACTAATTCGAGTTTAGAATTCGAGTTTTGTTACAGTAAAAAATTCTTATAAATAATCACATTTAATTTTTTTACTACAGTAAAAAATTCTCATATAAAATTATATCTCAATTCAAATTAAAAATTTAAATTAATGAACTAAACAATCCCTTAACAGGCCTAAAACTTGCTATGTTGCAAGAAAGCATAAAAGCAACACACAATTGAGTAGTGCCTTATCTTTAATAAGAGACTGTAAAAACACACACAAAAGTGAAAACATTTAAGGGCAAGTTTGACATTTGGTAGATTCGTGTTTCATAATTGTACCATGACAAAGACTTATAATAAAATAATAATAATAATATTATTATTATTATTCTAGAAATTCGGTTGGCTGCGCTTAGCTTCCATAGTTGGGGCCATTTCGGTCAAACTCTTCATTCTAAGACGTAACCCCCAAGCCACCAAAAAATGAAAGTCACGAGTTTGGGCTTTCAAATTGCAAGAAGCCTCTCGAGACCCTTTTAAAATTCAACACAAAAGCACCATTTTAAAAGCCCCCCCTTCCCTCTTTCCCTTTCCCCCTCAAACTCTCCCCTCTTAATCTTATTGCCTAATTAAAACACATAAGAAAAGCCTCTCTAATCTCCCTCTCTCTATATATCTTTAATAACTAATATTATTATATCATGGGGACTTTGGTAGGGCATGTAGCCCCGGGCATGGGGTTCTTGCTAATAGGACTATGGCACCTCTTCAACCACATCAAGCTCCACGCCCTCCACCCGACTTCCTACACCGCGCCGCCGTGGTTTCCCTCCTCCAAGCTCAGACACCTCGAGCTCTTCCTCATCATGGCGGGCTCCGCTGCCTCCGTCGCCATGGAGCTCTTCATTGGCCCCAAAAGCCACCAGCCCTTGGACCCCGACGGCACCATCCCCTCCAACCATCTCCACAACTTCGAACACTCCTCCATTTCTCTCACCTTCTTCTCCTACGCCCTCCTCTCCCTCCTCCTTGACAAATACTCCTCAAGACTGTCATCCCATCATCACGCTCGGGCCGCAAAATACGGCCTGACTCAGTTCCTCGGCGCGGTCGCTTTCGGGCAGCAACTCCTCCTCTTCCACCTCCACTCGGCCGACCACATGGGCCCCGAGGGACAGTACCATTCGCTTCTGCAGCTCGCGATTCTCGTCTCCTTAATCACGACCCTGATGGGAATTGGGTATCCCAAGAGCTTTATGGTGAGTTTTATCAGGTCTTTGAGCATATTCTCTCAAGGGGTTTGGCTTGTTGTCATGGGCTTTATGTTGTGGACTCCGAGTTTGATTCCGAAAGGGTGTTTCATGCACTTTGAAGAAGGCCACCATGTCGTTCGTTGCTCTGGGGAAGAGTCGCTCCACAGAGCCAAGTCTCTTGTGAATCTTCAATTTAGTTGGTTGTTAATTGGAGTTGCCGTTTTTGGGGCGTCACTGTACATGGTATTGACCTCAATTTATGGAGAAGATCAAAAAGTTGAGTATTTCTCACTTGGGTTGAAAGAATTAGAAGATGATCAGGAAGATGATGATCAAGACACGGATGATGTTGAATCCCAGAAGAAAAGCAAGATTACTACTAGTGGGACTTCCAAGAGTTTTATTGAAATGGGAAAATCAAGTTTTGCGCACATTGATATTGAAAGGTAGGGAATTGGACGGGGTTAGGTATGTGTACAAATTAATTAGGTCGTTGGGATATCGTTCTTAATTAGTTAAACGAGTTTTTAAGTCAGAAAATTCGTGTTTATTTTGATTAGTTGGTTTTTTTTTCATTAAAAAATTATGATATATATTGCAAGAAGGGGAAGCTAAATGTAATTACAAGGGAAAACATTGTTCCGTGTTATATTTGGTGGATTATAGTGCTTTTTAGTCAGTCCATTTTGTAATTTGTGTGTACATTTTAAATCGTGTAAGCGATTAGAGGAAAGAGACATGCTAGGGGGAAAATTTGTGTGCATATACCCTGTTTGATTATGTACTCTATGGCCTTTTATAAAGATTTGAAGCCTTTTGCACGTTGTCCTTGCATATGCTGTAATAATGGATTAGAATGGCCAAGACTTTTTTAGTTGCCCGTGTGTATATAATATATATATATATATATATGTATATGAGCTGGTTTTCTGGATGATTATGAATCGTACGTAATATTTCATGTAATGTCCATTTAATTCGTTGATTTAAATTTTTAATTTGAGTTAAGATGTAATGTTATGCGATAGTTTTTTTTTAAAAAAATGTGACTGTTTCTGAGAACTTTTTACTGTAACAAAATTTGAATTTTAAACCCAAATCGACGTAATAAACGAAGCCGCCTCAGCCTCCATCCAAATTGTGTTGCGAAAGCATATAAAGTAAGACAAAACAAAACTTGCAAGGCAAGGTTAATATTCTTCAGCCTCAGCCTCCATCCAAATAAAATAAAATAATTCAACCCCCTGGATTGCGTGGCGAAATTGTGATTCCAACAGATTTGTTTAATAACAACTAGATATACAAATATCATTTTCAGTATTTTGACGAATAGTATAGAATGATCAGCAAAACTTAATTTAGAGAGATAAATTTAATGAGTGAATTTTATTAATCTTATGAATATGTACAAAATAAAGAGCCTTAGAGCTCTATTTATAAGAAAATTTTCGGACTATTCACGATTATTATTTACAAAGAATAGTTTTAGAGTTCTAATGGGTGAATTTCATTAATCTTATGAATGTGTACAAAATGAAGAGTTTTAGAGTTCTATTTATAGGAAAATTTTGACACTATTCACAATTATTATTTGCACAATATTTACTATTTACGGTTACTATTTGTACAGTAAGATTCTGATATGAATAGTAATTTTAACTGACTTACATAGTAACTTTGAGATTGACAACTACTATTCATAACACAACCAAGTTTTTTTTCTTTATTTTTTTTTTTTTAACATTTTGCGTTTATTTTAAGCTCTAATTTCCCCGTGTGTGTTGTGCAAATAGAAGCTTGGAAACTACTCTTTTCCCTGCTAAGACAAAGGTGGCTGAAGTTATTGCTATCTATGGACTCAATGTCAATAATAAATGACTTTGTAAGCAATGAAACTTTGAAAGTCACATATATGTATACGACACCGAGGCCCAAACAAAATAACAATATAGTAATAATACAATATTGAAATTAAAAAGAATAGTTCTATAACACTTGTTTGGTTTTTTTGCTTTTGTTAAATCTTTTATTTTTTCAATGAGAGTAATGAGAACTGTTGTTATAATGGCAGCTCCTGTTTTCTTTACGAGCTGGCAATGGTATATGTTACTAGTAGTATAATTATCACTATATATTTTAACCAATTAAATAGTCAGCACATGTTAATTGTAAGACCCACACATAAGGCGTCATAATTGTATTATATCATGTTAAATCTTTAATGACATGAAAAACCAATAATAGTCAATTATTGTTGATGATACATATTGATTAGCATGTATTTAATTTTTAAGGTCTTTTTCTGACGGAATCTTCTTAATGAAAGGAGAGTTTGACGGTTAGGTTTAATTTAAATCGTATCAGATTTAAAAAATATATAATATAATTTTTAATATATATTTAATATATGAAAATAAAATATTTTTAACACTTTACTTTTTCCCCACGCACTAAAAAATATTATTTTTTTATTATTTATAAAGAAAACACTTTTATTAATTTAGGGATTTTTAGAGTTTGTTTGGTACGAGAATTTAAATTACAGTGACTCTAATCATGATTCTGGAATCAGAATTATGATTTATGATTTTAGGTTCAAATCATGATTCTGAAATCATGATTTCGAATCAAGGGTTTGAATCACTTTGAATTAAGAGAGAGAGTGGTTTTAAAATCATAATTTGAACTAGTTTAAAGCATCACATCAGATTTCGAATCATTCAAATTAAACACTAATTTTAAATCAGAATCTAAAATCATAATTTTGAATTCATCTACTAAACGCACCCTTAGTGATGATACCACTGTACCAATTTGCGTTTGACAAGGAAGTGTAAAGCTTCAACTGCCTCGTGATTAAGATAAGATGCATTTTGATGTAGGCCACTACGTATGCATATATATTTTTTTGAATAATGTATGTTTCGGAATCTGTATCAAAGGTGCCGGCGCCCATTTGTGGCGTGTGTATATGAGAAAAGAAATGGACAGATTACGACGTTATAAAATAATTTTTTTTCCATTATTTTTAACCCTCTATTTTTTCTTTTCTTTTCGGTTTTTTTTTTTTTTTTTTTTTATTTAGTTGAAGTTCTTTACACCATCTATTTTTAAGGGTATTTAAAAAAAAGGATACCTTTTGTTATGAAGTGTAGTACATTAATTTAAAATTTAATTTGTGTTAATTTATACATTAATTTAAAAAATAAACAATTGTCATTCCATAATAAAGAGAAAACAAAAAGCTATAATGACACCCAATTATTTAGAATGACATAAATAATGAATCCGTACAAAATTATGATAAATCGTGTACTTTTCTCTTATTTAAAATTTTCGTGATCACATGCAACTAAATACCAATCGTTAAAAATTCTACACCATCACATAATTACTTAAGCTTAAAATTTAAAAGTAGCAAAAAATTATGTCTAGTTTGATTTTAAAATCAGCTTACTCCTTTTAGTGTAATAAGACTCATCATCTTATTTTTGCTCAAAAGTAATAAGAATCATCTTAGTCATAATGACATGCCATATTGAATCATATTCACTTGACAAAATTAAATCTTAAACAAATATAAATTTCACAAAAAAAAAAAAATTCGAGTTATGGTATCTTGTTCCCTTGTTTCCATTATTGGCATCTGTTATCGTATCAGTCATGCCTAGATATGGGTTTTATATTTGGATTACCTATATCACGAACAAATATGTGTAACTCTCTCAGAAATTAAACATATTTAATTATGCTAATTGTATTTTATTAGTGTGCTTAATTTGATTTTCTTAATTAATTAAAAACTTTTAAACTTATTTTTAGTATTTATAATTTTACCCCGGAAGTATGTGGGAATACGTACTTCCACCCCTTTTCTTTTAATTACTTTGCAGTATTACTTATTTCCTTATTTTCTTTTTCTTTTCTTTCTTTTCCTATTTGTCTCTCCTCTCTCATCACTCTCTCGTTCTCTCCCTCTCTCAGCTCACTCTCTCCCTCTCTCAATCTCTCGCTCTCTCTCGCTCTCTCTTACCCTCACTCACTCACTCTCTCTCTCTCTCTCTCTCTCTCTCTCTCTCTCTCTCTCTCTCTCTCTCTCTCTCTCTCTCTCTCTCTCTCTCTCTCTCTCTCTCTCTCTCTCTCTCTCTCTCTCTCTCTCTCGTTCATCTCCCTCTTCTTCTTTCCTCTCTCAAGTTTTTTCTCTCTTTAGGCAGATTTTGAGTCGGATTTAACTAAAAATAGAGATTTCTAAGAATTTTTCAACCCTAAAGCAAGGATCAAGGTAAATATTTGAAAACTCACTCTTGATCTTCGACTTTCTCTTGGTGATCTGGTTATTGATTTAGATTTTGATGAGTTTTGATTTGAATGGATTTTGATGAAACCTTGATGAAATTTAGGGGTTTTTGATTCTTTGAACCCCATTTGTTAATTGGAACCTGGTTTTACAAATTTCTCTTGAGAATATGTTGAAATTGAACCCAAAATTGCAGGACTTGGCTTCGTTTCCCGCGGATCGGCCATTTTTGGCCCTGAAATTTTTCCCCACCGGTCAACCGGTCATCACTTCACCAGTCAACTGGTGGAGTTACACTCCTATGTCACCGGTCGACCAGTTCACACTAAATCCAACCCTGAACAATTTAAAAATTCCATTTTGACCCTGAAACTCAATTTAGATGCAACCTAACTTCATTTGGGAACTCAAAGTTAGTGGATTAGCAACATTAATCCTTGTTCCCATTCGATTTTTTTGGAATGAATCCTAATTCCCAAAGAATCATGATTTGAATTAAGAATTGTTTATGAACTTTGATTTTAAGTTATGGCAGACTATTATGATACAATTGTAAGCAAGAATGTTTAGAGGAAAGGGCTAAACTGTAAATTGTTGATTTTGATGATGAAGCTAGTGGCACGATTGGATTTGGAGCTTCAAAGACAAGTGGAGCTAGGGCTACGTGAAGATAGCCACATATTTTATATCCGAGAGGTAAGATATTCTTGTCCATATCCTTAATAGCCATGATTTAAGTGAATTTGGCCTATGAAAATGTTTTAAAATAAAACTTGTTTAGAGAAAAATGATTTTAAAGGAAATAATATGAATAATGCTATTGAGATTTCAATAATTTGGAAATGAGATTTTAAAAAGATTTCTTTCTTAAAATGAGATATTTTAAGAAATGATAAAACGCATGATGGTCATAGAGATCAGGATATGAGAATAGTATCCTTCGGGGCAGGTCCCGAAACCCGTATGGGTCAGTTCGTGCTCAGTGGTGATATTATGGCTTTGCATATTTTCATTATATAGATGTTTTGCCACTATTATGTGCATATTTCCTTTCTTTAAAGGATGATCGGTTCTGGATGATATGTTCGGGCCGTGAACACTTTCATTTATAAAGTTTTATAAAGTTATATTTTACTGGGCATTCCGTTTACTTTTCTTGTTTCAAATGTATTTAACCCCACCAGGCGATGCGAGAAGTAGTGTTGAATAGGTAGCTACTACTGGTGAGGTGAACCCGACTCCGAGAAGTGAAGATTTGCACCTTCCTTTCTTTTCCTTCCTATTTACCTTAAGGCATGTATTAAATTATGGATTGTAAACTCAAATATAGCTAGACTGTGGTTGATGTCAACATTTACTTTCTTGTTTATGTTCATGTATGCTAAACTTGTGGGGATTCTTGATATGATACCAGGTGTGAAGTTTTGAACTGGTTTTGTTGGAATTTCCACTACTTTCCTTGAAACTTAATTTCTTATAAATAGTGGGGTTTGTTTGGAAATATCTGAATATTTTGGATTTGAAATCAAATTTTAAATTATTAATTGTTAATTAATCACTTTGTTAAGTAGGTTTAGATTTCTAAACAAGCCTTTACGTCACTAACCTCTGTTTGGGGGCGTGAAAATATGAGTGAACTTTCGCTAAGAAGAACAAATAAATTCTCATAAAACATTTAATAATCAATAATGCATGTCATATTATGATCAGCCATATTATTCTTTTTATATCTTTTCTCTTATTTATATCTAAAGTCAAACTAATTGAGGCTTGCGGTTGGATGTTATTTTTTTCTTGTAAATGTTAGAGCAGGAAAGCTAAATCTTGTCTTTGGGTGCAGCAAAAAGAAAATGGATAACAGCAAAGTCGATAGATCTCAATTGTATAAACGTGCTAGACAAAACAAGAAGGGAGAATGTAGGGACGAATCTAAAATATTGATAGTTGACAGAATTGTAAGTTTCAATAGCTTTATTTTGAAACCTCATTTAAACCATTTTGATAGTTGATATAACTTATGCAATTACTTGTTATATATGTATATATATTTTGTAGGATTAATTTTCTCAGCAACTTAAACATTGGAGATTTATATTTGAGGGACAGAATGACTTATTGTCTGCAGCGCCAGGGACACCGAAGCATCCTGGCCATGTTAGAGGTCAGTCCCAATTTGTTAGACAAAAGACTTATTTATACACAAGTCGATTAAAAAACTGTAGTGTAAAAGATGTTGAGATAAGTGCATTAAAGGCTAATTTTGTGGTGCTAACGACTATTGTTGAAAGTCTACAGAGGAATATATATATATATATATATATATATTTATATAAAAGCTGCAAACCAATGTAAAAATGTAAGAAACACGACTGCGATTGAGTGTCGCAGCGATCAGCCTCTCACTCTCATAGCACCTCATAGTGATCCTAACATTGAAGGAATTGGAGAGGTGCACTAGAGTAGGAATTTATATTAGTTATTTATTTTCTAATTTTTTTAACTATATGATTCTCTAGGGCACCCTATATGCTCTAGCATCACAAAGTCTTGATAATAATTTTGTTCACAGGAAAGCTTAATTACTCGTCATGTCATTAATAATTATATAACATGTTTAATGAATTCGGTAGTTTTAAGTTATGAATGAGATTCAGCGACAAGATTCTCACTTCCATCATTGAGTATATATAGTTACAAACATTTCAACATTGTGTTCAAGAGAAGTCTGACTTTCGTGCATTCACTGCGTCAATATTAGATGAAGTTGTTGCTCTAAAGAAACAATCGAATAATTTGTCATAATTCACTTAACGATTGTAAGACGCGTAAATCAAACGTGTTTATAGGTTAGCTTTTTTGTATGTTAATTTTTTTTTTTTCTTTTCATATAACTAATTGTTTACTATTTGTTAGAATACATATATTCCTCAAATATATGCTTTTACTCGTAGGGAAAGAGAGATGTGTTGCAAAAGGGTGCAATCTTTTCAAGAGTTAAAATGTCGAGAGCCGCAAAGTTGCTGATTCCAAAAGGGAAAAATATTACTAAAATAGCCTTCTAATACATCTACATTCATTACATAAAACCTAGATGAAGAAACTTGCATTCAGCCACAAAAAAAAAAAAAAAAAAAGAAGCTCTTAATCATTATCTTTTATGTGTGCATGAAAATGAATTGTACTTCGCAATGGTTGTTTGTTTGCGTACGTGAAATAACTTTCAAGCTAAGTAAGCTAATAGGTCCACGGCATACACAGAGTATCCCACTGGAGGATTATAAATGAGAACCTTCCTCTTAATTTCCTATAGCAATATTCCAATCAATTCATGCTCTACTTTTCAAATCATACAATTCCTTTGCTCCACTAGTGTCTAATTAAACCATTCCAAATACATTACTTCTCTTTCTTAACCATTATAGCTAATTTTAGGACATGGGCTCTTTGATAGGTCATGTGGCACCAGGACTTGGATTCTTCCTCATTGGCTTATGGCACCTCTTTAACCACATCAAGCTGCACGCCCTTCGGCCATCCTCCTACACCGCCCCGCCGTGGTTCCCGGCCTCAAAATTCCGATACGCCGAGCTCTACCTCATCATGGTGGGCTCCACAACCTCCATAGCCATGGAACTCTTCGTCAGCCCTGACCGCCACCAGCCACTCGACATCGACGGGACCATCCCTTCCAACCATCTCCATACTTTCGAGCACTCCTCTATTTCCCTTTCCCTTCTCGTCTACGCGGCCTTGGTCGTCCTCCTAGACCGAATTTCCCCCAAAAGTACTCACCATGGCTTGATCTATTTCCTTGCCTCCATAACCTTTGCAGTAGAACTTCTCCTCTTTCATCTTCACTCAACCGACCACAATGGTCCAGAAGGCCAATACCATTTCCTTCTTGAGCTTGTGATTTATGTTTCCTTAGTCACAACCCTAATGGGAATCGGTTTCCCAAATAGTTTCATGGTAAGTTTTGTGAGGTCTCTGAGCATATTCTTCCAAGGTGTTTGGCTTATGGTGATGGGGTTCATGTTGTGGACCCCGCACTTCTTGCCTAAGGGTTGCTTCTTGAACGATGAAGATGGTCGTAAAGTGGCCAGATGCTCAGGAGAGGAGGCGCTTCACAGAGCCAAGTCGCTTATAAACCTAGAGTTCAGCTGGTTCTTGATTTTTATTGCAGTTTTTGGAATATTCTTCTACTTGGTTTTGCTTAAGATTTATGGTGAAAAGGCTCATTACTTTTCTTTGGCGAGGAAAGAAGAGAAGGGAGAAGAAGACTCGTATGATGTTGAGTCCCTAAAGGATATCATATGATGATTTTCAATGATATTCTTTTGGGACTTAATATGATATCCACGCATGCATATATCTTAGTTTGGCATGCATGCATGGAGATTAGAATTATGAAAATGTTTACGGTAAAGTCATATGATATCTTATAAATTACTTGTATGTCAACTTTGTACTCTATATGCGTGTGTGTGTGTATCGTATTTAGTTTGGCTGGGTTTGAACAATTTAATTTAATTTTTTTTTTTTTTTTAACAATGTTTATCTGATACAAATCTATATTGTATTTTTGGTTTTTCGCTTTAGTTAGCGTAGAAAATGTATAGAACAATGCAATTGATCAGAGGATGAATGGGAGAAAATGCCTAAGTAGGAACCCATTGGAGAAAAGTTTTTTAAGAAAATTTCAACGTTTAATCATTTTTTTTTTACTTTTATTATTTATACTACAACATAAAATTTTAAAATAACTATAGAAAATAACATGTAAGTTATAAAAAAAAAAAAAAAATATGTATGTTATAAAAGATAATCTGTAAATTAAAATAACATGTAAATTATGAAAAATAACGTATAAATCATGAAAAGATAATTTATGCGTTATTAATGACATAAAATAAATTTATAATAACAACAGAATTAAAATAACGTTACTTTAATTGTCACACATTTTTTGTTTTCTCTCGAGATTTTTAAGGAAGGTAACTAAAAGAACAGTATTTATAAAGATCGGTCTTTTGATCTGACAAACAGTGTAGATGGAGATAAACGTGAGTTCAACACATAGGTGTTTATTAGTGGCTGAGGGTATTTAGGACTTTTTGATTAATAGAAACGATATCAATTAAAGAGAGGAAAAAATTAAATGATAAAACGCAACAACCACCCAAAAGAAGCGGGATACCAACTAATTAACTCTTTATTTAAAAAATAAAGAATTTAACTTTAAGAGTGTATAAATTTAAATTTTTATTTCTTATTTTTAATAAATATTTTATTATTATTATTATAATAATTATTTAATTAAAAAAATTATAAATAAAAAATAAAAGATAAAAATTAAAATTTATGTATTTTTAAAAAGTATTTGTCAAGATTATTTTTCTTTATTTGATATTCTAGATTTGAAATCTCATTTGTGCAGGTTCTGAATTAGTATTTAGTACTCAAATTAAAAATATTCACTTTAGTCTCTCTCTAAAGTTGTTTTTTGAAGCGTTGTGTTTGACCGGAGTTCCACCGTCTACGGACGCGTCGTCAGGCTTTCGGCCCTGAAACTTAGTCCCCGGACTCGTCTCGTCGTCGTCTTCTCTGTATTGGTGGTAGTGTGTAGAGTGACACTTTCTTAGAGCAGATCTGACACGCTTTAGAAATAGGATGTTGTTCGTTTAGGTTGCTGCTTCTAACATGTTCGCGAGGTAACAGTCATGCTTTCTTGGCGTTTTGTTTCATGCGGCCGCGGGCTTCTCTTGGAGGTGGTGGTTTCAATTGCCAGTGGCGGATGTGGAGGGATAGTCTCACTTGCAGTTTGACGCCATTTTCTCGATCTCGTCTTATCTCCTTCAAAGTCCTATGTCTTTCCGAATGGTGCTCTCGCCAATTGCCTCTTCGTCGGAGTTTTTTGACAATAGGTCTTGGGGTCTTTTTGTGTTTATTGTGTTTTTATTTGTGGTGTGTTTGCTTTTCTTTAATAGTCGAGGCTTTCATCCTGTTGCCTTAGTTTGTTTTTTGTGTTTGTTAGACTAGTTTCTTAGTAGTGTTTGGTGTAACTTTAGTGCTACGATGTTTTATCTCTCCATCGCTTAAAAACTTATCTTACTGAGAGGGGTTTTACCAAATTGAGCCTTAGGTGTGCTCGATCTTAGTGTGCTAAAGTATTCTCCTGTTTTTGGGCCTCAAGCGTATGTTCATTCTCCTGCTAGGTCATTATCTTTGTATTGTGATGATTATTACTCTATTTTTGGTTAAATATAGTTTTTATTCAAAAAAAAATTAGTATTTAGTACTCACCAAAATATTATTTCTCTCTTTAACAAAGTACGTGGTTCTATATCCATAAAATAATACTCCCAACCATTCATAAAAAAATTTTCAATTTTTCAAAAAAAAATATATATGTTCTCGATTTCCTGAGTTTTTTTTTTAATTAAAATTAAATGTGAGAGTTCGAGATACCCAACGACCTAAAAATTTAGCGGACCAAGCAAGGCTAAAGATGTGAAGGCCAACCCAATCCAGCTCCGATTTAAAATTTTATAAGGCATTAAAAAAAGAGAAATAGTAAAAAATAGGCCAATATGAAAAGCTTAAGAAATGAAATAGGCTAATTTTTAGTTATAGAAATTAATAGGCCATAACTTGTCAAGTTATGGTTCATAACCGGACAAGTTATGGACAATTATGAATAATAACTTATCAAGTTATTGTTCATAACCAGACAAGTTATGGACGAAAATAATAATTTAGCTTATTTATTAACTTATGTAAACTATTGGCCTATTAATTTTAATTCAACTCAAATTTTGGTCTATTTTCCTCTTTCTCCCTTAAAAAAACATAAAAGTAGTGTTAAAACATATGTAAATCCATCGAGGGTGGGATGGTTACTCTTTGGAGCATTATAAAAATATCAATGGGCGGTGGGCCACAACACGTGGGAGAGATGGGGATAGAGATGAACAGCAGTGTTTTTTCAACATTCTTTGTGGGTCTTTTGAGACAAAACGACAGCGTTTCTTAAACGTCACTTGTTATCTTTGATCCTCAAAAGTAAGATTAAAGTTGGGAAATGAGAAGGAGAAAGTCAGCAGAAGAGAAAGAAAAGAAAAGAAATGCAAACATCAAATGGTTTCCCATTCAACACTTTCCAAATTACCAGTAGTAGTACTACTAGGTCTTTTCTAGTTCCCAACAAGGGCCTCTTTCTTGGGTTTGGTTTTGGAAATGGACACAAGACACTACTCTATTTCAGCAAAACGACATTTGGTTCTACAACAAAGGGAAGACGAATTAGAAGGAGGAGAAGAAGAAACAGTCTGACTAAAACGACAACAAGATTGAGTGTTAGTGCTTCGCTTTTGGAGTCTCCTGTTTTATGGGCAGGTCGTCTTTGCATCTTCTATGCCCTCTTAAAGTCTGGTCTTGCCGGATCTCTCTCTAATCCTCTTCTTTCAGGTAAAATTCCCTTCTTTCTTTTCTTTTTTTTTTTTTTTTCAAAAAAAATAAAGAAATGGGTTTTACTTAATTGATGAAGTTGTTTTAGATTTGGAAGGAAATAGTGGGGATGGAGTTGGAGGTGAATCTGGTGATATGGGCTTCTCCAAGTGGCTAAATAGCATTCAAGCCAAACCAGGTTTCTTTCTTTCTCAGCTCTACTTGCTTCTTGCAGTGCTGCATAACCATGTTCTGCGCTTTTGATTCTAACTTATTTATAAAAATAAAAATAATAAAAAAAATAAAAAATAAAAAGTGGACACAATACTTTAAGGGTCCGTTTGAATGTTCAACTTAGTGATTCTGATTCATTGAATTTGATGAGAACTTTGTGAAGAAAGAAATTTTTGAATTTAATTTTTTTATGAGATGAAAAATGTAGTAGAATGAGAATCATTCGAGTATAGGAACCAAACTAGGCCAAATGACTTGAAGAAGAAATCAGTTATTCAGATCATCATTTTCCATATAGGATACTTTTGGGTTGATAAGAACTGAATGTGTATAGTTCTAAGATTTCGGCGTGAAAAGTGCCAAAGTTACTAAAGAACATATTGGCATTACTGGGGCTTCAATATTTGTTTCTTAACTTTTAGAACTAGAAGAATTGACATCGAAGTAGGAGATCCTAAAGTTCAAACCCCTATTAATTGCAATACTCTCTGAGACTCTTATCACGTGTTGGGCCTTTAATATGTTTTTGCCCCAAAATTGGTCAATTTAACACAAATTTTCTACACACTCTGAGGAAAATAATATGAATAACTGATATGTTATTTGGTGTTGAAATTTTGGATGTTGTTATTTTACTAGGTGCATTAATTAGGTGAGGATTGGTCTGGGGCTTTTCCAATCTAGAATTCCTTTTCTTCTTTATTTGTTTATCTTTTTGCCAATTTGCACATTCTTAATTGAAGGCTGCAACTTTTTTTTTCCATATAATATAACTGCTAAGTCTCGATTTGTTTAATCAGTCAAAGAAGCAGCTGATAGAAGGAAATTAGTGAGCAAATGGCATCCCACAACAAAAGGAACACTCAAAAGGAACTATAGGGTGCCATCTAAATCAGAAGGAAGGCGACTTCTCAAAGCCATTGCATCCTTGTTGTCGGATGACGATCACTTTGTAGATGCCACTTCCCACAAGGTGGTGCAACTCTTACTTTAATTGATGTTTTTTCTAAAAAAATAAAAATAAAAAAATAAAAAAATAATTGTTTCTTTTTCCTCCTCAAGTAAGAGATTTGGGGTAATTTTGTAGGGTTGTCAAATTAGAAGGGAAAGCGCTCACGGGGAAAGCGTGTGTTGTAACAATGTGAGGGCATTGTTTGATGAGCTCCCAACTCCACATCTAATCGTCGAAATCACTCCTTTTCCGGCAGGGCCGCTTACAGAAAAGGATTACACCAAAGCAGAGAAATTAGAGAGGGTGCTCAGAACTGGCCCTTCTGTGTGATCCATCTTTAGAAATGTATGTTTCGCACTTTAGCTTTGTACGTATGCCTCACTTGTACATAATGACATCATTGGCATGCCTAATGACATACTTTTGTCAGATTTCTTGTTTCAATTAGTAGTAGAAATTCAGATAGACCTGTCTTAAGACGTTTATCAAGGTGCCGATATTGGAAAACAATTTGAAATATTGTGTCTGCCAAAAAAACAGCTTCAAATTGGAAGATTGAATCTATGAGAACCCACGTCAATATGTTAAGCAAATGAGCAAGTGGAAGTGTCACTAGGCCTGTGCATTCACATAAACGCTGATATTGGACCACTCTTTTTATTTCTTGTTTTCTTAGTGGTATATTTGAGAGAGCTTTTTGAACAAATGGACTTCTGAAGAATTGTCAGAGCCAAAGGATCATTTTAACCAAGTAATAGAAACTTGATGATAGCACTCATTTTTACGACGATTCCAACCCTTCTCTGCCCCAAAATTATGGAGCAAGAGTAACTGTCAAGTCCACAAGTCCCAAAAATGTCTGGTTCGGTTCGGTTTGGATATTAGAAACTGATTACTTTGGTTCGGTTTGAAATTTTCCCTCGAATGTCCGAACTAAACCATGACACCCCAGACTTGTGTGCACTCCAAATTTAACCATAATGTACTTTGATATTGTTAAATGCTGATGAGGTCAATAAAGGTGGAAGTTTCACCTTCAAATTCAAGTCGAGGATAAGTGCTCTACTCTATTAGAGTATTCTTTACCTTTCAAGCTTTCAAATTTCAATGCATGAATAATACTTTAGGCTCCATCATGCGAGCCATTATATGAGAGTTTTAGAGAAATATATGTTGATAGGACCTATTCTACCAGTACCAACTAATTATTAAAATTATCATAATAAGACAGTTAATTGTTTACTAAACGTAAAGTTTTCTTCTTCAAAAGGGAATAGATGACTCAATTAAAGAAAAAAAAAAAAAAAAGTAGAGTACAATAACTGATGATAGAGGGAAACGCAAATTCCTTACTCCGGGTCTGTTTGGTAAATTTATTTTTAAAGGGAAAAAAAACAGCATTCTAAATGACAAAATTTAACCGATTTATGGATATGGATAGATTGTAAATTTGAAATATCTCATTTTTTTATTATATTCTCCACAAATTGATTTTTTGAATTTGGCAAAGAAGCAAATATATATATATATATATGAATTTTCAATGCTTATATTTCTATCAATAGTTACTTCTAAATATAAAACTTTACTGAAGTGACATGATAAGAATCCAATTTCATAGGTAATACTAACTAATATAACAAGTCTCGAGCAAGATCTGATTTTCCCTTCAACAAGGCCCCTGAATCCAGTACTACAGATTGTTTTCTGTGTTTCTTCACCTTCTCGGAATACCTCCCTGCGGCTGCTGGGATGCAATAGAAATGGAAGTGGGCGAGAACGGATCATAAAGTTGCTGCTCTCCGGGAGTAGAAGCTGACCTGCCAGAAGTAAAGGAGAGATTGTGGTTGAGCTGACGATTTTGAGCAAGTGGGGTTTCCAACCGCATCCTCTGAATAGGATAGTTCTGAAGCGGAACAAGACTTCCTGGCCTAGAGGGCAGAGCACCTGGATAACCAGGCATTTGGGTAGTTGGGCTGAAGTTCCTTGGCCCCACTTGCAGGATCTGATTCCTCAGTCCTACGCTACTTGCATCTGGAAATGTTGGAAGACCAGGACCTAGAATCCCTGTCTGATTTCTGTACATATGAGGCTGAGGTTGAGGTTGAGGTTGACCCATGTTGTTGCCAACTTGTGGCCTTCGAAACATAGATAATGGCTGCTGTGATTGTGGAGGCTGCAAAATTGAATGTGGAGCGCTCTGAGTCCCAAATTGATTGCCCGTCCAGGGAACTGCCTGAAAGGCTGCATTTTGAGGTCGGCCAGCTTGAAAAGTAAAGTTGCCGGGACCCGGAGCTGTTGGCAAAGGTGGTTTAATAACAGGAGCGAAATTCCCCACACTTCCGGAAACAGAAGAAATTCCTGGTGAAGGATTCGGTGCAGACCCTAATGCAGGCACAGGTACTGGTGTCGGGCTTATAGAAGCTGACAACGAAGGAGTAGGCCCCATTTGAGGTTGCAGAACAGACGGAAAACCTGGGTATGTAGGAGGGGGATTCAGAGGTGAAACTGAAATGGCTGTTGATATATTTAAAGGTGGAACTGCAGGATATATCCCATTGGTAGGAACCGTTCTCGGAGTCATCTGTGTCATGTTAATAAAGCCTGCAGAAAGTGGAGTATTCACAGGTAGTGACCCTGGTGGAAGACTAGAAACAGGTTGAGGTAGTGAAGGCATCGATGGCCCGGTGATTCCCATAGGTGGTAGTTGACTTCCAGTAGATGGAAGTGGAGCTGAAATATTATGAGCTTGAACTTGGGGAAACTGGGGAGCTATTGGAGAAGGATTTCGAGTTGTCTGAGCCATGTACGGATGCTGTGGATATTGCGCAGGTGGCTGCAGTCTAGGGGATACAAGAGATTGGTTTTGGGGAAGTGAGTTGCACCCAACAACTGGAAGTGGAGGAGGGCCAAACAGAGAATACATGTTTGAAGGTCTAAAAGTTGGAGTTGACATATGGGCAGGATTGTTGACAGGTGTTGCAGAAGAATTTGGCGAAGGAATAAAGCTGGAAGGTGGATGCAATGTGGTGTTCAGGGGGCCCGATGGAAGCCATTGACCAGGAGACTGAAACTGTCCTTGTGGAAGAACAAATCTAGGTCCGTGCGCTGGTTGTATCGCATAGCTATGACCCAAGTCATTAGTGGCAACATCCTGGCCCAACTGAACTTTTACATCATCCTCAGAAGCTGAATTGGAGGATGTGGAAGCAGGAGCAAGATTTCCCTAAATAAAACAACGAAAATATATTTATTGAAAAGCTTCAGAACATAGCTGAGCAATGTGAATCGGAAAGATATTGTAATAACTCAAGTAATAAACTCACTGATACTGAGGTGATTAACAGCTCAATGACAGACACCGCTGCATCTACTTTCTCAAATATGTCGGCTGATATATGGACATATAAGTCTTCATAAGGACTCTGGATTTCATTCCCATCAGATGGTTTTATTTCAACCTGACAAAAGAAATAAATAAAAGAACTTGTTAGTTTACCAATTCTCTGAAAAGCTTAACCTATTAAAATGTGGACCAACAACAGTAGCATATTCTAACCAAAATTCTACAGAATTACACTTTTAAATACAAAATAAGAAGACAATCCTGAGAACAAGAGCCAAATATCTTTAAGGAGATAAAAAAGGGATGACATGATGAACTATAACTTCAATATTTCATGTAATTGATTTCTATATGGATTGAATCAATACCTTCTGTCCACCCTCTACTTTCACTCCATAGACTTGAATCTTAGCACCAGTTTCCTGATTTTCCATGTGAACAAGAAGTGACATGAATTTTCTATTAGTACATCCTTGTGGTAGTAATGAAAAGTTTTGATATAAAATTTGGCAGTTTGTTTACCCATACTTCTTACCTTTTCTAGTCGCTTTTGATTATCACCTCCAGGTCCAAAAACTAGTCCAACAAAATTATATCCAGGATATTGTTTGACCTGAAAAGGCACAAGCAAAATGGTTTCTATTATTTACGAAAGAAAAGGCATAAAGCAAAATGGTTTCTATTATTTACGAAAGAAAACATATAATAAAGAGACTATAATCTGCAAAAAGGTCAAACAAAATATAGACAACAACCAAAATAAAATATAAATCCAAATAAAACACACAAAACACCCCAATTTTACCAAGTGTGTCATCCTACGTTAAACGTACTCTCATTATATGTTCAACTTAATACGTCCGTTTCCAGATGTTATGGGATAACTTTTCAAACCTGTAGTGAGCTCGCATATGACAATTGAAAAACTTAAGAAAAAGAACTTGATTGTACTATCTGACCCCAATTATTTTTCCGTTTCAGAAACCTAAGTTGTCAGATTATTAAGCTCTCACTTTAATTGGACCTAACAGTCGGTAAAGCTTAAACTAGGAATCGGATTTACTTACACATATGAACTATTATCCATCTTAAGAATAGTTTAGAAGGTAGCAATTCCTCAAACCTAACCATACTGCAATTAACCCTTACTGGCTAGCAGTTAAAACAATGTGTTTCTTTCATTATTTTGTTAATCCTCTGAAACTTTCCTCTTCAGTCTTTAGACATTTCATATTCAAGTTTTCAACGTTCAAGCATAAAACCTTTTTTTTTTTCTTTGCCTTCACCTAATAGCTTTAAATGCAGTTGCAATCATCGAAACAGCCAATAAAAAAATTTACAAATCCCTGATGTCCATTTTCTCCATTCATCATTGTCATCAAGAATTTCAACAGACAACTTCTACCAGAGCATATTTCACTCTTGACAAACACTTAGGTGTTTGGTAAACTGTGTATAAAATTGTTATTGAATGTATAATGACGAAAGTAGACATACTTTATCACACATGTTTATAGTTAGTTTTATTTCTATTTTTATGGTCAATATTCATAATATAAAAATATATTTTAAATTTTATCAATTAAAATAGTTCTTAAAAATACATTACTTTTATTCAAGGAGAAAAATTATTCATCCACTAATATTTATTATTGTTATTTTTTAAGTATTTTGATAATTATTAAAAAATATTTGAATGAAATTTAGCATAGCATACTTATTAAAGATTTTCAATTGTTAAAATAACTATTTTAGAAATATATATTTTTTAATTTGATATGAAAAAAGTAAAATAGGTATATTGAGAATTAAATTTTATTATTAAGGTTATCTTAGTAAATTTAGATAATGATAGCAGAAGCAACTGTGTAAAAGCAACTCCTGACCTGCTTCTCAAGTTATGTTGTTTCACAACAGTTTTTAGAAGTTGCTAGACAAAAGTAGGATTTACCAAACACCCTAACCTGCTTTAGCTTCTTTAAAAAAGCTAAAACCAACCTCTAAAAGCAATGTCAAACGGACCCATAACTTGATTCATACAAGATAATATAACCTTACTGCATTTACTGTGTCCAGATTACAATTTAACCATATGATTGTTCTACCTCTAGTATGTTCTTTTTCTCATAGACATGAACAAAACACCACTCATATCTTGCTACATTTATGTGCTTTTCCATCTATTAGAGCCACTTGTAGTGTTGAGTCAGCAGTTAGTTAGGAATTAGTTTCTTAACAGAATTTGTTAGCTAACAGTTCTAGCTATTTAAAGACCTATTCAGTAATGAGAATTCATTCTTTTCAGCAATTCTTGTTATTCATCTTCTTTTAAGTTCCTTTACACCATCCAAATAAGCCAAATTGAAATCTCTCAGTGGAGTAGATAGAGCTTCAGAAAAGCCTATTATACTTACAGGTATGGAGACTTTGGCCTCTTTCAGCAACGGTTTATAATCAGAAGGGATGTCGTAACTTGGATTGAGTTTCAATATTTCACCTGGAAATCATCAACAAAACCTTAATTATCGTTTAGAGAACATAAGAGAGGCTGAATCTACGAAAAGACATGAACATACCAATCACTTCTCGCTTTTCAAGTTCCAATTCTTCTGCCATCTATATCCAGAAAAATAATTATCAGTTCTAAAAAAACATACAAAAATTATTCATCAAGATTACCAAAAAAAAAAAAAAAAAGGATTGTTACCCGTAATTCTACCTCACTATCAATTTGACATCCGGGTGATTCACGATCTGGACTTTCAGAACCTAGTGCTGGATCGCCACCATCCTCAATCACTGATATTCCAGATTTGAGTTGTTGTGTAATTTGATCCACACGAGTCTGGAAAAATTTGTGCCACCACAGAGGCAGTAATATCACTTAGTGGCACCTGGAATGAGAAGCTTCTATGTGAACCATTCACACAGAAGAATAAGGCAAGGGACATTTCAATCTACTTATTTTCCTATGTTAGGAGAGGGGGAATCAACCATAGAGAATTAATGTTATGGAAGCCTAGAAAGTGGAACAGGGAGCGAAATACATAATCTTTGGAAGAAAATATTATTTGGACCATTATGTTAATGCTTATTTGAGAAGAGCAACTTGCAAAGTATTGCTAATATACCTGATAAGCTAAGGCTCTTCCTCTCTTAACAGCAGCATCCTGTGTCAGATCAGGGCCCCATTTTGTTTTCCTTGGATCCTGTTTGGTACTTTCATCATCAAGCACACCATTGGCTCCGAGCTTTTTTCCTCCTCGGAAAACGGGCACCAATGAACCAGACAACTTGTTTTTTGGTATGACAAATCCCGCCTTTGCAGCAAACATAGGAACTTTTTGGCCACTACCTGATGCTGTCGACGAAATAGTTGTTCCGGACATCTTACCGCACTGATGTTCAACTGCAGATCTAATTCAACCTTGAAACTAATCCTATTATTCTTCATTCACCTTTGGAAAAGGATGGCAAATACGTTAAACATTAATCAGTAATGGTGAAATTAATCTTGAGAGAATGTTATATATCGCTTAGACAAATGCAAAAGACCCCAACAAACAATAAAGACAATAAAATTGGTATAATCAATACATGTAAATCCTATCCAACATGACAATAATAAGTTCGGTGCTCCTACAAAACCTTTCTTGAAACATTTCACCAATGACTAAGGTTAATATAGAGAAGAATAAGAAAACAAACACAAATTTCAGCTCTATAGGCAGAAACCATTTTTCTCGCAGCACACTTTAAGCATACCAAACAGGCTCTCGAGATCACAAATTTCATTTAGCTATAAGTCTGCACTCTACAAATTTACTGTACCAAATTGGTAGTCTCTTTTCAAAAGCTATAATGTGTTCATTATGGCACAAGCCCTTACATCTTTTCTTTTAGTTGGTCAATCATAAATGGGACAAGCAAAAGCAATGGAAACAAACAGAAATATAGTGAAAAAGAAATGAAGTCATTATTCATATTGATTCAGTCTCTTTTCTAACAATGGACTTTATAAACATTATTCACAGAAATTTCAGTAACTATCCAATTAAGAAAATGGTAACCATAATTACACTAAACTATGATTTCCATAACTTTTATTTCCAATTGTTTTTTAAGTTCAAAATACTGACTAAGAATAAAGGCAAAAATTGTAATCTTAGAATACTCGTCACAAGTGTTCCATTTTATTTTTATTTTTGGATTGAAAAACTCGCGACATTTGATAATCAGAAAAATTAAACTTAGAAAACCAGATTGTAAATACAGCGCCAAGAATTGTGTAAAGATTAAAAACAAAACCATTTTCTTACTTCTTATAAAAGCACGCTAAAAATATAAATAAAATGTAACTAGCCCATTGAAAGTTATTTATACATAATCCAGAATAACCAGTTTCCTTCATTTTCCCTCGGTTTTCCAGCAACCAAACAAAAAGGGACTTCCTTTATTACCAAACAAAAGAAACAAACCGAAACACATACAACAAAGTGAGAGAGAGAGAGAGAGAGAGAGAGAGAAACCTGGGTTTTTGAGGTCCATGGCGGAGAAAGAAAGGAAGGAACGAACAAACGCCGCCTTTCGACTCAACTCCGATGGAACGAAGGAAAGCTTTAACCGAGAGGCGAGTACTTGGAGACTCGGACTGGGACTCACTGATGGACCCAACTACAAGCCCAATCATTCAAAGCCCAGCCCATTTAGCACCAACCCCCAAATTCGCCAAAAGTTGATGGATTTGTGTTTTTTTTCTTCTTGATGACGAATGATTTGGTTTTATCATTATGGATTCCGATACAAAAAGGTTACACTCACATAACATAATTGAAAAATGGGAGATTGAAGAATATAGGTCAAGATTTGAGATGAATTAAAATTAATTAATTAATAATTTATATAAATTAATAAATAAGTTAAATTATTATTTTTGTTCATAACTTGTCTGGTTATTTATCATAACTAGCAAGTTATTGTTCATAATTCACGGTTTTTATCCATAACTTATCTGGTTATGAACCATAACTTAATAAGTTTGTCCATAACTTTACAAATTATGACCTATTAATTTCTATAACTAAAAATTGGCATATATACTTTCTTAAGCTTTTCATATTAGCCTATTTTATGCTATTTCTATTGAAAGAATAAAGTTAAAATTGGGTTGAATTACCAACTTTAGGTTTCCTCCTTTAGTGTCACACCATACTATTAATCATCAAAAAAAAAAAGAAGTTTGTTTATTTTTTGGCACTAATTAGGACTACTATTTTTCCTTTGGGTTCTATTAAATAGTATTTTTACCAAACTCAAAAAGTGAATTGTACTAGGTTTTAAAAATATTTGCAGTAAATAGAAAACTTACTTGATAAATAATTTATTTATCAAGTAAAAAATGATTTACCTAATAAATTTATTGTTATTTACTTCAAAAATTTCTAAAATTTCTCATTTACTTTAATTATTTACTGTAAAAGCTCTATTTACTTCTTTCAATACCTCAACGTTGAAACCTGAATATTGATTTACCATCGTACCAAGCCTGCAGCCACATTTTTCACGTACCACCTTGACTTTAGGCCTTAGTTATATTATGGCTATATACAACGGTTTAGGGTCCACCTATTAAAGAGTACATTGCCGTTACCTAACTGTATCCAGCTAAGTAGTAAAGCAATTAATACCTACTTTCAGCATTATTTTAAGGGAAATTTAACTATTGTTTTTTTTTAATTCTATTATTTATATCATTATATAAAATTTTAATGCTACTACGAAAGATAATTTACATGTTACCAAAAATAATTTATAAGTTATAAAAAAAATAACATACATATTATTAATGACATTACGTAAATTTAATAACAGTGATAAAAATAAAATAGAATTATTTTATTGATGACCGACACATATTATATATATGCATATATATATATATATATATATATATATATAATGTGTGTGTTTGTGGGTGGAGTTCCATCATTTATCTGTATAGATGAGACAGAATACTGTGTTGCATAGTAAGCATTTAATTTTTTTACGTATGAAGTTCCATCATATACATGTGATAGCACATAGGTAGCCATCTTGCTAAAATCAGAAAAATATAATTAGGAAACGTAATTGGAAGAACCCTCCTAGAGAAACAATATATAGGAATTATCACATATGTTCTAGTTACCCATTGTAAAGTTCATAATCTAGCAACAATTTTACATCTAATTTCTTATCATAAAGTGTGAAGTTCATATATCTCACATTTTTAAAAATAAATAAATAAGGGTCACGATCAAATTGACAGATGTGCCCTACAAGTAGCTTATAAGTTTGAAAGATTCTATTTCAATTCTGCAGTTAAATTAAATTGATGCCTTTGAAATTAAAACATTTTTAAAATCTTTTGGCAACTTCTTCTCTTAGGCCCTACACACTTCACATAATTTATGTAAAAAATCGATCCATTTGGTTTCAATAATAGGGTTTCATTTATAACTAAAAGACCTAACTATTTATAAAGTAGGTGGGTGAGGAGAAGAGAGTATTTATTAAACTAGTATAGGGCTTTCTCTTTGAAACGTTTCTCATTGAAACCGTAGTTGTAACAAAAACAAAACAAAATTTAAAAAAAAAAAAAAAAAAAAAAAAAGAGTAACAAGAATTTTATGAAAATTTGGCTGTTCAACTAGTTTTTTTTTTTTTTTTTTTTTTTTTTTTATTAAGGAATAACAACATTTTTTAATGCTTGGACTATGCTAGATGATTTACGCAACTTCTGATCTGCAGCGCCACATGATGCAACCAACAGCTCAATTAATAGTTGGAGGTGCCAGTTGGTTCATCATTCAAGTTAAAATCTCATTATGGAATTGGGATGCACATGTATTATTGGAACTAAAGGTCATTTAGTTTGTTGATTCGAGTTTTTAATTCGAGTTGAGATGTGACTTTATGTGAGAGATTTTTATTGTAGTAAAAAAAATTAAATGTGATTGTTTCTAAAAATTTTTTACTGTAGCAAAACTCAAATCAGTGAAATGAATAAACTCCCAAATATACTTGCAGAGAAAATGCTTTGAGAACATTTATATAGTATAATATTTGGAGCATTAATGTAATTCCCAGCTTAGGAATAGGTGAAAATTATTTCGGACTCGTTCACTTTATTGATTCAAGTTGAAATATGATTTTGTGTGAAAGCTTTTTACTGTAGTAAAAAAGTTAGATGTGACTATTTCTAAAAGCTTTTTACTGTAACAAAATTTAAATTTTAAACTCGAATCGACGAAATAAACAGACCCTAATATGTCAATGTAATATTGTAAATTGAAAATTATTTAAAGGTACGTAATAGATGGTTTCCACTTTCCAGTCCAAATCTCTTTCAAGACTCACTAGTACAATACACAATTCTTGGGGTCCCACATTTTTCGGACCATATGTGTATGTGTGTAATCACGCGCGACAATTTTGAGACAGTCACGGATTCTTATTATTCAACCTAAAAAATAAAAAAGGGGTGGTCAGAAATCTTCACGGGTTGGGAAAACAAAGTAGGTAGCTAATATTCTTTTACAAAATGTTGTTCTCTTGGATCTTAGTCTTTATCCTGCTGAATTTGATGATATATATATATATATATGTGTGTGTATTCATACTTTTAACAAGACCATACACATAAAAGCACAATAAATATCTATTTATGAATAAATAATTTATTTATTTAAAACTTTGAGTGAGATGCTTGGTGTGAGATAGGTTTGCAGTGTTAACCTCATTGAGATAATCAAAGCCAAAGATCCTATAAATATAGATATTATATATATATTTATATATATACACATATGTGTGTAGCTAGTGTAATTAATTTAGATCTAGATGAATTGAATCATGGAATCATGTCATAATTCGAATCATAGTTCGTTGTTCATTATAATATTTTTTCTTACAAAAAACACACATAAACTGATAATAGTTCTGAATCACGATTTTGAATTGAATAGGAATTAATCCGGGCTTCCTCTCGTGCTTTGGATGCTTCTTGAACAAAGTCATGCAAGTAACTAATTCATAATTTTTTGAAATAGTAAATGATATATACCTCAAATGTACAACTCATAATTGACAAATCACCTCATATTTAAGGTGTTTTCATTTTTGAAATAGTAAACGATTATATACCTCATAATTGACAAATCACCTCATATATATTTAAGGTGGTTTCATTTTTGAAATAGTAAATGATATATGCCTCACACGTACAACTCATAACAATTCAATCAATGACAATATCTAGGGTAGTTTCTTGATGCAAACTCTTGGCTCAAGTTCTTATGACGTCGTTTTTTTTATTTTTTATTTACGAGTTTCTTTATCAAGACCTCTTTATTGATAGAGACAGTTTCTGACTGTTGGTTCTTGTTAAAATTAATCGTATTAGACTAAAAAATATACATAATAGATAACTTTCTGATTTAAATTTGATGGCTGAAAATAAGGACTTTTCTGGTAGCTCATTTTTCATGACCTACCCGAAAAATTCTCTATTTATTTGGGTTAATTTGATATTTGTTCTTAGTCTTTTCTTTTGACCTTATGGGGATTGAAAGTACTCTAATCTCAATATTGAGCGAGATACATAGACCTTGTTTATTTCATAACTTAAGTTATGTTCCTACAGTATTTTCTCTCATAAAAATTTAAATTTAACTTTTTTACTACAATATTTTTCTCACACATACACAATTCAAGTCGTGACTTGATTTGTGCAAATAAACATACTCATAATCTTCTCTAGCTCGGCTAAGCCTAGAGCATAAACGTTTGGTTCATGGATTCAGAATTATGATTCAGAATCATTCTCGATTTACGTGTATTTTTTGTGAGAAAAAATATTGTAATAAACCATGAATCATGATTCAAATCATGGTTTAAATTCCCTTACCAAACGAATAGTTAAGTACCCAAGTGGAGTTTCAATTCCTTTCTGACTCTAGTAATAACAATACAATCGAGTGGAATTGGTCAATATTTAAGGACAAAACTTCTTCATTGCACGCACATGTGTACGTTAACAAGTAAAGAAGGACCCGTAAAAATATTTAATGTCTCCACCCACCAAAACAACTTCAATATATCCTTGTAAACTCTCCAAAACTACCCACATATATAGCAAAGTTATACATAATGAATATAAAAGGTAATATCTAGAATGACCCTCTTTTAGACTATATATATTTCTCTCTCATGCTGCAACACAAGACAACAATGGGAGCTCCAAAAAATACGGCACTGATTCCATACGTAGTGTTGCTGGGTTTGGTGGGTTTTGTAGGGTTTGGAAGCTCAACGTTAGAGCAGGATAAAGCGGAGTGTGGGGAGAAACTAGTCGGGCTCGCCACGTGTCTGAATTTCGTTGGCGGACAAGCGAGTAGCCCTACGTCAGATTGTTGTCGTGGACTTAAGACGGTGGTGGAAAAGAGCACAAAATGTCTTTGTGTGCTCGTCAAAGACAGAAACGACCCAAAACTTGATATCAAGTTCAATGTCACCCGTGCCTTGCAACTTCCTTCTACTTGTCATGTTCCCCTAAACCTAACTACCTGTGTTGGTAAGATTAGTACATATATACTTTCTGCTATTCTTCATTATAAAAACTCATCCATATATATATATATATATATATATATATATAACTCTCTATATCTTCTTCCCCTTACATATATGCAGTACTTTTTAGGAAAAAAAAAATGGAATGCATAAGCACATACATAATTAATAAGTTGTAATTCTCTTTTCTAGTGCAGTTATAGTTATAACTGTTCTTATTAAACAATGCACAACTGTTTATTTTATAAAAAAATTTACATTAAAAAATTGTTTCAAAATTCGAGTGGGACAGCCTACCCCCACCGAGTGAGTGGTATGGCGCGTCTCTGTTATTTGTGGATAAGAGAGATTATAAATATAAACGCAAACGAATGAGACACATATTCACAAGAATTTTCAGTGTGATTATTGTTTGTTATTATAAGTGCGATCTCGGATGATAATATTCATATGTGTTCATTTATATGTATCTTTTGATAAACTTTTCATGGGACTAAAACTAACTGCTAGAAGCAACGGGACGATGCTAGAAATTATTGATCCGTTCAGTTCATAGATTTGAACAAAAATTTAATATTTTCAAAAGAAACATTAACAAAAAGTTTGAGCTGTTGTAATTCAAACAACACTAGAATAAATAGGAAATGAGACGATAGTTAAAAATTGCCGTTAAAAAGTTTAAACCGTTGTTAAAAAGTTTAAAAAAAACACATTAGACAATGGTTTAAAAAAAAACCATCGTCTAATATCAACTATTAACGACCATTTTTAAAAAACCGTCGTCTAATGTTTAAATTTTAATGACAGTTTTAAAAAACGTCGTTAAAAGTATTAAAAAATATATATTTTTGCCGCAAACTAATTGTTTGCTCCAAAAAATTGTTTCGTTGAATGTTATCACAAGTCATTGAACAACGGACATGAAAAAATTCAAAACAACATGTTACAAATTCACCTTCTCATACATAATCAAAATATATGTAACACAAATATTTTAGAACCAAAATATCTAAATCCAAACCAAAAAAAAAAAAAGAAAAAAACCTAATCTCAAAGAAAAGAAATTTTAAAAGATTAACAAAGTATCTATTTCGATGGTCATGATGTAGTGGCGGATATGAAGGTGAGGTCACGACAGCTGACAATGTATGAGCATGATTGTGAGGCTCTTGGAGGCAGCGGCCAAGCTGAAGGAGTGAGGAGTACGTATAGTAATGGGAGTGAGGAGTGTAGAAGAGATGAGATTTGAGAGAAAAAAAAAATTGAAATGTTGAGAAGAGAGTTAGAGTGTGAGGAAGAGAGAGAGCTTTGAAGAGATGGAGAGATTTGAGATAACAAAATTAGAGTCTGTAAGAGAATGCTTGAAGTTATAGATGAGATATCAAAGCTTTAAAAATTTTCTAAAAAAAAATGAGCAGAAAAAAGTCCCCTTTTAAAAAAAAAAAAAAAAAAATTGACATTAGACAACTGTGCGCGTACAAATTTTGTGTTCGTACTACATTTTTTTAGTCTATTAGACAATGATTTCCTAAAAAAATATCACTAAATAGGCATCGTCTAATCTCCTATTTGTTGTAGTGCAAATAGCGTTATACTTATTGACCTTATTTAATAAAAAACTTATTTTATATGTTTTATATCGTATTCTCCTGAAAAAAAAAAAAAAAAAAAAAAAAAAAAAAATCAGACTGCTGCAACTAATAAAAGTGCATAGTAACTAATTTAATACGTTAATGGATACAGATCTTCTGCGTTTAGCACCCAACTCCACAGATGCAAAGGTGTTTGAAGACTTTGCAAAAAGCCTCAAAAATGGAACTAGCACTTCTGCTTCTCCAGCTGCCCGCACTGGTGGTAATACACACACACACATATAATATATGCGTATATATTTTTATACCACGATTTTTTTTATCTAATCACAAAACTCTCTGGTGTGTGTGCAAATATGTAAATATATATATATATATATATATATATATAAGAATTATTTGAGTATGCTATGCTCATTTTTTCTCCATCCTTTTGTTTTTCTTTTATGATTATCTATAGGTATTATTGTTTAAATCTTACTTGGGGAATTTTTTTTGAAGGAAATCCTACAAGTCACGGAAATCCAGCTGCCGAAGTGAAAAGTAACGGTGGAAAGGGAAAGAGATGGAATCATACTAAGAATATGGGAGTTTTAGAGATGACTTTGGCTACTTATTTACTGTGGTTTTTCATTAATCCACATGATGTGACCCTATATGTTTGATTTGATTTATTTCCCTGCGTGTGATGGTTTGATGCCCTTAATGCCAAAAGGAAACTTCTTGCTACACTTTAATAGTGACTTTTCTCTTTTTTATTCTCTCTTATTTCTCCTCTCGATCTATTTAATTTACATGTATAGAGTTGGTTTCGTTTATGGGTTCAAGTTATAATTTTAATTTTAAATTTTGTAAAAAAACAGAGGGATTCTGCATAATCAAATAAAATTTTGATATCACTCGGGATTATTTTGGCCCGTTTGGTAACGTTTTCAAAATTATTTTATTTTTTAATACAAAAGTAAAAATGAGATTATTTTAAGAATTATTTTAGAATCGATTTTGAAATTGCGTTTGATTGGTCTTTTAAGAGATTATTTTGAGTATAATAAAAAAAATTAAATTGTGTTTGATAATAATTATTAATTAATATATTATAATATTATTGATAAGTATTAGAAAATGAAAATAGAAAAAGAAATATAATTTTTAATTTTTTTCTAACTCCTTCATAAAATTATTCTTACTATTTTTATTTTTCATTTTTTTTTAAATATTTACTAAACAAACACAATTTATAAATTATTTTTATTTTCGTATCTTAAAAAATGTATAAAAATGTTTTAAAAATAAATAAAAATCAATTACAAACGCACTTACCGGAGCTCGTAATGAAGGTCTACGCATGGCCTCTCACATTAACTATATCCATTTCGAGGATCCAATTAGCAAAACCACAATAATTGACAAAAGACGCAACTTCCCAAGCCACAAACAACAAAAAGCTTAATTTACACCATTGGCCCTTGAGTTGATGCAATTGTCTCATTTTACACCTATATTCAATTTTAGAGGTCTAACTAGTAGCTACCAATCATGCGGTTTCTGAAACTTTTTTTTTTTTTTTTTCATTTGTCTGTATTTTACTGTCTTCTTCAAACAAAATGCAACACAAAAATGGCACACAAGGACTCCAAGATTGACAAAATAGTAGAAAGACAAGCAAAGTTGAAAAAACAGACTCTTTTAAAATGTAGCACCCAGTCCAGTTTTTAATTTTTCTTTCGGAAATAATTATTGCCCCTCTTTTAACACTTTTACAAGTAATCTCTATGTTATATTTTGTCTGAAAATAAACAATTTAATAGCATAGGAACGAAAACTGTTTATTTCAAAAACCTCAATTTAATAGCATGGTTCGACCCACCAAAATGATGGGACAAGCTAATGTAGCTCACGGTCCGAGTGGATCTAAGGAGAAGTGTCTGGTCGACTCACATAAGCATTAAGTGTCCGATTAAATCAACTAACTAGGCTCCGACCCCACTCAAGACAAATTGCTTGACTACTGGGACCAAGCCAACCGACCAATTTGCTCGTAATCTATAACATCCATCGTAACGGAATGTTGGGGTTCTCTGGGGCCATGGATCGGATTCGAATATTACTCAAATATTAAACTCAACCACTCAATAAGGTACGAAAATTTTGGCTCTCAATTGGTTTTTCAAATGATGATTTTTGGATTTCTCTTCACAATGGTTTTGGGTTGTTTTCTGCTATTCCCTTTGCATTTTGCATGCTCATGTCTCATATACCCTCACAATGTGTCACAAACCCTCCCCAACACACCAAAGTTTAAAACTTTCATTGGGACTATAGACAATATGTAATATAATACTCATTGACCACTTTTCTACAACCTTATTGTCTATATAATACACTCTTCATTTATTGCGGATTTTGCTTCTGAAATTCTGATTTATTTCTATCTTAGTCTCTTATGACCTATTTAATTCGTTAATTCGAGTTTTAAATTTGAGTTGAGATGTGACTTTATGTAAATAAAATTTTACTGTAGTAAAAAAGTTATATGTGACTGTTTCTGAAAATTTTTTACTGTAATAAAACTCGAATTCTAAATTTGAATCGGTAAAGTGAACGCTTAAATAAGCAAATTTAATTAAATCAAAATAATGATATATATATATATATATATGATTAGCATTTTGAATAAGTTGATTAATTATTTCCACAACTCTACAATGTTCTTTTAATTTATAAATATCATGGGAATTAGTTAATCACATTAATTATGCAGTTTAAATAAGAATAAGACTGCTCATTAAAAGACAAAACTTGGCTTTCACATGGGTTAGTCTCAACCTAATTATGTCGCAACTCCACCACCACCACCCATTGCTTTACTGTCCTCAATGTAAAGTCACGAGTCACAAGCAAAGGATAAAAAGGGTATAAAGTAGAGAGAGCCTCATGAACTCAACACCATAAAAAGGTTATATATATATATATATATATATATATATATATATATATATACACGTATATAGATTCCTTCCGATCTCTCTTTCTTTCTCATCTAAGGTCCTGAAGCAAAAGAAGGAATTATTACTAGCTTGCTAGTTATAATGGCTTCAAGTTTAGCAGTTGGATACACAATATTGTTGGGTTTGGCTTTGATAGTAATAGTTGGGGCAAACCTAGAGCAAGACAGAGCAGAATGCGCGGACAAGCTTGTGGGACTGGCGAATTGCTTGCCTTACGTTGGAGGGGACGCCAAGACTCCGACGATGGACTGCTGCAGCGGACTGAAGGAAGTCGTGAATAAAAGCGAGAAGTGCCTCTGCGTTCTCATCAAAGACCGCGACGACCCCAATCTTGGCGTCAAGATCAACTCCACCCTCGCTATGCAACTCCCCAGTGCCTGCCATATTCCCACCAACATCTCCAAGTGTGTCGGTAAGTACGTATTACACGCGTTCGCGCGCACATACATATTTTGCATAAAGAATTCACTTTTAATGTGATACAATTTTTAATCGTTAAATTTTTATAAGGTTTCATCAAATTTTCATATCTTATTTAAATGGATATGATTATAATAATTTGATCGGACGGTTTAAAACTGTACTAGTAAAATTTGGTCTGATGATTAAAAATTATGTCCCGGAATATGTTTCTTCTCTAGTTAAAAAAGAGGACACGAATCATACCGTAATAAAAAAATAAATTTAGAAAAAAAAAAAAAAAGAGAAATAAATAGGAAAGAACACACTATCAATATCAAGTGAATAAATATAATCCCACCTCACCTGAAATATTGGACCAATATAAATTTAGAGGAATCTTTAACATATATAGAAACATACGTATATATAGGACCCGTTTTGTTCGCTGATATAAATTTTTAATTCGAGTTGAAATGTGATTTTATATGATAACTTTTTACTGTAATAAAAAAATTAGATGTGACTGTTTATGAGAATTTTTACGATAGTTAAACTCAAATCGGTGAAATGAAAAGGTTAATGATATTTTTATTTTCTAGTTTTGAGGGGATTAAACATAGGTTTTTGTAATAAATGATCATTCGGATACTATTAAAGTTTGACAAGGGTATGTGTGATTCCCTATTGCGTAGGGAAGAGGTAAGCATATTTGATTGGCTAACGTCATTGTGTTAACAGTTAATGCTTATGTACTGCAGACCTTCTTCATTTGGCACCAAACTCATCAGATGCAAAGGTGTTTGAGGGACTCGCAAACAACAATGGAAAGACCACAACCGCCCCCATTCCAAGTGGTACGTGGCCATGTTTCCATAATTTGTTGGTCGAATTTGTTAAAGAGTACTAATGTTACGAACACCGACTCTAATTCAAATTTTTCTTTAAACAATTTATGTCACAATAAATTGTTATTTTTTCACTGATAGATTTAACTTGTGACAATCTATTTAAATGTACGTAATTTACGCTCATGTTGTTTGATTTTTCATTTTTTTTTAAAGGAAATTCTTCAAGTACTATTGCCGACACCAAAAGTGATGGTGGGATGCAAATAGATCGGGTGGTTTTTGGAACTTTGCTATGGTTCTTCACTCCTCACCTGCTTCTTAATTACATTTGATCTCATTTTGTAATTTGCCCACGCTTTTTGTTCATTATTGTATGTTTCCTGATTTCATGGTTTTTGTATCCTCTTTAAATGTTGCTTTAGTTTGATTTTTGTTTTTTGTTTTTTTAAATGATCATTCATGAAGATATATGCATCCGTAGCTTCCCAATGAATTTAACTGGAGTGTATTGTTTGAGCAAAATTGCGTTGAATCTTTTTCTTTATGTTTAATATGAGGATGCATGTTATGATTTGAATCATAATTTATGTCTTGCTATAATATTTTCTCTTATAAAAAATACACATAAATCGAAAATAATTTTAAAACATAATTCTAAATCTGTGAACTAAACGTTGACTTAAATTCACTTCCCGTTTACTTCGCTGATTCGAGTTTGTAATTTGAGTTGAGATGTAATTTTATGTGAGAGCTTTTTAGTGTAGTAAAAAAATTAGATGTGACTGTTTCTGAGAACTTTTTACTGTAACAAAATTTAAATTTTAAATTTAAATTGATGAAGTGAATGAGACCTTAATATATCTGTGGGTATGTAACCGCATTCACTTGTTCACTTTTTTTTTTAGGGGCATTCACTTATTCACTTGTTTAGTTTACTACGGCCTTTAGGAGGCAATTAACGCCTTTAAAAATAAAATATAACTAAATAAATAACTTGCGACACTTTTCAAGATGCTTTCCTTGTGTTTTTTTTATTTTTTATTTTTTTCCCCTTCTTGTTTTCTTTTTCATTTTTTCAAATTTTTTGTCGTTTTGTAGTAGCACTTTGTTCACGTGCGTTCTAACGTGGACCCGTGACTCCAATTGTGATCATTACCACTTGGAAATGTTTTGGAAACCAAAACATGAGACATAAAAAAAAATTAATTTAAAAAATTCTTCTTATGATCGTTTTAATATATTATTTTTGAATTTTATGGAAGCCATATTTCCATGCTCTACTATTAGTGATTTTAAGAATGAGAGATTTGACATTATTTACTTTACTGATTTAAATTTTTATAATTAAAAATTTTAAAAAAATATCATATTTAATTTTTTTTTGTTATAGTGAAAAGTTATCAAAAAATATTACATCTTAATTCGAATTGAAAATTTAAATTCAAATCTTTTATAAGAAAAACACAGTATCTAATCAAAGGTTTCTAGTACTCGGACAAATCACCCAATTTGCATCACAAAATCCAATCAATTTTAAATTGTTCTGCATCACAGATTTACTTTAACTCATGATACCGTAGGCGAAACAACATACTTATCGACTCTCAATAGACCAAACTCAAAATAAGAACTCAGCCCAATAAAGTAAATTTAAGCTATATACCCAATAAAAGAAAAGGGTATTTTGATTTTAATATAATAGGCAACAAAACTTGTCTAAGTTTGGCGTGGGATTGTGAGTATTGTATAAAATCTTTTAATTGGACTTCCCTTTGACTATGAACTAATTCATGTGAAAAAAACGAGATGACACCACTTTAACGGAAGCAGAAGAATATGTTTGCCAATGATCATTAGGCCTCGTTCATTTCACCGATTCGAGTTTAGAATTTAAATTTTGTTACAGTAAAAAGCTCTCTTAAACAATCACATTTAACTTTTATTAGTACTATAAAAAGTTCTTACATAAAGTCACATCTCAACTCGAATCAACGAATTAAACGGATGTTTAATCCTGCATCATATCAAGAAAGAGAACGAATATAATTCTTATTGGAACATTACTGCCAATTAATGATGCTTCCTAGCTAATTAACTCTTCCATTGGTTTCCTAAATATTCTATTGGACATGGCCATGATGCGTAAGTCATTTATGTCTAATCTTTGGCCCTATTTTGATTTGGGTTTTGAAGGCTCTTTTGGGTTGGACTAGTCCTTGACTACTCGTTAATTGGACTTGCCAATTACGTAGGCTTTTCTACATTGGAAAATAAAATAGGAAGAATGGGGAAATAACACGTTTTGGGAGAGTAAAATTTAACATTATAAATTTAGACCCCGTTTATTTCACCGATTTGAGTTTAAAATTTGAGTTTTACTGCAGTAAAAAATTCTCATAAACAGTTACATTTAACCATTTTACTACAGTAAAAAGCTCTAAAATAAAGTCACACTTCAACTTAAATCAGCAAACTAAATGGATACTTAAGGTATAGAGTTAATAACATATTTTACATAACAAGATTGAGAAATCCTCAAAATGCCACTACGCCTCTTCTCCTTCCTAGAATCGTCAAGCCACCGTTGTTACTATTTTCTCTCATTATATATGTTTCTAATAAACGTCATTTACTATAATTTCTATTTGTTTTCTAAATACAAAAATTGTTATTTACTACAATTAATTTCAAACCATGTCATTTATCAAAACTCTTTTTCGGAAAGCTTCTATGTACCATAATTTCTATATATATTTTGATTATAAGTTAGTAAATAGTAGTAAATCTAGTATTTATCGATTGAATTAATTAGTAAATTTAATAATTTTCTGGATCTATGATGATAAAAATTAGTAAATGGAATATAATGAATTTACTCTCATACTTTTTTTTTTTTTTCAAATTACTATTGTTTATTTTACATTACTACTTTTTGAGTAAATAAACTCATTTTTAAACGTTATAATTTTATTTTAAAATTAAAAGTACTACCTATTAACAATGGCATTAAATTATAAATAAGTTATTTGCTCTGAGATATTAGTTACAATTTCCCATCGGTTATTAGATCTTCCTCGACATTTAAATGTTATATTTTGTTTTGTGTTTTGTGTTTTTTTTTTTCTGAATTAACCCCTTTAATGGCATAAGTTTAGTACTTGTAAGCTTCATATTGCATAAACGTGAGTTTTTCATGTTAAACAAACATACGTGGTGCTTGATTCTTGAATCATATTTAGACGTAAATTTAAGACCTATCCCTTTGTGTTTTGCTGCTTAGCTTGTGCAAATAACATACTTGTACAGCTTAGAGGACTCGTTCAACACCTCCTTTCTTAAGATTTGGAAAGTCCGTCTATCATGGTCTCATTCCATTCGCGGATTTAATTTAAAATGTAATTTTATGTAAAAAAATTTTACTGTAACAGAAAAAATTAGATATAAATTTTTATAAAAAATTTTAACTGTAGTAAAACTGAAATTGAAAATTCGAATTAGTAAAATAAATGATGCTTGTAACTTCTCTTTCTTCAATTTCGAATTAGATTCCAGATAAGCTTGGACACAATTTTTTCAAATTCAAACGATTTATTTAAGGCATTATTAGGAAATGTATATAAAATATTCTGATAAAAAAAAAATTCTCAAAAACAAAGGATGACAAAAAAAAAATCATTCAAAAGATAAAATTATTGATGAGTGAGGAATACAATAGCATGATGGAGATATGGTTCTGTGTCCTAATAGCGTGGGGTCCACTTGTTCTCTTTGTGGCCATATATATATATATATATATATATATATATATATATATATACACACACACACACATACATAATGAGAAAACTCATATCTACATTCACGTGGATGAATTTCAATGTATATTTTCTGCTCACAAAATGCTTCAACATCCTCTTGCGTTTGCCATTTGCCTTGGGCATGGGCTATTGGGACTGCGGTGTCATTAGGTCTAAGCTTTTTCATATCATGGGTGAATTCGATGAATACTAATTTCATATAGTTTTTCACAATAATAATAATAATAATAATAATAATAATAATAATAAATAAATAAATAAATAAATAAAATAAGTCTAATTTACACGTCAAAATGATAGGAGTGAAGTATATAACTTGATCTATATATAATTTATCACTTACAATGTGTTTTATTTTTGTTACTGGCTTCATAGCATCTCTAATAAAATGTTAAATTAGCAGTTTCGTTCACTACTGATTCGAGTTTTTAGTTTTAAATTTCTACAGTAAAAAACTCTTAGAAAATGTCACATCTAACTTTTTCCGTTACAGTAAAAAATTCTTATAAAATATCACATCTCAGCTCAAATTAAAAACTCGAATCGCGAAGTGAACGAAATAGATTTTGAGTAGAAACACCAATTTTAAATGCATTACTATTTTTTATATTAAATATATCACATGCTAGTCAAATTTGACACTGCGTATAACATAAGATAAATTTTGATATTCAATCGTTATTGGTTCATGTATTCACTTTTTCATTTAATCCTTGCAACATTTTCTGAAACTACACAAGTGCCCTTTGAGTTTAAAAAACGTACTTCAGTTTTATCCACTTTTGAAACAACAAAAATAAGGTAAAGAGACGTAAATACCCTTATATAGTTTTTTTTTTTTTTTTTTTTTTTTGTTGCTAATCTTCCTTTAAATAGTTTATGAAACATATTTCATACATCTAAGTTGAAGTTTAGTTTCGTTAATTTAGTTATTATATAAAGAATCTTAGAATATCTATACAAAATTGAAGTTTCTAAACTTTTATTATTAGACTGTTATTAGTTGGGAAGATTCATCAATTTGGGGGAGGCAAATATAATCACCTATACATTCATTAGTATAATCATTTAATTAGATAAGATGATATTATACAAATTCTAACAAAAATAAAATATAAATCTCATGTTCATCAAGCATCTTAGTAAAATCTAAATAAATGCCACAACAGACAAATATATATTTTATATTTTTTCATAACTCCCTCTAATTGTTATTTGTTATGATACATAACACTTTTTCAAGTTTTTTTTTTTTTAAGAATTTTCTCTAATAGGCTAATTTATGGTAAGATCAGTTTTTAACTGTAAAATTTAATTAAAATCACATCAAATTAAAAAAATATATAAAATAAATAACTTTTGATACAAATTTAACAATTATAAAATAACTATCAATAATTTATTTTTTTTAATTTTATCAGAGAAACTCACCTTTTTTTTTAATAGGTCATAATTTGTTAAATTATAATTCATAACTAGATAAATTATGGACAAACTTATTAAGTTATGGTTCATAATCATATAAGTTATGGATAAAAATCGTGAATTACTTATTAAGTTATGATTCATAATCAGATAAATTATAAATAAAAATAATAATTTAACTTATTTATTAATTTATGTAAATTATTAACTTATTAATTTTAATTCATTTTAAGTCTTAACCTATTTTTTTCTTTCTCTCAAAATTCTATGGCGTTACATCAGAAAGAGAAACGATTATATATGGCCCTTTATTCGTCTTTAATGTTTTCGGTAAATTTTCCACCTGTCGTTCAAATCTTTGGTGGAAATAAAATTGTTGTCCAAATTGTACCTAACTTTCTTGACCTTAGAGTTGGACAATATTTTCTTCACAGAATTTTCTTGCAAGTTTCCAATAAAGATTAGGGAATTTTTTTGATGTTTTTTTTTTTAAACATCGATGTTCTTTATTTATCCGTCGTTAGATTTATATTATTTTTTAATTTAAATTTATTTTTAATCAAATTTAATATAAATTTAATAGCTTAACAAGAAACACCGGTATTTTTTAAAGAGAGGAAATATTAAAAAAATCCCAAAAGATTAAAGAGAAGAAAATGGTGGTGATGATGATGATGATGAAGATGATGAATGCCTCAAACTTGGATAAAGGAGAAGAAAAGTCGGATTAGAAAAATATTGGCTTGTTCTTTTATACATAAAACTCAAAAAAAGACAACTCAAGTTTCAACTTTATTCAAGTTCACGTTCTTTTAAGTTTTAATTTTACTCAATTTTACTCAGTTTTATTCAAGTTCTAACTTCAACTCAAGTTATAACTCAAATTCAACTCAAAAACTACACTCAAGTTACACTCTAAAAGAACAACCATATATAATTACTTGCGATTTTTTATAAGGAAAAAAATTAAGACTTCTGACTTTAAAAAAATAAAAAATAAAAAATTGATAAGATAGGATAATGTTTATGTGGCCATGATAAGAAAGACTCATTATTTAATAGTCACGTTTTTATTCGTGGTTATCATTAAATATAAAAATTTAATATTTTTATTAATTATTATAAAATTTTGTGGTCATTTATATAATTTATTATAACTGTCGTATTAATATCTTGTGATTAAAATTATAATATTTATTGATGAGTAAATATTAGAATAACTACTAAACTACACTAATATAAATAGGTGTGCTTTTAATGGTTACTCTATTATTTACTCATTAATAGGTATTATTATTTTAACCGTAAAATATTAATCAGACAGTTATAATAAATTAAATAGTTAACTTAAAACAATTATGAAAATTAATAATATTAGATTTTATCACGTCATGTTATTAAATTTTTATATTTAATGGTAACTGTTAATTAGAAGTAACCATTAAAAACTCATAAATTACCTTTAATTATTTACTTTTATCTATCGGATATGTGTTAAAATTATTTATTCTGAATATTTTAACGAGATTAAAAAGTCAGAAACTTGACTCTATGGATAGAGAGACGCTATCAAAGAAGTCAATATATATAAATATATATATATATATATATATATATTATGTTCATAAGACACTCTAAACTCGTGAAGAAATAAAATACAAGTGTATTAGCGGGTCAAAAATTCTAACCTCCACACTTGATTAAACGATCCAAACTTCTCCAACCAACATTTCTATAAATCTCTAGAAACAAAAGTCTTTCAAAAATCCATAATTTTATTTTTTTCCCCATGAAAAACAGAATCGCGAATAAAAAAATCTTGCAAGTTGGAAATGGAAAGTGATTAGCAAAGGTTGGCAATGGAAAGTGGAGAAAAATCCAAGCCTCGATCTTCGAATTAATGGAGGACAAAAGCCAAAGGTGAAAGGTCATTGCAGGAAAAAGAATATAAAACAAAAACGACAAAAGGTCAATTATATATAGACTTATAAAAAAAATGATATATATGGACGAATTTTTGAATAGTTAATTGATAAATAGACGTTTAGTTTATAAATTTATAATTATAATTTAAAATTATTTTTAATTTATTTATATTTTTTATTATAAATTATGATTTAAATTATAACATGAATGTATTAACTAAACGCATTTTAAATTTTTATGAGTTGTCACATTAAAATATAAAAATTTAATAACGTCATGTGATAAAAATTTAATTTTATTAATCGTTATTAATTTTTAATGAATTATTTAATTTATTATAACTGTTATATTAATATTTTATAGTTAAAATAATAAAACATATAGATAAATAAATATTGAAGTAATTATGTGTATGTAATTTATCTATCTATATCCATAATCCAATATAGTGTACCTTGAAAATACACACCACACAGCCAACAAAAATGATGGAGAAATGACAGAAATCGACTTATCTTAAGATAAATTAAAAGTTCATTAATTTTAGTTTTTAATTTAAGTAGAGATGTGATTTTATATGAGAGTTTTTATTATAATAAAAAAATTAAATGTGATTATTTATAAAAAAAATTTCTATAATAAAATTTAAATTTTAAACTCAAATTAATAAAATAAACGGGGCTTAAAACTTTTTTATAAAATTAAAGGAGAAATACCAAACTTCTTTGACGGATATAACTACATCATAAAGCAGAGTGTTTTTGAACACCTACGAGTTGTTTGTTGTCTTCTACAACTCTTTTTTATTATTTTTACTCTCTTTGTCGTTATCTTATTAAGTTTCCTTTTTTTCCTTTTACTTATTTTTATTTCTTTCTCCTAAAATTTATATTTTAAAATATTTATTGTTTAAAATTAAAAAAAAACCAACTAAAACTTCTTCTTAAATATATTCACAATAAAATGTTTTTTTTTGCTTTCATCAATACTGTTTTGCTAATTATCCTGATAAAATAATTTATCTCAAGCTCTCAACTCTGTATTTACTTATATATATTTTTCTTCTTCATATGCAAATTAGGATTTTTATTTAATTTGGCTGACCAAAATATTTCTTTTTCTTATATATGCTCTATTTATTTTATGTTTTCTTAACCTGTTATTATTCTTTTTCCCCATAAACTCTTACTTTTTTTGACTTTTCAATGTCTGCTTAACATCTTTAGGCTCCTCATATATATCCTCTGTTAGATTTATATTTGATTTATCCTCATTGAAACCTTTTTTTTCTTTTGTCTTAAATACTAGTTGAACTCTACGTGCATGCATGTAAAGAGTAATTCGTGTGTCAAGTTTTAATTTTTATGTTATTATTTTTTGAATTTATTTAATGATCAAAATCTTAGTTAGTTTGTTAATACAAAATCAACACAACTTTTTTTTTTTTTTTTTTTTTAAAGTATCGCTATAAGACTAACAAGAATTACACAAAAAAAATTTAATTAAGGGTACTTCTAAAAAGAATTCAATGAGAACACTCAGAAAAAAATATATATATTTAAACGAAGTTCATTAAAAAAAGAGATTATATCATATAGAATTTTTTGGCAAAACAAAAATATATAAAAAGAAAATTAAGCACGAGCGTATTTTTGTAATTTATGCTATGTTGGATGTCTGTTCAGCTCTGTATGTCGAGTACTGTTCGGGAGTATGCTACTGAGAACAGACCACTGATGTTCTGCTTCTGCTACAGTCACCGAGCATGACACCACCACCTTTCTTGTTGGTCAACAACCTCTATACCCAAATACTTGGCGTGAGATACCGCCCAGTGACCGATCTCCCCACCAAGCACTCTAATATTTGAGAGTTCATGCCATGTTCCCGGTCATCTGTACAAGGGCAATTCTCACCGTTAGATTGACCAACTACGACAACCATCGATTCACGACACCTGTCTCTTTGTTTGACAGGCCTATGCGACCGTACCGGAGGACCTCTGGTAAGAAACCATAAATACCCCCTAAGAAACCATGAGGTGTGTTGGAGAGTCTTTGGTCGGCATCACACCGGTGCCCCCAATTGATTATGAGCCTTACTTGTCTCCCGTGCAAGATAGTCAAGTCGGCATCTTAAGAAGCAAAACAACTGTTCAGGAAACCCAACTAAACAAAACTAGGTCAAGTAAGATAGTTCAACGACCGTGCGCAGTCACACGTGGGTGTTGAGTTAGTAAAGACATTAATAAGCTATAAATATGAGAGTATCCGCGCAGAAAAATTAAAAATAAAAATAAAATAGCGACATTCTTTTTTTCTTTTTTTTTTTTTGGGGGGAACCCAAATTGATAAGTAACATTTGCTTACCTAATCCAAAATAAAATCCGCACCTTGAAATAAAATCCAACCGTTGATCTTACCACATTTGGTCAACGATCCTTCCAAAGACTTCCGTATCAATTACCACATATAATTAGAGCTTCCCCAAATATTTTTACAAAAACCTCCCTCCTTGCTTCCCAACTTTTCTCGTCTGTTTTCTTCTTCCGCAACCCAAGAAGACCTTAAAACTCTCTCTCTCTCTCTCTCTCATGGCGAAATCCCATCTGGGTCTTCTTTCCCTCTTCGTCTTCTTAACAATTTCCACAGTTGCAGTGAAAAGAGTGAGTTGCTCAGACGACAACTCAACAACAGTATACGACATCCTCCCCAAATTCGGCCTCCCAAGCGGTCTCCTTCCCGACTCCGTCGTAAACTACACTCTCTCCGCCAACGACGGCCGATTCGTTGTCGTTTTGGAGAACCCTTGCTACATCAACTTCGAGTACTTGGTTTACTACGACAAGACCATAACTGGGAAGCTGGGTTACGGTTCGATCACGGAATTGAAAGGAATTGAGGTTCGGAGATTCTTAATTTGGTTCGACGTTGACGAGATCAAAGTGGATTTGCCTCCTTCCAACAGTATTTACTTTCAGGTTGGATTTATCAACAAAAAGCTTGATTTGAATCAGTTTAAGGTTGTTCGTTCCTGCTATTATGGAAGCCCATTCTCTCCTTGTGCCCTACGGAAACAATTTCTTCAGGTAAACAAATTTAATGTTTTCCACATATATTGTTGGAACTATTCATAATTACTGCTTTTCTTTTTCTTTTTTTTTTTTGAAACTCTTATATATGGTAAAGAAAGAACTGGGCAAATTTTTAGCGCAATAGACCAAAAAAAAAAAAAGATTTATAGCTTTTCTAGTACTTGGTTGACTAATACTGGTGAGCAAAGTTAGATTTAGTGCGCGTTTAATTAGTGTATTTGTCTCATAATTTAAATTATAATTCATAATTTTTTTATAATATATACATGAATTAAAAATAATTTTAAATAATAATTTTGAATCTGTAAATTAAAATTTTGAGTTATTGGTCTTGTTAAAAGATGAGATATTTTCTCAAGCTGGAATCTTATTTGCATCCTTAAGGATTACTTGGGTATTGCATCACCAAATTTTTGCCAAACCCCTTTTGCAAAAGGGGATTATTATTATTATTATTATTATTATTATTATTATTATTATTATTATATTATTTTTAGACTATAATTTGCTTTACCTGGGTTTTGTTGCCTATGTTTGGACATGGAATTGCTCTGTTTGTCAAGAATTCAAGAAAAGGGTAACAAATTTAGGGAGTCCTCAGTTAAACCACAGAGAAATGAAACGATGAAGGGCAATGAGACTGGAAAAAAAAAAAAAAAAAGTAAAAAGTAATAAAAATGAGGATTGTTGATTTCACTTTTAGTGTTTTCATATCTATTTAATGGTGGGTTAAGAAAATCTCCAATTGTCTTTCTAATGTTTATTGAAGTTAAGAGTACGGATTTATATATGTAATCACTATTTAGTCAATCAGTTAAATAATCGGTGAAATATAATATTAATTAAGGATTTATAAGTAAATTTAGTACCTTAATTTGAGTGGCATGAGACAATTTCAAAATTGAACATGTCAGATTTGAAGCTTGTCAGCTTGTGCATGATTTTTTAATGGGAGTACTTGTTTTAGTTGTAACGAGGACTGAAAATTTGGGCATATTTTTTTGTTTAAAAAACTCAAAAAAAGACAACTGAAGTTTTAATTTTATTTAAGTTCACGTTGTTTTAAGTTTCAATTTTATTTAATTTTATGCAACTTTATTCAAATTCTATCTTCAATTTAAGTTATAACTCAAATTTAACTTAAAAACTACATTTAAGTTACACTCTAAAAGAATAACCCGTAACATTGAGCATTTAAGCTTATTGGACTACCTATCTTCTAAGATCCAGAGTATGACTCATGAATTTCCGAATTACGACCTTAAACATGTTATAGCTGATTGTTATCTCGATTGTATAATATATATATATATATATATATATATATATATATATGTTTCTGGTGTTTTGCTCTTGCAGCTCCCAAATCCAACGGAAGAGCTTGAGATGCTAATTACAGAGTAGGGCCCACCAATGACCATATCAAGTGGTTTTCAATGGAGATCTATGTGAATCAAGTGTAACATGCTTTAATATTTTTCTAGGAACATTAGAACAATGTTGCAAAAAGCTGTATTTTTAGAAGCTGTTACTTCTATTGGAACTTCCAACTGTAAAAAGTATTATATTGGTGGAGCAACTGTTTTTGTATTTCTGATAAAAATATAATCCTGCCATAAGTTGCTGCTCCGATTTGGGTGAAACATTTTGTTGGACTTGAATGTGCAAATGAAGAAATGAGATGATAAATATATATAAATTGTCTTTTTATCATCTATAGCAATAAAATGAAAATTGCCCAAGATCATCTATCTATAAAATAATATGAAAATCATTCCTATATCCACTTATTGTTGTGATAAGGTGAATAATGAGTTTAGTGTTCTTTTATTTCACCGATTTGAGTTTAGAATTCGTATTTTGTTACAGTAAAAAAATTTTAACAATCACATTTAATTTTTTTGTTACGGTAAAAAGATCTCACATAAAATCACATCTCAATTCGAATTAAAAATTCGAATCAGTGAACTAAACGGACTATAGATCTACTAAGTTGTTTAGGGCATTTAATTCATTGATTCGAATTGAAATATAATTTTATCTAAAAAAATTTTATTGTAATAAAAAAATTAAATATAATTATATCTGAAAATTTTTTATTATAATAAAATTTAAATTTTAAGTTTAAATTGATAAAATGAAGACTAGTTGTTTAGTCGCTGGTATTGGTGGCTTGTCAAAAACTCATTTACTTATTAATTCTTGACTTTTCATCTTCTTCTCTAGCATAATATTTGCAGAAGCTCTTCATTCACCATTAAAACAAAATAATAATAATAATAATAATAATAGACAAACAAAAACAAAAACAATAAAGAAGATTTACATATCATAAACTCTTCCACCAAACTTCTATCAATGTTCTCAAATTTCAAGTCGAGCCACATGGATTCGTCCTCAGCTTTTCTCTAGGAAAAGCACTTGCTTTAATAGAAACAGGGTGAACCCACGAACTTTTTTTTTTTCCCTGAAAATAGGTTCGTGAGTGTTCAATAGAAACAGAGCTCAATGGAAAATCCTAAATAAACGAGTGAAAGTAACATGTCATAACATTACACGGGTATAAGATATCATGGTCTGTCAGAAGATGATGTGGTTATAGGACATTAAAAATAGAAAAATGATAATTATCTTCATTAAGATTAAACCCCATCACTCATAAATATGTTTCGTTTTTGCTTCGCATATTTAAATTTTTAATTTAAATTAAAATATGATATTTTTTAAGAGTTTTTAACTGTAACAAAAAAAATTAGATGTGATATTTTTTAAGAATTTTTAACTGTAGAAACTTAAAATTAAAAACTTAAATCGGTAAAATAAACGATGTCATAATGTATCTATTAGATTGAGTTACGTCTCATCTATTCACTTAATGAGATTCACTTTATGTAAATAGTGAAATTTGAACCCTATCAGAATGAATAGGATACTCCTAAAAATATGTCTGAAGTTTATTGGCCTAACATTAAATAAAAAAAAGATAGAGAAATTTAGTAAACTCACTTTTTAAATATATTATTCTAAAATTTTTACTATTTTTTAATTAATATAATTTTTTTATTAAAAGGATTAATCAATAATAAAAAGTGAAAATTTAAAATTTATACATTTTAAGATATTTTTCATCCTTCCCTAAAAAACAATCTTAAAGCTTATAAGGCCAACAACAATAAAAAGTTATTAAGTTCAATGGTTGATTGAAACATTACAAGTAAGTTGAAATCATAAGCCGCAGACAACATATTTTTTACAAAATGCTTGACGTTAATATGAGAATTTCGAAAATTATTTTGGGCCATACCCAAAAAAAAAAATCCGACAATTGCCATCTCTCTAACAGAGTACAAAGGCCATGATTATTAAGAGAGTGAAAAAAAAAAAGATTCTTTTTTTTACTTATATAATTAATAATTAATATTTAATGGCTCATATAATATAAATAATGAAAGAAAGAGAACGTCAATCTTTACACATTTTTAGTCTTGATTTTTTATTAGAGAGATTGAATATTAAATTTATTTATCTATTCTTAATAAATTATTATATATGTCAATCTTTGCACATTTTTAGTCTTGATTTTTTATTAAAGAGATTGAATGTTAAATTTATTTATCTATTCTTAATAAATTATTATATAATAAGTAATTATTAAATTATATAAAAAGACATTTTAATGATAAAAAATGGAATGAGATTGTTTATCTTTACATCATCTAATAGTCTTAGGAGAAGTTTGATTCATTGATTAAAATTATGAGATTAAAATTATTTTCGATTTACGTGTATTTTTTATGAGAGAAAACGCTGCAGCGAACCATGAATCATAATTCAAATTATGATTTGAATCATCCAACCAAACGTCCCATAAATATACTTTTTGGAACACTTTACTCCCTAATTTTTGAAACGTAATGTCATTTTTCTATGAGTAATGACATATTAACAAAAAAAATCTCATCCGTTATGTTTTTTTAACTGAAATTAACATTTAATTTATTATTTTGAGGTATTTTAGTAGCTTTATAGTTTAAAATTTAATTTGAATTTAAAAATAATTTGAATATGAGCTTTTAATTGTGATGCGTTCGTTCTTGATTAAACGTAAGTTAAAAATTTTATGAATCTTTTTTTTGGTAGAATAAAATAATTTATGAAGTCTTTTTGAATATTTAAATTAGTTTAAATTTAAATTAAATTTTAAACAAAATACTTTCAAAATAGTAAATTAAATTTCAATTTTAGTTAAAAATTTAAATGATGAGGCTATTTTTGTTAATATTTTATTATTTAAAGAGAATAGATGTTACGTTTTAAAGATTATATGAGATAAAATGACATGAGAGAATTTTTTAAGATCAATTGTTACATCCACTTTATGAACGCCATCGGATCTCAATAAAAGTTAAAAAGTTTAATAATTCTTACGGCGGGAGAACCCCCACCGAATTATTTCCACTCGTAGTACACGTTTTTATTATTTGCTATTTTGCTTCAAGGTGGTGGGAAGACAGAACATTAGGTTCAATTCGTACTTTTATTGTTTGTAAAAGGTTCTTTTGGTCTTTTAGACGCAAGAATACGGCTTTGGTAGGTTAGGATAGGCAATAATTAAATACTACAGAACAAAGGAACATTGTTTTCCAAGCAATAAACAAAAGATCTGGTCGTCTCGCATCTTGTATAAAAATAGTTGTTTTTGTAAAATTAGACCGTATTTTTGTTTGTTTGCACTTATACATCTCTATCAATTTCCGCCTTCCGATCTATTACTGCTCACCATTCTAGTGATAGTCGCTTCTGTCTGCCTAGTCTTGAATCGCCTCCGTCTGCCTAGCCTCAAACCGTCTTCGTTTGCGCAGCCCCAGAGAGAGGGAGAGAGAGAGAGCATTTTCGAGTTTTGTATTTTTTCATAATATTTAAAAAATTCACTAATAGTATTAATCTTATAAGTTAGCAAAATGGAAATAAAAGGATTTAATTAGTTTCAAATTATTAACTTTATAAGAAGGATTGCATTATTATACCCAACTAAATACTATAAAATAACATTTTTAGGAATCTAACAAAAGATTCTTAGGCATAACTAAACGTGATAATGTAAGTTTTCAGATAATTATATTACCTACTATTACTTTTTCAGATATTTAATTTTTATTGATTACTGCATATTAAACACCTCCTAATAATCTAAATAAACACTTAAAAGAAAATGGTGATCCTAATTTCTATTGCTTTAGCTTTTTTTTGTTAATATTCATTATTTAAATGGAATATATGTTACGTTTTAAAAATTATATACGATAAAATCGCATGAGAGAATTTTCTAAGATCAATTGTTACATCCACTTTATGAACGCCATCCGATCTAAATAAAAGTTAAAAGTTTAATAGTTCTTACGCTGGGAGAACCCCCACCGAATTATTTCCACTCGTAGTACACGTTTTTATTCTTTGCTATTTTGCTTCAAGGTGGTAGGTAGAGAGGACATTAGGTTCAATTCGTATTTCTATTGTTTATAAAAGGTTCTTTTGGTCTTTTAGGGGCAAGAATACAGCTTTGGTAGGTTAGGATAGGCAATAATTAGACCTCATTCATTTTGTATATTCGAGTTTTTAATTCGAGTTGAGATATGATATTTTTTGAGAGTTTTTTACTATAATTAAAAAAGTTAAATGTGATATTTTTTTAGAATTTTTTACTGTAAAAACTTAAAATTAAAAACTCAAATCGATAGAATGAATAAAGGCTAAATACTACAGAACAAAGGAACATTATTGTTTTCCAAGCAATAAACAAAAAGATCTGGTCGTCTTGCGTCTTGTATAAAAAGAGTTATTTTTGTAAAATTAGACCGTATTTTTGTTTGTTTGCACTTATACATCTCTATCAATACCATCACTTATATAAGTTTTTTTTTTTTTTATATAAAAAATTTGCGTTTCATTTCAAACTTATAAGATAAAAATTCATAAAAAGATTTAGGGTCCGTTTGGTTCAGGGATTCGAATCATGTGATTTGAACCATTTTCGATTTACGTGTATTTTTTGTGAGAGAAATCACTGTAGCGAACCACGAATCATGATTCAAATCGGGGGACGAATCCCCCAACCAAACAGACCTTTATATTCCGTTGTAATTGTATTATTGCACTCAATTGGAGACTTGTACAGAAAAATCAATTAAAGAAAGAAGACGGCTTTAAAATTTGCAAATAAATAGTTCGTTTAGGTCGCTGATTTGAGTTTTTAATTCGAGTTAAGATGTGACTTTATGTGAGAACATTTTATTATAGTAAAATTTAAATTCTAAATTTAAATGAGTAAAATAAACGGAATCTAAATTTTTATAATATTGCTGTAGATTTTTCTTTTGATTGAGTTGTTGTAAATTCCTTATTTCTCTTTCCTTTTATTTGTTGAACCTTTGAAATTTAGACATTATTTATTTTATCGATTTAAGTTTTTAATTTTAAATTTTTACAGTTAAAAATTTTCAAAAAATATCACATTTAACTTTTTTTACTGTAATTAAAAACTCTTAAAAAATATTATATTTTAACTCAAATTAAAAACTTAAATATGCGACACGAATGAAGCCTTAATTATTCTTTTTGAGCATTTGAGACAATTTATTCAATTTCTCTATTTATTTTATTACTAATTTATAGTACACTTGTAATGACTTTGCAAGTACCTTATTTTTTACTTTATATTTTTTTATTATTTTTTAAATTTTTTTGCTCTTTCAGGATCCGTTTGGTTCATGGATTCAAATCATGTGATTTGAATTATTTTCGATTTACGTGTATTTTTTATGAGAAAAATACTATAGTAAATCACGAATCATGATTCGAATCAAAAAATAAATCTAAGAGCCAAACGGACCCACAGTCTCAATAGCCATTAGATCCCTTTCAGAGTGTAAACTAGAGGTACAGATTATAATAGACTGATCCAACAAAAAAAAAAAATAATAATAATAAATAATTCTTTCCAAAGTTAATATAGTCGTCAGCGTCAAGGCATGTTGTGCCGAGTGGGGGCACAACTTTTTTTTATTATTTATTATTTATTATTTTATTGTTTTTATTTCTTCTATTTCGCCCTCACTTACAAATGTTTTCTCATATTAGCCCCTTCAATAAAAATAGAGATATTATGCAGAAAACAAAAAACTCACTGCCATCTATTACAATACGTATTTATTTTTTTGATATAAGTAATGGATAGTTTTTGAAAAATACATAATAATACTTTTTGTTGGTTAATTCTAAATTTGACCACTATCTTTAGAAGTTATCCCATTTTTTCTTTTATAACTCAAAAATACACAAACCACCACTCTCTCCATAAAGGTCAAATGACTAGTCAATTCAATATAATACAGGAGAGTGATGGCAAATGTGGGGATTGTAAGTAAAAGAGGAGATGACACCTTAATTAGAGAATGGGAAAGAAGTTACGGACGCGTTTAGAACTCGTTTCAAAATGATTTTATTTTTTGTATGAAAATGAAAATGAAAACGTTTTCAATCTTAGATATAAATCATTTTTAAAAATGTGTTTTGTAGTTTTTATCAAGAGATTGTTTTCAATGTAAAAAAAACCTATTAATGTCTCTCTTTCTCTCTCTCGACTTGAGAGAGGAGAAAATGAAAACAAAAAATGAAAAACGATTAAAAGTCATTTTTCATTTCTCTCTCATTTTACACTAAACCAAAAAATCGTTTTCATTTTTATTTTTTGTCTTTATTGCGTCAAATGCCGTTTTGAAAACGTTTTCATTTTTTCTTTCTCAAAAAATGTGAAAAATAAAAACGGGATCAATTTCAAACACAACCTACAATTTCTTTTAAAAAAAAAAATTATTTGAAATTTTAAAGTCTATTTATTTAAATTTACTCTATTTTACTTTATTGACACTTAAGTGAGCTTTATGATTAAAACCGTCAAAAAATTGATGCCATAATGTCAGTAACAAATTGACAATTATAATCTATAAGTAGACGTTTGGTTTATGAATTTAGAATAATTATTCATAACCATTCTCGTTTATACGTGTTTTTTGTGAGAGAAATATACTGTAAAAAATTATGAATTATAATTCAAAATTAAGATAGAAAAAATAAACATCTCCTAAGTTAAATAAATATTTTGAGTCTTTTTAAGGAGTACGAAGCAAAGTAAGACTACTATCATTTTGAACAAAGTGAAGTACTTTCAATTGTTAATTTTAAATTTGTAACTTATTATTTTTAAGAAGTAAAGTGAGACAAATGTTATTTTCAGGGTCAATTTGAAATTAATCATTTTTTATTTTTCCTATAATTAATTACTTCTAAAATAAGTTTTAGTATAGTCTTTATCTGGCCTACCGCCGATAATCATTAATGGTTTATCTCACTTTCATTATTCTTGATCTCTCATTTAACATATGAATTTTTTGTATGCAAATAATATATCATTCCCTAAAGAAAAATAACTTTGCTTACAATTCAAAAGGAGAAGAACTTTCTTCTTTTGACTTGATGTTTAGAAAGAAGATTTGTGTTATGATTTGAATCATAATTCGTGACTTGTTATAATATTTTTTTATAAAAAATATACGTAAAATGAAAATAATTTTAAATTATGATTCTGAATCTATGAATCAAACGTCACATAAATTGAGTTAAATTAGTTAAGCAAAATATTATATAAAATATATATTTTTGAAGTGAACAAAAAACATGATATTGAAATGATTTAAAAAAAATACTACCAAAATAATTTTTTTTATCACGTGGTGATGTATCATTTTCTACAAAAATATCTTTTGACAAAAAACTCCCATCCCATTCCAACATAAAAAAAAAAAAGAAAATAAAAGAAAATCCTCTCCACCTTCCTTAAAATAAAAAAAAAATAAATAAAAAGCATCTATACGAGTGAGTTGACTTGGGTATATAAATAAAAGAAAATAGTAAGAAATACATTAATATAAAAAGTTTTAAAAAAATATATAAATTAATTTTTAATTATAAAAATTAATAAATTATAACTTATTAAGTTATAATTTATAATTAAATAAATTATAAATAAATTTATCAAATTATAATTTATAATTAAATAAATTATAAATAATTATAAATAATAATTTATTAAATTATAATTTATAACGAAATAAATTATAAATAAAAATAATAATTTAACCTCTTTATTAATTTATATAAATTATTAACTTATTAATTTTAATCCCTCTTAACTCTTAACTTATTTTTCTCTTTCTCCCGTAAATAAATCAGTGAAACTCTTCTTCCAAGCTCAGAACTTGTAAACCACTCTCTCTCTTAATCAACAATGGCTTCTCCCTTCATCTCTCTCTACCTAATCCTTCTCACCCTCCTCTCAACGGCCGATTTCTGCTTCCCCAGATCGAATCTGAACCGTCCAATTCCATCGAACAGTCCGAACACAGACGTCCACGATCTCCTCCCCAAGTACGGGCTCCCTCGAGGACTCCTTCCCGACAACGTCAAGTCGTACACTCTCTCAGACGACGGAGCGTTCGAGATTGAACTGTACGACACTTGCTACATTAAGTTCGACCGCCTCGTTTACTACGAAAAGACCGTCAAGGGGAAAATCAGCTACGGCAAGGTCTCCGATGTTTCTGGAATTCAGGCGAAGAAGGGATTCTTTTGGGTTTCAATTTCTGGGATTGTTGCGCATCCCGATAAGAACAAAATCGAGTTTAAAGTTGGCTTCTTGAGTGAGGAGCTTTCTGCCCAACAGTTTGAGGTTGTTCGCTCTTGTGACAAAAACTCACTTCTGCCTTATAATCCGCTTCTTCAGTCTATTTGAGGTAAAATTTAATATGTTCTCTCTCTTTTTTTTTTTTTCATTCCTTTCTCTCTCTCTCTCTCTTAAACAAAAAATTGGGTTTGTTCCATGATAGGCTTGTTTTGCTTCCTGAATTGGAATAATAATGGTGTTCAAATTCGAATTGGAATAACAAATGTCATAGTTTCAAGGTAGGATTTGTGGGAAGGCTCCGGTTTCAAATTCGGGCTCACAAAATAGGTTCGAGAGACTTCTGGATATATAAAGAAAAAAGTGTGGAGAATGAAATCTGGGTTTGTTGCTTTGCTTGTACGGTATATGTGTTTTGGTTCCTGAATTTGAATATTGATCATTTACCTTAGTTGGCCATTAAACTATCTCTATAATTTAAAATCAAGATTCAAGAGTAGTTGTAACTGAACCGGCTAAGAAGTTTCATCATTTATTTAAAGCCAAAAGAGTCATTCAAACAAGGATTAATTTAATGCCACTCTTGGTCTTAAATTTTACAGAAGGTTTCCTTTTAGTCCTTTGGCGTTACTGTGGTTTTAAGGGAAAATGTCAAAAAGTTTAGGTACTAATACAAGAGTTTTGCAACTATAGACCAGCCATACTCTGGAGAGATTGATTAGACTCGCACACACATTATCTGTTCACAAAATCTTACACATAGAATTTGTTTTTATTGTAAATTATGGGAAGTCCAAAAGCAAGGAGTAGCTATATATGTGTTGTATATATGTATGTATGTATGTATGTATGTATGTATGTATGAGTGAATCAGAAGGGAAAAAAGTTCAAATATTTGATGTTTTATATGAAGTAGATGGACCAAAAGATATGTATGTATATATGAATCTGAAGGGAAAAAAGTTCATATATTTGATGTTTTATATGAAGTAGATGGACCAAAAGATATGTATGTATGTATGTATGTATGAATCTGAAGGGAAAAAAGTTCAAATATTTGATATTTGATATGAAATAGAAGAACCAAAAGAAAGAAGCTAGTTTCTTCGATTGTTGATATGGCTATCACTAGGCGTGCAAGTGAAGATCAATTGCAGGGCACTTGTCGTGCTGAAACTGTGTCAAAAAGGAAAGAAAATAACTTGGGATGGTAATGGATTATTCGAGTTAGAACATCAACAATCGGTGACATTTGTATGAAAAATGTGTTGAAGATTCAAGAATTTTTTAGTTGTTGTTAGTTGGAACTAATTATGAACCCTGTTCTCTTTATAGCTAGTTAGATTATGGTGTATGGATTATTTACTATTACTTGTGTATATAAATTTGTATCCTCAGATTGTTCAATATAACAGAGAATAAAAGGATTATTTCAACACTAATATGAAATGATAAATTGCAGGAGTTGCACTGCATAAGGTTAAAGCTTCTCAAAAGATGCCAGGAATCATTCGTTTGTTTGAATGATTTCCTTCCCACCCAATCTTATGCTTACTTTCCGGGTTTACACACACACATGTATATATATCAAATGTCGTGGTGAGGCTATTAATCTGAAAAGAAGAGAGTCCAAGCTCAAGTCTATACTCTATCTCCAAACTTGAGTCTATGATCTTAGGGAAGAAATGAAAATCTTCAGTAATGAATCAAGTAGTTAGCCGTGTGGGGGCAAACAAATACCATGTCATGTCATACAAAACAAAAGTAAAAAACTTGGCCGTTCAAATAAACCCCTTAGGTTGTGTTTGTTCTAATGGAAAGGATGTAGATGATATTGTTTGTAAGGATCAAAACTGGAGTCCTGCAGAGGATTTTGAATCCCTCCTCTCATCCGTCGCACCAAACAACCATAAAGTCTTTGAATTCTATCCTCTAATCCTCTTACAACTATCTTTCCTTCCTTCCGCTTTTCTACGACAACACTTAGGCCTTATTAGTCAATCTAGTGACGCTAAAATACACAAGATCAGAAGATATTCTAACTTATGAACTACTTTCATTGGGTTTCTCTGAAGTGCCACTTTGGCTTGACCCTTCCCTAAATCTGCTTTCATTATCTTTAACTTCTAACTAGACCTTACTCAGTTAAATAGTGGAGTTTTTGTTTTCAAAGAATTACCAAGTTCCTTATCTTTACTGCAGGAAATTGAAGCACAAAAGGATACATTTGAATCTGTCGTGATCGACGAGTACTTAGTGAGATGTTTTAAGTTAATTTCACAAACTATATATCTTTGTTAATATGATTATGGTATTGAAAGTGCTGTAGTTTCACTTTATGTCAATAAAGTTATAGTGTACCATTTCACACTTTATATTTTATCTCCTGTTTAAATTTCTTTGGAGAAAAAAGATGTGGATATGCATAAGGGTGCTGTTATACTGTTATTCCAGCACTGGAGAAAAAAGTGAAAACAAATCATGCAAAAGTCTGAAGAGTTGTTTAAAACACCTAGGTCTGTCTGCGGTATAAGAACGGGATTAATTACAAAAATTTACTTTCTAATTTTAACCTTTTTCACAATTAGTCTTTTTACTTCTGGATATAGACCAATAAATGTATGTCTGAAATATGTATCTTAGTTCAACATACTCCTGAATTCCCCAAATTTTGAAAGTTTTCGGGGTTGTTCTTTTGTAACAAAATTAAAAAAAGTTTAAATTCGAGTTACAGTTTTATTTAAATTCATGTTCTTTTGTAAAAATTGAGTTTGAACTCGAGTTTGGGGTTAAACTCGAGTTCAAGTTTTCCCTTCAACTCGAGTTCATAAACTCAAATTTAAGTTAATGAACATTATTTTTTCTATTTTTAAAAATGTCATAATTTTTTTATTTTAATTCTGGTTGAGATTATTATTTTTTTCTATGCATTCACAATGAAAAGATAAATAAAACCCTACTCATATACCCTATTAAAATTTTTCATCACTATTGAGTTTTTATTAAAATACTATGTAATACAAATTTAAATTTTAACCCACTCAAACACAAATTCAAATAGATTCTCAATTCAAATCATAACTCAAATTTGCACATCTAAACATAAATTCAAGTTACAATTTCAACTTAAGTTATAACTCATGATCATCACTTAAGTCATCTTAACTTAAAAATGTAAAAAAATAACCCCTTCATTTCCTAGGGATGGGCTCTCACATCATGAATCACCCATATGTTGAGTTTTTGTTAAATGTTTTATCCAAACTCGGTTAGGTCTGGCTATGGAAGAGGGATTGGTTCCATTGGATCTTTATAGTTTTTCTTAATTAATAAACACAATAATAATTAGGATGTTTTAGGCCTGTTTGTTTTATATACTTAAATTTAAATTATTAATTTTGTTACAATATTTTTCTCTCACAAAAAAATTTAAATTTCAAACGTCAGAATTAAGAATCACGGTTTGAGTACATCTTTTAAATGGGCCCTTAGAATTTTTCTTATTTAAGACAATTGCGATGAGCTAAAAATATTAAATTCATGTTATTAACGTGAAAAAATGTTTTGAATGTGGGAACTTTTCAAGAAGACAATTAAAAATATAATACTATTATTTTTCAGTCTATTTGTTTGAAGGGTTTAGATGGGTCTGAACCAACTTTTAGGTTTAAATCCATGTTTAGTTGCATAATATTTTGACCATGAATTTGGGTTTAGGGTTTATTTGAACTCAATTTTACCCACTTAAAGTTTTTAAGGATCTAACTCATTTTATTATTCAAAACTCAATAAAAAAGTTATCACTAATTATTTTCACTCACATTTGTTAAAAATTCATAGTTCTAATAACGTAACTAAATATTGGTTTAAATTTATTCTTTATTTAAACTTTATATTACCAAATCTCAGTTTAAAAACTCATATGTAAATTCAAACCCATATAATTCGAACTACGCCAAGCAAATAGGAACATGATTAGGTTCTACTGACATATGCAAACTCATTGTTGTGCACCTCAACTCTTATGGCAACTTTGTCTACTGCTTTACGTAACAGTGAGTTGTATTATGTTTACTAATAAGTATAATTTAATAAAATTAAAAAAAAAACACTTAATAATAAAATTAAAAAAATGACAATTCATATGGTTTGTGAGTTAGTACAACAGTGATCTACCAAAACGAATAATAATACGTCAATGATGGAGTTTGCCATCATCAATATTTATCCACGAGGAGGAATCAAAGAATTCAACTGAAACACGAAAGCGGTAAAAGCCTTCCAGGGAACAATATACAACAACAATATTAACGATCACTTCATCCACCTCACCTCAAGTGGGTAATATAATATACAAATTTACATGTTATTCTCTTAAAAAAAAAAAAAAAAAATTACACATGTTATTCCGATTCTAGTTTTTTCCACCTATTTTAGAACATGCATGACTTTCTTATTTGTGTGTATGTGTGTGCGTGTATATATATATATATATATATATATATATATATATATATATATACACACACACACGTGTATTTTATTGATGCATTCAGCTTTTCCCACACAAAAATCATGCTTCTAAGTTGAGACTTTAATCATCTATAAGTGCAGAGCCGTTTAGATCGTTGATTTGAATTTTTAATTTGAGTTGAGATGTGATTTTATATTAAAACTTTTTACTGTAATAAAAAAGTTAGATGTGACTGTTTCTGAGAGTTTTTTTATTGTAGTAAAACTCAAATTCTAAACTCGAATCGGTAAAATGAACGGGAACAATTTTTACGTGAACAAGAAAAGGTGATTTTCTTCCAATATTTGTGAACAAGAAAAGGCAATTTTTAGCCTATTCCTCTCCCACTTCGCTGCTCAAACCAACATTGAAAAAAAAAAAAAAAAAATACATTTTCGTGGTGAATTTTTCCCACAAAGCCGCTCTTTTCAATGGATCAAAGTAGGGAAGTTTTCATAGCTGATGGGGCTACAAGATGAACAACAAAGTGAAGGAAAGTGCAAGAATGAGAGCGGTAAACTGTAGTAGAAGATCATGCCGACATTAATGATTTAGTTGAAGTTTTAATCAAGAATTTCCGCAACCAACTTAAGATTCAGTGTGAAAAATCACGACATCGTTCACTTCGTAAATTTGAATTTTCAATTCGAGTTGAGATGTGACATTTTCTGAAAGTTTTTAATTGTAGTAAAAAAAATTAAATGTGACATTTTTTGAAGGCTTTAACTATAGAAACTTAAAATTAAAAACTCGAATATGTGAAATAAACGAATTACACAAGAACGTCTTCTTGGAATGATTGCGAGTTAACGATGTTCTTAATAACCATGAAACATCAAATGTGATCCAATTCACTTATGTTACACTCTCCTAATTGAAGTCTGCTCAATTCAACTATAAAAATTGATGTGATGAACAATTCTTTTAATATGAATCAAAAGTAAATTTAACTTAACTCAATTGAATAATACTTTAAGTTCTCGTATTTGATTATCCATACTTTATTAGACTTGTGTTCAATTTTCTTATACTCTTAATCATCTTTTTTTTTTTTTTTTTTTTTGAGACAAATGACTATTTTAGTTGGTATACAGTTGGTTGAACATAACCATGAAAGTAAGGTCTCATTCATTTCACAGATTTAAGTTTTCAATTCGAGTTGATATGTGCTTTTTTTCAGGGCTTTAACTGTAGCATAAAAAGTTAAATATGACATTTTCTGATAAAACTGTAAAAACTTAAAATTAAAAACTCAAATTGATAAAATGAATGAGGTCTAAATTTAATAAAAACGGAGGGGGCAGCTATCCCCTCAACCCAATGGCTCCTATTTTTGCTCCCACAAAATATTTCATTTACCATTTTTTTTTTAAATTTCAATTGTACCCCACGTTTTGTCTTTCAATTGTACTTAAATTTTGAACTTAAATTACGAATAAGCTAAAAACAAATATACTACTACGTAAACTTATTTTTCCTGGGATTTTAAGTTTTAAAAATAAAATAGATAAAACAAATAAGAAAAGAGAGACAACACTTTAAATATATATATATATATATATATATATATATAGGGAATTTCTATAATTGTGTTGTAATTTTAACTCGTGGTGTGAGGATTCAAACTCTTACGCATTAAAGTAAGCCAAGTATGAGTTTGTCACTGGGCTGTGCTTGGAACTACTTATATAGACTGTTTCTTTTGAATGTAGGCCTCGAATTTAATTTTAGGTTTCTACAGTAAAAAGCTCTCAAAAAATGTCACATCAAAATTTTCTGCTACAGTAAAAGCTCTCAGAAAATGTTACATCTCAGCTCGAATCGAAAACTCAAATCCATGAAGTGAACGAGGCCGTAGAATTTACGGTAACTAATTAATAAGACTTGATATTACACAACAATGTCCTAATACAACCTAATATCATGGCCTTTTATTTATGTTTGTTACACATGTTGCTCAATCTCATATCATAGTGTGACATTTTGAAAGTTTAAAAGGATAAAGTGAGGCGCTAAATATTTTTTTGGGATTAAAATTGAAATTAATTCTAAATTTAATATTTAATTATATCAAATTATCTTTATTAAAAGTGTTACGTGCACCTCACATGCTCATTCCGTTATAATAGTTTTGTGACAGAGAAAGTGAAATATTTGTAAAGGTGGGAGCTATTAATGTGATATTTGAAAATTTAGAAGGTAAAATGAGACAATTAAATTTAAATGTCTCAAATACTCGTTGAGCATCAAAATTAATATCAAACCCAAAATAAAAAAAAATAAAAAAAAAAAAGAATTTTGCTTGAGAAACAAGAAAGTCAGAGGTGAGAAAGAATTCTCAATGCCTTCTGGTTTCCCAAGGAAAGACGGCCACAAAATTCAGGTCCGTTTGGTTCAGGGATTCGAATCATGTGATTTGAACCATTTTTGATTTACGTGTATTTTTTGTGAGAGAAATCACTATTGTGAACTATGAATCATGATTCGAATCCCCCAACCAAACGGACCTCGTGTTAATAGCACTAGACCATTGAGAAACACAAGGGAAACTCCTATCCAACGCCTAACCCACTATGATTAAAATCCTAAAATATTGGTAAACAAGCAATGATGCAGTGACACGTCAGAATCCACGTGATTAACCCGAAAATAATGTTTTGAAACATCAGTCAATTGTGGCTCCATTTGAATCCAATAATAAAATTATATCCACAACGCGTATCCTCCAACTTATTTTAGTATAAATAATGAGCATCAGTCTTTCATAAATATTGTAAAATATTATAACTTTTGTGGTGCATCCTTCTCAATATTAGATCCTTTAAAATTATGTTTATGATAATTTTATAAATATTAATCTCTAGTTGGATGCTTTTTACACTCTGCCAGAAGAATAACCTAACAATCTAATTTGTGGATTTGGTTAAGTATAGCATTATTAGGGTATAACTTAAGATATTTAGAGACATTGAATCATCAGGGCATATAATTATTTATGATTAATACTAACTGATCATAAAAGTTAACGAATTTGCATAATAATAATAATAATAATTTAATGATTGAATTGCCATCACCAATGTTTAATCACGGGGAAGAATCAGAATATATATCTGAAACACAAAGCAACAAAAGCCTTGCAAGAAACCAAAAACGAAAAAAAGAAAAAAAATAAACAATAACAATCATTCCCACCACAATGAAGACCGAGTAGGCAATAAAAATTATAAACGGCCCGTTTAGTTCGTTGGTTCGAGTTTGTAATTCGAGTTGAGATGTGATTTTATGTGAGAGTTTTTTACTGTAGTAAAAAAATTAGATGTGACTGTTTCTGAGAGCTTTTTACTGTAATAAAACTCAAATTTCAAACTCAAATTGGTGAAGTGAACGAGACCAAAGTAGATTAATCTATTTAGCGTTTCTTTTTTTGTCCAAGCATAACTTTGGCATTGTTTTCAACTTTCTTTGCTGTTTCCTTTTTTTGCGTTTTCCATGCCTCTAACTATAACCTGATCATAATTTATCTATAAATACTAGGCGTTTTGCAAACATCAAAAAGCAACTCCAAAGTCTCTCTCTCCTCTCCGAATTCCCTTCTCAATCCGACACCAACAAAGCTATCTCAGCCGATCGAGAAGTTTCCTGACCAAGCAGCGGCCATGGATCAAAGTAGAGAAGTTTTCAATTCTGGCGGCAACAAAGTGAAGGAAACTGCAAGAAAGGAAGCGGTCAGCAAGAGATCGACCGAGTTGGTAGATGATGACATTAATGACCAAGCTGAAGCTTTCATCAAGAATTTCCGCAACCAGCTCAAGATGCAGCGCGAAGAGTCGCTAAAACGCTTCCACGAGATGATAGCTCGAGGTGTTTAGCCAGAAAGATGGCTCATGTGTGTCTATTGGGTTCTTCTTTTAAAGTTAATAACCATAATTCTTTCCTCTTTGAGGAGTTCTGTAATTCAACATGCTTACTTTGATTCAGAAAGTAATTTTACCATATTGAAAGTCTATTTCTATTCAAGTATGAGCCCAAAAATTCTGTGGACAAAAGATTGACTACATATTTACTGATTTAAAAAGCATTAGAGTAGAAATATTGTTGATTCTAACAAGACAGATTTAAGGTGACAAAACATGCAACATAAATCAGATTCATAGACAGAAATGAAATCTAAGTATATATTGAATGATCACTGGTGATCATGTATATTCACAAAGCATCTCTAATCTAAGGATTACAGACTAACAACACAAAATCATCTGACAATGAACGGCAGACCAACCGCCCTAATCCATTCCCCGGTAACAAGATTTACAAGTATCCACTCGTTTTTCTTTTTTCATAAATGTAAGGAAATGGCCTCATGGTTTCGTTGCTGAAACGCAGATCCACCTCCTGTTCTGTCGCCAAAACCAATGACAAAATCATCCTCGCTCGTAAATGAATGAAAGCATCAACAGTTACAACAGGAAATCTCTTACGAGAAATGAGATCGGAGATGTCTAACAGTTACATGCCTTGCCCTGATCATCTGAACACCGCCGAAACAGATGCTATCGGTCATTCTCATTTTCAGTCTTGCCTTTTGCAAGCATACAAGAAAGAGCAAATCCCACCCCGGCCCTCATGCTTGCAGCACTTGACAGTGCAGAATGTGGCTCTTCAAACCACTTCGGCCCGCTATACTCAACCACAAATTAGTGACCAGAGTCCTAAAATGGCCCCTCCCGGCAATATTTTCCCACATCTGAGGGTTGCTTTCGACAGGTTTATCTGGGCTAGAAACATCAACTAAACTAATACTCATGTTATTACGGATAATGCAGAGCTTCCCATTGAGGGGAACTAGCGCAGCAGCCTCTAATGCCCGCGAGCTGCCTAGATGGAGTTTGCTATCTATAAATTTGTTCCACGAGTCTGTGGATCTATCATAAACCCTGAGCTTGCACCCATCCCGGCAGTCCAAGGCATATAGTTGGCCGTTCATAGAGATACACGGGTTGCGCCAACCAGCAACCATCCCATCACTAATTGGGGTCCAGGTGTTGGTTTCAGGAGAGTAAGATTCACTCATTACCTCACGATGAGAACCGAGACCCTTGAGAAACCACATTCCATTATGGACAACCCCGATGAAGGGTACCATAGCCGTGCTCATATCAGAAATAAAGCTCCACCGGTTTCTGTTGGGGTCATACACTTCGGCAGAACGAAGTGTCCGTTGGATTCCTTCACACTCCCCACCAGCCACATATAGACAGTTGTTGATGACACAAGAACCGAAGAAATGGCGTTTCCGGAGCATGTCCGGTGCCCTATGCCATTTGTTTGTGCGAGCGCTATAGAAAATAACCCGTCTCATGGATCCCCTCAGTGGATCTTTTCCTCCAAATAAGTATAAGTGACAACCACTAAGGACAGCACAGCCAAAACCTAGTGCTTCGGAATACTCTGCAGGGACCGGCGGAAGCGGCTGCCAAATATGATAAGTCGGATCATATGCATGCCATGAGATCCTCCCATCACGGTCTCGCTTAATGACATAAACCCACTCTTCAGCCATTCCAAGACTTTTCCTAAGAGAATAAAAGAAATTTCCAGCCAGGAGACGGTACCATCTCTTGCAAACAAGACGGAGTTTTCTATGTTCAACACGAGGAACTCTAATAAGGCAAGCAATTGCCAGGTCGTCCGGTAGGCCCGGCAGGAGGGGTGGCTGGATGCGGGTCCTTTCTCGACGCGAGTTTTTGCCCTTGTGGGCGTTGGGATTGATGTCAGGCTGGATGCAAAGTTTTGATCCAGGGACAAACTTTCTTGCCCCTGCAACTGTCTTTAACCCGGCATCTACTTTGCAGTAACATGACACAGAATCAACCTACAAAACTTTCCACGTTAGAAACTGCAAGGAACATCAAGATTCACTGACCAAATATTATTTTTTTTCTCCTTGAAAAAAAATCTACAAATTTGAGAACAAGTTAAGCAAGGAGAGGGGTCTTTGGCTAAGAGCCTCCACCGGATAGAAAGAAGTGATAATAAGAAGCCAATGCCAATGTAAATGGAAAAAGTTTGGATAAAGAACTAAAACTCATCAAACATCTAATCTTCTATTACCAAATAGAGAGAGATAGTTCTTTTCTTTCATTCGATCCGTTGATATGCTATCTAGTAAAAATAAAAGACGGTAAAAAAGAACCATTCAGTCTCGATTCTCTCAAAACTAAGTCCATCACCTTCTGAAGGCCGGGCATAGTAAGGTAAAATACAGCATAAAGAAACTAGACACCTAGAAATGAAAACGTTGAACTTGCTCAAATCATTATTACCATACAAAAGCATCGGCCTCTTTCCACTTACTTCATCACCCATGAAATACTCTGGAATTTTTCGGTTATTTCCAACTTCCAACCAAAGTTTTAACAAACAAAAAAGAAAATTAGTAAAATTTTTGCTAAAAGAGAAGCGAAAAATTGGTTTCAATTGCACACATTTTTTTGGATACACATTTTGTCATCCAACCTTTATCACAAGAATGTGAATTTCAGCGCATCATCACAAAGCACTGCATCTGTAAGACTCGTGATTGTACATATTGATATATAGATAAACTAGAAACAAAGGTTATGAGGAACGAGATACATATGTAATTAGGAATTAAGGATATATACTTATCTATTAGGATTATTAGGTTTATTTTAAGTTTTATCAAATTGTTATGTTTATGTTGAGCCTATCTTATTATTACTGTCTATTCGTCTACAAATAGACCTAGTGGTTGTATTTTAAATTCCCAACCTTAATTTTGAATATTGAGAACTCAAATTTCCTCTCATTTGTTCTTCTTTTCTGTCTTAGCATCTTTCTTTCTCTCTTCTCCATATGTGATATGCCAGGCATCAAAAGGTGATATTAGGAAATAATAAGAACATCATGAATAGCACCCGAGTTTTTCACGACAAGTTGACTCCTAATTATCTTTTATTGTAAAGGAAAAAAAGGTCATTATTGCCATCATGCCCTCATCCTCTTCATTACTTTAGAAATGCGAGGTCCTACTGATAAAAAAGAAAGAAGCTGACCCAATTCTACTCCAAGAATGTTCCCAATTTTCACTCCTAGTCCCACGCTCGCCATTACAAGCCCAATGACGCACAACCCATTGGCTCTACAAGATCCTAAGTGGTAGGGTTACAAAGTATCGAACTCTGTACATAGAAGAATGAAAGATATCCTAACCACGGATGTACTCTATCAGCAGAGGCTTCTCATAGTGTTGACCACATTACTACGCAACACAAATTCATTGTAACAAACCAAAATCACCCGTCCTATCTTTTCAAATTCATACTCTCAGCATACCCATTAACAGGGACTGTGTTAGAAAAATGACTACGGCTGCTCCACGATCAAATCCCAACTCTAAGAACGAATATGACAAAATGCAGTTGTTCAAGCATAAAAATGACACCAAATTGAGTGTGTTCCGGAAAGAAAAATCCTATGCGAATTCCAATTATCCAAAAAAAAAAAAAAAAAAGTTATTTTGAACACAAACTTAGCAATAATCTGGGATTTCCATAAAAAAATGTGTTAAAGAAAAAAAAGTCTTCAACATACATACTAAGAGTCCGAAATTTCTAATCAAAAGGAAGTCCTGAACATAAAAATGCATCTGGATAACTCCATAAGCTCATGAAAACAAGAACCAAGAAAGGAAAATTTGCATGGCATTGAGAACAAACAGACAAACAAGTAAAGCCTTCCTAAAAAAAAAAATTAACTACGAGCTGATCAAACAAACAAACTTCCAATATCTGCCAAAATTAAGCACAATTGAACCAAAATTCCATCTGGGTATCTCTAGAATTCATGAATTTGAGAGAAAACAAAACCAAAAAAATTGCCCAAGAAAGAAAAGGAAAAAGGGTCAGATAGAGGGAGATCGGTTGGACTAACCAATGGAGCTTGGACTCGGAAGCCTCTTTGGCTTTGAGGATTAGGAGTAGAAGAAGAGCGTTCACCACTTAGCTCCATAATAATAAGCTCATATAAAAACACACAAGATTCAGATCGCCAGCTTTTTTCTTCAATTTCTCTCACTCTGATCCTTCAAATTTCAAACTGGGAAAAAATAGAAATAAATTGTCTTTTTTTGTTTCAACAAATAAACAATAGCTCTGTAATGCAAAGAAAGAAGAGAAAAGGTAAGGCTTTCTTTGTTGGAATAATAACAAACAAACAACAAACGACATTTACACTAACAACAACCAAAAGGTCTCTCTCTCTTCAAAGTAGTCTTTCTCTCTCTCAACCTTCTCAAAGAGTACAGCTGGACGATTCACCAACTTCAGATTTTATTTTATTGTGGACGTTGATTTAAAATTATTTTTGTTTTATGTATATTTTTTATGAGAGAAAATATTGTAGAGAATTATGAATTATGATTCAGAATTAATGATGGATATAGGAAACAAATAGGCTCAAAAGATCCGTTTATTTTACTGATTTGAGTTTAAAATTGAGTTTTAATTCAATAAAAAATTTTAAAAAATAGTCACATTAATTTTTTTATTACAGTAAAAAACTCTTACATAAAATCACATTTTAATTTAAATTAAAAATTTAAATCAACGAACTAAACGAGTTAGATTTAAATTGAAAAATTGCAATAGTAAGATATATATAATATTAGAATTGGGCACATGTATATTTATAAAAAAAACATGTATTTTTTTAAAATATGTATATTTTTTTAGTAAAATATATATAATGTAGATGAGACATTTATAATTTATTTAAATATTTATATATATATTTTTTAAAAAAATATATTTTTAAAAAAATATACATATTTTAAAAAAAAATATATTGTACCGTCGCAATCTGATATCGAATTAGAGATTTTACTTATAAAATATTATGTAACAACATACTATAAATAAATATTTATTTTCACGCTAAAAAAATACTTTCTTTGCAGTAAATATTTTTAGGCAGAGACTCGAGTCCTTTGTGATGCAAGAAATAAATAAACAAATAAATTTAAAAAACTTAAAGAGAGACGAATATTACATCTTCACTATTTATGACGTCATTATTTTTTAAAATTAATGTTGTGTTATATATTTTGTTTATAACACGAAAGAATATAGAATCATCTATTATTTAGGGTTTCTCTAATAGGTCTTAAAGGATCGAATTATTAATTTTGTTTTTTAACTGTTAGATTTATATTAAAAATTTTATATTTTACATATTTTATTTAATAGTTTAAAATCATCAACCAGTAAGGAGGCTTATTAAAAAAAAAAAAAATCCTTATTTCTAGACCATCTAATTATGTTGTGTCATGTTTATTAATACTCTATGACTCAGACTCGAGACATTGGAGGCAGGGGTATAAGTGTGAAATATTGTTAGATCAAAATCTAATTAAATCCTCTAGTAGAAATATAATTACTTACTATTTAGAGATATTATTTTTATATTAATATAGTTAATTTTTTTAATTGTAAAATTTCAATTCTAAGTATCACCTCAGGCGTTAATACTAGGGAAAAAAAGGCTTTACTCCTGGAGACTGTCCGTTCACTTCACCGATTCGAGTTTAAAATTTGAGTTTTGTTACAGTAAAAAGTTTTCAAAAACAGTCACATCTAACTTTTTTACTACAGTAAAAAACTCTAATGTAAAATCATATCTCAACTCAAATTATAAACTCGAATCAGTAAACATATTTAAGTTTAAAAGTTAAATTTTACTATAATAAAATTTTTTTAAACACAATCACATTTAATTTTTTTATTACAATAAATTTTTTTTTATATAAAATTATATCTCAATTTAAATTAAAAACAATAATAAGTAAAGTACACGGACTTTAAGAGAATTCTTCGAACCATTTATGGGTCAAGCCCATTTGGAGGATTACGGACAGAGTCAAGGACACGAACGACTATAAATTTTGCTTCTTTCTAATACCCACTTTATTTTTTATTTAAAAAAGTAAAGTTATAGCAATATAATAAAATCTTTTTTTTTTTTTTTTAAGTACCATATAAAATCTCCTTTTAAAAATTTCAGATCTATCACTTCTCAATTAATTTTATTTATCTGAACTTTTTCTTTAAATGAACCTATAACTTATCAAATTCGTTATTTTCAGCTCTTGTTTATATATATATATATATATATATATATATATATTTCCGTTAATGATTTGAAGATATTCATTCGTCTCACTTTCACTCTTAACATTCAATTTCAAAATCAATCTATTACGATGTTTCTAAAATATAGAATTTTATCCACCTATTAATAAACTCTCTATTTTCATCGTGAGAATATTACATAAGAGGGAGAGAAAAAAAAGAGTGAACATGTATTATTTGTGTCTCAAAGAAAAAGGGAATGCATATATTAGATAATTTTACTGTGAGGTGTGTTATTTTGTTCCATTTATAGAGCATTTTTTTTAAAACTTTTTGATTAACTTTTAACGGTTTTAATGTGTTGATAGGAGAGTCGATAACATCAATCACAATACGATAATACGAATCACAATACGATAATACGACTCGAAAATAATATGAATTTTGCGGGTTAGGGTTGAGAAAAAAGAGGTTCGAATCAGAATTAGGTCGACCTGAAATTGATATGAAAAACACAAATCAATTTTAAGTTGGACCCGCCTAACCTGAACACAACACAAAACTTGTAAAAAACTAAAAAATACATATGTTTTTCATTTCTAATATGTAAAAAATTAAATAAAAGTATACAATTTTCGTGTCAATTTTGTGTCGTGTCGTGTCAACCCGTAAAGTGATCGTGTCGTGTTTGTGTTGCAGTTTTTAAAAAAATTTGTGTCACAAATCGTGTTTAAATTGTTTGTAAATTTTTTAAAAAAACACGATTAAAACACGATATGAATACAATATCTGACACGAATTGCCACTCTAGTTAGTAATATTGATAAAGTTAACAATACTACTACAATGATAATTTTCCTGGATTATTTAGGGGTTGTTCTTTTATATTTTTGAGTTTTATTCTTTTATCTAAAAAACTCAAAAAAAGACAATTCGAGTTTCAACTTTATTCAAGTTTATATTTTTTTAAGTTTTAACTTTATTTAATTTTACTCAACTTTATTCAAATTACAACTTCAATTTAAGTTATAACTCAAATTTAACTAAAAATTTACACTCAAATTACACTCTAAAAGAACAACCTTAAATTATAACTCGAATTCAAATTTTTTCGGAATTTCGAAATAAAAGAACACACTTTTAAATCTACTTTTCTAAAACGCTACGTCGTTTTTGCAGAATACCCTTCTTCTCCAGCACGAAACCTGTAGAGAGACGGGCAAGCTTCTATAAATAAGCTTTCTCAGAGTCTCACTCTAAACGTATTACCCATTTCTCCAATCTTCTTTCTTCTCAAACAAACTCGTTTCGGTTTGTCGTTGCTTTTTTTTTTTAATGAATATTATTACTTTCTTAATTAATTTTGCCTTCTTCTCTGTAAAAACCCTAGACTAAATCACTGACATCTCATATTTTCTTTTTAATTTTCTCCAGGCTTTTAACTTCTAATCCAATCCAATCCAAGCAAGGAAAGATGTTTCTTACCAGGTGAATAATAATTCTCTTTCCTCTTGCTTTTGTTGTTTGTTTGTATTTTGATTTTCCATCAAATGTTTTAAAAGAACAATTTTTTATTTTTTTTTATTTTTTTTTAAAGGACGGAGTATGACAGAGGAGTGAACACATTCTCTCCAGAAGGACGACTGTTTCAGGTCGAGTATGCCATTGAAGCCATTAAGGTATCTTCTTACTCTTTTTGTCTGAATTCAAACAACATCTGTAATTTTAGCAATTTTATGTCTTTTTTGTTTCTAATGTCAATTGTTCCTTTTTTTCTGTTTCTGGGTTCTTACATTTTTATTGAAATATTCTATAATCTATAATAAATAAATAAAATAATTTTGTCAGCTGGGTTCTACTGCAATTGGGCTGAAGACAAAGGAAGGCGTGGTGCTCGCAGTGGAGAAGCGAATCACTTCTCCCCTCCTTGTATGGAATTCGGAATTTTCTCACCTTTGATTGTTGCTCTTCTACTTTTTCATATGTGTGTGTGTGTGTGTGTGTGTGTGTGTGTGTGTGTGTTGTTGATGATCTCTGTTATGTTCAAATTTCAGGAACCGAGCAGCGTTGAGAAAATCATGGAAATCGACGGCCACATCGGATGCGCCATGAGTGGATTAATCGCTGATGCTCGTACGCTCGTTGAACACGCTCGAGTCGAAACTCAGGTTGCTTTTATACTTTTCATTGGGAATTACAGTGTGGCAGGAAATCATGGCATTTGATAACTGATTTTTTTTTTTTTTTTTTTTTTCCATGTCCAATCTTTTGTTTTGCAGAATCATAGGTTCTCCTATGGTGAGCCGATGACTGTTGAGTCCACAACGCAGGCTCTTTGCGATTTGGCCCTACGATTCGGTGAGGGTGATGAAGAATCCATGGTATTAAACTAATCTATTCACTATTATTCCATCAAATTATTAATCAAGGTTAGCTAAAGTGTTGATCCAGTTTTTATGTCTGTTATTGAGTATTGTTGCAGTTCCACTGAGATTTTGTTCCCTTTAGGCTTAGGTTCTACTGAGATTTATCTAGTAGAAAATCTGTTCCTGGTTTATTCAGCCATTTCACCAATCATTTAAACATATCTTTCGTTTTTATACTTGTGGCTCATGAGTGTTGAATGAGTGGTGTATGTTCATTAAAAAGGAATTGAACATTTGATTTCGACTGAGCAAATATGTGTGAATTTTGGCGTCCTATTACTTCTTTTTGTTAAAATAACAGCACAAACAAACAGAGAATGCCACTATGATCTTCTCACAATGCAATTTCTGAGTTTTATCTTTTGAGAATCCAGGTTGCCTCCAGCATCACCTATCTTTTCAGTGACAAATTTTAGTTCACCGTCATATTGTAGGAATCTTCAAGTGTTGAAAATTTTTATGAAGTGAAAAAAAAAAAAATCATGGCGACCAGATTTTCGATTAAGCAACTTCATATTTTTGTTTGTGTGTGCATCCAAATTTGGGTACATGCTATTTCTATGCTGTTTCTTTGCACTTGAATAGTGGCCACTTTTGCAGTGGAATGCATATCAAGTTCAAGTCCTTATGCCCATCCCATGTACTACATTCCATTTAGCTATTTAAAGATATTTCCTGGCCTTCAGCGTTCCGATGCTCTTTTGTTAAGAAGATCTGAAATATATTTGCGCTCTTGTCTACTAAACAAAGAAAAAAAAAAGATATCTTGATTTCTAATATTCAATCTTGGAACCATTCACATACACTTTCTAATCTATTGAATTTTCATACGCAGTCGAGACCATTTGGAGTCTCTCTTTTGATTGCTGGCCATGATGAGAACGGCCCCAGCTTGTAAGTGTTGGTATTCTTTTCATTTTTCTGTCTTCTCTTGCAGTGTTTGTATTGTGTGCAAAATTTTCGGCTGTCTGTGAACATATAACATCAGTTTGGAACTGGAAGCAGATTATGACTGTAATATAATTGTAAAATAAAATTCAAAATTTAGATGTGAGCTTTTACTAATGAGGGGTGGTTTGAACTTTTGAACGTTTTCAAGTTTCAATCTAAACACTGTAGGCTAAGTAGTTCAGCCTGATTCAACATGAGGTATGAACTCTTAAATCTCTTTAAGAACACAGGAAGAGTAAAGAAAAGACGAAACTATGTTCTTAAATAATCCAACTTTAAGTGAGGAAGATAAGGGACGCTGCTTATTTTTAGGTTTTTGTTGGACTATATGGTTTGGAAGGAATAAGAGGATTTTCAAAGAGTCTAAAGAAATGTCAGTGATTTGTACATAGAAGTCTTTAGTTTCACTTTCATTGTGAGAAGATAAAGACCGTGTTTGGAATTGATTCCGTTTTTATTTTTCACGTTTTTCAAGAAAGAAAAATGAAAATGTTTCTAAAACGACGTTTCGCTCAATAAAGGCAAAAAACAGAAATAAAAACAATTTTTTGGTTTAGTGTTAAAATGAGAGAAATGAAAAACGTCTTTTAGTCGTTTTTCATTTTTTTTTTTGTTTTCTCCTCTCTCGAGCAGAGAGAGAGAAAGAGAGACATGAATGAGTTTTTTTACATTGAAAACAATCTCTTGATAAAATTACCAAACGCATTTTCAAAAATGATTTCTGTCTGAGATTGAAAACGTTTTTATTTTCATTTTCACACAAAAAACAAAAATCATTTTAGAATGAGTTCTAAACGAGCCTAAAACTTTTGTCATTTCAGTTTTCAGATTTGGTTAGGTACTGGCAATATCCTACTGTAGATCATTTATGTTTTTCTTTTGGTCTCTGGGTTTTTTCTTTTTGAAGTAAAATGCTTATGGGTTAAGGGTTAGTCTCTGTCTTCTCTTTTCACTATTTTTTCCTCCCTGAAGATGCTAAAACTTACACTTGCAGATACCATACAGATCCATCCGGCACGTTTTGGCAATGCAACGCGAAAGCTATAGGTTCGGGGTCTGAAGGAGCTGACAGCTCTCTGCAAGAGCAATACAACAAGGTATCTTTGTTTCTTCATCCTTCATTCTTACCATGTCTGTGTACTGGGTTTTGCTAAAGGGAAAACCAAAAAAGTATCCCTTGTGTTTCATCGATATACTACAGATACTTCCAAGGCTCCAAGTATTAACTAAAGACAAAAGTCTTGTTTTTTTTTTTTTTTTTTTTTTTTTTTTTTTTTTTTTTAAAAGATAAAAGATATCAACTTTTTAATTGTTCAAATTTTGAAAATGCCGAAAGCACCTTTGATAATCTATATTCAAGCATTACCTTATTATACGAGTATGAGGTTGTTTGGGGGAGAAGATATGGGGGAAAGAGAGGAAAAATGAGGTATGAGTATGAGGTGTCCGTGGGCCCCACCATTGTTAGCTCATCTGGAAGTGAACAGAGTTTTGGGGGAGGAAGATGAGACTCAAGGTGAATGAAAGGAATCTACTGTTTTGCCCTTCTTCTGAAGTTAGGCTGCAAGGGCCATGACCTCTTAAAAAAAAAAGTTAGTGGCAAGAGGGTAATTATATTATACAAATAAAAGTATCTTTCCCCTCACTTTTACCCCCAATTCCAAGCAAAGGAGAGTATTCTATTTTCTTTCCATCCCATTTCACCATACAACGTTACAGAAAAACAATTTCCTTTCTTTTTTCTTTCCATATAATTTTCTTTCACATTTTGTCTTTCCTTCCCTTATTCCATTTCTTCTACTTATGCCTTATGAAGAGATTCTCTTACACACACATTAATGATAACTAACACGCCCTTAATCTATAGCATTTAGCAGTGTACAATTGAGTGCAGACGCAATTATCAGTTGTCTAGTTTGAAATTTTCTTTAAATCTTTGGACAGAATATGACATGTGGCAAAACCAAAAGTCTTTTGCAAAAGAAGATTATATAGGTCGATCTGCATCGAAATAAAGTCAGATAGAAAATGGGTGCAGAGAACCTTGAAACAAAACATATGCTGCAATAATGAACAAACGAAACTAAGCCGTGCTACCAAAATGAATGGTTATTTTAACTAGACAGTTATGGATGACTTTGACAAATGATTCTAATTTGGATTATATTCAAGTTAAATTTTTTGCTATAGTGTTTCCTCTCACATAAAAAAGTTTGAGTTGTGATTTGAGATGTGTAAAGAACGCAGTAATTTCTCTCTTGCTATGTCAGGCAGAAGCAAGATTCATAATTATAACTTTGTTCTGCTTCGTGAAATAAATTGTGAAAATAAGTGATGAATATTTATTTTTGCAGGACCTAACTCTGAAGGAAGCTGAGACTATAGCTCTTTCTATTCTGAAACAAGTTATGGAAGAGAAGGTAAATCACTAGATCACGCATTAACTCTACTGGTCCCTTGCTTTTTTTTTTTTAAAATTTGTTTCAATGGCCTTGAGTTATTGAGTTTGATTGAGTTTTTGTGTGGGTTACCTTACAGGTGACACCAAACAATGTTGATATTGCAAAAGTGGCTCCGACATATCATTTGTACACCCCTTCTGAGGTTGAAGCCGTCATCAGTCGCCTATAAGTCCCACCGGATTACCATGAATGATTCACGCGGCTTAATTCCTATTCTCGTCTTTGTTTCTATTAACTGCTGGGAATTAAGATCTCCATTTGTTTGTGATGGCATTTAACAAGAAGTGAATGTTATGGCAGATTTTTAGAAGTGATATGTTATGGCAGATTTTTAGAAATGATCGACTTTTGGATAGTTGGAAAAAGCATAAATGAAAGAATGCAAATTGTCATTTACTTTTCTTGTTTGGAATGATGGGGGGAAAGAAAATGGGTGAATATTTGAATGATTGCTTAACCAATTGTTTAATATTATTGGTTTGAAAATGAAAACAGATAGATAATTTGACTCTTTATACAAGTAGTAACAATGTTTTCTCCATAAATCCTGGCACTTTCGGATGGATTAGAAAAGATGGGTTCTTTTTAGTTCTTGCACTATATACTATTTTCACTTCAAATTTCTCCCAGTATTTTCTTTCCCTCCACTGTTTTCCTCTACCAAACATGGTGAAAGTAAGGTCGTGTTTGAAATTGATTCTGTTTTTATTTTGTTTTTATTTTTTACATTTTTTGAGAAAAAAATAAAAACATTTTTAAAACGGTGTTTGGCACAATAAAGATAAAACACGGAAATTAAAATAATTTTTTAGTTTAGTATAAAATGAGAAAGAAATAAAAAATGACTTTAGTCGTTTTTCATTTTTTTGTTTTCGTTTTCTCCTCTCTCAAGCAGAGAGAGAAAAAGAGAAGACATTAATAGATTTTTTACACTAAAAATAATCTCTTGATAAAATTACAAAATGCATTTTTTAAAAATGATTTTTGTCTAAGATTAAAAACGTTTTTATTTTTATTTTCTTATAAAAAATAAAATTATTTTAAAACAAGTTCTAAACACGTCTTAAGTTTTCATCTCTTGAAGTTACGCATGGATTGCCTTTCAAGCTCTTGAAAAGCATGGGGTCTTTCAAATCTTAGGGTTTTTTTTTTTTTTTTTTTTTTTATTTTTTTAAATTCGATTCACTCCTTTTTAAAAGCTTTTTGTAGTTTGCTTGGTTTGACTTGAAATAAATATGAGAATTCACGCCAATTATGAGCTTCTGAAGTGTTTTTCTTTTTGTTTGCGCAAACATATCAAGTAAATTCAACAGTAACATATTTAGTACTGTATTTAATTTTACTTTAAACTAAGGATTAATTATAAAAATTCTCCTTCAATTATGCTACTTGTAATGCTTTGCTCCCAATCTTTGAAATGTAAAAGTCGTTCATTTTGAATAATGAAATGTTAACAAAAAGCTCATTCCGTTAGATTTTTCAATGAAAATTCAAATTTAATTTGTTATTTTGGAGTATTTTGGTAGTTTATGGTTTAAAATTTAGTTTGAATTTAAAACTAACTTAAATTTAAACTTTTAATTATGAGACATCCGTTATTGATTGAATGTAAGTTAAAAAATTTTATGAATCTTTTTTCGTAGAATAGAAAGATTTATGATTTTTTTAATATTTAAATTTTTTTAAATTCAAATTAAATTCTAAACTAAAGAATTATCAAAATACTCTCAAAATAGCAAATTAAATGCCAATTTAAGTTACAAACCTAAATTAAATGCTAATTTTAGTTAAAAACCTAACGAATGGGCTTTTTCGTTAATATTTTATTATTTAAGGAGAACATATGTTACGTTTTAAAGATCATGAGGTAAAGTGTTACAAGAGGTATAATAGGGAAATATTTATAATTAATCCTTTAACTAACTTTAACTAGCGAGCGGGAAGTTAATATCTTTTAAATTCTTTATCTAGTAGAATTGAATATCAAAAACGGTCTTCTGGCTTCTCCCAGTTTAAGTAAAAATCATGCAGCTAAACTATACCATAAACTCCCTTCTAACCTTTTGAAGCCAATACTACGTAGTTGTGATTCTAAATAGTTATATTGACATAAACAAATACGATACTGAGTATAACAACTACAAGAAAAATATATTTAAAAATCATCTTTCTTCAATAGCTTTCAAGAAAACCACCATAGAAAGTAGACCATAGATTGTGGCACAAAAAAAGAGTTGTTTTACAGAAGATTTAACGAAATCCTTATATTTTATTGTCGTTAGAGTGACTTTTTTCCCGGCCGTTTGCAAGAAATTAGTCAAAAAATCTCTCGCAGCGGGCTATTTATGCCTTTTTTACAACAGTTGAAAGCGTCATAAATTCTCATGACGTTTCTTAACTCGTGATTTTACTACGATTTTCAAAATGATCGTGAAATCTTTTTATGACCATGTTTAATTCTCGCTGCACCTTTTTCCTACAGTGATCTTGCTCGGTTCAAGAAAAATAGAAAAACTATAAAGTTACAATATGAATAAATGTAAAGATCTGTCAGACAATTAATGGTTGTACCTCACTGGTTTGCACGTGTGATGAAAAACAAAAGCAAAAAGAATATAGAGGCAATTAAGGAAGGAACATATCTTACTTCTAGTTGTCGTATTGCTACAAGTTTGTAGCGAGACAACCAGAGAATAAAGACTACATGCTTCTTTATAACAAAAGGCAAACTGGAGAATAAAGAATGACTTTTCTTCTTTAACATACATCTGAAAACTTTTGAACAAGAACATTGAATTAAAGAAAAAGAAGTCGATACTTGTCTTCAACGTTGTGCAATATGTTGGGAAGATGCAACTTAATGTGCGTGTATTGTTGCCTTATTGATAGTTGCGGAAAAGTGCGTATCCTATTCTCATATCATTCCCAATTCTCGTAAAGCTTCAGCCAATTTCTCATAGATAACCATGGAGGTCGTTTATGGCATAGCTGTGGATGTGTTGAAGTGGGTAGCTGGTTTTGCCGACGAAAAGATTAGCTTGGCATGGGGCATGAAAGATGACCTAAAGAAGCTTGAGGAGACCATGTCCACTCTCGAAGCTGTGCTCTTAGATGCCGAGGAGCAGCAGGAGGAAAACAAAGAAATAGAAGTCTGGTTGAGGCGGCTTAAGGCTGTCTTCCTTGATGCTCGGGACGTGCTGGATGAATATGAGTGTGAACTGCTCAGAAGAGAAGTGGTGAAGACACATGGAAGCATTGGTAGAAAGGTACGCCGTTTCTTCTCGCACTCCAATCCACTTGCGTTCAGCTTTAGCATTGTTAACCAAATTAAGGCGATAAGGCAAAAGTTAGTGTTGGATTTTTGAAAGAGCAGAGGATGGAAGATGGAAATAGGCTAATAGATAGAGCAAACTTGAAGAACTAAGAACAATCGGAAGAGCAAAAAATGAATAGCAACTTGTGTTTTTTTACTTTCTACAGTGACTTCAATACATTATAGGTACATATATGGAGAGAGACAGATAGAGCAAGAAGACGTGGTCTTCAACAAAACAAAAACAAATAAAAAAGATTTTGTCCACAGAAGTAAGGCACTCTCCCGTACCATACACCATACCCTCATTAATAACTTTGCTTCAAAAAATACAAAAAAACAGAAGATGTGACAACAAATGTGCCACAATCCACCTACTTCAACACTCCTCCTTGGCGCTTTTGCTGGAAACTCCCAAACTCTTCCTTAGTTGTTCGAACCTTGCTTTGGGCAATGCTTTAGTCAAAACATCTGTAAATTGATCTTCAGAGCTGCAATGAGTTAACTTGACTTCTTCTTCTTTTTCTGCTTCTCTAATAAAATGATATTTGATCTTGATGTGCTTGGTTCTTCCATGAAACACAGGATTTTTTGTCATAGCTATAGTAGATTGATTGTCACAAAAAATTACAGTAGCATTCTCTTGCATGTGATGCAAGTCTTCGAGAACTTTTCTTAGCCAAATGGCTTGATTGACAAAGACAATAGCGACAATATATACTCTGCTTCACCGTTGATGAGCCACCACATCCCGCTTTCTAGAATTCCAGTGATCATGCCGAACCAATGGTAAAAATATAGCCTGAGGTACTCTTCATATCATCAAGTGAGCCACCCCAATCACTATCCACAAATCCAATCACCGAACCTCTTCTCCTTTCTTGAACCAAACACCAAAATCTGTTGTTCCTTTCACATATCTTAATACTCTTTTTGCAGCCTTGAAGTGTATTTCACTTGGAACTTGCATAAATCTTGACAACAAACTTGTAGCAAACATAATATCAGTCGTGTTGTTTGTCAAGTATAGCAAACAACCAATCAAACTTCTATAAATTCCAAAGATCAATTTTATCACTTCCATCTTCTTTGCTTAATTTCTTATTCAAACCCAGTGGAGTGCTAACATCTTTGCAATTCTCCATGCCAAACTTTTTTCAAAGACATCTTTAGCATATTTTTCTTGGCTTATGAAGATTCCTTGCTCAGTTTGAAGAATTTCCATACCAAGAAAATATGACATTTCTCCCAAATCAGTCATTTCAAACACATTTTGCATTTCTTTTTTGAATTTTTGCACTAAAGCAATGTTGTTGCCAGTTATGAGAAGATCATCAACATACAAAGAAATGATTAATAAATCATCACCTGCTTGTTGCACATAGAGAGTGGCCTCACTAGGACTTCTTTTGAACCCCAATTACAGCAAATGATCATCTATCCTGCTATACTAAGCCCTCGGTGCTTGCTTTAGCCCATACAAGGCTTTCTTGAGCTGATACACTTTGTCTTCATTTCCTTTTTTAAGAAAACATGGGGGTTGCTCCACAAATATCTCCTCCTTCAAGTAGCCATTAAGAAATGCAGATTTGACATCAAGTTGGAAAATCTTCCAACCTTTTTGAGCTGCTAAAGCGATCAACAATCTTATAGTATCATGCCTTGCCACTGGAGCAAATGTGTCAGAAAAATCTACTCCAAATTGCTGAGAGTAACCTTTAACAACTAACCTTGCTTTTAACTTGTTAACAGAACCATCTGGATTCAACTTAGTTCTAAAAACCCATTTTACACCACTTACCCTTTTATCAGTAGGCCTTTCTACTAGCTGCCAAGTATCATTTTTGTTGATCATATTCAATTCCTCCTCCATTGCAGCTTTCCAACTAGCTGACTTTATAGCCTCTTCAAGATTAGTAGGCTCCACTAAAGCCATATTACATCTCTCATAGATCTCATCTAGAGGTCTTGTACCTCTAACATAGATTTCTTCATTAGTATCATTCTCAAGATCAAGTTGATCTTCCACGACAGGTTGATCTCTTATGACAGCCACATCTTTTTTTGCATTGTTACTGTTTGTAGACTTGGTTTCAGCCTTCTCCCAATCCCAATATGCTCCTTCATCAATCTTTACATCTCTGCTAATTGTCATCTTTTCGGATTGCAAGTTGAAGATTCTATAACCTTTGGCATTGCTACTATATCCCAAAAGAATCCCAACATCTGCCTTCTGATCTAGCTTGCTTCTTTTGACATTAGGAACATGAACATAGCAAATGCTTCCAAAATTTCTAAGATGGTGAACATTAGGCTTGACTCCATACCAGGCTTTATATGGGGTCTTATCCTTCAAAGCTTTTGTAGGCAGCCTATTTAACAAATAAACAATGAGTATTAATCGCTTTCTTTAAACTTCTTAGGAAGCTTCTTCTCAAATAAAAGACATCCGCCATCTCCATAACAGTTCTATTCTTTCTCTCACTTACTCCATTTTGTTTGAGGAGTATAACTAACGATGGTGATGATGAATCCACTTGTTTGAGAAATTCTTCAAATTTTTCACAAGTGTACTCGATACCATTGTCGGTTCTAATCACTTTTATTTTGCGAATCACTTTGATTCTCCACAAGGACTTTGAAATTACGAAATACACTTGAAGCTTCAGACTTTTGCTTCAAAATGTACACCCAACACATCCTTGTAAAGTCATCAATGAAGAGAATAAAATATCTGCTACCACCCAAAGAAGGTATTCTCCTAGGACCACAAATATCTGAGTGAATAAGCTGCAATTTTTCAGTTGCTCTCCATGCTGAAATTTTTGGAAAAGGCAATTTGCTTTGCTTTCCAAATTGGCACACGTCACATACACCAGCACAATCATGAATAGCAGGCATATTCTGAACTAGACTTTTGCTATGCAAGTACTTCAATGATGAGAAATTAAAATGCCCAAATCTTTTATGCCAAAGAGACGATTCATCAACCAAACTAGTAAAAGCATGCTTCTTGGACTGCTGCCATTCCAATTGAAAGCTTATATTTTTCATTTTGATTGTCATCAACTTATTATCACCAGGATCTATTATAGTGCATTTCAAATTCTTGAACAACAAAGTATAATTTTTTTCAAGCATTTGCCCAACACTTAATAGATTTTGATCTAACTTTGGCACAAATAGAACATCAGGAATGTATTTGGTACCTGATGGAGTTTCCACAGCAACAACTCCTTTTCCTTCAACTTCCAAATACTTTCCACCCCCAACTTTGACTTTTGAAGAATATGATCTGTCCAGCTCCTTGAACATGCTGAATTCTGATGTCATGTGATTAGTGCATCCACTATCCACCAACCAAGCTTCTGTTGTGCTGTTTGTAGCATAACAAGTAGCAACAAAAACTGTTTCTTCTTGTTGCTGATCTTCCGCAACTTGTGCCTGCTGTTTTTGCTGCTCCTTTTTGCTTTTACACACCTTTTCCACATGACCAAATTTTTTACATGCTCTACACTGCACTCCAGGCCTATACCAACAATATTTCTCAGTGTGAGAAGTTTTTTTACAGTGTGAACATGGAGGGTATTTGCCTTTTTTCTCTCCTGGTTTGCTTGAGCCAGCATCTTTTCTATCTTCGACAGCCTTTTTTCCACCTGAACTTGCATGAGCTTTGCCTTTTTGCTTGGCCAGAAAAGCTCCTTCATTATTCTCCTCCATCCTTAATAGTCTTCTCTGTTCAGTTGCTAGTAGAGCATTTACAAGCTCTGACAGAGATATTTTGCTAAGATCTTTGGAGTCTTCAAGAGAGGATATTTTTGACTCAAACCTCTCAGGAAGACTCACCAAGACCTTCTCCACCACTCTTTCATCAGCAAGCTTTTCACCAAACAATCTGATTTGATTCACAACCTTCATAAGCTTGTCAGAAAACTCTTTGACAGTTTCTGTATCCTTCATCTTCAAAGCCTCAAACTCTCTCCTCAAGTTCAAAACTTGCATTTGCCTTGTTCTGTCACTGCCTTGAAACTCCTCCTCAAGCTTGTCCCAACCCTCTTTTGCTGTTTCACAAGTCATAATTCTTGTAAATATCACTTCCGACCACGAGAGTATATAAGAGAGGGGCTTTGAACTTCTTTGCAACTTCTTCGCTATGTTGCTTTAATTGGGCAACTGTTGGATTTTCTCTCAAGGGTAGTGGATCTTTATCCGTCTCTACCACCTCCCATAAATCAAAGGCTCTCAAATAAGCCTTCATTTTCACTGCCCACATTTGATAATTCTCTCCGAAGAAAGCGGAGGAGGTGTAAGGCTAGAAAAAAACGCTTGAAGCCATTGAAGAAGAGTTTTCTTTTTTATTTTTTTAGGCTTTTGGTGAGGGTAATCTTACTGGTTTTCTCTCAAACTCTCACAGTCCCACAAAGAACAAGTGGGCTCTGATACCAAGTGTTGGATTTTTGAAAGAGCAGAGGATGGAAGATGGAAATAGGCTAATAGATAGAGCAAACTTGAAGAACTAAGAACAATCGGAAGAGCAAAAAATGAATAGCAACTTGTGTTTTTTTACTTTCTACAGTGACTTCAATACATTATAGGTACATATATGGAGAGAGACAGATAGAGCAAGAAGACGTGGTCTTCAACAAAACAAAAACAAATAAAAAAGATTTTGTCCACAGAAGTAAGGCACTCTCCCGTACTATACACCATACCCTCATTAATAACTTTGCTTCAAAAACTACAAAAAAACAGAAGATGTGATAGCAAATGTGCCACAATCCACCTACTTCAACAGTTAGATAATGTTGCTAAAGATAGGAGTAATTTCCATCTAAAAGAACATCATCAGGATGGAAGGCAAGTGCGGAGGGAGATGGAATCTTCCTTTGTAAGGCCTTCGGAAGTTATTGGTAGAGATAGTGACAAAGATAAGATCGTGAAGTTATTGATCCAAAAAGACAACAAAGATAGTATCTCTGTTATACCGATAATAGGAGTTGAGGGTCTAGGAAAGCCTGTGTTTGCCAAGTTAGTGTACAATGATGGCAGAGTTACTAACGGGTTTGAGCAAAACTGTGGGTTTGTGTGCAACAAAATTTTAATGTTACCAAAGTGACAAGAGAAATCCTCAGATCTTCTATCAGTGCAACTAGTACTGTACATCAATCGTTGAAGCAAGCAGGAGATATTAGTAGTTGGTCTAAGGATCAGTTGCAATTGTTCTTGCAAAGCATTTTGAAGAACAAAAAGGTTTTGCTTGTACTGGATGACATATGGAATGAAGATCGCGGCAAGTGGAACGAGGTGAGAGATTTGCTGTCGGCAGTTTGCACTATGGGGAGCAAAGTCATAGTCACAACACGCAATACTCAAGTAGCATCAATCATGGGCACAACTCCGACACATCATTTGGAATGTCTCTCTAGGGAGGATTCTCTGTCTTTATTTTTCAAATATGCATTTGTAAATGAACAAGAGGCTGCACGATTTCCAAAACTAAAAGATATTGGCAAGCAAATTGTACAAAAGTGTGGCGGGCTTACTTTGGCATTGAAGACTTTGGGGAGCTTGCTTTGCCCAAAAACAGATGAAGGTGAATGGATATATGTGAGGGATAGCGGGATATGGGACTTGAAGCAAGAGCAAACTGTTGATGGTGGATTTTGATCAACAAATAATTACTTTTCTCCAAGGACACTCGCGCTAATCTCACCAAAATAATCGGAGATTAAAGGTTAAGAAACAGTAAAGAAGACAAGAGTTTATAGTGGTTCGGCTGAAAGTCTTTTGCCTACATCCACTTGTGTTTGCATTAATATGCGGTAGATTACAACTCCTGTAGAAATTCCGGTGATAATGTCTCTAAAAAATATAATGAGTTGCATTGCCTCTATTTATAGGCGTACAAATGAAAGAGCCACTGTGTATCCCGAGGTGGCCAGCTTTTTCCCTTAAAATGGGGGATTTGGCGGCGGATATCCCCGCTTCGTCAAGACCTCTCGGTCGAACCACCACTTTGTCTACCCAATGTCCGAACCTCCGACCGGGCGGTGGTGGTAGGTGAACAATGGCGTCTTCCCAAGGTCCGCAGCAGAGTTGACTTTGGAGATGCCTCGGCGTCGACTCAAAGGCACACGGACACTTCCTCGACGCATATCGGCCTACATCACCTCTCGACGCGCCAAAGGGCCCTTCTGACACGTGGCTCCCTCGGCGTCACCGAACGGTCCTCGGTAAGGGGTCCTTCGGCGCTTATCTATAGCGGGATGGTCGATAGCTCGACCGTGGTGTAACAATTACCCCCTAGCCTAGGGTGTCGTGCGGCGTCACCCTGGGCTATTAGTGGCCGAGGCATCCACGTGGAAGATTCCCTTCGCCAGCTGTATCGGCTGTTGAGGAGTACTAGGCCATCATTACTATGCTATGACTACTAGAGGGGCCTCGGGTTGTGGAGCAGTCTCGTCGGTCATGTCAACGGTCTCTCTCCACACCCGGGTGACACGTGGCAGTCGAGGGAAGCACCGAGACCGTCCGATCGTACTCATTGCTCTGGCTCTCATCCCAGCCGTTGGATTGCGCTAATTCGGATACGCCATTAGATCAGGGCGATTCAAATTCAACGGTCGAGATTGGGCGTCGTTTGAACTCATCGCCCTTCAAACCGCTGAGTCCAGGCCTATAAATACCCCCTTATATCGCATTTCTCCGGTTTACCTTCTCTTGCTTACGCCGTTACTCTGCCGGATTTCTGCCAGAAACTGCCGCCTGCGACTTCGACTGCCGCTCACATCCCTCGTTTCAGGCTTTCCTCTCTCGGTTTCCCAAGTTTTTCGCAAACAACGGTACGTTTTTCTGAACTCCATTGTTTTATCCGGTGTGAATCTGGTTTTCCTTTGAGTTCCTACATCACAAAAAAGAGGGTTAGAAACAGAAATGACTCGCATACCTCTCTGGGGTGTGCCTGTCTGGACGACCCTGCCGTGGTATCAACCGTCTGGGTTGAGTCGACTGTGTCGGGGTTATCGTGCTTGTTTCTGGGTCCCAGGGGGTCCTGCAAGCTTTCCCCATATGTTGCGAGCAGACCCTTCCCCGGCCCATGAGCTCGGCGTCGAGGGTTCTGGCTCGTAATTAGGGTCTTTTACGTCCCTATCTTTTGTTGGCCTCTCGACCATTAGGTCCTCATCTCGACCTTCCTTTTCTTGTTTTCAGATCATGCCGCCTAGGAAGGTTGGGGGTCGAGAGGCTTCTACCTCTAGGGTCAGAGAAGACCCAGAGGAAGCTGCGACGTCGAGCGACTCGTTGATCGATAGCAGCGATTCGCTCCTCCGCCAGGTGGAAGATTACGTCGAGGGGTTTGCGCCCGCCCCCGCAATGGGGCGATCTCGTGATTTTACCGAGGTGGAGGAGGAAACGGAGGTCGGGCTTGGAGGACTCGCGCTTATCGCCGTGCACCGCCGGAGGATCGCCACGGAAATGGCGCATAGATGTCAACCTTTCAAGATCACGGCCCGGCCGCATTAAAGGCTTTTGAGAGGCGAGGATCGACCCGCATCATTTCTACCTTTTGTCGCTCCGACGCCGAGCGGCAGGGGCACACGATCCCCTCCCGCCACGTGACCGCTTACACTCGGTCACTTAGTTTGGGGATGACGTTGCCTTTTCCATCCTTTTGTGAAGGCCCTCTGCAACCTTCACAGGATCTCTCCTGCCCAGCTGTCCCCGAACTGCTGGGCCGTAATAAACTCCATGGTCATCCTATGGAGGAAATATTTACGCCTCGACCTAAGCGTCGAGGAGTTTTTATATTGTTATTCCCTCAGGGCGTCTCCCCGCCAACGGGGTTTCTTTTACCTTGGGGCGAACTCCAAGGCCAAACCACCAGTCCCCCCCATTATCGTCGAGAAGACTACGAGTTGCCATGGGTGGAAGCCGCAGTTCTTCTTCATTGGTGGCAACTTTAACCGTCATCCGCTCGACTTGGGGCGTACGATAGGGACGCAGAGCATTTTTAACAAATACTGTAGGTTCACTTGTGCTATTTCTTTTTACCATTAATTTGACGGATGTCGATCCAACATGCTTTACGTGCTGTGCAGGTGAGGTTGTGGACCGGCCGAAGCTGTCGACAGCCAAGCTTGGACGCGTCGAGCATATTCTTTCTCTCGACGAGTCTTTACGGAGCACGGCCGTTTTGAATACAGCCCAGAACCGCCTTCTCTACGGGCTGTCGGTCATCCTCCAACCCCCGGTCGAGCCGGTTGTCCCACCAGCGTTCCTTCTCGGTGGTAAGTCGAGCGTAAGTCGTCTTAGGATATTGTTGTGTGAGCCGAGATGTTTTTTGTTATAATGCTTTCCTCTTGGGTTGTGGTACCCTTCGGACATGAAGTACAACGTCCCTCCCAGCCGAGAAAGCGGGCGGAGCTCGAGCTCGGTCGGCGAGCCAACCCGACACCAGTGTCGAGCCTTCGCCAGGGTCGCCGAGACGCAAACAAGTGGGGGTCTTTGTCATCACCCCCCGGCTCCAAGAGGCCAAGGGTCGAGGAGCCGATCGACCTCACTGGGGCCGAGGAGCCCACTCGGCAGCCCCAAGCGTCGACAAGGGGAAGGAGGTCTCATCTGACCGAGGGCCCCTTCGATGCCGGGTCGAAAAATAAATGACCCCATGTTCTAGGGGTGACAGACGTTGTCGATCGCACTTGACCAGCGGCTCTGCGCCCCTCCCGACCGCTTCAGCTTGCCAATCCAGGCCATCTACTCACACTTCAACCCAGAATCCTGGGAGAAGTTCACGAAGATGGACATGCTCGACCGCCACCGCGTCGCTGTCATCCGCCAGATCTCTGTAAGTGGTATTCCTTCGTTTGTTCGTTTTTGTTGGTCGACGATGTTCGCGGCACTTGTTCACCCCTGGCTAACATGTTTCTCCCTCTCTGCAGGCTCTCGAGGCCACGCTCCTGAACTACGTGGAAGCTGCCTCCCCGGAGAAGGGGGACCCCGTCCGAGGGCTGCTCAAGAGGAGATACTTTCCTTGGGGATCCCGGGATGAGCTCCACGCCGCCGACCTAGAGAAGACCAGGGTGAAATCCTTGAAGAGGCGATAGTCGTGGAGAAGAGCGATGCTCAGAGAGGGATGCTTTCGAAGGCGTTTGAGGAATTCCTTTGCTCCGACGATTTCCAGCAGAAGAAAGGAGGCAACAGGAGTTCCTCATCCGAGGAATACCATCGGTCCATTGCCTCTCTAATTGCATCCTTCAAGGCGCCCCAAGAGTACAAGGACGCGTTGCTCGAGGACGCCGAGAAATTCAAGTCCTCGGCGGCCTTCGAGGAGCTGGTTTCCCAAAGGCTCGAGGACTATCAGGACTCGCCGACCCGAGGAGCTTCAACTCAACCTCATGAAATCACCGGGCGAGCAGATTCTCGACCGCTTCCGGAAGAAGCGGCCGGACGTCGACTTGGCATTCCTCGACCAATCGACAAATGAGGAAGTGGTGCCTGTCGAGGGTGAGCCCGTGGAGCAGATGGCAGCGGATGGCGCCGAGCAAGGGGTGGATGCGGCAACTGTGGAACCGGAAGCGGACGAGGAGCATACGTCGAGGGGGGAGGCCACTCCATGAGATTTTCTTCTGTTCTTTTTTTTTTTTTTGAGGCCGCTGAGGCCGAGACATTGATTTAATTTTGTAATGACCATAAGGTCGAGACATCCAATTTTTATTTATGCACTTTTATTTATACACATATGCACTTCTCTGCCTGTTTTCGTTCTATCTCGGTTAATGCATATTGATGAATGCCTTAGAAAAATTTATTTGCTGAACATGCTTAAGCTAGTCAATATGCCTTAGAAAAATTTGTTTGTTGAACATGCTTTAGCTAGGCTTACCATGCTCTTCTGCCTTTAGAGGCAACCGGTAGACTTTAGCCTTGTCCTTACTACCCCCTCGTCGAAGATAGTCAAGACATATCTTCGACGCCGAGTTAGTGAATCTGCAATAGTCGATATGCAAAGATGGATAATAGTCGAGCGTGACACCCCAAAAAGGTTCCAAAAAGTTTGAACTCTTATTCTCGTATACAAAATATCGACCCCTTAGACTTGTAGAGGTATACAAAATTTGAACAAAAAATTATCTAAGTGTTGAAGTTACATCAAAGTCAAGCGATACTTTACTATGGATAGTAGAGCTTCAACTGGTCGGCATTCCAAGTGTGCTTGATGTCTCGACCGGTAACCTCGGTAAGTCGATAGGAGCCGTTTGCCACGACTTCCTTTATCCGATAGGCCCCTTTCCCAAGTCGGGCCCAATGCGCCCGAAGTTTTTAGGTTTGGTGTTGGGAGTTACCACTGCAAGACGAGGTCTCCCACCTTGAATTGCTTGCGCTTGACCCTCTTGTTGTAATACTTGGCCGCCCTAGCCTCGACAGGGAGGCGAGCCTTAGTTGGGCATCTGTGCGCCTTTCCTCAAGGAGGTTGAGCTCTAGGCCCATCCGCCGACGCTACTCGCCTCGTGACCGGTCACTCGCTAGTGGAATTGATACTTCAATCGGAAGGACTGCCCATTCCGTAGGCCATTGAGAACGGTGTCTCGCCTGTGGTTGTCTTATCGGGTCGTCCGGTATGCCCATAGGACCTTAGGCGCCTTCGTCGGCCCATTTTCCCTCAGAAGCCGCCGAGTCGACGCTTCAGCGTAACCTTGATAATTTTGTTAACCACCTCGACCTGTCCATTAGACTGAGGATACACGACAGAGGAGAAGTTTTTATGGATACCTAGCAACTCGCAAAACTGGTTGGTGTTGTCATTATTGAACTGTTTCCCGTTATCCGACACGAGAGAATGTGGGACACCAAACCGACAAACTATGTTGTTCCATATGAAATTAGTGCACTTCTCCTCAGATATGGTCGTTAATGGCTCTGCCTCGACCCACTTCGTAAAGTAGTCAACTGCCACAATCGCGAACTTGTATCCCCCGGGGGTCTTGTGTAATGGTCCAATGATGTCGATCCCCCATTTGGCAAATGACCACGGTGAGACTATGGATGTCAGATCCTCGGAGTGCTGTCGAGGGATGGGAGCATACCTTTGGCAACTCTCACATTTTTTCGCATACACGGAGGCGTCCTTCTTAAGGTTGGGCCAGTAGTACCCCTGCCTCAAGATTTTATAAGCTAAGGACTGTCCACCCGCGTGATTGCCACATATCCCGTCATGCACCTCCGAGAGTACCCGTTTCGCCTCCTCGTCATCCAGGCATCGGAGTAATGGCGTCGAGAAACCGCGTCGGTAGAGAATCCCGTCGTGCATTGTATACCTCGCCGCTTGGTACCTCAACCTCTTTGCCTCCTGTCTGTCATCTGGGAGTTCGCCATCAAGCAAGTACTTTATGATCGGGTCCTTCCAGCTCGGCTGGCTGTTTAAGGCAAGGACTTCTGGATTCTCCTTTGTGGAAGGGACTTTCAACACCTCCACAGGTACTAACTTGAGTAGCTCTGCGTCCTTCGAGGTGGCCAGCTTGGCGAGTGCATCGGCGTTACTATTCTCTGCCATCGGCACCTGTTGTATATCATATGCGGAGAGCTTTCCTAAGGCTTCTTTTGCCTTCTTGAGATAGGCGGCCATCTTCTCGTCCCTCATTTGGTACTGACCTTTTATTTGGTTCACGATCAACTGCGAGTCGCTGTAAATGTCTATGGCCTCTGCCTTTAAATGTTCCGCCGGTCTAAGGCATGCGAGCAAAAGCTTAAGTACTCCTTCATTGTTGGGCGCGAGAACTCGAACCTAACGGCCGAGGTTATCTTGTGGCCTTCCGGGTGTCTTGACACTAAACCGGCCCCCACTGCACGTTGTCGTTCGCGCTCCGTCGGCGTAGAGCTTCCATCGAGGTGTCGCCTCGACTTCCTCCGTTAAGTCGGGCAGTCCGGTGAATTCCAACAAAATCGCCAAGGCCTGGCCCTTGATGGCCATCCGCGGCTTATAGTCCACTTCGAACTGGCTGAGCTCTATCGACCATTTGAGGAGCCTCCCAGAAGCATCGGGCTTTTGCAATACCTGCCTAAGGGGCTGATTTGTCAAGACCTGGACACTATGAGCCTGGAAATAGTGGCGCAGTTTCCTCGACGTTATGACTAACGCCAGGGCGAGCTTTTCCATTTGCGGATACCTGGTCTCGGTGTCGAGGAGGCGCTTACTCGTGTAGTACACGGGCATCTGCACCTTATCCTCTTCGCGGACTAACACCGAGCTAACGGCGTGTTCCGAACCGCCAAGTATAGGCTCAAGACCTCTCCTCCATAGGCTTGGACAAGTGGTGGCTTTCCGAGGTGTGCTTTCAACTGTTGGAAGGCGTGTTCACACTCCTCTGTCCATTGGAACGGCTTGCTTCCCCTTAGGTGTCAAGAATGGGATGCACTTGTCTCAGACTTCGATATGAATTGCTTGAGTGCGGCTATGCAGCCCGTTAGCTTCGGACGTCCTTAGGCTTGTGTGGCGATTTCATGTCGAGGAGTGCTTGAACCTTTTCAGGGTTGGCTTCGATCCCTCGACTACTCACCATGAAACCCAGAATTTTCCCGACTTAACCCCAAATGCACATTTTAGGGGTTCACCATTCATCAGACTTCAAGTCGTCGAACATCGCCTTGAGGTCCGCCACATGATTGCTAGACCCCTGCTCTTAACCAAAGATATCATCCACGTACACTTCCATGGTCCTACCTATCCGGTCTCATGAACATCTTGTTAACCGTGACGTTAATATGTTGCTCCCTCGTTCTTAAGGCCGAAGGGCATGACCTTATAACAGTACAGGCCCCTGTCGGTGATAAACGACGTGTGCTCTTCGTCGCGATGGAACATCGGTATCTGGTTGTAGCCAGAGTAGGCATCCATGAAGCTAAGCAACTCATGCCCGGCGGTAGCGTCGACCAGTTGGTCTATCCTTGGAAGTGGGAAGCTGTCCTTTGGACATGCCTTATTAAGGTCGCTGAAGTCGACGCATGTCCGCCATTTCCCATTGGGCTTTCGCACCAAGACGGGGTTTGACACCCACTCGGGGTATAGAACTTCCCGGATGAAGTTATTCTTGATTAGTTTGTCGACCTCTTCCCGTAGAGCAGCGTACCTCTCGGCATTTATCGGTCGACGTTTTTGCCTCTTTGGGGGGTGTTTTTCATCTATATTGAGCCTGTGGCTCATCACATCAGGACTGATCCCCTCCATATCCTCGTGGGTCCACGCAAAGATGTCGAGGTTGCCTTTGAGAAACGCGACCAGCTCCTCTTGGGCCTTCTCCCCAAGCTCCGAGCCAATCTTCAATTTCCTCGTCGGTTCTATCGTTCCGACAGGAATCTCGATCAGCTCCTCGACTGGCCCGGTCCCCGTTTCTTCTCCTATGAGTCGTGGGTCCAAGTCAGTCTCATCAATGCCCGTCGAGACCATCCTCATTTCCCGTCTTGTTTGGGTTGGCTCGGCATAGTGATGAATTGTCTCGGAATAGGTAATCCTCGACTCGTACTGGTTCCTGCGAACCTTTCCAACCCCACTAGGAGTAGGGAACTTAATAAGCTGGTGATAGATCGACCTAACAGCCCTTAGTGCCCTCAATGTCGGTCGACCAATGACAGCATTGTATTGGTCGCCTCCCTTCACTACCAAGAACCGTGACATTACGGTTGAGGTGTGTGGTCGGTCCCCAATTGTCATTGGCAGTTCTATCATTCCCTCGGGGATTACATAATCTCCCGTAAAGCCATACAGTGGCTGTGGGCTATTCTGCAGCCTCGTCCGTGAGATTCCCATTTTGTCGAGGCAATCGGCGTACAAAATGTCCATCGAGCTGCCATTGTCGACGAGGATGCGGCAGACTGTGTGGTTGCTAATCATAGCTTCCACTACGAGAGCGTCACTTTGCGGAAAATGGACCCCGTTCGCGTCTTCTTCCGAGAAGGTTATCTCGGCATCTTCAAACCTAGCGGCCTTTGATTCCCTACCGGAAACAGTCAAAACCCTCCGGTTGAACCTGTCCTTGGCCTCTCTCGCGTACTCCTTCTGTGCTCGACGAGAGGCGCCGCCGAGGTATGGACCGCCGAAGATAGTCCTGATCACGCCGACGGGTTCTGGGGCTGGTCTGGTCTCGGCTCCTCTCGGCGATCGCGGTTTCTTCTATCATGGTGGGCTCGTTGGTCGGCTCTGTACTCACTGAGCCTCCCATCGCGGATCAACCTCTCGATCTCATCTTTGAGGTCGAAGCACTCACCAATTGTGTGTCCGCTCTGCGCCATGGAAGCGGCGATGTTTGTTCCGGGTTTCTTTTGGGTGGGCGATTTCAAGCAGTCACGGGGCGGCAAGCACCTGAAGGTGGCTGATTTCATGGTAGACGTCCTTAATCCCCATTGTTAGTGGGGTGTAGGCGTCATACTTCTGTGGTTTTGTCCGCTTGGTGGCACCCTGCCACGTCGAGGTGTTGCCACTTTTATTGCTGGGGGCCGGGTTATACCTCGGCTCGGCCTGCACCTGAGAATTTCCTCGGCGCTTCTTCCCGTTCTGCTCGTTGCTTGATTGGCCCGCTTCTTCTTTGGTGGGGACCACCACTTTGCTCTTTAAGGCCCTTTTGGCCTCTTCCGCGTTAATGAATCCCTGGGCTCTAGCCAGGAACTCTTGGTAGGTCTGCGGTGGCCTCCGGTCGAGGTCGGTACTGTACGGGATATCCTTCTTCATACTTGATAAGGCTCCCATCAGGGCCACCTCATCAGAGATCCCTTCAGTAGCGGCCACCTGTTCTCCGAACCGAGCTATCCAATCCTTCAGGGACTCATTCGGTCCCTGGTACACTCTCGAGAGATTTTGCTTCGGGGGGATATACTTCTTCACACCTATGAACTGGGTCAGGAAGGCGTTCTTGAGATCATCCCAGCTTGTTATGGAGTTAGGCTTTAGCGACCTAAACCATCTCCGAGCAGAGTCCGAGAGGTGGTTCTGAATGCGCGGCACACATGACCTCTTCGGATATCCGTGAAGGACCATGTGCCCCGTATAGACCTCCAGGTGGTCGTCGGGGTCGCTCTTTCCATCGTACAGCGGGATGGGAGGAGGCTTGTATTTATCGGGAAGTGGAACCCGAATAATGTTTTCTGTGAAGGGGTGGTCATGGGAGGTATACATCTTAGCGTCGACGTTTACCGCCTCTGCGACCTTCCCTACAACTTGTTCAAAGTTGGTCAGCCGACTGCCTATCTGTCTTTCCAGTTTGGCCATTTTCTCGGCCAGGGCTTTGTTCTCGGCAGCTAGCTCTTCCTCTCGTGACTGCTGCGCGCCCCGCTCACGCCGAACGTTCAACCGTTCTCTTAAATCGTCCCCGTGAACGGATGAGGACTCTACCGGGGCAGCGTCCTTTCTCGCTGGGACCTCCTGCGGTCGAGGAGGCCTCCCTCGACCGTTATCTGCCTCAGCCACTGCTCTTTCTTGGGCTCTTCGCCTCGCGGCCCGCTGTCTGCTTCCCAGGGACCTGTTCGACCTGGCCGGGCGAGGGTTATTGGCCCCTGTGTCACCGACCCCCTCGGCGTCACCACGTTGGTTACCAGCTGTCTGGTTCCCCACGGCGGCGTTCACCGGGTTCATCGGCGCGTCCTCTAGGGGCGGCATCGAAACTGGCCTCTGCTGCTGCCCGGCGAAGGTCGTGGCCATCCTCTTTACGACCGCTGTGAGCGTTTCCACTTGCCGTTGAAGCAGGTCGAGGCGATCTGGGGGGTTCCCATCGGCCTGTGGCCGAGCCCTGTTGTTGGGTCGTGCCCCGGCAGGTTCCAGGCCACCGTTTGGTGGGTCCGTCTGGTTTCCCCCCCTTTGGGTCGAGGCCTGTCCTTCTTGGCCTTTCTGAGTGGCCGTCATGCTGCGGGTCTTCCTTGGAGCCATGTCTACTGCTGGATTGATTCTGGGTTTCGGAGGCCCTCCTTCTAGCGCCAATTGTTGATGGTAGATTTTGATCAACAAATAATTACTTCTCTCCAAGGACACTCGCGCTAATCTCACCAAAATAATCGGAGATTAAAGGTTAAGAAACAGTAAAGAAGACAAGAGTTTATAGTGGTTCGGCTGAAAGTCTTTTGCCTACATCCACTTGTGTTTGCATTAATATGCGGTAGATTACAACTCCTGTAGAAATTCCGGTGATAATGTCTCTAAAAAATATAATGAGTTGCATTGCCTCTATTTATAGGCGTACAAATGAGAGAGCCACTGTGTATCCCGAGGTGGCCAGCTTTTTCCCTTAAAATGGGGGATTTGGCAGCCGGATATCCCTGCTCGTCAGTACCTCGGTCAGTCAACCACTGTCTACCCAATGTCTGAACCTCTGACCTGGACAGTGGTGGTAGGTGAACAGTGCGTCTTCCCAAGGTCTGGCAGCAGAGTTGACTTTGGAGATGCCTCGGCGTCGACTCAGAGGCACATGGACACTTCCTCGACGCATATCGGCCTACATCACCTCTCGACGCGCCAAAGGGCCCTTCTGACACGTGGCTCCCTCGGCGTCACCGAACGGTCCTCGGTAAGGGGTCCTTCGGCGTTTATCTATAGCGGGATGGTCGATAGCTCGACCGTGGTGTAACACAAACTAATCCTATTTTATCTGCACTGAAATTAAGCTACAGTACAATGTCTTCGTCCTTAAAGCAATATTTTGCTTATTGTTCTCTTGTTCCAGAGAACTTTAGAGCGAGTGACTTGCACATGACCTGGATATGGATGGCATTGGGCATCATTCAGTCACGTAGTGACAAAATGGAGTTGGAAAGTATTGGGAAACTGCATTTCAAAGAGCTTTGTGGCAGATCTTTCTTTCAATATCTTGACGATGCCAAGGAAACGTTCAATTTAATTCAGGATTTTGAAATGCACGATTTAGTTCATGATCTTGCAACTTCAATCATCCGACATGAGTTTGCCGAAATAGACTCCAACACTAAAACTGCCCCAAATGAGAGAGTGCGGCATTTGAGGATATTGTTGAAGGATGGCCATGATCAAAGCATCGTAACAATTGTGCAGAAATTACAAAAAGTGCGTAGTATTTTTCTTGCTAAAGAAATGGGTGAAGTGCCTAATATTGAGGAGTCCTTCCTTTCCTCATGCATCTCAAGACTCAAATACTCGCGACTGTTGGATTTAGATGGTTTATGTTTTGAGGTGCTGCCAAGTTCAATTGGTACTCTCAAGCATTTGAGGTCTCTGAACTTAAGTGGAAACAAAAAGATCAAAAAACTGCCCAATTCAATTTGCAAGCTGCAAAGTTTGCAAACTCTGTACCTCAATGGGTGTTCAGAGCTTGAGGAGTTACCAAGAGATATAAGAAACTTGGTCAGTCTCATAACTCTCTACATAACCACAAAAGAGACCTGTCTTTCTGAGAATGGAATTGGATGCTTGAGATCTCTTCGACTTTTGTTGATTACTGAATGTAAAAATTTGAGATCTTTGCCGCAAGATATGAGATGTTGTACCTCATTACGCACTCTGGGTGTCGGTGAATGTGAGCAACTTGAGTTGGCGAGCGGACCCGATGAAGTAATCAACAACCAGTTGAGTCTTCAAACATTTCTTATGTATCAATTGCCAGAGACGACGGCGTTACCCCAGTGGCTATCAACTTATGGATGTTCGTGATTGTTGCAAATTAGCCACATTGGCAGAGTGGTTGCCAAACCTCACAACACTTGAGACGCTTATGATTGAAGATTGTCCGAAATTGTCTTCTTTGCCAGAGGGGATGGAGCGGCTCACGTCCTTAACACGTTTGGAAATTAAAGATTGCGATGCATTGGAGGAGAGATGCAAACGCGACATTGGTGAGGATTGGCCAAAGATTGCTCATGTTCCAAACTCTTCTATTGGTTTCAAATCTGATGAGGACTAGGTACGCCTTCACATATATGTTTATTTTGTATTATTTATAGTTAGATAAACCTTTTTCTTCGTTTTTTAAACGATTCAGTCACTTAGACAAACCTTTTTCTTTGTATATATGCAGTTCTCTTGTATTGAAAAAAGTGAATTTGAAATTGTTATCCTCTCTATTTTCACTTTTCTGAAAAGTGAGTATGTGCTATTCTTTCTTCGAATTTTGTTACTACCACCATCATGTAAGTAGTCCAAAACTTAAAGATTGATTATCTCTTCATTTCATCTGAAATAACTTTGTTCATATATATGCAGTTCTCTTGTATGCTTTGGGAAGAAGCCTGCAGCTACTGAAATCCTCAATGATCGGTTGCCAAAGTTGGTGCTAAATTTGAAGTATAAGCAATAGTTTAATTGTGATTTGTCATTTCTTTCAGTATATCTATCAGTGTGTCTCTATAAACTTATTCATGCATGTCTCCTTCACCGACAACTAAAGTAATTTGTGTGTGCTTTTCTGATGAATTTGAACATGTGAAGACCATATCTATATATAAACATGAATGCATTGCTTATAAACATGTGAAGACCATATCTATATATATAAGTATTATATAATGCTTATGAGTTGTTAATAAGAATTAGTTTTATAATGTTAACTACAACTATTGATACTGCTTATGCAGATTGTTTATAAGAAGAGGATCTGGCGTTCATCCTTAGGAATTTAAAAGAGAGGGAGAGACTAACTAATTAATACTCCTATTTTTTTTTTTCTTTTTTTATGGAATTAATTCTCCTATTTCAGTTCTCTTTCTTTTCTTCTTTCTTTTGCTTTTTGTCATTTTCTTCTAGCAACTTTTTCTAGACATTTTTTTTAACGTTCGAATTCATTTCTTCTATTTTTTTTTTTTTTTTAAAATCGTTACATGTGTAGTACATACTATTTTTTTTATGACAGTTTATTCTTCTGCAATATTTATTGGTCATTTTCACAAAAAATAAGAGAAAACAATCATTCTAGTAGTAGCATGTGTATTATCAAATTAGTGAATTGATACCGTATTAAATAATACTAAAGAGTTATAGACACTTAAAAAAGAAAGAAAAAAAAAAACTCCCTGAGTGTGTTGCACTTGTTTTTTAGAACATAAAATACCTTTTAAACTTTACTAAATATGTCAAAAGAAAAAACAACAAAACAAAAAATCAAACATAGTATTTTATGAAACATAAGCATCATCTGACAAAAAAAAAAAAAAAGTACCTCGAGGTTGGAATATATTTGTTCTCAATGACGAAGCCATAAAATGTTCTACAAACACTTCAGGTTAGTAAGTAACATTTTATGTCCTCCAACAAAAACAGAAAAAAAGCCTTAATGACTTTTGAAGAGAAAAGAAGCCTTTTCTCTGAGCATAAAGGAGGTTTTTATGTCTTAAAGTTATGCACTTAGCTTTTGAAGCTTGAAGCCCATAAGCATCGTTGGCTGACGTTTTTGCTTAAGTATTTACCGGACATTCTCCCAAATCATGTAGATGCTTAGAATATATATCATTGCGAATCGATACACTAACAGGAAAGTGCAACATCAGCACCAACTCCCTATGGCAAAGAAAGTGAAAATGCGTTTGGTATAAAAAAAAATGTGTGTGAAAATACGTTTTTAATCTCAGACATATATTATTTTTAAAAATACGTTTAGTAGTTTTATCAATAAATTATTTTCAGTATAAAAAAATACATTAATGTCTCTCGAGCAAAGAGAGAGAGAGAAGAAAACAAAGATAAAAAATGAAAAATGACTAAAAGTCATTTTTCATATCTCTGTCATTTTACACTAAATTAAAAAATCGTTTTCATTTACATTTTTTATCTTTATTGCGCTAAATGCCATTTTGAAAACGTTTCCATTTTTTCTTTCTTAAAAAATGTGAAAAATAAAAATGATATCAATTCTAAACACAGCCAATGAAGTACACATGATCGTAATATGTCTATAACATTTTATTTTATTTTTTGGTTTGTCAATCTGTTTTGTTTGCTTTACTTGTTAAATGAAAAGTAAAATTTTACTTATGTGTATTGAGAAAGACATATACAATGGCCCAATAAATTAATGAATGAATCACAATTTACTTGTATATATTAAGAAATACATATTCGATGTCCCTAATAATGATGTTATTAATTATGCAGTATTTTAGAGCATAAAACCAGTCGGAGACAATATGAGATTTAATAATTATTTATTTTGACTAAACATTTATTGTAGTTATTCGCCTTCTCTGATAAAATTTGCTGGCTTCGTCACTATGCCTCAAACAATTAAAAGATCAAATATATATAACAATTTAATAATTGACGGTATGATTGTCTAAATTAAAAGATTAAATACTAAAAGTTATCACATAATACAAATTTGGAAACCATTTATGTGTGTGTTTTTCTTTTTTCTCTGAATGAATGAAATAAAGAACAAAGATTAAAAAAAAAGTTAAAGAAAGAACAAATGAACAAATTCAATAACAACGTAATTAGGAGTATGGTATCCTTTTAATTAGGCGAGTTTAACATTACTGTACTTTTAAGAAACTCACTATTTTTACTTAAAACAGAAGTAGAATAAATTTTAACTTCTCCCATACAAATTTTAACTTCTCCAAATAATTTTAAAACTGCATTAGTTTTTGTACAAAGTGCTTTTTAACCTTTTAACTAAACACTATAGTTGCATAAATTTTTATGGAAAGTGTTTTTTGGAGCTATTAAAGAAATCTCAAACACACCTAGATTATTCTAACGAAGCGCGTTTTTTTTTTAATTTATAATCAGCTGCGGTACATTCCATCTTCTTTCCTCCACCCGGTCTGATCGATCGTTTAACGCCAGTGGGATATATAATTTATTTATGTTTAGTGTTGACAGTTTTTTAATCTAAAAACTATGGTTAAGCACATTAGAGAGATTAAGCCCACATCTGGTTGATGATTCATTAAGAGACCACGAGGAATAGTGGAAGACGTTTTGTTGAAAGTCGACAAGTTTTATTATCTCGTAGACTTTCTTATCTTAGATACACAATTCGTGGTGAATATGGAGTCATCCATTCCCATCATTTTAGGAAGACCTTTTCTTGTAAAAATAGTCTCATGAAAATATCTTTCGAGAATATGACATTTGAGGTGACTGGAGAAAAAACAAAAGCATGGAGAAAAAATGAGCATAGGATACTCAAATAATTCTTATATGTGTGTGTGTGTGTCTATATATATATATATATATATATATATATATTTAAATATTTGCACAGACACCAGAGAGTTTTGTGATTAGGTAAAAAAAAATCGTGGTATAAAAATATATACGCATATATTATATTTGTGTGTATTACCACCAGTTGTGTGCTAGTTCCATTTCTGAGGCATTTTGCAAAGTCTTCAAACACCTTTGCATCTGAGGAGTTGGGTGCTAAACGCAGAAGATCTGTATCCATTAACGCATTAACTTAGTTACTATGCACTTTTAGTTGCAGCAGTCTTAAAAGCGAGAGGAAAGCATTTATTTATTTATTTATCTTTTGCTGGAAAGAGGAAAGGAATACTTAAAAGAGAGCGTTCTAGAGAGAGAGAGAGAGAGAGAGAGAGAGAGAGAGAGAGAGAGAGAGAGAGAGAGAGAGAGAGAGAGAGAAAGAGTGAGTTCTATCTGTTTGACCCATGGTTGTTGATTTCTGGTTTATATAAACGTTGTTTGTTTGTTATATGGGCTCATAGCTATGATGTTATTCTAAGTTCTAATAGAATAAAATCTTTCATTTTGTTGCTATTTCTTTGCATTACAGAGTTCTATTGATAGAAGGAAGATCTGAGCCTAATTTGAAGACTTTCCTTTCACTCTGTCCCCAAAGGTGCCTCCGAGTACGATCTCCGTTAGTAAGTCCAAACCTTTTGAAGACCTTTGCAATTCTTTTATTATTATTATTATTATTTTTTTTTTATTTTTTATTTTCCCTCTCGTATTCAAGAAAATGAAATTCTAGAGATAACCAGATGCGATTTCAGTCGAAATTTTGCTTAATCTTTAAAAAATTCAGAATTTTATTTGTTTGATCAGATCTTGTTAGTTTGACTTGTTACCACAATTCGGAATTTTTTTTTCTTTATTGACCCCACACACTCTTTTTAATAAAAATTTTTATTAGCGTTTAGTAGTCGGCCTTCCTTCTTCTTTATGATTTTCTTTTTTGACTTTCGGTAATGAAGCATTCCTGTATATAGCTATGAGAGAATGCATTACCTTCCCCAGAGAGCTTGGTTTCAGAAATCTCATTATAGAAGAAAGTTATGAACATTTTATTAAAGAAAAATAATCTAATTTAATTGTAAGGATTTTTATTTTGAAATTTTAATTATGAAGAGTGTAACAAATAGAATGAGGTGGTCTGAGAATATAAGATGATTTAATTGGAAGAATTTTTTTGAATTTTTAAGAGGGTGTAACAAGAAGATTGATTGGTGGTTTAAGAATTTGTGTGCGAAATGTGGATTGAAGGGTGTCAAGCATCCTTCACAATAAATCACATATCCAATTGAGACGTCAAAAATTAGATAGATGATTTGAGTCCAAAACTAGAGCTTCTTATACTAGGACCTCCTTTTGTCAAGACTAAAAATAATATATATATATATATATATAGATGAAAAATGTTGTTTTAACCCTTGTTCAGCCAAAAAAAAAAAAAAAACCTTTATAATCAAACAAATAAGGTGAGATGATTCTTACTTATTTTTTTAGTTAATTCTCAAGCGGTTAAAATCATACTTTCACACTCCAATGCTTCAGAAAAAGGAAGTTTTTAGTTCCTTTCCTCCCACAAACTCCATTTTCCCCCAAAAAAGCACTCACTCTCTAATTTTCCTAAAACACAATAATAATTCTCCCAAACACATATCCCATAGTCAAAAAATTCATCTATCTATTTTAATATATATTTATATAGATGAATTTTCAATAATTACGTTTTCATGATTTGATAATGTGTCGTGATAAGAATCTAATTTAAATAATTTTTATAAATTTTTTTTGCTCAACTACTCAATTTATTACAACTATCAGATTCATATCTTATAGCTAAAATAACGATAGTATTTATCGATAAATAAATATTAGAATAATCATTAAAACTATATGATACATATATAAGCGCATGAGTTTATTATTCCTAAAAAGAACGTGCATTTTTCTTAACTCTCTGAGTTTTGGTTTTTATTAGCATACTAGTTAAGGACGTTTGCGAACACGTGCGTGTTGCTTATATAAAGTTATTGGAAATAAAAATTTTTAAAATTTATTACCATGAGTTCTGTCAGAAGTGATCGAATTTTGGACAGTTGGAAAAAGCATAAATGAAAGAATGGAAATTGTCCTTTACCTTTCTTGTTTGGAATGATGGGGGAAGGAAGATGGGTGAATATTTGCTTAACCAATTGATTAATATTATTGGTTTTAAAATGAAAACATTATACAAGTAGTAACAATTATGCAACTAGTAACAATGTTTTCTCTATAAATCCTTGCACTTTTAGATGGATTTGAAAAGGTGGGTTCTTTTTAATTCTTGCACTATATACTATTTTCACTTCAAAATTCTCAGGGTTTATTTTTTTACATTTTTGAGTTAGAGTGACTTGAGTGATAATTTTGAGTTGAGTTTGAATTATAACTTGAGTTGAAGTTACAACTTGAGTTTATGTTTGGATGTGCACATTTGGATTATGATTTGAATTGAGAATCTTTTTGAGTTTGTGTTTGGGTGGGTCAAAACTTAAATTTGTATTTAGAATGGTAATGAAAAATTTTAGTAGGATATATGGATGAGGTTTTATTCGTCTTTTCGTTGTGAATGCATAAAAAAAATCATCTCAATCATAATTAAAATGAAAAAGTATATTGTTCATTAACTTGAGTTCGAGTTTATGAACTCGAGTTGAAGGGGAAACTTGAACTCGAGTTTAGCTCTAAACTCGAGTTCAAACTGAAATTTTACAAAAGAACATGAACTTGAATAAATTTTTAACTCGAGTTCAAACTTTTTCCGAGTTTCGTTACAAAAAAACAACCCCTCAGTATTCTTTCCTTCCACTTTTTTCCTCTACCAAATATGGTGGAAAGTATTCATGTCTTAAAGTTATGCATGGATTGCCTTTCAAGCTCTTAAAAAGCATGGGGTCTTTCACATCTTAGGGTTTTGTTTTATTTTTTGGTTTTTTTGATTCGTTTCATCTCCTTTTCAAAAGCCTTTTGTAATTTGCTTAGTTTGACTTAAAATAAATATGAGAATTCACGCCAATTATGAGCTTCTCGAGTGTTTTTCTTTTTGTTTGCGCAAACATATCAAGTAAGTTCAACAATAACGTATTTAGGAGTGTAGCTAATTTTACTTTTAACTAAGGATTAGTTACAAAAACTTCCTTTGAACTATACTTCTTGTAACACTTTGTCCTTAATCTTTAAAACATAAAATCTGTTCTCCCTAAACAATGAAATGTTAACAAAAGGCCCTCTCCATTAGGTTTTTTAATGAAAAAATCACATTTTATTTGTTATTTTAGAGTATTTTAGTAGTGTTATAGTTTAAAATTTAATTTGAATTTAAAACTAATTTAAATTTGAACTTTTAATTATGGTACATCCGTTATTGATTGAATGTAAATTAAAAGTTTTAAGAATAAAAAAATTTATGAGGTTTTTTTAATATTTAAATTAGTTTAAATTCAAATTAAATTCTAAACCATAGATTTATAAAAATACCCTCATAATAGCAAATTAAATGCCAATTTTAATTAAAACCCTAAGTTAAATGTCAATTTTAGTTAAAAACCTAACGGAGGGACTTTTTCGTTAACATTTTATTATTTAGGGGGTACGTTTTAATTATTTTAAGGTAGAGTGTTACAAGAGGTATAATTTAGAAGTAATTTTTATGATTAATCCTTTAACGAACTTTAACTAGCGAGCGAGAAGTTAATATCTTTTAAATTCTTTATCTAGTAGTATTGAATATCAAACGGTCTTCTGGCTTCTCCTAGTTTAAGTAAAAATCATGGAGCTAAACTATACCATAAACTCCACTGTAACCTTTCGAAGCCAATACTACGTAGTTGTGATTCTAAATAGTTATATTGACATAAACAAATATGATACTGAGTATAACAACTACAAGAAAAATATATTTAAAGATCATCTTTCTACAATAGCTTTCAAGAAAACCACCATAGAAAGTAGACCATATAGGTTGTGGCACAAAAAAACAGTTGTTTTACAGAAAATTTAACGAAATCCTGATATTTTATTGTTGTTAGAGTGACTTTTTTCCCAGCCTTTTGCAAGAATTTAGTCATAAAATCTCTCGAAGCGGGCTATTTATGCCTTTTTTATAACAGTTGAAAACGCCATAAATTCTCATGACGTTTCTTAACTCGCGATTTTACTACAATTTTCAAAATGGTCGTGAAATCTCTTCATGACCATGTTTAATTCTCGCCGCACATTTTTCCCGTAGTGATCCTGCTCGGTTCAAGAAAAATAGGAAAACTATAAAGTTACAATATGAATAAATGTAAAGATTTGTCAGACAATTAATGGTTGTACCTCACTGGCTTGCACGAGTGATGAAAAACTAAAGCAAAAAGAATAGAGGCAATTAAGGAAGGAACATATCTTACTTCTGGTTGCCGTATTGCTACAAGTTTGTAGCGAGACAACCAGAGAATAAAGACTACATGCTTCTTTATAACAAAAGGCAAACTGAAGAATAAAAAATGACTTTTATTCTTTAACAAAATCTCAAAACTTTTCAACAAGAACATTGAATTAAAGAAAAAGAAGTCTATACTTGTCTTCAAAGTTGTGCAATATGTTAGGAAGATGCAACTTAATGTGCGTGTATTGTGGCCTTATTGATAGTTGCGAAAAAGTGTGTATCCTATTCTCATATCATTCCCAATTCTCGTACAGGTTCAGACAATTTCTCAAAGATAACCATGGCGATCGTTTATGGCATTGCTGTGGAAGTGTTGAAGAGGGTAGCTGGCTTTGCCGACGAAAAGATTAGCTTGGCATGGGGCATGAAAGACGACCTAAAGAAGCTTGAGGAGACCATGTCCACTCTCGAAGCTGTGCTCTTAGATGCCGAGGAGCAACAACAAGAAAACAAAGAAATAGAAGTCTGGTTGAGGCGGCTTAAGGATGTCTTCCTTGATGCTTGGGACGTGCTGGATGAATATGAGTGTGAACTGCTCAGAAGAGAAGTGGTGAAGAGACATGGAAGTATTGATAGAAAGGTACGTCGTTTCTTCTCGCGCTCCAATCCACTTGCGTTCCGCTTGAGCATTGCTAATCAAATTAAGGCGACAAGGCAAAAGTTAGATGATGTTGCCAAAGATAAGAGTAATTTCCATCCAAAAGAACATCATCAGGATGGAAGGCAAGTGCGGAGGGAGATGGAATCTTCCTTTGTAAGGCCTTCAGAAGTTATTGGTAGAGAAAGTGACAAAGATAAGATCGTGAAGTTATTGATGCAAAAAGACAACAATGATAGTATCACTGTTATACCGATAATAGGAGTTGGGGGTCTAGGAAAGACTGCGCTTGCCAAGTTAGTGTACAATGATGGCAGAGTTACTAACGAGTTTGGTGCAAAACTGTGGGTTTGTGTGCAACAAGATTTTAATGTTACCGAAGTGACAAGAGAAATCCTCAGATCTTCTATCAGTGCAACTAGTACTGTACATCAATCGTTGAAGCAAGCAGGAGATATTCGTAGTTGGTCTAAGGATCAGTTGCAATTGTTCTTGCAAAGCATTTTGAAGGACATAAAGGTTCTGCTTGTACTGGATGACGTATGGAATGAAGATCGCGGTAAGTGGAACGAGGTGAGAGATTTGCTGTCGGCAGTGTGTGCTATGGGGAGCAAAGTCATAGTTACAACACGCAATACTCAAGTAGCATCAATCACGGGCACAACTCGGACACATCATTTGGAATGTCTCTCTAGGGAGGATTCTCTGTGTTTATTTTTCAACTATGCATTTGTAGATGAACAAGAGGCTGCACGATTTCCAAAACTAAAAGATATTGGCAAGCAAATTGTACAAAAGTGTGGAGGGCTTCCTTTGGCATTGAAGACTTTGGGGAGCTTGCTTTGCTCAAAAACAGATGAAGGTGAATGGATATATGTGAGGGATAGCGAGATATGGGAGTTGAACCGGGAGCGAACTGATCCTATTTTTTCTGCACTAAAATTAAGCTACAGTACAATGTCTCCGTCCTTAAAGCAATGCTTTGCTTATTGTTCTCTTATTCCAAAGAACAATCGAACGAGTGACTTGGACATGACAATGATGTGGATGGCGTTGGGCATCATTAACTCACGTAGTGACAAAATGGAGCTGGAAAGTAATGGGAAATTGCATTTCAAAGAGCTTTGCGGCAGATCTTTCTTTCAATATCTTGACGATGCCGAGCAAACATTCAGTTTATATCAGGATTTTGAAATGCACGATTTAGTTCATGATCTTGCAAGTTCAATCATCCGACATGAGTTTGCCGAAATAGACTCCAACACTAAAACTGCCCCAAATGAGAGAGTGCGGCATTTGAGGATATTGTTGAAGGATGGCCATGATCAAAGCATTGTAACAATCTTGCAGAAATTACAAAAAGTGCGGAGTATTTTTCTTTTTGCAAATGAAATGGGTGAAGAGCCTAATATTAAGGAGTCCTTCCTTTCCACATGCATCTCAAGATTCAAATACATGCGACTGTTGCGTTTAGGTGGTTTATGTTTTGAGGTTCTGCCAAGTTCAATTGGTACTCTCAAGCATTTGAGATATTTGAACTTATGTAGAAACAAAAAGATCAAAAAACTGCCCAATTCAATTTGCAAGCTGCAAAGTTTGCAAACTCTGTACGTCCATTGGTGTTCAGAGCTTGAGGAGTTACCAAGAGATATAAGAAACTTGGTCAGTCTCAGAACTCTCTCTATATCCACAAAAGAGACCTGTCTTTCTGAGAATGGAATTGGATGCTTGAGATCTCTTCGATTTTTGGTGATTACTAAATGTAGAAATTTGAGATCTTTGCCGCAAGATATGAGATGTTGTACCACATTACGTAGTCTGTTTGTAGGTGAATGTGAGCAACTTGAGTTGGCGAGTGGGCCCGATGAAGTAATCAACAACCAGTTGAGTCTTCAAGCATTGATGATTCATAAATTGCCACAGACGACAGCTTTACCCCAGTGGCTACAAGGCGCTGCTGACACTCTACAACATTTGGGTGTTCGAAATTGTTGCAAATTAGCCGCATTGCCGGGGTGGTTGCCAAACCTCTCAACACTTGAGACGCTTGCAATTGATGATTGTCGGAAATTGTCTTCTTTGCCAGAGGGGATGGAGCGGCTCACGTCGTTAACACGTTTGGAAATTAAAGGTTGCGATGCATTGGAGGAGAGATGCAAACGCAACATTGGTGAGGATTGGCCAAAGATTGCTCATGTTCCATACTCTTCTATTGGTTTCTAATCTGATGAGGACTAGGTACGCCTTCACATATATGTTTTATTTTCTATTATTTATAGCTAGATAAATCTTTTTCTTCGTTTTTTAAACGATTCAGTCACTTTGAAATAATTCAGTCACTTAGATAAACCTTTTTCTTCGTATATATGTAGTTCTCGTGTATGCTTTTGGAAAGAAGCCTATTGCTTGTCAAATCCTCAACAATTGATCAGTTGCCAGAGTTGTTAAATTTGACTACTTCGTTCTCGTGTATGCTTTTGGAATAGTTTGTGACTTATAACGTGTTTCATTATATCTATCTGTGTGTATCTGTAAACTTACTCATACATATCTGTAAACTTACTCATACTTTTCTGATGAATTTGAACGATGTGTGGATATATGGATGTAATTAGGAATGTCAATGGGGGAGGGGCAAATGGTGCCCCGCACTTGTAATATCCGGGAAAAATTTATGTCAGTGAAGTAAGCAGTTAGAATAAATTATATATGTTTAGAGAGAGAATTTTTAAGGATAAGTTTTAAAGTTTCACTTTCTCTCTCCTCTCACGCGTTTATTTCTCTCTTCTCTCGAACATTCTCTCTCAACAACGAAACCGTCCATGGCCAAAATCTCACTTTGAGATTCAGACCTCCGTTTTTGACACAGCTGGTGTCAATGGAAAGCTTTCGATGAGCTGAGCATTTTGACAGGTCACACGACCCCGTACGCCGCCGGAATAAGCCATAATCGCCGGCCGAAGTTTCGAAAACAACCGAAACTTTCGATCGCAATATTTCCTTCGTCCGACCTCCGATTGAGGTGATTTCAGTCTCTATGGACTCAGTGCAGCGTGACGAAGAAAACCCACCCATTTTCATAACGCAATTATGGCCGGAGCACCGCCGTACGTGGTGGTCGGAGTCGCCGCGCCGCCACCGTTGTTTTTCTTCCTCCGGGATGCAGTGGGTGTCACGACCCCTACCATTAGATTCAGAGTTAATAGACGAGTCGATCCCGACCAGATTCAGCCATCACCGTCGCCATTTGGCCGGAAAACGGAGCTCGCCGCCGCCGTCGTGATGGTGTAGATTGGTTCCGATGATCGGACCGTTAGATCATCGTGAATTTGGTGTCAAAACACTCATGAGATCATGGGTAAGAAAACCCTCAACTAATTTTAGGATTTCATGACCGGAAATGTGAGATTTGAGTCGCCGGATTTTAGCGACGTTGCCGGTCCCGATTTGTACTGTTACAGGTCGAATTGTATGAAATTGACCACACCAATGGACTCAGAAGGGTCGATTTATGGGGGGTAGGACCCAAGTCCGCCGCGGAAAAACTCTCCGGGAGCATGCGCCGCCGTACGCTGCCGTACGCCGCCGCCATTTTCCGGTGAGGTGTCATTTTCAGGCTATCGACTTCCATTTGATGATCCAAGACCATATCCCGACTCGTTTCGACGTGCTGAACGCAATGGTGACCTCCGATCGATCAAATTCAATTTTGATAAAACTGGTATGGTACCGATTGCACGCGGATCGAGGTGAATCGAATGGATTCACTGAAGTTTAGAATTGAATGTCTAACACTTCAATGATGCTAGTGGATCATGCAAAGCGTTTATGATTTCTCCTAGAACGGATATCAAGGAGATACACAGTGGAACACGACAAGCGGGTATTACCGGAACCGCTTAGCTTGGAATTGAGGCAAGTACAGTATGATTAATGATAAGTAATTTAGAACATATGATGTCCATGAGATATGTTATTTATGAATTCACGAATTCGTAAAGACAATTATGGAATATAAAATTATGAGGATTTAACTAGTCCTTATAATAGAAATTATAATTTTTATGATCCTTAATAAAAAGGATAAATACATTCTATAAGAAAGGATTTAATTTCCTTTATGACTATCCTACATAAAATAGCATACTAAAGGCTAATCCCACCATCTGGATGGGTGTTTATTTACAGAACTTAACAGTAAAAGATAGAAGATCTGAGCGAGTAGAGAATTATGCTATAACTGGAAAGCAGGTAAGTACAATAGTTTTTCTATGGCTATATCATGAACAAGCTTACTTTTTTATGTTGCACAAAGATTGTGCATATAGTAGAATTTTGAATGATAGATACAATGTGAATGCTAGATACTATGTTAGGTAAGTATCTACAAGACTTATGTAATCGTAGAACTTTATTATGCAAAAAGTATGTATCGATGTTAAGTTGAGATCAAACTAAGAGAAATGAAAGGTTAAACTTTAACGAAAAGTTAATCTCATGATAAAATGCTCAATAATGCACAAATTCATAAGATTTAACTACGATTCTGTTTCAATGAGAAAATTGATAAACGGTAAGAGACTAAACGTCCTATTTGTACCAGCCTTCGAAGGAAAGGTTATTATGAGACTATGAAAGAAATGAAACCGTGACTGAGTTGGATTGGTTAGCTACCCCACTCCTCACTGGTTATGCGCGCTATGGTACAACAGGACAGGGCCCATAAGAAGTAAAAGACAAGAAAACAAAAACAGAAATCGTTCCATATAAGGGTACGGTATCTGTAAAGAAGAAAGAAAAGAGAGAAACACAGAACGAAAGTCGTTTAGAACGTGAAAATACAATGTGAACGACTAATAGGAGACGAAAATTGAACAAAGTACGTAATGAAAAAAAGAACAAAAGCGATATACGTTCTAGAAGTACATAATGTTTTAGGATATATGACATGAATGCATATATGGGTATGCATTATTGTATGCTTTTAACTATGGCCTACTGTTACTTGCTGAGCGAAAGCTCATTACGTTTGTTCGTATTGTAGGAAGCTCAGGTAAGGCACCAATTCCCTGAAACTTGTTGCTGGGCATGCAGAGAAGATGCAAAGATGAGAGTGTGGGCAAGTGGGTAATGGAATCTACACGCAATTGGTAAACGCTGCAAAGTGTTTTAAGTAGACCATATTTATAGATATGGTTAGGTTATGTAATGTAAGTAAAGATCACAGAACTATGAGGTTATGCATAGCAACCTCTAGTCACAATGTACGATTAATGTAACAAAATGCTAGTAGAATGCTACAGCATTTCATGTATAGTTAAAAACAAAATGCTATGGCATTTTACGAATGAGAATAGAATTAGAAAGTAATAGAGGTTAAGTAATGCTAAGTATGAACGTAGGATGGTGATCAAAAGTTAGGGTCGTCACAGCACTGCCCTGTTTGGGATTATGGGTTCTGGGTCGTGACCGCCGCGCCCTGCAACCGGAACTCGCTCCGTTTCCATTATTTAAAAAGGAGCAAAAGAAAAAAAAAGGGGAAACATTCAGACTTTAAATCCGCCCAATTTACATTAAAAAAACCCTAAAAAATTAAAATTTAATTGAATGCTTCAGACTTTCATTCCTTCTCTTCTCCCCCTAATTCCTAAATTCAAATTCTCAAACATTCCCTAACTCTCTATCCTCACCTTCTCCAGTTAATTATATTTTTATTTACCATTTTATAGTTGAAAAAGTAAATAACATTTTTATTTTGGTGTATTTTGCAGCTTTGACTAAAATTATTTTGAGTCATGAGGACTTGACAAAGTTTGAAATCTTTTGTTTGTTAATTTGTGTTGATTTTAATTTGTCTCCTATTAATAAAAGAGGAAAATTAAGAAGTTCCATGTTTTCGAAAACTACTAATTTTACAAGTGATGGTTATTATATTGTATATCTTTCCCACTTAAAATTCATACATCATATGGTTTGTACCGAATTTAGCTCATCTATCGCTTTTTTCTATAATTATCTTTGGCAGGAATATTTACGTTGTGCACTGATCAAAATCCTAATAAAAAGAAAACCGTAGTAATTAAACATGTAGGGAAAAACGACATTAGCCTTAAAAAAAAAAAAAAAAGGGTCGCAGGGCACCTCCCAGCTAATCAATGTGGTACGGGGAGACTACTAATTAACACTCTTATTTCAGTTCTGTTCTTCCTTCTTTCATTTATTTTATTTTTTATAATCTTCTTCTAGCAACTTTTTTTAATTGTAGTAAATAGCATATTTATAAAACTAAATTGAGTAAGTAACAGATTTTTTAAAACTATTTGAAATAAATAACAGCTTATCGTGTAAATTTTCATTTACGACTGATATAGTTGTAAGTTTAAGTCAGGCTAAACACCGAGATCCGCCACTGTTGGTATGGGACCGGCCTAGCTCTAACCTCTGGGCTGAGGTTTCAACCCTAAAAGATTATTTGGACTTGGCCGGCCTGATCCAAACGCTCTCTTTTTAAATATATTTTTTTAATATCTTATAAAATTCTAGGCTGGCCCTCAGTCCATCGGGCTTTAAGACCGGGTTAAACCAACTCTTTCCCTTTTAAGGTTGGTCCTGATTGTGTTGAAATTCCCATTTGGGCCGCTGGGCAACCTGAATTTTCACTTCTAACGACTGGTAAAAATAATTTATGTAATAAAAAAAATTATTTAAATGGAATGAGAGAGGGGGATATTGAGTATTTTGGATATTTAAATGTATATAAAAATATTTAATGTACTTTTTCTTCTATGTAGTAAACATTTTTCTTGATTCTGCTATTAATTTTAATTACCCTTAAAATTTGCTATTTCCTCTTTTCCCTTTTTTTGGGTAATGTTTTGCATTTTTTTCTTTTAAAAAAAAATCGTTGCATGAGTAATACATACTATTTTGATTATAAAATAGTTTTTTCTTCTCTAATATTTATTTGTTTATTTTCACATAGAAGTATTTTGAAGAATCCGCCAACCTTGATTAGTGAGAAGAGCATGATTGAACGTACTAATATCTCGAGAACTTGTTCTTTTGCATTTTTAAGTTAAGGTGATTTGAATGATGATCTTGAGTTGAGTTTAAATTATAAATTGAGTTGAAGTTGTGACTTAAGTTTGTGTTTAGACGTGCACATTTGAGTTATGATTTAAATTAAGAATCTTTTTGAGTTTGTGTTTGAGTGGGTCAAAACTTAAATTTGTATTTAGATAGTATTTCAATAAAAACTCAATGGTGGTGAAAAATTTTAATAGGGTATACGGGTGGAGTTTTATTCGTCTTTTCGTTGTAAATGCATAGAAAAAATCATCTCAATCAGAATTAAAACGATAAAGTTATGGTATTTTTAAGAAAAGAAAAAATATTATTCATTAACTTGAGTTTGAGTTTATGAACTCGAGTTGAAGAGAAAATTTGAACTCGAGTTTAGTCCCAAACTCGAGTTCAAACTAAAATTTTACAAAAGAACACGAATTTAAATAAAATTATAACTCGAATTCAAACTTTTTCTGAGTTTCGTTGTAAAAAATAACCCTTTAAGTCTCCCAACTTTTTTGGCTGATACATTTTCTCCCATTGCATCCAATGGATTTTCTTAATAGCCTCCATATCTTCCCACCAAAATCTAGCAAAAAGAACCAACCACCGCCTTAATTGTCCGTTCTCTTCTTGAGCTAAAAAAAAATTCTCTCTTCTCCAAGCTGCAATATTTTAGCAAATCTCTCTTTAATCCCATTGAAAAATACTCTTTTTTATTTTTACCAACAAAAGAGGGCAACTTGAGATACTTGTCATGGTGTTGTGCTGCACAACACCGTGAAGTCCTAATTGGCGTTGGGTCTCTGATTTTAACTCAATATTAACATTAGGATTAAAAATAATTAAAGACTTCAAAAAATTATCCGTCACGACGCTGTTACATACGAGTCCGGAATTCATCTAATTGCATCACTGCCTGCCAAGATGCCTGTCCAAGGGTAATAGAATCACTTGCAAATGGTAAATGGCCAACTTTAGTCAAATCCACACTCAGCTTCTATAAACTCTAGTCAACTGCAAATGGTAAACTCGCTTCTATCAACTCTAGTCAACTCTAGTCGGAGACAATATGAGAAGTGTCAATGGGTACAACAAAAGGGAATAACAAATTTAGACTCGTATTTTTTTACAACTTCGAAGATTTAAGGTGAGTTTGAGATTATTGTGCTTTTAAAAAATCACTAGGTTGTTCTTTTACAACGAAACTCAGAAAAAATTTGAATTTGAGTTATAATTTTATTTAAGTTCATGTTTTTTTTTTTTTTTTTTTTTTTTTTTTTTTTTTTTTTTTGAGTTTAAACTCGAGTTTGGGACTAAACTCGAGTTCATAAACTTGAACTCAAGTTAATGAACAATATTTTTTCTATTTTTAAAAATGTCATAACTTTTTCGTTTTAATTCTAATTGAGATGATTTTTTTTTTCTATGCATTCACAACGAAAAGATGAATAAAACCCCACTCATACACTCTATTAAAAATTTTCATTACCATTAAGTTTTAACTCACTCAAACACAAACTCAAATAGATTCTCAATTTAAATCATAACTTAAATGTGCACATTTAAATACAAACTCAAGTTATAACTTTAATTTAAGCTATAACTCAAACTCAACTTAAAATCATCACTAAAGTCATCTTAACTCAAAAATATAAAAGAACATCCTTACTTTTATTTAAACAGAACTAGAATCTAAAAATTATAAAATTTTAACTTCTCCAAATAATTTTAAAACTGCATTAGTTTTTGTACAAAGTGCTTTTTAACCTTTTAACTAAACAGTAAACACTATAGTTGCATAATTTTTTATGGAAAGTGTTTTTTGGAGTTATAAAAGTCAAAAGAAATGTCAAACACACCTTATTCTAACTAAGCGCGTTTTTTTTTTTTTTTTTTTTTTTTTAATTTATAATCAGCTGCGGTACATTCCATCTTCTTTCCTCCACCCGGTCTGATGACCGATCGATCGTTTAACGCCAGTGGGATATTTAATTCATTTATGTTTAGTGTTGACAGTTTTTTAATCTAAAAAGGATGGTTAAGCACATGTGTGCTGCTCTACTTCCAAGTAAAAACCTAGAGAGAGGAAAGCATTTATTTATTTATTTATTTTTTGCTGGAAAGAGGAAAGGAATACTTAAAAGTGAGCGTTCTAGAGAGAGAGAGAGAGGGAGAGAGAGAGAGAGAAAGAGTGAGTTCTATCTGTTTGACTCATGGTCTGTTGATTTCTGGTTTATATAAACGTTGTTTGTTTGTTATATGGGCTTATGGGTATGATGTTATTCTGAAGTTTTAATAGAATAAAATCTTTCATTTTGTTGCTATTTCTTTGCATTACAGAGTTCTATTGATAGAAGGAAGATCTGAGCCTAATTTGAAGACTTTCCTTTCTCTCTGTCCCCAAAGGTGCCTCCGAGTACGATCTCCATTAGTAAGTCCAAACCTTTTCATGACCTTTGCAATTCTTTTATTTTTATTTTTGGCCTTGTTTTTTATGGAATTCTAGAGATAACCAGATGCGATTTCAGTTGAAATTTTGCTTAATCTTTAAAAAATTCAGAATTTTATTTGTTTGATCAGATCTTGTTAGTTTGACTTGTTACAAAAAAATTAAATCTTGCTTAATAAGTCATAATTCGGATTTTTTTTATTTTTTTATTTTTTTTGCTTTACAAGTTCCAGTTTCATGGTATTGGCCCCACACTCTGTTTTAATAAAATATTTTGTTACTAATTACCCAGCAATAAAACTACTTACAAAGACTAAAGTATTTTAAAAAAATGCTCATTATACACCCCACTTTAAAAAAGAATTAATCCATTCTAAAAGCTTTTGTAAAAAAAAAAAGGAATGGATTCGAACATTTAGAAAGATCATCCCCCCACAAAAACATGAGTGATTTAGTCATCCTTCAAGATTTTTATTTTGAAATTTTAATTAAGAAGAGTGTAACAAATAGAATGAGGTGGTCTGAGAATATAAGATGATTTAGTTGGAAGGATTTTTTTCAATTTTTAAGAATATGTGTGTGAAAAGTAGAATGAAGGGTGTCAAGCATCCTTCACAATAAATCGCATATCAAATTGAAACGTCAAAAATTAGATAGATGATTTTTAAGTCCAAAAGTAGAGCTTCTTATACTAGCACCTCCTTTTGTTAATACTAAAAATAATATATATATATATATATATATATATATAGTGAGAGAGAGAGAGAGAGAGAGAGAGAGAGAGGGAGGGAGATGAAAACTGTTGTTTAACCCTTGTTCAGCAAAAAAAAAAAAAAAAAAAAAAAAAAAAAAAAAAAAAAAAAAAAAAAAGGTGAGATGATTCTTACTTATTTTTTAGTCAATTCTCAAGCGGTTAAAATCATACTTTCACACTCCAATGCTTCAGAAAAAGGAAGTTTTTTGTTCCTTTCCTCCCACAAACTCCATTTTCCCCCAAAAAAGCACTCACTCTCTAATTTTCCTAAAACACAATAATAATTCTCCCAAACACATATCACATAGTCTAAAACTTCATCTATTTATTTTAAAATGATCGTGAAATCTTTTTATGACCATGCTTAATTCTCGCTGCACCTTTTTCCTATAATGATCCTGCTCGGTTCAAGAAAAGTAGGAAAACTATAAAGTTACAATATGAATAAATGTAAAGATCTGTCAGACAATCGGTTGTACCTCACTGACTTGCACGTGTGACGAAAAAACTATCTTACTTCTGGTTATCGTATTGCTACAAGTTTAGCGAGACAACCAGAGAATAAAGACGACATGCTTCTTTATAACTAAAGGCAAACTGGAGAATAAAAAATGACTCTTCTTCTTTGACAAACATCTCAAAACTTTTGAACAAGAACATTGAATTAAAGAAAAAGAAGTCGATACTTGTCATCAACGTTGTGCAATATGTTAGGAAGATGCAACTTAGTGTATATGTTGCTGGAGAATATATTTTATTGTTGCCATATTGATAGTTGCTGAAAAGTGTGTATCCTATTCTCATATCATTCCCAATTCTCGTAAGGCTTCAGACAATTTCTCAAAGATAACCATGGAGATCGTTTGTGGCATTGCTGTGGAAGTGTTGAAGAGGGTAGCTGGTTTTGCCGACGAAAAGATTAGCTTGGCATGGGGAATGAAAGACGGCCTAAAGAAGCTTCAGGAGACCATGTCCACTCACGAAGCTGTGCTCTTAGATGCTGAGGAGCAGCAGCAAGAAAACAAAGAAATAGAAGTCTGGTTGAGGCGGCTTAAGGATGTCTTCCTTGATGCTTGGGACGTGCTGGATGAATATGAGTGTGAACTACTCAGAAGAGAAGTGGTGAAGAGACATGGAAGCATTGATAGGAAGGTACGTCGTTTCTTCTCGCGCTCTAATCCACTCGCGTTCCGCTTGACCATTGGTAATCAAATTAAGGCGATAAGACAAAAGTTAGATGATGTTGCCAAAGATAAGAGTAATTTCCATCTAAAAGAACATCATCAGGATGCAAGGCAAGTGCGGTGGGAGATGGAATCTTCCTTTGTAAGGCCTTCGGAAGTTATTGGTAGAGAAAGTGACAAAGATAAGATCGTGAAGTTATTGATGCAAAAAGACAACAATGATAATATCTCTGTTATACCGATAATAGGAGTTGGGGGTCTAGGAAAGACTGCGCTTGCCAAGTTAGTCTACAATGATGATAAAGTTACTGAGAAGTTTGATTTAAATCTATGGGTGTGTGTGCAACAAGATTTTAATGCCACTGAACTGACAAGAAAAATTCTTATATCTTCTATCAGTGCAACTAATTCCGTACATCAAATATTGAAGCAAACAAGGGATATTAGTAATTTGTCTATAGATCAGTTGCAATTGTTCTTGCAAAGCATTTTAAAGGACAAAAAGGTTTTGCTTGTACTGGATGACATATGGAATGAAGATCGCGGTAAGTGGAACGAGGTGAGAGATTTGCTGTCCGCAATTTGCGCTATGGGGAGCAGAGTCATAGTCACAACACGCAATACTCAAGTAGCATCAATCATGGGCACAACTCCGACATATCATTTGGAATGTCTCTCTGAGGAGGATTCTGTGTCTTTATTTTTCAAATATGCATTTGTAAATGAACAAGAGGCTGCACGATTTCCAAAACTAAAAGATATTGGCAAGCAAATTGTACAAAAGTGTGGAGGGCTTCCTTTGGCATTGAAGACTTTGGGGAGCTTGCTTTGCTCAAAAACATATGAAGGTGAATGGATATATGTGAGGGATAGCGAGATATGGGAGTTGAAGCGAGAGCAAACTAATCCTATTTTATCTGCACTGAAATTAAGCTACAGTACAATGTCTCCGTCCTTAAAGCAATGCTTTGCTTATTGTTCTCTTATTCCAAAGAACAATCGAATGAATGACTCGGACATGATCAGGATATGGATGGCATTGGGCATCATTCACTCACGTAGTGACAAAATGGAGTTGGAAAGTATTGGGAAATTGCTTTTCAAAGAGCTTTGCGGCAGATCGTTCTTTTAATATCTTGACGATGCCGAGCAATATTACAATTTATTTCAGCGGTTTGAAATGCACGATTTAGTTCATGATCTTGCAACTTCAATCATCCGACATGAGTTTGCCAAAATAGATTCCAACACTAAAACTGCCCCAAATGACAGAGTGCGGCATTTGAGGATATTGTTGAAGGATGGCCATGGTGAAAGCATCGTAACAATCGTGCAGAAATTACAAAAAGTGCGGAGTATTTTTGTTGCTAAAGAAATGGGTGAGGAGCCTAATATTGAGGAGTCCTTCCTTTCAACATGCATCTCAAGATTCAAATACATGCGACTGTTGCATTTAGGTGGTTTATGTTTTGACGTGCTGCCAAGTTCAATTGGTGCTCTCAAGCATTTGAGATGTCTGGACTTAACTGGAAACAAAAAGATCAAAAAACTGCCCAATTCAATTTGCAAGCTGCAATGTTTGCAAACTCTGTACCTCTATAGGTGTTCAGAGCTTGAGGAGTTACCAAGAGATATAAGAAACTTGGTCAGTCTCAGAACTCTCTTTATAACCACAAAAGAGACCTGTCTTTCTGAGAATGGAATTGGATGCTTGAGATCTCTTTAATTTTTGTGGATTAGTGGATGTAAAAAAAAAAAAGGAACACTAAAGAAAGTATCATCTTATTATTCAGCTTCTCTTATTATTTTGGATTGGAATTAGATCTCCCAGCTTCCAATTCATAAAAAACTCAGTAGGAGCTGTAATAGGCTTAAAGGAGCCCGGTGAGGGATAAGGGGAGTGGAAAATTGAAATGCCTCTAAAATCAACAACCCTCCATCAAACACCATTCCTCAAAATATTGTTTCCATCTCCGGCTTCCAAAAGGAACGAGGGGGAAGTATTTAGCTTTAAAAATTCGGTTCAACAAAGAAGTATTTTGAAGAATCCGGCAACCTTGCTTAGTGAGAAGTGCATGATTGAACATACTAATATCCTGAAAACCTAGAGAACGTGTTTAGAACTCGTTTTAAAATAATTTTATTTTTTGTATGAAAATAGAAATAAAAACGTTTTCAATTTCAGATAGAAATCATATTTAAAAATTCGTTTGGTAGTTTTATTAAGAGATTATTTTTAGTGTAAAAAACTCAATAATGTCTCTCTTTCTCTCTCAGTGCTCGAGAGAGGAGAAAATGAAAACAAAAAATGAAAAATGACTAAGAGTCATTTTTCATTTATCTTTCATTTTACACTAAATTAAAAAATTATTTTCATTTCCGTTTTTTATCTTTATTGTGTCAAACGCTATTTTGGAAACGTTTTCATTTTTTCTTTCTCAAAAAACGTAAAAAAATAAAAACGAGATCAATTCCAAACATAGCCAAAGTCTCCTAACTTTTTTGGCTGATACATTTTCTCCCATTGCATCCAATGGATTTTCCTAGTAGCCTCCATATATTCCCACCAAAATCTAGCAAAAACCACCAGCCACCACCTTAATTGTCCGTTCTCTTCTTGAGCTCAAAAAAAATTTCTCTCTTCTCCAAAGCTGCAATATTTTAGCAAATCTCTCCTTAATCCCATTGAAAAATACTCTCTTTTATTGTTACCGACAAAAGCGGGCAACTTGAGATACTTGTCATGGTGATGCACATCGCTGTGAAGCCCTAACCCGCATTGGGTCTCCAATTTTAACTCAATATTAACATTAGGATTAAAAGTAATTAAAGATTTCGAAAAATTATCCGTCACGACGCTGTAACATACGAGTTCGGAATTCATCTAATTGCATCACTGTCCTGCCAAGATGCCTGTCCAAAGGTAATAGAATAAGTTGCAAATGGCAAATGGCAAATGACAAACTCCAGTCAAATCCATAACTCGCTTCTATAAACTCGTATATGAGAGTGCTGAATTTTCATATAGTCGGACTCTTCTTATGCCCTCCAAAAAAAAAAAAAACTTATGACTTTTGAACATAAAAAAAAGTAACACACATTTTCCATCTAAACTTGATATAAGTTTTGAATTGGGCCTTATTTCTCACGAAATGGTCGAAATAATAGAAAGCCATATGACGAGGTGTTTGATGACTATTTATCTAATACATTATTGTACATTGTATTTTTATCTTTTCTATTTGTTTTGGGTAATGTTTATGCTGGGGAAGATTTTTTTACCCTGCCAGGAAGATGTTTATACTGATTATTTATTTATTTATTTATTTTCACTTTTGGTTTCTTGCTTTTTTTTTTTTTTTTTTTTTTTTTTTTTTTTTTTTTGCCTTTTATTGAGAGCTTATATACAGCTTAGTTTTTAGCCTTTTTCTTTTTTTTTTTTTAATTTCTTTTAATTTTTTTCTTTTGCTTGTTCTCTATTTTTGTTTTTTCCTAATATTCGTTGACAATTCATTTTTTTTTATGATATCATTCTTTAAAATATTTTTTTTTTCTCACTTTCTTTTATCTAAACATAAATAAAAGAGCTGGACCCATATCCAAATAAATATTCTTTAAAATACGCCTTTGTTATTAAGAAATGATTGGCATATTGGGTTTCTGAATCCATTAGGTGTAGCAGCAAATTTTAAGAGCTGGGGTCTCTCCTCTCCAAGTAGTAATATTATGAAATCAAGTCGAAGAGTTCTTTCCCTGTTGGAGCAGTGTCTTACCTTTACACAAATCAAGCAAATTCAATCACATCTCGCTGTTTCAGGCACCCTTTCGATCCCTATGCTGCAGCCAAGATTATCACCTTTTGCGCAACGTCTGATGCTAGTTATGTTTGCCATGCTTATCGTCTCTTTCAATGTATGCCTTACCGGACCACCTACATTTGGAACATTATGATTAGAGCCTTTGCTGAAGGAAATGAGGCCATAAGAGCCTTGTCTCTTTACAAGGATATGCTAGAGAATGGCTTCTTACCAAACAACTACACCTTCTCCTTCCTCCTTAGGGCCTGTACTGAGCTTTCTGACCTCTCTTCGGGCTTCACAATTCATGGTCAAACCATCAGATTGGGCTGGGAATCATATGACTTTGTGCAGAATAGACTAATCCATTTGTATGCTACTTGTTTCTGCATGGACCCAGCTCGTAAGTTGTTTGATGTGAATGTAAACAGGGATGTTATAACGTGGACTTCTTTAATCAATGGGTATGCCAAGTCAGAACAGCTTTTGATTGCACGTGAATTGTTTGATAAAATGCCATCTTGGATTGCTATGATTAATGGCTATTGCCAAGTTGGATTGTTCAAAGAGGCTTTAGAGCTTTTCAGTGGCATGCAGGCTTCTGGTTTTGCACCTAGTCATGCTGCTATAGTGGGTGCGCTAACTGCTTGTGCTTTCCTTGGTGCATTAGAACAAGGAAGGTGGATACATGCGTATGTTGGTAGAAAAGGAATGCAAATAGATAGAGTGGTGGGCACTGCTCTTATTGACATGTACGCTAAGTGTGGCTGTATACAAACTGCTTGTGTTGTATTTGATGGGTTGTCAGAGAGGGATGTGTTTGCTTTTACTTCTTTAATTTCAGGCCTAGCTATAGCGTTTAACAGTGTACAATTGAATGCAGACGCAATTATCAGTTGTCTAGTTTGAAATTTTCTTTAAATCTCTGGACAGAATATGACATGTGGCAAAACCAAAAGTCTTTTGTAAAAGAAGATTATAGAGGTCGATCTGCATCGAAATAAAGTCAGATAGAAAATGGGTGCAGAGAGCCTTGAAACAAATCATATGCTGCAATAATGAACAAACGAAACTAAGCCATGCTACCAAAATGAATGGTTATTTTAACTAAACAGTTATGGATGACTTGACAAATGATTCCAATTTAGATTATATTCAAGTTCAACTTTTTTATTATAGTGTTTCCGCTCACATAAAAAAGTGAGTTGTGATTTGAGATGTGAAAAGAATACAGATGCAAGATTCATAATTATAACTTTATTTTGCTTCGTGAAATAAATTGCGAAAATAAGTGATGAATATTTATTTTCGCAGGACCTAACTCTGAAGGAAGCTGAGACTATAGCTCTTTCTATTCTGAAACAAGTTATGGAAGAGAAGGTAAATCACTAGATCAAGCATTAACTCTATTGATCCCTTGCTTTTTTTTTTTTTTTTCTTAATTTGTTTCAATGGCCTTGAGTTATTGAGTTTGATTGGGTTTTTGTGTGGGTTACCTTACAGGTGACACGTTGTATTATTTGTTTCTAATCAGATAACCTGTTCTTCATTATTTCAACCGCCCATAAAAATAATAATAATAAAGGCATTGAGTACAGAAATGGTATTTTCACCTTTTTTTTTCTGAGCTTTTACGATTATGTTATTTTCTGTTTTATGAGCATAAATGACAATTCCTGTCTCAAAAAAGGGATTCAGGATGATTTTTTTTTAAAACATAATAGGATATTATAGTGAGATTTCACGGATACCAGGGTACTAAAATTGAAAAGAAATGCTAATTTGAAATTGATATCCTCTCCACTCTCTTTTCCGAAAAGTGAGCATGCGGTATTCTTTGTACGAATTTTTTTAATAACAGTATCATGTAATTAGTCCAAAAGGTTAAAAAATAAACACAAATTAGATTGATTACCTCTTCATTTCATTTCATGTGAAATAACTTTGTCCATATATATGCAGTTCTCTCGTATGCTTTGGGAAAGAAGCCTACAGCTACTGAAATCCTCAACTATTGATCGGTAGCCAAAGTTGGTGCTAAATTTAAAGTATAACCAATAGTTTGATACTTTGATTGTAATTTGTCATGTCTTTAAGTATATCTATTTGTGTGTATCTATAAAATGTCTCCTTGACCGATAATTTAAGTAATTTGTGTGTGCTTTTCTGATGAATTTGAACGAAGTGTGGATTTATGAATGTATCGCTTTTGAACATGTGAAGACCATATATATATATATGTATATATATATATATATATTATAGTGCTTAAGAGTTGTTAATAAGAATTGGTTTTATAATGTTAACTACAACTGTTGATACTGCTTATGCAGATTGTTTGTAAGAAAAGAATCTGGCGTTCATCATTAGGAATTTAAAAGAGAGGGAGAATTAATACTCCTTTTTTTTTTTATGTAATTAATACTCCTATTTCAGTTCTCTTTCTTTTCTTCTTTCTTTCGTTCTTTGTCATTTTCTTCTAGAAACTTTTTCTAGACATTTTTTTAACGTTTGAATTCATTTCTTCCATTTAAAAAAAAAAAAAAAAAAAAACGTTGCAATATGTAATATATATTATTTTTATTATGACAGTTTATACTTGACCAATCTTTATTGGTCATTTTCAAAAATAATAATAGAAAACAGCCGTTCTAGTAGTAGCATAGCACGTGTATTATCGAATTAGTAAACTGATATCGTATTAGATAATACCAAATAGTCATACGCACTTAAAAAAAAAAAAAAAACCCTAAGTGTGTTGCATTTGTTTTTTAAAACATAAAACACCTTTTAAACTTTACCAAATAAATCAAAAGAAAAAATAGAAAACAAACAATCAAATATAGTATTTTGGGCAACATAAGCATCATCTGAAAAAAAGGGCTAAAAAAGAAAAAAAAAAAATAAGTACCTCGAGGTTGGAATATATTTTGTTGACGGTAAAAACTTCTCAACAGATTAATAATATGCTTTCTGTGATTTATGCTCAAATTAAATAAACTTAACGCGAATAATGAGAAAAGAAGCAAAATCAACACAAAGGTTTTATATTAGTTCACTCCAATGTAGAGCTATGTCCACTGAGTTTTTCACTATTCCTAGTTGAGAAAATACAAGTTCTAGGAAGGGTGTTCAATAATCTGACCCCTTTTTAAGCCCATTCTTCCTGCTTATATACATCATGTCGTTTCTGCCACTTATCAATCATCTAATCAAATCTCGTGATATCTTTACCTTACTCCAGAACAGTAATCTCTTATCACTGAGATTTCAATCAGTCTGCCTGACTTTCTCTACCGGCTTCACCACCTACTCTGCATGCATTTAATGCACGTCAAATCTTGGTACAGTTGTACTTCAATCTGGACGTGGGTGGGTTCGTCGCCTTCGGCTCTTTAGAAGCACTCTTCGTTCATGGCCAGTGAAGCATTCGTCTTCGTGGTGTGGCCTTTGTTCCTTCTAGTCAACTCCTTCAGCGGGGTTGTTTGACCGCTAAGAGTCGACGTTCATCAAGTGCATTTGACCGCTACTCCGTATCTTCATATCTTAATTATTTTATGTTTTAGTCACGCCACGTGGCGCCCAACCATTGTCTCGTGTGGAGCTTGAGATTTTACCCCACAACATATTTGTTCTCAATGAGGAAGCCATAAAATGTTCTACGAACACTCCAAAGATGTTAGAAAGTAACATTTTATGTCCTCCAACAAAAACATAAAAAACGTTAAAGACTTTTGAACAGAAAAGAAGCCAGCCTTTTCTCTGAGAATAAAGGAAGTTTTTATGTCTTAAAGTTATGCACTTAGCTTTTGAAGCTTGAATCTCTTGTGCATGGTTGGCTGACGTTTTTGCTCAAGTATTTACTGGACATAAGATAGATGTGGCGATTCTCCCAAATCATGTAGATGCTTAGAACATATATCATTGCGAATCGATACACTAACAGGACAGTGCAACATCAGCATTAACTCCCTATGGTAAATAAAGTGAGTGTGGAGGTACCAAACTACCACAAATTGATTCTGTTATATAAAGTTTATATATCTATACATGTACTGAAATGCTAGTCGCTTTGCAAAGTGATATGTGTTTCCAACAATGTAACAATTTAGTCCGTTGATTTGAATTGAGATGTGACTTTATGTGAAAACTTTTTTACTGTAGCAAAAAAGTTAAATGTGACTGTTTCTGAGAGCTTTTTACTGTAGTAAAACTCAAATCGGTGAAATGAACGGGGTCTTAATTTCAATATGAAAGAAAAATCCCACTAGACACATGTGAGTAAGCGTTTATAGTGGTGTTAGATCATATCTCTAATTCGACACCGACACAGAATTCATCGTAGAATTTTTTCAACTAGTGTACATATTTTTTAAAAAAATTTAAATAGAAAAAAGAACATTTTAACAAATTAATGAAGTACACATGATCGTAATATGTCTAACATTTTATTTTATTTTTTGGTTTGTCAATCTGTTTTGTTTGCTTTACTTGTTAAATGAAAAGTAAAATTTTACTTATGTGTATTGAGAAAGACATGTACAATGACCCACTAAATTAATGAATAAATCACAATTTACTTGTGTATATTAAGAAATACGTATTCGATGTCCCCAATAATGAAGTTATTAATTATGCAGCATTTAGAGCATTAAACCAGTCGGAGACAATATGAGATTTAGTAATTATTTATTTTGACTAAACATTTGTTGTAGTTATTCGCCTTCTCTGATAAAATTTGCTGGCTTCGTCACTATGCCTCAAACAATTAAAAGATCAATTATATATATATATATATATATATATATATATATAGGCAAAGTCTTTAATCCGGCGGTTACTATTTACCGGACTGAAACGGCAGATGTATAATTTTATCATTTTCGTGTATATTTATATATAAAATGTGTATATTTACATTTAAAGATGTATATGTTAAGTTATAAAAAATGACAATGTATATTAATCATTGAAATATGTATTTTTTTATAGCAATTAAGTAAATACATAACATAAAAATATGTATATTGACTGATTTATTGTATTTCATGTTAATGAATGTAAGTGACAATGTATATAGTGAAATATGCTTTTAGTATCTTGTGTTCTTGATAATATTAAAATGACACCTCAACATTTTTAAAAATATATTCTTGGTACTCTGAAGTTGATTTTTAAGATGTAAGTACTTAATCAAAATCTAATAAATCTAGAAAAAAATCATGAACTTTTTATTTTATTATTTTCTTTTAAATATTTTAATGTCTTAAAATATTTTCATTTTTTTAAGAAACTAGTAAAGTAGGCACGTGCAATTGCATGAATTTGACTGTTATATGTATTGTCTATTAGAAAAATAATTTTATGATGTAAACAAATAAGTTCTAACTAATCGCCATACTCTATTATTTTTTTTAACATTTAAACCGCATACGACTTATTTTGATGGTGTGAGTTTTGTAGATTCGGAAGTCACGTTCGAACGTAATTCAAATATTATTTAATTTGACCACTTTTTTAAGCTCTAAATAAGATAAAACAAAGAGATAACAAATAAGTAAAAAGTATAAAAAGTGAAGAACATAGAATAAAAAAAGTGAAGAACATAGAAGGAAACACAAATTAAACCATTTTTTTTCTTAAGACTTAAGTAAGATAAAACAATAGATTACAAGTAGATTAAAAATACAAAAATTGATAAGGACATAAATAGAAACACAAAACTAGGTACATAACACGTAAATAAAAAGTACAAAAAGGTAAATAACATAAATGGAAACACAAATTAAACCGTTTTTTTTTTTTAAGCCCTAAGTTAGAAGAAACGACAATGTATATTAATCTTCAAAACATGTTTTTTTTATAGCAATTAGTGAGCACATAACATGAAAATATGTATATTAACTAATTTGTTGTATTTTATGTTAAATATACACGATTTTATATATAAATATACATAATTTACGTATAAATATACACAAAAAATATGTGATTATACATGACAATTCCAATATATATATATATATATATATATATATAACAATTTAATAATTGACAGTATGATTGTCAAAAACAAAAGATTAAATACTAAAAGTTATCACTTAATATAAGTTCGTAAACTATTTATATTTGTGTTTTTTTTTTTTTTCTCTAATGAATGAAATAAAGAACAAAGATTAAAAAAGCCATGACGGCGATAAAGCCATGACGGCGGCGGAGATGTGCTTAATTTCTTGGGAAGAAGATGATGATTGAGGTAGGTTTGGGAGGAAGTGGAGTTTAGAACAACGAAGATAAAGCCATGACGGCGGTGGCGGTTCTGGGGACTTGAGCCTTCGATATCGAGCTCAGTGACTAACGAGAGCCTATTAATGGCGGTCGGAAGCGATAAGAATTTGCAGAACAAGCTCTCAGATCTAGTGGACCGCCCAAACGCCTCCAATTTCAGCTGAAACAATGCGATTTTCTGGCAAATTTCGCGGGTCTTGGGTTCTGGAATTTACAATTTCTGTTCAAAATACCACTCGCTCCTCATTTCTTCAAGCTGACGTTCTGCTGTTTCATTAATTCCGGAATGGTGAAGACTGAAGATGATTGCTATAAAGGAATATATATAAATATATTAATAACACCAAATTCCAATTTTCGATTGAACTGCACTAGATGATTTTACAATTTCGAAAGTATGATCTCTCCAATTTTGAATTTGTAAATTTCGCGATTTTCTTCAAAAGCTCCACAATCTGTTCAATGGGTCTGATGAGGTTGTTTCTTGTGAAATACATCAGAATTCAGACTATTGTTGTGGTCCCCACCGATGTTGGGGTGGTTAAATTAGGTTCAGTTAAATCTGTGGGTGATTAGATGTTTTTAAAAATGTATAATTAAACAGAATTTTAATTTTTTTTACACCGAAAACAATCTAAATAAAATTATTTAACGTATTTTTAGAAATAATTTTTGTCTAAAATTAAAAACATTTTTATTTTTAGTTTTATATAAAAAAAAATAAAATCATTTTAAAACTAATTTCAAACGCACCCTTAATTTTTGTGCAAAGTGCTACCTTTTAACTAACAATATAGTTCCATAAAATTTTGTGCAAAGTTTTTTTAGAGTTGTAAAAGCAATCTCAAACACACCATTAAATTATTCTAACAAAGCATGTTTTTTCTTAATAATCAGCTGCCGTACATTCCATCTTCTTTCCTACAATGCCAATGGTATATATAATTTATTTATGTTTAGTTCTCGTAGAGATGAAGAAGGAAAAATGAAAGAGTGAGTTCTAGAGAATACTAGTAAACAGATCAGAAAAAGAAAAACAATAAAGAAATAAGAAGAAAAAGAGTCACAATATCCCTTTTTTCTAGATTTTTCACCTGTTACCAAAATCATGAATTCATTTAATACATAATGAGTACAATTAATCAATGTGGCAGGACATAAGTATACAAAATTGGTGGATACGAATAACAGAACAAAAAATTTATAATTTTAAGTAATAAAAGCAAGGCTTAATTTACAATAAGAAAAAGGAAAAAAAAAATAGAACATGAATATAATAATCAGATCAGAGGAAGAAAAACGGAAAGAAATAAAAAGAAAAAGAGTCATAATATCTTTTTTTCTAGATTTTTCACTTGCCTCAGACAATTTACCAAAATCATGAATTCATTTAATACATCTACAGCATAATGAGTATAATTAATCAACGTAGCAAGACATAAGAGTATAAAATCAGTGGATACACATAGTAGAACAAAAATTTCCTAATTTTAAGTAATAAAAGCAAGGCTTAATTTACAATAAGAAAAACGGAAAAAAAAAAGAAAAAAACATGATTATAATAATCAGATAGGAAGAAAAAGGAAAGAAATAAGAAAGAAAAAGAATCACAACATCTTTTTTTTTCAGATTTTTCACCTACCCTAGACAATTTACCAAAATCATGAATTCATTTAATACATTTGCAGCATAATGAGTACAATTAATCAACGTGGTAGGGCATAAAAGCACAAAGTCGGTGGATACAAATAACAGAACAAAAATTTCCTAATTTTAAGTAATAAAAGCAAGGCTTAAATTACAATAAGAAAAGGGAAAAAAATAGAACATGAATATAATAATCAAATCAGAGGAAGAAAAACGGAAAGAAATAAGAAGAAAAAGAGTCACAATATCATTTTTTCTCAGGTTTTTCACATGTCTCAGACAATTTAGAAAAATCACGAATTCATTTAACGCATCTGCAGCAAAATGAGTACAATTGATGAAGGTGGCAGGACAAATCAACGTCGTGGACAACATGAATCATGAAACCAAAAAATGGAAAAAAAAAATCAAGATGAACTAAAAAAAGCATGCAACCATCTACACAGAAACTTCTTTCTAAAGAAAAGAATCAATCAAGAAGAAAAATAAAGCATTATATAACAAATTTTCAAAAATTTTACATATCAACCACAGGAAAATTGTAACAGATTTCTATAAATATTGAAAAACTAAAACAGACCAGCCACAAAAGCAAACTACCAAAAACAACGAAAATAGCATTAAAATCACCAAGGAAAAGAACATAGAACATGCACTCCTCCAAAAACTGCACAAAAACTCAAACTTCAAACTAAAATCACCAGCTAAACCAACATAAAGGCAAACCAGGAAAATGAAAGAAGCCTCCACCAAAATCTAGATGAATCGAAAAAACCTGCACCAAAACCCAAATGAATCAAGACAGTGTCAACCAAAATCACAGGAAGAAAACAAACCAAAACCACAAATAAAAACGACCAAAGAAGGCTGAACAAAAAAACAAAAAAGTAATCCAAACCCAGATGAATGAGATAGGAATGGAAAAAACTTGCACCAAAACCCAAATGAATCAGGATAGCGTCAACCAAAATCATAGGAAGAAAACCAAAACCAAAACCACAAATAAAAACCACCAAAGAATGTGGAACAAAAAAAAAAATCCAAAATGGCATGCATCAAAGGAAAAATGTACAGTGTCCAGCCAAAGTGGGCAAGAGAAGCAGTAGAAATGAGAAAAAAAAAATTCTAGGTCAAAGAATGAAATGAACAAGGCATGTGTATCTCGCTCAATATTGAGATAGAGTACTTTCAATCCCCATAAGGTCAAAGAATAGACTAAGACCAAATATCAAATTAACCCGAATAAATAGAGGTTTTTGGGTAGGTCATGAAAAATAAACCACTAAAAAAGTCATTATTTTCAGCTATCAGATTTATATAAAATTTATATAAGAAAGGTCTTTATAAGAAGCATCCAAAGCAGAAGAGGAAGCCCGGATTATTCCCTATTCATGAATAGAAAGGCTTTGGAATTTAGCAACCACTTGATGTTTCTATTAATCAATTCATCGGGATCTGAATCAATTACACTAGCTACACATATGTGTGTGTGTATATATGTATAATATTTATATTTATAGGGTCTTTCACTTTTGATTATCTCAATTAGGTTGACACTGCAAACCTATCTCACATCAAGCATCTCACTCAAAGTTTTAAATAAATAAATAAATAATTTATTAGTAAATAGATATTTATTGTGCTTTTATGTGTATGGTCTTGTTAAAAGTATGAATACATATATATATATATATCATCAAATTCAGCAGGATAAAGACTAAGATCCAAGAGAACAACATTTTGTAAAAGAATATTATCTAACTAATTTGTTTTCCCAACCCGTGAAGATTTCTGACCACCCATTTTTATTATATGAATCCGTGACTGTCACAAATTGTCGTGCATGATTGCTTAGAAACACACACACTGACACACATGTGGTCCGAAAAATGTGGGACCCCAAGAATTGTGTATTGTACTAGCAAGTCTTGAAAGAGATTTGGACTGGAAAGTGGATTTGGACTGGAAAGTGGAAACCATCCATTACGTACTTTTAAATAATTTTCAATTTACAATATTACATAGACAGAATAGATTGGAAATAATTTCCACCCATTCCTTTAGTTGCAGCAGTCTTAAAAGAGAGAGGAAAGCATTTATTTATTTATTTATTTTTTGCTGGAAAGAGGAAAGGAATACTTAAAAGAGAGCGTTCTAGAGAGAGAGAGAGAAGGAGAGAGAGAGAGAAAAAGAGTGAGTTCTATCTGTTTGACTCATGGTCTGTTGATTTCTGGTTTATATAAACGTTGTTTGTTTGTTATATGGGCTTATGGGTATGATGTTATTCTGAAGTTTTAATAGAATAAAATCTTTCATTTTGTTGCTATTTCTTTGCATTACAGAGTTCTATTGATAGAAGGAAGATCTGAGCCTAATTTGAAGGCTTTCCTTTCACTCTGTCCCCAAAGGTGCCTTTTCATCTCCATTAGTAAGTCCAAACCTTTTCATGACCTTTGCAATTCTTTTATTATTTTTATTTTTGCTTTGTTTTTTTTTTTTTTCCCCTCTCGTATTCATGAAAATGAATTTCTAGAGATAACCAGATGGGATTTCAGTTGAAATTTTGCTTAATCTTGAAAAAATTCAGAATTTTATTTGTTTGATCAGATTTTGTTAGTTTGACTTGTTACGAAGAATTAAATCTTGCTTAATAAGTCATAATTCGGATTTTTTTTTTATTTTTATTTTTTTTGCTTTACAAGTTCCAGTTTCATGGTATTGGCCCCACACTCTTTGTTAATAAAATTTTTTGTTACTAATTACCCAGAAATAAAACTACTTACAAAGACTAAAGTATTTTAAAAAAATGCTCATTATACACCCCACTTTAAAAAAGAATTAATCCATTCTAAAAGCTTCTGTAAAAAAAAAAAAAAAAAAAAAGGAATGGATTCCAACATTTAGAAAGATCATCCCCCCACAAAAACATGAGTGATTTAGTCATCCTTCAAGATTTTATATTGAAATTTTAATTAAGAAGAGTGTAACAAATAGAATGAGGTGGTCTGAGAATATAAGATGATTTAGTTGGAAGGATTTTTTTCAATTTTTAAGAATATGTGTGTGAAAAGTAGAATGAAGGGTGTCAAGCATCCTTCACAATAAATCGCATATCAAATTGAAACGTCAAAAATTAGATAGATGATTTTTAAGTCCAAAACTAGAGCTTCTTATACTAGCACCTCCTTTTGTTAATACTAAAAATAATATATATATATATATATATATATAGTGAGAGAGAGAGAGAGAGAGAGAGAGAGAGAGAGAGAGATGAAAAATGTTGTTTAACCCTTGTTCAGCAAAAAAAAAAAAAAAAAAAAAAAAAAAGGTGAGATGATTCTTACTATTTTTAGTCAATTCTCAAGCGGTTAAAATCATACTTTCACACTCCAATGCTTCAGAAAAAGGAAGTTTTTTGTTCCTTTCCTCCCACAAACTCCATTTTCCCCCAAAAAAGCACTCACTCTCTAATTTTCCTAAAACACAATAATATTTCTCCCAAACACATATCACATAGTCTAAAACTTCATCTATTTATTTTAAAATGATCGTGAAATATTTTTATGAAAACTATAAAGAAAAGTAGGAAAACTATAAAGTTACAATATGAATAAATGTAAAGATCTGTCAGACAGTTGGTTGTACCTCACTGGCTTGAAAAAACTATCTTACTTCTGGTTATCGTATTGTTACAAGTTTAGCGAGACAACCAGAGAATAAAGACGACATGCTTCTTTATAACTAAAGGCGAACTGGAGAATAAAAAATGACTTTTCCTCTTTAACAAACATCTCAAAACTTTTGAACAAGAACATTGAATTAAAGAAAAAGAAACGTTGTGCAATATGTTAGGAAGATGCAACTTAATGTATGTTTATTGTTTCCATATTGATAGTTGCTGAAAAGTGTGTATCCTATTCTCATATCATTCCCAATTCTCGTAATGCTTCAGACAATTTCTCAAAGATAACCATGGAGATTGTTTATGGCATTGCTGTGGAAGTGTTGAAGAGGGTAGCTGGTTTTGCCGACGAAAAGATTAGCTTGGCATGGGGAATGAAAGACGACCTAAAGAAGCTTGAGGAGACCATGTCCACTCTCGAAGCTGTGCTCTTAGATGCTGAGGAGCAGCAGCAAGAAAACAAAGAAATAGAAGTCTGGTTGAGGCGGCTTAAGGATGTCTTCCTTGATGCTTGGGACGTGCTGGATGAATATGAGTGTGAACTACTCAGAAGAGAAGTGGTGAAGAGACATGGAAGCATTGATAGGAAGGTACGTCGTTTCTTTTCGCGCTCTAATCCACTTGCGTTCCGCTTGAGCATTGGTAATCAAATTAAGGCGATAAGGCAAAAGTTAGATGATGTTGCCAAAGATAAGAGTAATTTCCATCTAAAAGAACATCATCAGGATGCAAGGCAAGTGCGGAGGGAGATGGAATCTTCCTTTGTAAGGCCTTCGGAAGTTATTGGTAGAGAAAGTGACAAAGATAAGATCGTGAAGTTATTGAGGCAAAAAGACAACAATGATAGTATCTCTGTTATACCGATAATAGGAGTTGGGGGTCTAGGAAAGACTGCGCTTGCCAAGTTAGTATACAATGATGACAAAGTTACTGAGAAGTTTGATTTAAAACTATGGGTGTGTGTGCAACAAGATTTTAATGTCACTGAACTGACAAGAAAAATTCTTATAACTTCTATCAGTGCAACTAATACCGTACATCAAATTTTGAAGCAAACAAGGGATATTAGTAATTTGTCTATAGATCAGTTGCAATTGTTCTTGCAAAGCATTTTAAAGGACAAAAAGGTTTTGCTTGTACTGGATGACATATGGAATGAAGATCGCGGTAAGTGGAACGAGGTGAGAGATTTGTTGTCCGCAGTTTGCGCTATGGGGAGCAGAGTCATAGTCACAACACGCAATACTCAAGTAGCATCAATCATGGGCACAACTCCGACACATCATTTGGAATGTCTCTCTGAGGAGGATTCTGTGTCTTTATTTTTCAAATATGCATTTGTAAATGAACAAGAGGCTGCACGATTTCCAAAACTAAAAGATATTGGCAAGCAAATTGTACAAAAGTGTGGAGGGCTTCCTTTGGCATTGAAGACTTTGGGGAGCTTGCTTTGCTCAAAAACAGATGAAGGTGAATGGATAGATGTGAGGGATGGCGACATATGGGAGTTGAAGCGAGAGCGAAGTGATCCTATTTTTTCTGCACTGAAATTAAGCTACAGTACAATGTCTCCGTCCTTAAAGCAATGCTTTGCTTATTGTTCTCTTATTCCAAAGAACAATCGAACGAATGACTTGGCCATGATCAGGATATGGATGGCATTGGGCATCATTCAGTCACGTAATGACAAAATGGAGTTGGAAAGTATTGGGAAATTGCATTTCAAAGAGCTTTGCGGCAGATCTTTCTTTCAATATCTTGAAGATGCCGAGGAAAATTACAATTTATTTCAGGAGTTTGAAATGCACGATTTAGTTCATGATCTTGCAACTTCAATCTTCCGACATGAGTTTGCGAAAATAGATTCCAACTCTAAAACTGCCCCAAATGAGAGAGTGCGGCATTTGAGGATATTGTTGAAGGATGGCCATGGTCAAAGCATCGTAAGAATCTTGCAGAAATTACAAAAAGTGCGGAGTATTTTTGTTGCCAAAGAAATGGGTGAGGAGCCTAATATTCAGGAGTCCTTCCTTTCCACATGCATCTCAAGATTCAAATACATGCGACTGTTGCGTTTAGATGGTCTATGTTTTGACGTGCTGCCAAGTTCAATTGGTGCTCTCAAGCATTTGAGATATCTGGACTTAAGTGGAAACAAAAAGATCAAAAAACTGCCCAATTCAATTTGCAAGCTACAAAGTTTGCAAACTCTGTGCCTCCGTAGGTGTTCAGAGCTTGAGGAGTTACCAAGAGATATAAGAAACTTGGTCAGTCTCAGAACTCTCTCTATAACCACAAAAGAGACATGTCTTTCTGAGAATGGAATTGGATGCTTGAGATCTCTTGAATTTTTGTGGATTACTGGATGTAGAAATTTGGGATCTTTGCCGCAAGATATGAGATGTTGTACCACATTACGTACTCTGATTGTAAATGATTGTGAACAACTTGAGTTGGCGAGCGGACCCGATGAAGTAATCAACAAACAGTTGAGTCTTCAAACATTGATGATTTATAAATTGCCAGAGACGACAGCTTTACCCAACTGGCTACAAGGCGCTGCTGACACTCTACATCTTTTAGGTGTTCAAGATTGTTGCAAATTAGCCGCATTGCCGGAGTGGTCGCCAAACCTCACAACACTTGAGACGCTTGTGATTGAAGATTGTCCGAAATTGTCTTCTTTGCCAGAGGGGATGGAGCGGCTCACGTCCTTAACACTATTTGTAATTAGAGGTTGCGATGCATTGGAGGAGAGATGCAAACGCGACATTGGTGAGGATTGGCCAAAGATTGCTCATGTTCCAAACTTTTCTATTGGTTTCGAATCTGATGAGGACTAGGTACGCCTTCACATATATGTTTTATTTTCTATTATTTATAGTTAGATAAACCTTTTTCTTCCGTTTTTAAACGATTCAGTCACTTTGAATTAATCCAACGGTAAAAAACAGGGACACTACCGGTGAAATTTTTGGGGTTCCACCTAGTGGCTGCCAATAAATTAACGTAAATAAATAAACGTATATATGCATTACCAATAAATAAACGTATATATGCAATAAATAAACGATTCATTACCTTTTCATTTCACACGAAATTTCTTTGTCCGTATTTATGCAGTTCTCTTGTATGCTTTTGGAAAGAAGCCTACTGCTAGTCAAATCCTCAACAATTGATCAGTTGCCAGAGTTGTTAAATTTGAAGTATCAAGAATCATTTATGACTTGTCATGTGTTTCATTATATCTATCTGTGTGAATATGTAAACTTACTCATGCATATCTCCTTGGCCAATAACATTTGAGGGACGTGTGTGTGCTTTTCTGATGAATTTGAACGATGTGTAGATATATGGAATGTCAATGGGGGTGGGGCAAATGGTGCCCCGCACTGCCCTGTTTGGGATTATGTGTTCTGGGTCGTCACTGCCGCGCCCCGCAACCAGAACTCGCTCCATTTCCATTATTTAAAAATGAGGTTAAAAAAAGAGGCCCATTTCGGATTATGGGTTCTGGGTCGTGACCGCCATGCCCCGCAACCGGAATTCGCTCCGCTTCTACTATTTAAAAAGGAGGAAAAAAAAGAGGAAAACATTCAGACTTTAAATCCGCCCCATTTACATTAAAAAAAAACCCTTAAAAATTAAAATTTAATCAAATCCTTCACACTTTCATTCCTCCTCTTCTCCCCCTAATTCCTAAATTCAAATTCTCAAACAACCTACCCCTATCTCTCTCTCCTTACCTTCTCGAGTTAATTATTTTTTGATTTACCATTTTAAAGTTGAAAAAGTAAATAACATTCTTGTTTTCAATTTTGCGGCTTTGACTAAAATTACTTTTAAGTCATTAGGATCTTGACAAAAAGACATTAGCCTTTAAAAAAAAAAAAAAAGTCGCGGGGCACCATTGCTGTGTAAATTTTCATTTACAACTGGTAGAGTTGTAAGTTTAAATCAAGCTAAACACTGAGACTCGTCATTGGTAGTATGGGCCCGGCCTAGCTCTAACCTCCGAGTTTAGGTTTCAACCCTGAAAGGTTATTTGGACTTGGCCGGCTTGATCCAAACGCTCTCTTTTTAAACTTTTTTTTTTTTTTTTCAAATTATCTAATAAAACTCTAGGCCGGCCCTAGCTTTAGGACCGGGGTTAAACCAACTTGTTTCCTTTTAAGGTTGACCCTGGTTGACCCTAGCCGAGCTAAAATTCCCATTCCGGCCGCCGGTTGCCCTGAACTTTCACCTATAATAACTGGTAAAAATAATTTATGTAATGAAAAAGTTTTATTTAAATGGAATGAGAGAGAGGCATCTTGAGTATTTTGGATATTGTAATGTATATAAAAATATTTAATGTACTTTTTCTTCTATGTAGTAAACATTTTTCTTGATTCTGCTATTAATTTTAATTATCCTTAAAATTTGCTATTTTCCTCCTTTCCCTTTTTTTGGGTAACGTTTTGCATTTATTTCTTTAAAAAAAAAAAAAATCGTTGCATGAGTAATACGTACTATTTTTATTATAAAATAGTTTTTTCTTCTCTAATATTTATTTGTTTATTTTCACAAATGAAAAGGGAAAACAACCATTCTAGCAGCACCATGTGCTTTATCGATTTAAGAAACTGATACCTTAATATTGGATTATACCAAATAGTCATCAGTACATCAAAAAAAAAAAAAAAAAAAAAAAAAAAAAAAAAAAAACAAACCCGCACCCTGAGTGTCTTGCGTTTTGTTTTTTTTATAACATAAAACACCTCACCAAATAAGTAAAAAAAATAAAAAATAAAATCTAGTTTTTATTCAACATAAGCATCATTTAAGAAAAGAAAAAAAAAAAAAAAAAAAGCTAAAAAAGAAGTAAGTACCTCGTGGACGGAATATATTTACTTTCAATGAGGAAGCTATAAAATGTTCTACAATCGCTTTAGACATGTTGATAAAATTTAGAAGTCTATCTGGGGATTTTTCTAGTGTTCTTTTTTTTTTTTTTTTAAATCACCAGTATTTTGTGTTTATCAGTCGTCGAATTTGTATTATTTTTTCAATTTGATCTTACTTTTGATCAGATTTAATACAGATTCAACGGCTGATAAATAAAGAATACCGGTGCTTTAAAAAAAAAAAACACTAAAGAAATCTCATCTTATTATTCAGTTTCTCTTATTATTTTGGATTTGAATTAGATCTCCCACCTTCCAATTCATAGAAAACTCGGTAGGAGCCGTAATCAGCTTAAAGGAGCCCGGGTGAGGGATAAGGGGAGTGAAAAATTGAAATGCCTCTAAAATGAACAACCCTCCATCAAACACCTTTCCCCAAAATATTGTTTCCATCTCCGGCTTCCAAAAAGGACGAGGGGGAAGTATTTAGCTTTAAAAATCTGGTTCAACAAAGAAGAAGTATTTTGAAGAATCCGGCAACCTTGCTTAGTGAGAAGAGCATGATTGAACATACTAATATCCTGAAAACTTAAAGGGCTCGTTTGGAACTCGCTCTAAAATAATTTTATTTTTTGTATGAAAATAGAAATAAAAACGTTTTTAATTTCAGATAGAAATCATATTTAAAAATTCGTTTGGTAGTTTTATCAAGAGATTATTTTTAGTGTAAAAAACTCAATAATGTTTCTCTTTCTCTCTCTGTACTCGAGAGATGAGAAAATGAAAACAAAAAATGAAAAATGACTAAAAGTCATTTTTCATTTATCTTTCATTTTACACTAAATTAAAAAATTATTTTCATTTCCGATTTTTATCTTTATTGCATCAAACGTTGTTTTGGAAACGTTTTCATTTTTTCTTTCTCAAAAAACATAAAAAAATAAAAACGAGATCAATTCCAAACATAGCCAAAGTCTCCTAACTTTTTTGGCTGATACATTTTCTCCCATTGCATCCAATGGATTTTCCTAGTAGCCTCCATATATTCCCACCAAAATCTAGCAAAAACCACCAGCCACCACCTTAATTGTCGGTTCTCTTCTTGAGCTCAAAAAAAATTTCTCTCTTCTCCAAAGCTGCAATATTTTAGCAAATCTCTCCTTAATCCCATTGAAAAATACTCTCTTTTATTTTTACCAACAAAAGCGGGCAACTTGAGATACTTGTCATGGTGATGCACATCGCCGTGAAGCCCTAACCGGCATTGGGTCTCCGATTTTAACTCAATATTAACATTAGGATTAAAAGTAATTAAAGATTTCAAAAAATTATCCGTCACGACGCTGTAACATACAAGTCCGGAATTCATCTAATTGCATCACTGTCCTGCCAAGATGCTTGTCCAAGGGTAATAGAATCAGCTGCAAATGGTAAATGACAAACTCCAGTCAAATCCCATACTTGCTTCTATAAACTCGTATATAAGAGTGCTGAATTTTCATGTAGTCGGACTCTTTTTATGTCCTCCGAAAAAAAAAAAAAAAAAAAAAAAAAAAAAAAAAAAAAAAAAAAAAAAAAAAAAAAAAAAAAAAAAACCTTAGAGTTTTGAACATAAAAAAATTAACACACATTTTCCATCTAAACTTGATATAAGTCTTGAATTAGGCCTCATTTCTTGCAAAATGGTCGGAATAATAGAAAGCCATATATGTCACAAAAAAAAAAAATCCATGACGAGGTGTTTGATGACTATTTATCTAATACATTATTGTACATTGTATTTTTTATCTTTTGTGTTTGTTTTGGGTAATGTTTATGCTGGGGAAGATTTTTTTACCCTGCTGGGAAGATGTTTATACTGATTTTTTTTTTATCTATTTCTTTTCACTTTTGATTTCTTGTTTCTTCTTTTTTTTCCTTTTATTTAGAGCTTATATACAGCTTATTTTTAGCCCTTTTTCTTTTTTTATTTATTTATTTTAGTTAATAAGTCACACTATGAAACATTAGGAGAGAGTTATCGAAAGGAGATTAAGGGTCACAACTATAATCTCATGTAATCAATTTGATTTCATGCCAGGCAGATCAACCACGGAAGCTATTTTTCTTCTTAAGATGCTAATGGAAAGGTACGAAAGAAGTCAAGACAGACCTACATATAGTCTTTATAGATTTAGAAAATGCATATGATAGGGTGCCGAGAGAAGTTTTATGGTGGGTGCTAGAAAAGAGAGGAGTGCATGTGAGGTATATTAAGGTAATTAAGGACATGTACGATAGGGTGGTCATGAGTGTGAGAACTGCTGGAGGCTACACGGCAGAGTTCCCCATTCGTATCAGCCTTCATTAAGGATCTGCTCTTAGTTCTTATCTTTTCACCCTCGTGATGTAATTCAAGATAGAGTTTCTTGGTGTATGTTTTTTGCGGACAATATAATTTTAGTTGATGAACATAGGGAAGAAGTAAACCGTAAGTTAGAACTGTGGAGACAAACTAAAATAAAGATAATAAAGATATTGAATACAGAAATCATATTTTCACTTTTTTAATACAGAAATCATATTTTCAAAATTAAAATAATCGTGTTGGTAGTTTTACGAACTCCAGGGTACTAAATTAAAATAATAATAATAATAATAATAATAATAATAATAATAATAATAATAATAATAATAAAGATATTGAATACAGAAATCATATTTTCACTTTTTTTTTTAATTTCCGAGTTTTTAAGATTTTTTTTTTCTCAAGATTATGTTATTTTCCATTTTATGACATTTTTAACTTAAAAGGGCATAAATGACAATTCATATCTCAAAAAAATGGGTTAAGGATTTTTTAAAAATAATAGGATATTATAATGAGATTTCAATAATACCAGGGCACTAAATTTGAAAAAAAAAAAAAAAAAGTGAATTTGGAATTGTTATTCTCTCTATTTTCACTTTTCTGAAAAGTGAGCATGTGCTATTCTTTCTTCGAATTTCGTTGCTACCACCATCATGTAATTATTAGTCCAAAAGTTAAAGATCGATTATCTCTTCATTTCATCTGAAATAACTTTGTTCATATATATGCAGTTCTCTTGTATGCTTTGGGAAAGAAGCCTGCAGCTACTGAAATCCTCAATGATAAGTTGCCAAAGTTGGTGCTAAATTTGAAGTATAAGCAATAGTTTAATTGTGATTTGTCATTTCTTTCAGTATATCTATCAGTGTGTATCTATAAACTTATTCATGCATCTCTCCTTCACCGACAATTTATGTAATTTGTGTGTGCTTTTCTGATGAATTTGAACGAAGTGTGGATTTATTAATGTATCGCTTATAAACATGTGAAGACCATATCTATATATATAAGTATTATATAATGCTTATGAGTTGTTAATAAGAATTGGTTTTATAATGTTAACTACAACTATTGATACTGCTTATGCAGATTGTTTATAAGAAGAGGATCTGACGTTCATCCTTAGGAATTTAAAAGAGAGGGAGAGGGAGAGACTAACTAATTAATACTCCTATTTTATTTTTTTATTTTTTATGGAATTAATACTCTTATTTCAGTTCTCTTTCTTTTCTTCTTTCTTTCGTTTTTTGTCATTTTTTTCTAGCAACTTTTTCTAGACATTTTTTTTAACGTTCGAATTCATTTCTTATTCAAAACAAAACAAAAAAAAAAAAAAAAAAAATTACATGTGTAGTACATACTATTTTTATTATGACAGTTTATTCTTCTCCAATATTTATTGGTCATTTCACAAATAATAAGAGAAAACAATCGTTCTAGTAGTAGCATGTGTATTATCAAATTAGTAAACTGATACCGTATTAAATAATACCAAATAGTCATAAAGGAGGTTTTTATGTCTTAAAGTTATGCCCTTAGCTTTTGAAGCTTGAAGCCCATAAGTATTTACCGCAATGTGGCGATTCTCCCAAATCATGTAGATGCTTAGAATATATATCATTGCGAATTGATAAACTAACAGGACAGTGCAACATCACCACCAACTCCCTATGGCAAAGAAAGTGAAAATGCGTTTGGTATAAAAAAAAGGTGTGTGAAAATGCGTTTTCAATCTCAGACAGAAATCATTTTTAAAAATACATTTGATAGTTTTATCAATATATTATTTTCAGTATAAAAAAACACATTAATGTCTCTCTCTCTTTGCTCGAGAGAGAAGAAAACAAAAACAAAAAATGAAAAACGACTAAAAGTCATTTTTCATTTCTCTCTCATTTTACACTAAATTAAAAAATCGTTTTCATTTATGCTTTTTGTCTTTATTGCGCCAAATGCCGTTTTGAAAACGTTTCTATTTTTCTTTCTCAAAAAATGTGAAAAATAAAAACGATATCAATTCTAAATACAGCCAATGAAGTACACATGATCATAATTTGTCTATAACATTTTATTTTATTTTTTGGTTTGTCAATCTGTTTTGTTTGCTTTACTTGTTAAATGAAAAGTAAAATTTTACTTATGTGTACTGAGAAAGACATATACAATGGCCCACTAAATTAATGAATGAATCACAATTTACTTGTATATATTAAGAAATACATATTCGATGTCCTTAATAATTATGTTATTAATTATGCAGTATTTTAGAGCATAAAACCAGTCGGAGACAATATGAGATTTAATAATTATTTATTTTGACTAAACATTTATTGTAGTTATTCGCCTTCTCTGATAAAATCTGCTGGCTTCGTCACTATGCCTCAAACAATTAAAAGATCAAATATGTATATATAACAATTTAATAATTGACGGTATGATTGTCAAAATTAAAAGATTAAATACTAAAAGTTATCACATAATACAAATTTGGAAACCATTTATGTGTTTGTTTTTCTTTTTATCTATTTCTTTTCACTTTCGATTTCTTGTTTCTTCTTTTTTTTCCTTTTATTTAGAGCTTATATACAGCTTATTTTTAGCCCTTTTTCTTTTTTTATTTATTTATTTTAGTTAATAAGTCACACTATGAAACATTAGGAGAGAGTTATCGAAAGGAGATTAAGGGTCACAACTATAATCTCATGTAATCAATTTGATTTCATGCCAGGCAGATCAACCACGGAAGCTATTTTTCTTCTTAAGATGCTAATGGAAAGGTACGGAGAAGTCAAGACAGACCTACATATAGTCTTTATAGATTTAGAAAATGCATATGATAGGGTGCCGAGAGAAGTTTTATGGTGGGTGCTAGAAAAGAGAGGAGTGCATGTGAGGTATATTAAGGTAATTAAGGACATGTACGATAGGGTGGTCATGAGTGTGAGAACTGCTGGAGGCTACACGGCAGAGTTCCCCATTCGTATCAGCCTTCATTAAGGATCTGCTCTTAGTTCTTATCTTTTCACCCTCGTGATGTAATTCAAGATAGAGTTTCTTGGTGTATGTTTTTTGCGGACAATATAGTTTTAGTTGATGAACATAGGGAAGAAGTAAACCGTAAGTTAGAACTGTGGAGACAAACTAAAATAAAGATAATAAAGATATTGAATACAGAAATCATATTTTCACTTTTTTAATACAGAAATCATATTTTCAAAATTAAAATAATCGTGTTGGTAGTTTTACGAACACCAGGGTACTAAATTAAAATAATAATAATAATAATAATAATAATAATAATAATAATAATAATAAAGATATTGAATACAGAAATCATATTTTCACTTTTTTTTTTAATTTCCGAGTTTTTAAGATTTTTTTTTCTCAAGATTATGTTATTTTCCATTTTATGACATTTTTAACTTAAAAGGGCATAAATGACAATTCATATCTCAAAAAAATGGGTTAAGGATTTTTAAAAAATAATAGGATATTATAATGAGATTTCAATAATACCAGGGCACTAAATTTGAAAAAAAAAAAAAAAAAAAAAAAAAAAAAAAAAGTGAATTTGAAATTGTTATTCTCTCTATTTTCACTTTTCTGAAAAGTGAGCATGTGCTATTCTTTCTTCGAATTTCGTTGCTACCACCATCATGTAATTAGTCCAAAAGTTAAAGATCGATTATCTCTTCATTTCATCTGAAATAACTTTGTTCATATATATGCAGTTCTCTTGTATGCTTTGGGAAAGAAGCCTACAGCTACTGAAATCCTCAATGATCAGTTGCCAAAGTTTGAAGTATAAGCAATAGTTTAATTGTGATTTGTCATTTCTTTCAGTATATCTATCAGTGTGTATCTATAAACTTATTCATGGATCTCTCCTTCACCGACAATTTATGTAATTTGTGTGTGCTTTTCTGAGGAATTTGAACGAAGTGTGGATTTATGAATGTATCGCTTATAAACATGTTTATACCATATCTATATATATATATATATAAGTATTATATAATGCTTATGAGTTGTTAATAAGAATTGGTTTTATAATGTTAACCACAACTATTGATACTGCTTATGTATATTGTTTGTAAGAAAAGGATCTGGCGTTCATCCTTAGGAATTTAAAGAGAGGGAGAGACTAACTAATTAATACTCCTATTTTTTTTTTTTTTTTTAATGGAATTAGTACTCCTATTTCAGTTCTCTTTCTTTTCTTCTTTCTTTCGTTTTTTGTCATTTTCTTCTAGCAACTTTTTCTAGACATTTTTTTTTAACGTTCGAATTCATTTCTTCTTTTTTATATATATAAAAAAAAATCGTTACATGTGTAGCACGTACTATTTTTATTATGACAGTTTATTCTTCTCCAATATTTATTGGTCATTTTCACAACTAATAAGAGAAAACAACCGTTCTAGTAGTAGCATGTGTATTCACAAATAAATACTTTTGAAGAGAAAAGAAGCCTTTTCTCTGAGCATAAAGGAGGTTTTTATGTCTTAAAGTTATGCACTTAGCTTTTGAAGCTTGAAGTCCATAAGCATGGTTGGCTGACGTTTTTGCTCAAGTATTTACCGGACATAAGATAGATGTGGCGATTCCCAAATCATGTAGATGCTTAGAAAGTGAAAATGCATTGGTATAAAAACAAATGTGTGTGAAAATGCGTTTTCAATCTCAGACAGAAATCATTTTTAAAAATACGTTTGGTAGTTTTATCAAGAGATTATATTCAGTATAAAAATACACATTAATGTCTCTCTTTCTCTCTGCTCGAGAGAGAAGAAAACAAAAACAAAAAATGAAAAACAACTAAAAGTCGTTTTTCATTTCTCCCTCATTTCACACTAAATTAAAAAATCATTTTCATTTACATTTTTTGTCTTTATTGCCTTAAACACCGTTTTGAAAACGTTTTCATTTTTTCTTTCTAAAAAAATGTGAAAAATAAAAACGATATCAATTCTCAACATGGCCAATGAAGTACACATGATCGTAATATGTCTATAACATTTTATTTTATTTTATTTTATTTTTTGGTTTGTCAATCTGTTTTGCTTGCTTTACTTGTTAAATGAAAAGTAAAATTTTACTTATGTGTATTGAGAAAGACATATACAATGGCCCCCTAAATTATTGAATGAATCACAATTTACTTGTATATATTAAGAAATACATATTCGATGTCCCTAATAATGATGTTAATAATTATGCAGTATTTTAGAGCATAAAACCAGTCGGAGACAATATGAGATTTAATAATTATTTATTTTGACTAAACATTTATTGTAGTTATTCGCCTTCTCTGATAAAATCTGCTGGCTTCGTCACTATGCCTCAAACAATTAAAAGATCAAATATATATATATAACAATTTAATAATTGACGGTATGATTGTCAAAATTAAAAGATTAAATACTAAAAGTTATCACATAATACAAGTTTGGAAACCATTTATGTGTGTGTTGTTCTTTTTTCTCTGAATGAATGAAATAAAGAACAAAGATTAAAAAAAAGTTAAAGAAAGAACAAATGAACAAATTCAATAACAACGTAATTAGGAGTATGGTCTCCAAATTTGTAAAATTTTTAGGTGTTAATGGGGACAACCAAAGGGAATAACAAAATTTGGACTCGTATTTTTGTAGAACTTGGAAGATTAATTACGATGTACTAGAGTGGCTTGATACTAGCTTATTACTCTCTCTAATTAAAAAAAAAAAAAAAAAACAGTAAGTAGTATTTTTATTTTGTTACCTCACTTAATCTATAATTTTAAACATAATTTTTTCTATGCAGACTATTCCATACACTATTTACTCATCTATCCGCGGGTATGATTGATGTCCTGTTTTTTAACTAGCTAGTACTGAACCTACCCCGCCTCCATATATAGAGAAGAAACATATTCTATTAATTGGACATAGTTTTTAATTATTTCTGTACTATCTGATCAAATTATTATAATCATATTCATTTAAATAAAATATGATAATTTAATGAAATTTTATAAAAATCTGACAGTTAAAAATTATATTATATTAAAAAAAATTCTTTACACAACCATGTATGTGCACGCACACGTGCGTGTAATATGTACTTACCAACAACTTGGAGATGTTAGTAGGAATAATCCAAAATAAAAAATCACTCACACACCACAGTTCGAATGGGACAGGCCTCACACATAATGAAGATAACGGGAGTGCTTCTTCGACCAGAACCAAAAACGTAATACTACATTACGTGAATTATTTATGTAAAAACTGATCCATGGAGGCAAGATCTGAAATATTTAAGCTTTACTTTCCTTCTTTTATGTTCTGTCACTAGTTTTGTTGACATCTTTTGGTTTGTTAAAGAGCTTCTGGTTTTGATTTGCATTCCAGTGAGTCCAGAAAAGAGATGAGAATGATAATCTCCAAACAAACTTCAATGTTTGGACCGACATTCGTTCAGCTATGGATGTTTCGTATTAACCAAAACTACTGTACCAAATCACAATTCCAAGTCATAGGATTTGGTACATGTTCAACTAATCTAACGATCTCCTCCATCAACATCTTCACATTCTTCCATCAACCCTTTGGATAAAAGCTGAACAAGTAGCAATCCATACGCTCAAATGCAAATTCTAAAGAACAGCTTTTAAACTGCCAATTTTTCAAATAAATTACATTGAAGTTATTGAAATTAATCTATACATTGAAATTAATTTTTCGCATTCAATTTTCCTTTTTTTTTTTCTTGGTAGTTATTGCGTGGGCTTGGATTGTTGAAATTGTGGGTATGATAGATATATTAGTCTTCTCTCTCTTCTGGATTTTGTCTATCGGAACTGCCAATTTTTGGGCTTTAACTAAAGTTATTGCCATATGAATCTGGCAGAGACAGGGTGGATAATATCCGGATTGGTGAATGGTACAACCATATGAAAAGGGCAGTGGAGCAGTATGCTTCAAGAATAAAGACTTGAAGATAAGTATTGCAATCTGTGTATTTTTTTTTTTTTTTTTTTTTTTTTTCCCCTCAATGAAGTCACGGAAATATGAGAGATCAAATATGTCGCATTTCATAAATTGTGTTTACTACTGATCATAGAAGGTGGGTTTGGTCATGTTTACATTGATGGTCTGATAATTTAGCTCAAGGTTGTGGTGTCATAGAGATATCAAATATGGTGCGTTTCTTTTTTTGCTTTATCTTGCAATTTCAAACTTGGATTTGTTGAAATTACCATGCTTGATTTGAGATTTTAGCCTCCTTTCTCTTTGGGGTTAGGTTTTGTCAAAATTTATTTATTTTTTTCCTAATCTAATTCAAGCACTGCAATTTTCCCCCTTTTCTTAGTTGAAATTACAGGTTTGATAGAGACTTTTGTTTGCCAGAACTGTCAATTGTTGGCTTTTTTCTTAATATAGCTGATTGGCTTTTAAGCTCCTTCTGCTTCGTTCTATATTCACGCAATCAACTTTCTGTGTTCTGTTTTCTTTAGTGGCTGAAATAATAATTTACATGTAGAGATCATAACAAGTTTCATTTTTTGTTGAACTTTTTCGGGAAAGTAATGTAGGAGTAGCACTAGTTTATGGTTAGTTCTCATCCTTTATTTGAACGGTATTGCATATTTGCATTGCCTACTGAAGTTGAATTGTCCTTTGTGAAATTGATTTCCCTTCAATCCAAAAGCAGAGGCAGAGTTGTCACTTTCTCTTTTGTTTATTTCAAATTGCTGCGACAGAAAAGCATACAATAAGAAATTTGTCAAAGATATTTCGTGAGGAGAAACCAAATAAACTAATTTTTCAGGTGAGTAGCTAATTTTAGGATTTTACTATGCTACTTAGAAATACAAATTGATTAATTTTCTTAAGCGTGGCATTGAACTATGGTTAAGATTTCTGTACGGGCATTGCTTAGATTATAAACATTGGTCTTTGATTTAATTCATTTCAACATGACAATAAGAACGCCTGCACATGTAGAAAGCATAATTTGGACCTTTTTAAAGTGAAAGATCTGACAGTATGAGTGCCATATCATTATGCTTTTCTCCATATATCGTCTAATTCTAAAATTGTAAAACACTGCTTTGTTCATACGCAGTTTGATGGAAAACAAACTTATGCACAATTGGAGATCGATGACTTTCGGGTAGAATTGGCGAACAGTATAGTCGAAGTCTTGTTAGCCGCTGCAGTAGAGTGAATTAGTCAATTAAAGTTCTTTCTTGACATTGAACAAGAGTGAAACCTAGCCTTAGTTTTGCTTGTACTTTGTAGATATCATTCCCATTAGCTAATTTGTGAATTTGACTTTCAAAAGTTTTGGTCGTTTAACTAGGACATATACTTTTATTGACGTAAATCGTGGCTTTGATGGGTTTGGAAGCAAAGATAATGTTAAATCTGTGAACTGTGAATGAATGATTATAGAACTGCTTTTTTGGAAATTCTTCAATGGATATCTTTAAGAATTTACTTTTCCTTTCATGATTTTTATTTCTCTTTGTGCAAAATTTTCAGTTTAAAGCTTCTTTTTCCGTTTGTATTGTCATTGTTTTTTGTTTTTTTTTTTTTTCTGAGGAATGTTGTAGTTTGTAAATTAGGGTGTCGTTTTTATAGGATGGTGTCATTATCATTTTTATGATGAAGCTGTAGAACCTAACTTTTCTATCTAAGAGATTGATTTTACTATTTGGATCCGTTTAATCAAGTAACACTAAGATCTACTTTGGAACCTCACTAACTTATAACTAAGCCTCTTACATTTCCAATATTGAAGGTTGTTTATCTAATAGTCCTCAATTACCTCTTTATATTGTTATATGTTGTACTACTAATCTGATGCACGTGCGAATAATTATGAAGGTAGCGTATGACAAATAATTATGTAGATTCTCGTAATACGTTAAGAGTATTGACTTACAGTTTTATTTGAACATGGAACTTCCTTGATTTTTGACTCTATTTGTAAATAGGTATGCCTTGACCATTGTTCTACTTAAAATAATTCAATACAAGCACGTTCAAGTTATCATGAAAGCATCAGACTTGATGTTCAATAACCTGAAAAACTAGTTTATCTCAAGGATTGTTAGGATTTATCTCTAAAATAGTTTATATATTTATTGCTTTATTTTGATTTTGGGTTTATCATTATCATTTACTTTTTGAGTTAGTTCTAATTTTATTGTAATAATTAGTTTTAGATCTATTAGGATTCAACCAACAAAAGACCTATAAATTATTTATGCCCGTGACTAAATTTTTGGCTGCAGTATTCATTCAGTTGGTCCTCTAACAAAGCTGACAAAGCTCAAGATTTGTTCGAAGAACGTGAAGATGTTGATAGAAGAGATCGTCTAACAATTGAACATATACCAAATCATGATCTCTCTGCACGCTAAGTGACTCTTCCCATTCTGATACAACATTATGCCAAGATAACATCAATTAAAAACGACGGCGACGGTATCTTTGTCGTATGACTTGCAATTGTGATTTGGTACATGTTCAACTGATCTAACGATCTCTTCTATTAATGTCTTCACGTTCTTCCATCAACCCTTTAGATAAAGCTGAACAAGAAGCAATATATACACTCAAATGCAAATTCTGAAGAACAGCTTTTAAACTGCCAATTTTTCAAATAAATTACATGCTTAGCCTCTTGTATCTAACATATGATAGCCAGATAGTGTATTTTATGCCAATAATACTCTCTTTTTTTTCAAGTTATGAAAATATTAATTTAAAAAAGCCATTTTTGCATTTATATGTATAGGGTCATACAGTGTAGAATCAGTATCCTTACTAACTCTATTAACTTGTTTTAAGTATGCGTAATTAGTATTATTGATTCACATGATCTTTGTTACTAAGTATATTATTAGAATCTTTGTTTGTTGTTTGTATACTTTGGCTTCAGCTTTGTACTTACCATCAATAGTCAGTGGTTATTTTGCCGTTGGATTGGATCTTTCGCTTGGAATAATATCAGGAGATTACTTGAAATTATATGCGGGAATTGCGATTCAATTCGTTGCAGCCTTAGCGTAGGGATACGTGTAAGTTTGTATCTAGATGTGTTAAAATCACAATAGAATTAAAAAAAAAAAAAAAAAAAAAAAACTTAGGATTATTAGGATTTATCTCTAAAATAATTTATATATTTATTGTTTTAATTTTATTTTGGGTTTATCATTATCATTTACTTTTTGAGTTAGTTCTAATTCTATTATAATAATTAGTTTTAGATGCATTAGGATTCAACCAATAAAAGACTTATAAATTATTTACGACCATGACTAAATTTTTGGCTGCAGTATTCATTCGGTTAATCCTCTAATTGTTCAACTCTCATGATCTCTTCCATCTACATGTTCAACCAGTTGAATATTCAGACTAGGAAGAGTACATGTAGATGGAAGAGTCCATATGAGTTGAAAAATCTAAAGAGGAAAACGTCAATAATATCAACGCTATAAGGTCTAACGTCTGCTTTCTTGACTCTTGCCATTGCTTTTTTCTCTTAAGAAACTATAGTGTGACAATGTTGCATAAAAATTGTATTGACAGGGGTTAAAATTATATTTTTCACAGAACATATAATGGTAGATGTCAAAAGTTATCATATTTAAGCTTGTGATAATTTATTATTACATAAAAATATCAAATATTATTTTTTTACAATTAAAATATAGTTTTTAAATTACTATCTTTCAAATAAAAAGTTTTTTTCAATAATTAAATTATGTTTTTACTATTTTAATTAATTAAAACATTAAATTATTTAGGATTATTAATCAAGGGTATTTTTGTCAAAATACAATTTTTTCAATTCCATTCCGTTATCAACCAAACAACATAATCCTCATTCAGGTGTTGATTCCGTAACTCCAATCAAACAATGGAATCAGTTTATGATTTCAGCGCATTCCAATTCCATTCCCATTACCATTCCCATTACCATTCCGTCACTGTAACCAAACGCACCCTTAGTACAACTAGCTTGGTGATTTCACATGAGGCTCTTCTTCTCATAATGGTGATTGGTGACGAAAATGTCTCTGAAACAGAGATGAGAAAAAAAAAAAAAAGAAAAAAAAACTTGAGTTAGAATTACATGAAAAAAAAAATCAATTACAAATTTTAATGGTAAATTATGAATATACTTTAAAAATTTTGAATTTATCAAGTTAGCATCACTTTTTTAACATACAAACTCTAATATTAAATTTTATATATACACGGTAAATTTAGAATTTATTAAAAGAAAATTTTTAAAATTTCAGCTGATTATAAATCCGAATTCATGTCAAATTAAGCTATTTGTTAATTTTTTTAAATATGAATTTATTAATTTTAATTCCTCTCGAATCTTTCCTAATTCCCTCAATCTCCCCTTTAATTTTAGGGAGAAAGAGGAAAATAGGCTAAAATGTGAGATGAATTAAAATTAATAGGCTAATAGTTTACATAAGTTAATAAATAGACCAAATTATTATTTTCGTCCATAACTTGTCTGGTTATGAACCATAACTTGACAAGTTATTATTCATAATTGTCCATAACTTGTCCGGTTATGAACCATAATGTTGTGTGGGAAAATGTGACAAAACACGTGGACCACCAAAATCACGACACGTGGCGACATACGCTCCCTGCCAAATGCATAACCCTCGACGCTTCGATATCTCGAAACCAGTCGACGAGCCCAAAGCCAATGTCCAAACCGAAGCGATGACCCCATGTGGCGTCGACAGAACCAAAAGGTCCAAATTAAGGCGCTAAGGTTCCTCGACCGCAGAAAGGGCGCTCAAAGAGGACAAAAGAGGCTCAGGCGGTGCTGGCGACGAGAGGATCTTCCCGTCGAGGCATGGTTGGTTGCGTGCAAAAGAAGAAGACTACAGACAGCATTAATGACAAGATTACAAACCGCCACAGGGGACACAAAAGCATTACGGAGATTCACAGAGCCGTAATCGAAGACTAAATCAGAAGAGTGAACAGTGCTGATTAGTGGGCTACTGGGCCTAAAAAGGAGAAGCACTCGAGTGCCTGAGGCCTACAGAGGAAAACCCCTTGTGAAGGCAATATTCGGCTATATAAGGAGAACAACCCCCAATGGAGAGGGGATCGGTGAATTAGAGAAAAAAGAGAACCTACATGTACAACTTCTGTAAATTGTAAACTCTCTCAAAAGAAATACAAATCACAGTGGATGTAGCTCTGATTTTATAGAGCGAATCACTATAAAATTTCTCTTGCTTTTATACTCAAGAAAAGAAAACACTAATTACACATAGAAACTCAATAACCGCCCGTAAAACCAAAGGGTGACCAGAGGTATCCTGGTCGGGTTTATTGTTGACGAAATTCTACCGTCAACAATTGGCGACTCCACTGGGGACCGGAAGCGTTAGGCCCCAAAGAACATAAAATTGCGGACGACCATCCACCTAGAGGATAGCAGGATGGAAGGAGATTTACGTCCAGACGGAAATGGAGTTCCCCGGACGCACCACAACCGGACCCGAGGCAGATGCAGGCTCAGATAATTGCCCTGACCGACCTGGTGCGTGGGCTAGTAACCGTGGTGGAGCGGTTAGACGGAAGGAACTCCATGCCACCGTTAGAAGATGCCCCGAGACCGCAAGGACCCGCCGTAATGGAAAATCCGAATCACGGTGAACATCCACACGTCCAAGAAGGGACCGGGGAGAGCGAGCACCGCCAGGGCCTTCCCAGGCCTCGGCCCACCCACTCTTCGGGCAGCCGGTTGAGGGCTCTTGCCGATCCGAGCCATCGAGGAGCTACTCCAAAATCCGGAAACCTGCCGGAGACTCGGATCGTACAAAGCGGGCGGCCAGGCTAGGGGGTGAACCCATCGCCAAAGGCCGGAAGCACCGGGAGCTGCTGGTTCGGCCATCTCGACGGAAGAAGCGCGGACCATCATGGAACGCATGGCCAACCTGGAAAGGAGACTGACCGGGGATGTCGCGGGACTGAAAAAGAACATCGGGCGGGTGGCCGAGGTGGTGAACGTCGACATTACGCCCAGCCGCACTCACGACCACCCGTTCACTGCGGAGATCATGGCACTCCCCCTCCCCGATAAGTATAGGTCGCCGTCGATCCCACCCTATGATGGACGAGGAGATCCCGACGACCACTTGGAGATGTACACGGGACACATGCTCTTACACGGCTATGCCGAGGAGATCATGTCTTAGAGCCTTCCGAGCCACGGACCGACTCTACCTGACGATGGTTCGGGGCGCTTGAAACCAAACTCTATCTCCAGTGGGATGAGTTGAAGGGCGTTTCTCTCCAATTCGCCGGGGTTAAAAGTACGTGCCCCCAAAACAAAACGACAACAATATATCGAAGCCAAACGAGACACTTTGAGGATTGGCTTGCGGTATGGAGAGGCCGAGTCAGAACGATGGATATTACCGATGATGGAAGCCCCGATGGGGGCCTTGTCGAGACATAGAAGACAGCCCCTTCAAAAGGAGCTCGAACCGAAACCCCCGTCCAGTTACAAAGAGTTCTTGCATGGGCGCAAGGATACATTAACGCGAAGAGGCGGACACTAATGACCCCGATCACAGATCCAAAGAAGGGAAAGGGATCGAGCAAGGGTCGGCGCCCGCCAAGGCAAGACGGGAGGAAACGTCGAGGGGAAGGAAGCGGCGACAAGCCACCAGCCCTCGGCTACACAAAGAACACCGGAGGCCAAGAAGCCGAGATGTGGAGGAGCCCCGCAGGCCTCGGCTGTTCCAAAATACGACACCTACCATGAACTAACGGTAGGCGTCGAGGAAATATTCAACCAGATAGGCCGCGGAAACATGCTACGCCGGCCTGAGCCAATGAAGTCAGACCCTACTCGAAGGAGCCAAAGGAAATTCTGCAGGTTCCACGGCGAGGTTGGCCACCACACCAATGACTGCGCCGACCTCAAGGATGAAATTGAAAGAATAATCCGCGAGGGAAGGCTGCAAGAATTCAGGGCTGACCGAAGGCCCCGTAACGACGGCCATGGCGGGCACAACGACGGTCGACGCCGAGAGGAAAACCACCGACCAGAAGATCGGGAGCCTGTCGGCGTCATTCGAACAGTCCTCGGCGGCCCTTACATAGGAGGAGATACTCGGAGGTCGCAAAAGGACTACGCCCACGAGGCCAAAGGGGTCTACCCGGAGCGATTCTGGAACGTCTCCGCCGCCAAAGCCCCGAGGCACAGCCACACTGATGTGGCCTTCAACGAGGATGACGCCAGCGGAGTTCACTTCCCTCACAACGACGCACTAGTAGTGGAAGCCGTGATCGGAAACCACACCGTGTGCCGAATTCTAGTAGACAACGGGAGCTCGGTGGACCTCTTATATTCACTGCTTAGACAAAATGGGAATTCCTAAGGAGCATTTGGAGCGAACTACCAGGCCACTATACGGGTTCACCGGGGACTCCGTCATCCCTCAAGGAACTATCCGGCTACCGATAACCGCCGGAGAAAAGCCCCGGCAAGCAACAACAATGGCCAACTTCGTGGTAATCAAAGGAGGCTCCCAATACAACGCGGTCATCGGGAGACCGACCCTCCAGGCCTTGAGGGCGGTAACCTCCATTTACCACCAAAAGATTAAATTCCCCACCCCGAATGGCGTAGGGGAAATTAAGAGTAATCAATATGAGGCCAGGGTCGCGTACTCCGATGCCCTGCGAGGGTATGACCAGCCGGAAAGACAAGAAATGAGAATGGTTCAACAGGGTCTCATTGAAGACATAGACCCCAGAGTTCAAGAGGATGTTGCTTGGTCCCAGCCCATCGAGCAGTTAGAAGAAATTAAGATTGACCACAATGGGGGCATCAAAATACTGAAGATAGGCTCGGACTTGACTCCATCCCTCAAAAGCGAGGTTGAGAGATTCCTCAAGCAGAACGTGGATGTCTTCGCTTGGAACCATTCCGACATGGAAGGGATCGACGCCGAGGTAATGTGCCACTCCTTAAACGTCGACCCCACATATCCTCCCAAACGCCAAAGACGCCGACCGATGAACCCGGAGAGATATGAAGTGCTGAGGGAAGAGGTCGACAAGCTGATTAACAATGGCTTCATTAGAGAGGCACACTACCCACGATGGATATCAAATCCAGTCCTGGTAGTCAAGCCCAACGGGAGTTGGAGAACTTGCGTCGATTTCAGCGACCTCAACAAAGCATGCCCCAAGGATGGCTTTCCACTTCCTCGGGTAGACCAAATGGTCGACGCCACGGCGGGACATGAGATGCTAAGCTTTATGGACGCCTATTCCGGGTACAATCAGATCCCCATGAATCCAGCCGACGAAGAGCACACATCTTTCATAACCGATAGGGGCCTTTACTGCTACAAAGTCATGCCCTTCGGCTTAAAAAATGCAGGGGCAACCTACCAAAGGTTAGTAAACAAGATGTTCGCTCAACAGATCGGCAAAATAATGGAGGTCTATGTCGACGACATGCTCGTAAAAAGCGCCAAGGCTAGCCATCACGTCGACCACCTGGGAGAGATGTTCGGTATATTGAGGAAATACCACATGAAGCTCAATCCCCAGAAATGTGCCTTCGGAGTCGGATCGGGAAAATTCCTCGGCTTCATGGTCAGCAGCCGAGGAATCGAGGCCAACCCTGAGAAGATCAAAGCCTTGCAGGATATGCGATCACCAACCAAACCAAAAGAAGTATAGAGGTTGACAGGTTGCGTCGCCGCCCTGAATAGATTTATATCAAAGGCTACGGACAAATGTGTCCCTTTCTTCGACGCGCTGAAAGGAAATAAGCACTTTGAATGGACGCCACAGTGCGAGGAAGCTTTTCAAAGGCTGAAAGAACATTTGGGCAAGCCCTCAATCTTGTCAAAGCCAAACGCAGACGAAGAGCTTAGCCTATACCTCTCCGTTTCTCTCAGCGCCGTGAGCTCCGGTACTTATAAGGGAAGAAGGGAAAGTGCAATTACCGATCTACTATGTAAGCAAAGCGGCTTCTCGGCGCGAATCAAGATACTGCGAAAATGGGCGTCTAGCTCTACCTTGATGATCGCCTCGAGAAAACTCGACCTACTTCAATCCCACATGTCTGAGTTCTCACAAACCACCCGCTGAGACAAGCCTTACAAAAAAAGCTGAGACCTCCGGACGACTTCTCAAGTGGTCGGTGAGCTAAGCCAGTTCGACATAAAATACGTGCCAAGAACCGCCATTAAAGGTCAAGCTCTACGCCGACTTCCTGGCTGAGTTTTCTCACGGACCAACTTCCACCTCATTTGAAGAAGCCAATAATACGACATGGAAGCTTTACGTAGATGGGGCGTCGGCGGGATCGGTACTGGCATTCATTGATCGATCCGAAGGCCACAAAATCACCTCGGTATTTGCGGTTTAAATTTAAGGCTTGAACAATGAAGCAGAATACGAAGCCTTGATTGCCGGACTACACTTGGCAAAACACTTGAAAGTCGAAAGGATCAAGATCTGAAAGGACTCCCGCTTAGTCGTCGCCCAGGTCAAGGAAGAATACCAAGCACGCGGCGAGAAGATGGGGGCATATCTCAGAAAGACGAAAGAGGAGCTCGTCAAATACAAAGAATACGAGATATTCCAGATCCCTCGCAGCGAGAATGCAAACGCAGATGCGCTAGCAGAACTAGCGACGTCGAGAGATGCTGACAAACTAGGCGTCGTGCCCATCGAAGAATTAGAGCGGCCCACCATTGAAGAACTTGCGCAGACGCTCAATGTCTAAGAAGGGGAAAATTGGATGACTCCCCTCATTCAATACCTAATGGACGCACAGCTGCCGAATGATAAAGTTGAGGCCCGACGAATCAGGTACAGAGCCGCCAGGTATTTGTTATACGATGGCCTGCTCTACCGCCAAGGCTATTCAACACCCCTACAACGGTGCTTGGACGACAACGAAGCCCGGAAGGTCCTCCAAGAAATACACGAAGGGGTCTGTGGCAATCATACCGGGGGACAATCTTTAGCGCTAAAGGTCTTGAGGCAGGGATACTACTGGCCCACGCTAAAAAAAGATGCATTTCAATATGCCAGGCGATGCGATAAGTGCCAGAGGTACGCCATAATTCCACGAGCACCCCCGGAGAAACTGACCTCCATTCTCAGTCCGTGGCCCTTCGCCAAAAGGGGAATCGACCTAATCGGACCATTGCACCTCGCACCTGGGGGGTTGAGGTTCGCGATTGTAGCGGTAGACTACTACACAAAGTGGGCGGAGGCCAAGGCCTTAACTACAACAACCGAAGCAGCCTGCACAAAATTCCTATGGGACCATATTGTGTGCAGGTTTGGGGTTCCCCACTCGATAGTCTCCGACAACGGAAAGCAGTTTGGCAACGCTGCCACACGCAAATTCTGCGAAGATTTGGGCATCCGGAAAGATTTCTCGGTGCCAATTCATCCGCAGTCAAATGGACAGGTCGAAGCAGTCAACAAAATACTTAAATATACTCTCAAGAAAAGTCTCGATGACCTGAAAGGAAGGTGGGCTGAGGAACTTCCCAAAGTTTTGTGGGCATATCGAACAACCAGCCGAACTACAACAGGAGAAACCCCTTTCTCCATGGCATATGGCGTTGAGGCTGTACTTCCCATAGAAATCGAGACGCCGACCCTAAGAACCGTTGTTCACAATGACGAGGATAACGCAGAGGGTTTAAGCGGAGAACTCGACTTGCTGGAAGAAAAACGACTCAACTCCCAATTACGTCTCGCCGCTTATCAACAACGAACGGCGCGATACTATAACAAGAAGGTTCAGCAAAGGAGGTTCATCCCGGGAGACCTAGTATTAAAAAGGGTGACGCAAAGCACAAAACCTAAAAATACTGGTCCCCTAGGCCCAACTTGGGAAGGGCCCTACCGCATAAGAGAAGCGCTGCGACCCGGCACATACATCTTGGAAAGCCTCGACGGCAGAAAGGTTCAACACCCGTGGAACGCCGAGCAGCTAAAAATATACCACCAATAGCGTATGGAGTTGTTTACACATTTTATGTTTGTATATCCTTTACAAATGAAATAAATTGGTGTGTTTTGCAGCATAATGTGTTTTGCAGCATGAGATAGATTGGTCCCCTAAAAACGTGTTTGCTTAAAAGAAAACCCAAGGGTGTATTTAACCAACACAGGGGCAAGTGAAGGCGCAACACTTAGTGAAATTCCAAGGAATTTCCTAAGACGATGACCCTAAGGGGTGACATCGACGTCAGAATCCTCCAAGGAGGAAAGACGCAACACTTAGTGAAATTCCAAGGAATTTCCTACGACGACGACCCTAAGGGGTGACATCGACGTCAGAATCCTCCAAGGAGGAAAGACGCAACACTTAGTGAAATTCCAAGGAATTTCCTAAGACGACGACCCTAAGGGGTTACATCGACGTCAGAATCCTCCAAGGAGGAAAGACGCAACACTTAGTGAAATTTCAAGAAATTTCCTAAGACGACGATCCAACGGAATGAGCTCGACGTCAGATCCTCCAAAGAGGAAAGAAACAAATTCTAAGGAATGTTTCTAAGGAAACGGGAATAAAATAGCGAAGAATCAACAATCGAGGTATGAAATAAAAAAAAAAACCCTTGCCATTATAAAAATATAAATATTGAAATACAGATAATAAATTGTCTAAAAAGAAGATTAATTACAAAAACAAAACAAAAGGAGGATCAATAAACGGAGAGAAACAGCTCCTTAAGCCTCGTCGCCACCTTCATCGCCACCGGCTGCTGGCTCATCATCACCTTCCACTGGAGGAAGCATCTCTTCATCGACAACCGGAGTAGAGGGGTTGTAGAGAAAGCTCAAATCCCACTTAGGACGCTCCTTCTTAATCAAATCAACGATTTGATCACCCGCCGACATGAAGTCTTTGTTGCGGATGTCAAGAAACTCCTGAGAGACCTTGAACTCCTCAAGCATCTCCTCCCGTCGAGCATTAAAAGCGGCTTCAGCCGCAGCCTCCGCCTCCAACTTCCCCTCGGCTTTGCCCTCACGGTAGCGATTCTCGACGTCGACAAGAGCCGTGGCCAGCTTTTTCTCGGACGACTCCAGTTGCCGGGTGAGATTTTCTGTCTTGGTCTTTAGCTTGGCAAACTCACCCTCCAGACTTAGCAACTGGGCCGCCGCCAAGTTCCTATCATCACAGGCCTCGTCCCTCTTTTTATTGGCCTCATCGATAAGGGACTTCAGCTCGGCCTCCAGCCCGTTCATCGCCTCCTGGCGCTCCTCGACCTTAACAAGGTCAAGAAGGTTGAGGATAGAGAGGACCAGGCTCTGAAAAAATCACAAAGAGTTAGGACGGAACGCCAAAATATCTACTGTCAGAAAAAATGTGTTTATACTTACATGGATCTGGAAGGAGATCTGCTTCCTCTGCCGGTCGACCACGGAGGACTGGGAGGCAGCAACCCAGTGTGGCTCCAGGCAGGACTCATATAGCGCCTGGAAGACGAGGGAGAAACGGGGAGGAAGTTTGAGCATCGCCTCAACCTTGGCGTCAGAAAGGTCTGAGACCTGAAAGTTCCCATCCAGGACCTTCCCCCCGGGAATCATTATACGTTCCCTTGGGCCCGGGGTGATGGGAACATCTGGGATAGGTACCGCCGGCGTCCATCCCTTCCTAGTCGACGCAGCAATGTCCATCGAGGCTTCGGTGCGTTGCCTCTTCCTACTCTTGCCCTTCTTCCCCTTTGAGGCAGGGCGGGACGAGCTGGCCACCTCCTTCCCCTTGGCCGAAGATTGATGGCTCGGCGGGGGCTGCGCGGCGGGTGGCACCTGTTCTCTCGGCGCCTGTTCCCCCGACCCCTGTTCCCTCGGCGCCTGCCGAGGGCTTGGCGTCAGCCGCGGAGCCCCGGGGAGTTGGATCCTCAAAGACGACATCTCTGACGACGAGAAGAAGAAGATATTAAAAAAAAAAGAAGGAAACGTCGAGAGAAAGAGTTACCTTCGTCGTTTAGATGAAAATATTCACGGACGGCGTCTAGGTCTGAGGGGTCGGGGAGATCGAGGATCAAGCCGGATGCTCGAAGGTTCTCCTCAGTGAGAAGGGTTTCGATATGGCGAGCCTCCGAAGGAAGGGAGAAAGCTGCCTCGACCCTCTCTAAGCTATTGTCCGAGAACTTCGGCCGGTCGTGGTTAACTACACAATGGAAGGCGCGTCGTCAGTACGAAAGAGAAAAGAAGGACAAATCACCTTAAAACACAATCTACAGACTTACTCATTTCCCCAAACGACGACTGAATCAGCCTTCGGTGAGGACGGCGGTAATTGGGGTGAAAGTTGAATGGTCCCCGAATCATGAAGAACATGGGCTTCCACCCGTGAGACGACGAGGGGGCGCCCAAAATAAGCTTCCCAAGTCGCGGTTGGGCCCTCCCATGACCGCTCAAGAAATACCATCCGTCGCACTTGGCGACATGGCATAACTTGTACATAAAATAGAACTCCTCCAACGGGAGTTCCATATCGAACTTCTGGTGCCATAGGACCCAGTGTCCCCGGCAAGCAGTGAAGTTCTAAGGCCACCGAAAAGGGAGAGATGCCATAAAATGGCAAGACTCCTAACGGGCGGGATGAATCGAAGAGTCATCCCCGCCGTTACCGCCCTCGTAAACCGGAAGGTAACCAGTCGGCAAGATGCTGGTCCTGAAATGTTTATCGGGGAGAAGGTACTCGAACCACCTCCCGTCGATACTTCCTTCCTTCACCGGATAATGTCCTTATTCAAACCCTCACGGTACGCTGTCGGGTCGTGAAGGAAGGTCTATCCGGATCACCACTCATAGCGGCCAGGGGGCGTTTACCGCCGCAGCCTCCACCCCGCTAACGCTGGCCCCGGTGAAAGGGATCTGCTCGATCCTTCGGTCCACCAGCTCCTCAAATCTGGCGAACTCGTCCCTAAAGTCGTCGATCGGCTCGAATCTTCCCTCGACGTCTTCGATATAACTAGGGTAAGAGCCGACACTAGACGACGAGGAGCTTCCTGAAATCTTCACCACTGAAGGAGGGTCAGAGCGAACAACAGAAGAAGAATCCTCTCGACTGCTAGAGTTTTGAGTCATTGTTCTGACAAATAAAGGACAAAAGGCTAAGTTAAAACCCTAACGTCGAGAGGAATAAATGACGACTGCTCTAAAACGTCGATCATTTATGACATAAATGGAGACGATGAGTGTTCATGGGAACCACGGGTTCCCAGAACCCAGAAACTAAAGGCAAAATCCAGCGAACAGACAACTACGCGTACGAAAAAACCAGGTTATCCAGTGCAACAGAAAGGTAAGTTTTCCTAAAACTAAGCAATATTCCCGTTTTCAGTGTACACATATTTCCACATTCCGGGTATGCAAAGAAAGACAGAGTAAAAGCCGAACGAACGAAGGTCTCAAAAACTCACCGGAGAATGGAGTGAAAATCGATTTACGACGAAGTACACCGAGAAGGACGGGAAGAGCAACGTCGGAAGTCCGGCGAGATACGCTTTGAGGCAGTGCAGGGATTTCAACGGAAAAACAACGAGATGTTTCGAGTTCGAGGTTTTGAAAGTTAAAAAAAAAATGGTTCCCGGATTTTCAAGGGGATATTTATAGGCAAAATCTATCCTCGGCCCCCAGCCGTTGGATGGAGATTTCAAAATTCCACGGTCAGGGATTTCCGCGTAGATCCAGCGGTCAAAAATTGGGCGGGAAATCGAAAGGACGCAGATCCAACGGTCAAGGGTCGACCTCTCGAAGAACGGATGCCATCATTAAAGTCAGAATAATCGACGCGACGGTTGCGTTCCCGAACCTGCCAAGCACTCATTGCGAAAAGAGGTTTGGCGACGGTTTCCCACACCCGAAGCACAAAAGGAGAGAACCGAGCCTACAGGTCGAGGCCACCAAAAGAGGAACCCTCGACCTGGGGGGTAGCTGTTGTGTGGAAAAATGTGACAAAACACGTGGACCACCAAAATCACGACACGTGGCGACATACGCTCCCTGCCAAATGCATAACCCTCGACGCTTCGATATCTCGAAACCAGCCGACGAGCCCAAAGCCAATGTCCAAACCGAAGCGATGACCCCATGTGGCGTCGACGGAACCAAAAGGTCCAAATTAAGGCGCTAAGGTTCCTCGACCGCAGAAAGGGCGCTCAAAGAGGACAAAAGAGGCTCGGGGTGGTGGCAAGGATTTAGAGGATCTTCCCGCCGAGGCATGGTTGGTTGCGTGCAAAAGAAGAAGACTACAGACAACATTAATGACAAGATTACAAACCGCCACAGGGGGACACAAAAGCATTACGGAGATTCACAGAGCCGTAATCAAGACTAAATCAAGAGTGAACAAAGGCCGATTAGTGGGCTACTGGGCCTAAAAAGGAGAAGCACTCGAGTGCCTGAGGCCTACAGAGGAAAACCCCTTGTGAAGGCAATATTCGGCTATATAAGGAGAACAACCCCCAATGGAGAGGGGATCGGTGAATTAGAGAAAAAAGAGAACCTACATGTACAACTTCTGTAAATTGTAAACTCTCTCAAAAGAAATACAAATCACAGTGGATGTAGCTCTAATTTTATAGAGCGAACCACTATAAAATTTCTCTTGCGTTTTTATACTCAGTAAAAGAAAACACTAATTACACATAGAAACTCAATAACCGGCCGGTAAACCAAAGGGTGACCAGAGGTATCCTGGCTGGTTTATTGTTGACGAAATTCTACCGTCAACACATAACTTGACAAGTTTATCCATAACTTATCTGGTTATGAATCATAACTTGACAAGTTATGGCCTATTAATTTTTATAACTAAAAATTGACCTATATACTTTCTTAAGCTTTTCATATTGGCCTATTTTCTACTATTTCCCTTAATTTTAAGTCATCTTCTTGGGCCCAAACTTAGTTTCTCTTCCTAGATCTAACAAATCGTCGATCCACTACATTTGTGTCCAAATGAAACTATTTCGTGCTTTTTTTTTAAAGAGGGGATAACTCCTTTAATTACAAATTAATTTTAGAATATTTTGAATAATCTTATCTCGCTTTATCCTGATACATTCATTTTTGGACATTTTTCTCTGATGAGTATAAGATTATTTTCACCAATAGATCATGAAAGCAAAAATCAGGCTACAAGTAGTTCTCCGGCCCCGTAGTAGAAATGCATGACAAATTGAAGTGCATGTTTGAAATTGTTTTTGTTTTTGAAAATGTTTCCGCATGTCGTTTGAGATAGGAAAGTAAAAACAGTCTCCAAATCTCGTTTAATTTGTAAATACTTTGAAAATGAGAATGAAAAAGAGGTATAAATGGTTTTTGTTAAAAAAATAGAAAATGGTTGAAGTTGTTTTCCCATTTCCATTCTCATTTTTTAAACTACAACTCAATACACGTTTTTTTAAAATATATCCGAAAACAAATTCACCTTTTTTTATACCTAAAATAATCACTAAGAAGAGTAACCAAATGTAATTCATAAATAACTTAACACATTCTAAAAAAGTTATCATTTCCATTTTCATACTAAAAACATAAATATTTTGAAAACACTACTAAACATGCCCTACATGACTGCATTAAAAAAATGCTATAGGTCACTATTTTATGTAGATCCAAACCCTGTAATTGATATTTTTATATAGTTGTGAGTTTAGCATACTTAGACCCATATTTAGACAGTCCATGCAGAAATAATTGTTTAGAAATTTATCCATATGTAGTTTTCAATTTATCCATAAATAGTTTATATATTTATTGTTTTAATTTTATTTTGAGTTTATCATTATCATTTACTTTTTGAGTTAGTTGTAATTCTATTATAATAATTAGTTTTAGATCTATTAGGATTCAACCAACAAAAAACCTATAAATTATTTATGCACATAACTAAATTTTTGGCTGCAGTATTCATTCGTTTAGTCCTCTAATTGTTCAACTCTCAAGATCTCTTCCATCTACATGTTCAACCAGTTGAATATTCAGAATAGGAAGAGTACATGTAGATGGAAGAGTCCATGTGAGTTGAAAAATCTGAAGAGGAAAACGTCAATAATATCAACGCTATAAGGTCTAACGTCTGCTTCTTGACTCTTGCCACTACTTTTTTCTCTTAGTGCAACTGATTTGGTGATTTCACATGAGGCTCTTCATCTCATAATGGCGATTGGTGACGAAAATGTCTCTGAAACAGAGATGAGAAAAAAAAAAAAAAGTGAGTTAGAATTACATGAAAAAAAAATCAATTTTAAATTCTAATAGTAAATTCCTGATATACTTAATAAATCCTATATTCATCAAGTTAGCATCACTTTTTTAAAAATCATACAAACTCTAATTGTAAATCTTTCATATACACGGTAAATTCAGAATTTACCAAGAAGAAATTTTTGAAATTTCAGTTGATTGTAAATCCGAATTCACATTAAATTGGCCTATTTGTTAACTTTTCTTGAATCTATATATGTGTATATATTACCTTTTTTATCGTGTTGAGTTCATGAGGTTCTCTCTACTTTATACCCCTTTTATCCTTTGCTTGTGACGTGTGACTTTACATTGGGGACAGTAAAGCAATGGGTGGTGGTGGTGGAGTTGAGACATAACTAGGTTGAAACTAATCCAGATGAAAGCCAAGTTTCGTCTTCTCATGAGCAGCCTTATTCTTATTTAAACTGCATAATTAATGTGATTAACTAATTCCCATGATATTTATAAATTAAAAGAACATTGTAGAATTGTGAAAATAATTAATCAACTTATTCAAAATGCTGATTATATATATATATATATATCATTATTTTGATTTAATTAGATTTGCTTATTTAAGAGACTAAGATAGAAATAAATCAGAATTTCAGAAATGACTAAAGCATATATTAGACAAGATCACTTTTGGGGGACGGGAATCAAAGGCCATGTATACATGCAAAATCCGCAATAAATGAAGAGTGTATTATATAGACAATAAGGTTGTAGAAAAGTGGTCAATGAGTATTATATTACATATTGTCTATAGTCCCAATGAAAGTTTTAAACTTTGGTGTGTTGGGGAGGGTTTGTGACACATTGTAAGGGGAATATAAGACATGATCATGCAAAATGCAAAGGGAATAGCAAAAAATAACCCAAAACCATTATGAAAAGAAATCCAAATATTATCATTTGAAAAACCAATTGAAATGCCTCATTGAGCTGCTCAGTCCAATATTTTGAGTAATATTCGAATCCGACCCATGACCCTAGAGAACCTCAACATTCCGTTATGATGGATGTTATGGATTACGTGCAAATTGGTCAGTTGGCTTGGTCCTAGTGGTCGCGCAATTGGTCTTGAGCTGGGTTGGAGCCTAGTTAGTTGACTTAATTGAACACTTAATGCTTATGTGGGTCAACCAAACAATTTTTCTTAGATCCACTCGAACCGTGGGCTAGATTGGCCCATTCCATTATTTTAGTGGGTTAGACCGTGCTATTAAATTGAGGTTTTTGAAATAAATAGTTTTTGTTCCTCTGTTTTTAAACTGTTTATTTTTGGACAAAATGTAACATAGAGATTACTTGTAAAACTGTTAAAAATGGATAAAATGGTGAATAGAGTGTGGGCCATTTGATTTACGCGTTTAAACTTATAATTCTGATTTTGTTATAACATTTTCTTTCATACAAAATTTAAATTAAAAAAAGTTTCCATTAATGAGTTATTTCACAAAATTTAAATTTAAAATCATTGACTTAAACATAGGAACTAAGCGAGCTTTATACGTATAAAATAGATTGAGAGTAAAAATAAGAGAGAGAATAAAAAAAAGTCATGATTAAAGTGTAGCAAGAAGTTTCCTTTTGGCATTGAGGGCATCAAACCATCAAATACGGGGAAATAAATCACATCAAACATAAAAGGCCACATCATGTGGATTAATGTAAAACGACAGTAAATAAGTAGCCAAACCATCTCTAATACTCCCATATTCTTAGTATGATTCCATCTCTTTCCCTTTCCACCGTCACTTCTCACTGGAGCTAAAAATTTGGGCCGGGCTAGATGGACCAGCCCGAACTCGTTACTGTGGACCCGGGGTCAGGTCCGGCCAGAATCTGTATAGGGCCGGGCTGGGCCGTAATTTCAGGCCCACAGGCGGTCTGAGCCCTGCCTGAAATGGCCCAAAAGCCTTTTTTTTTGCCCAACGGTAATATTACCATTGGGCATGTGATGAAGTAAATATGAATTCAAGACTCACTGCCTCACTGCCTCACGGCAGGGAGTCTTGAGGCCTTAGGTAGATTTTTCTTTTTTAAATTATCCGGTCTTGAAAATGTTATTTCTCATATCGATGGCTAGTTGGACATAGATTATACTTCACAGGTTGTTAACACACGCAAGAAATTGTTTGAGATTTATGCAATTTACGAGAATAAGTTCGGTTACTTGATAACTCAACAAACGCAACAAGATCAGCCAGCCCACTCAAAAAAGAAGTTTTGGAATTTTATATCTTCTCATCATGGTGGCTCTAGTTCATCATCAACTGCGACTCCGAGTGTCATGCCACCACCATCAACACCAACGGCAACACAATATAGGGAGCTCAACAGATACCTTGAGACAGAATTCTCGGTGATAGATGGTGCTGATAATGATGACAATTTCTAAATTTTGGCATGGTGAAGGCTACAAGGTGTAAGATTTCCAATACTTTCAATATTAGCACGTGATATCTTGACTATTCCAGTATCAATGGTGTCTTCAGAATCTGCCTTTAGCACAGCTGGGAGGATAATTGAAGAAAGAAAGACTTCGTTGACTCCAAAAATGATTGAGGTGCTAATATGTCTAAAAGATTGGGAAAATGCTTCTTTGCGAATGCAATACACAGCCGAAGACAGAGATTTAATGGATCAATTTCAAAACTTATACATTGACGATGACGCTTCTAATGTGGGGAGTAATGTATCAGGCATTTAGATATTTTTGTTTTTTAAGTATATATAAATTGTAACTGTGAAAATAATACTGCACTTTTTTTCCTTACTAAAGTTTTATCCTAATGGGTTTTTCTCAGTAAGGTTTTTAATGAGACAGTTATAATTACATAAATAAAGTCTCATTCTATTAAAATTTTATAATATTCACTATTTATTATAAATTTTGTTATATATATTTTTTAATTTTTTATAAATTATGCTCGGGCCGGGCCGACCCTAGGCCCGCCCGAACTACCCCTTCGGGCCGCTGTGCCTGGGCCAGGCAGCTTGAATTTTTAGCTCTACTTCTCACTTCAGCATTTGTAGACTTGTAGAATTTCCTTGAGCAAAAATTCTATAGATAATCATAAAAGAAAAACAAAAGCATGGAGAAAAAATGAGCATAGCAGACTCAAATAATTCTTATATGTGTGTGTATATATATATATTTAAATATTTGCACACACACCAGAGAGTTTTGTGATTAGGTAAAAAAAAAAAAAATATATTCGTGGTACAAAAATATATACGCATATATTATATGTGTGTGTATTACCACCAGTGCGGGCAGCTGGGGAAGCCGAAGTGCTAGTTCCATTTCTGAGGCTTTTTGCAAAGTCTTCAAACACCTTTGCATCTGAGGAGTTGGGTGCTAAACGCTGAAGATCTGTATCTATTAACGCATTAACTTAGTTACTATGCACTTTTAGTTGCAGCAGTCTTCTTCTTTCTTTTTTTTTTTTTTCGGGAGAATACGATGTAAAACATATAAAATGAGTTTTTTATTAAATAAGGTCAATAACTGTTTATTTAAATTACTACAGTTCAAACCTTTTTGTTATGGTTTTATTTAAATGAAACCCTATTATTAAAATCAAATGGTTCAGGTTTTTACGTAGATCTTGTTTATTTAATCGATTAGAGTTTTCAATTTTAGGTTTCTAGAGTAAAAAAGTCTAAAAAAATGTTACATCTAACTTTTTTTACTACAGTAAAAAACTCTAAAAAAATGTCCCATCTTAGCTCGAATTGAAAATTTAAATTTGCGAAGTGAACGAAGCCGTAAATTATGTGAAGTGTGTGGGGCCTAAGAGAAGAAGTTGCCAAAAGATTTTAGGAATGTTGTACTTTCAAAGGCATCGATTTAATTTAACGGCAGAATTGAAATAGAATCTTTCAAACTTATAAGCTACTTGTAGGGCACATCTGCCAATTTGATCGTGACCATTATTGGAAAAAAAAAAATAGATGTGATATATAAACTTTACAGTTTATGATGAGAAATTATATGTGAAATTATTGTTAGATTATGCCTGTAAATGTTGCCACATAACACATATAGCTCTATATAAATTCATAGTCATAATTATGCGCACGTGGAATATCACAACTGATATATAAGTACGGGAAAAGCCATTTCCTGTCTTGAACGCACTTTGAACAATGGGTAACTAGAGCATATATGATAATTCCTATATATTATTTCTGTAGGAGGGGTTCTTTCAGTTACATTGCCTAATTATCTAATAAATATGTGCTATCACATGTATATGATGGAACATATACCTAAAAATTAAATGCTTAAATGCTTATTATGCAATATTGCGTTGGAGCTTCCAATATTTTTTCTAGCTGTCTGATCCGTATTTGTACAGAGCATGATGTAATTCTACGTGTATATATTATATATGTATGTATAATATATGTCGGTTAGAGATATATATTTGGCATTAAAAATATGGTATATATTCAAAAATGTGATCAACAAAATAATATTATTTTATTTCTGTAACTGTTGTTAAATTTACGTCATGTCACTAATGATATAAATGTTATCTTTTCATAATGATTTACAGATTATCTTTTATAACATGCATACTATATTTTGTAATATTTAAATTATCTTTTTATAATGATATTAAAATTTTATACAATAACATAAATAATAGAATTAAAAAAATAATGATTAAACTTGTTGAGATTTTCTCCAAAAATAATGCTGAAACTAGGTATTAATTGCTTAACTACTTACAGGTGTACTGATACAGCCCCTGCAATCACAAACAATTTTAGCGAAAATTCAACACTTTTCGTGCGATTGTCAGCTCCAAAAAGAATATAACAAGAGAGGAAATAGGAGAAAAAGAAGAAGAAGAAGTAACATATAGCAGTAAATCCAGAACATATACCTCTCTCTACCTAGCACAGTTCTAGGAGGCTAACAATCAAACGACAACCATCTTTCAAACGACATGTCGTAACAAGCATCAAACGACATAGTCGTTCATCCATATTGGAGGCTTCCTGGTGCGACGTGGGCCTCTTGTGACTTGGGCTGGTTTCTGATCGTCTAGGCCCAACTATGGATTACCTTCCTCTTCAATGGTAGTCTCTTGCAATGGGCTTGGTGACCCCAAATAATTGGGTGGAGTCGTATCATGTACTCTTTAATATGTGGACCCAGAACGTGGAAAATGTGGCTGCAGGGCTTGGCACGATGGTAAATCAATATTCAAGTTAGGACCTAGAGAGAGAAAGGATTTATTTATTTATTTATTTTTTGCTGGAAAGAGGAAAGGAATACTTAAAAGAGAGCGTTCTAGAGAGAGAGAGAGAAGGAGAGAGAGAGAGAAAAAGAGTGAGTTCTATCTGTTTGACTCATGGTCTGTTGATTTCTGGTTTATATAAACGTTGTTTGTTTGTTATATGGGCTTATGGGTATGATGTTATTCTGAAGTTTTAATAGAATAAAATCTTTCATTTTGTTGCTATTTCTTTGCATTACAGAGTTCTATTGATAGAAGGAAGATCTGAGCCTAATTTGAAGACTTTCCTTTCACTCTGTCCCCAAAGGTGCCTCCGAGTACGATCTCCATTAGTAAGTCCAAACCTTTTGAAGACCTTTGCAATTCTTTTATTATTTTTATTTTTTGCCTTTTTTTTTCCTCTCGTATTCATGAAAATGAAATTCTAGAGATAATAATTTTCCCCCAAAAAATTATTAGGAAGTTTTTTGTTCCTTTCCTCCCACAAACTCCATTTTCCCCCCAAAAAGCACTCACTCTCTAATTTTCCTAAAACACAATAATAATTCTCCCAAACACATATCACATAGTCTAAAAATTCATCTATTTATTTTAAAATGATCGTGAAATCTTTTTATGACCATGCTTAATTCTCGCTGCACCTTTCTCCTATAATGATCGTGAAATCATTTACAATATGAATAAATGTAAAGATCTGTCAGACAATTGGTTGTACCTCACTGGCTTGCACGCGTGATGAAAAAACTAAAGCAAAAAGAACATAGAAGCATATCTTACTTCTGGTTATCGTATTGCTACAAGTTTAGCGAGACAACTAGAGAATAAAGACGACATGCTTCTTTATAACTAAAGGCAAACTGGAGAATAAAAAATGACTATTCTTCTTTAACAAACATCTCAAAACTTTTGAACAAGAACATTGAATTAAAAAAAAAGAAGTCGATACTTGTCTTCAACGCTGTGCAATATGTTAGGAAGATGCAACTTAATGTATGTGTATTGTTGCCTTATTTATAGTTGCTGAAAAGTGTGTACCCTATTCTCATATCATTCCCAATTCTCGTAATGCTTCAGACAATTTCTCAAAGATAACCATCAAACCATGGAGGTCGTTTATGGCATAGCTGTGGTAGTGTTGAAGACGGTAGCTAGTTTTGCCGACGAAAAGATTAGCTTGGCATGGGGCATGAAAGACGACCTAAAGAAGCTTGAGGAGACCATGTCCACTCTCGAAGCTGTGCTCTTAGATGCCGAGGAGCAGCAGCAAGAAAACAAAGAAATAGAAGTCTGGTTGAGGCGGCTTAAGGATGTCTTCCTTGATGCTTGGAACGTGCTGGATGAATATGAGTGTGAACTGCTCAGAAGAGAAGTGGTGAAGAGACATGGAAGCATTGATAGAAAGGTACGTCGTTTCTTCTCGCGCTCCAATCCACATGCGTTCCGCTTGAGCATTGCTAATCAAATTAAGGCGATGAGGCAAAAGTTAGATGATGTTGCCAAAGATAAGAGTAATTTCCATCTAAAAGAACGTCATCAGGATGCAAGGCAAGTGCGGAGGGAGATGGAATCTTCCTTTGTAAGGCCTTCGGAAGTTATTGGTAGAGAAAGTGACAAAGAGAAGATCGTAAAGTTATTGATGCAAAAAGACAACAATGATAGTATCTCTGTTATACCGATAATAGGAGTTGGGGGTCTAGGAAAGACTGCGCTTGCCAAGTTAGTGTACAATGATGGCAGAGTTACGAACAAGTTTGATTCAAAACTGTGGGTTTGTGTGCAACAAGATTTTAATGTTACCGAAGTGACAAGAGAAATTCTCAGATCTTCTATCAGTGCAACTAATACCATACATCAATCGTTGAAGCAGACAAGGGATATTAGTAATTTGTCTATAGATCAGTTGCAATTGTTCTTGCAAAGCATTTTGAAGGACAAAAAGGTTTTGCTTGTACTGGATGACATATGGAATGAAGATCGCGGTAAGTGGAACGAGGTGAGAGATTTGATGTCAGCAGTTTGCGCTGTGGGGAGCAAAGTCATAGCCACAACACGCAATACTCAAGTAGCATCAATCATGGGCACAACTCCAACACATCATTTGGAATGTCTCTCTAGGGTGGATTCTCTGTCTTTATTTTTCAAATATGCTTTTGTAGATGAACAAGAGGCTGCACGATTTCCAAAACTAAAAGATATTGGCGAGGAAATTGTACAAAAGTGTGGAGGGCTTCCTTTGGCATTGAAGACTTTGGGGAGCTTGCTTTGCTCAAAAACTGATGAAGGTGAATGGATATATGTGAGGGATAGCGAGATATGGGAGTTGAAGCAAGAGCGAACTGATCCTATTTTATCTGCACTGAAATTAAGCTACAGTACAATGTCTCCGTCCTTAAAGCAATGCTTTGCTTATTGTTGTCTTTTTCCAAAGAACAATCGAACGAATGACTTGGACATGACCAGGATATGGATGGCATTGGGCATCATTCACTCACGTAGTGACAAAATGGAGTTTGAAAGTATTGGGAAATTGCATTTCAAAGAGCTTTGCGGCAGATCTTTCTTTCGATATCTTGATGATGCCGAGCATACGTTCAATTTACTTCAGGATTTTGAAATGCACGATTTAGTTCATGATCTTGCAAGTTCAATCATCCGACATGAGTTTGCCGAAATAGATTCCAACACTAAAACTGCCCCAAATGAGAGAGTGCGGCATTTGAGGATATTGTTGAAGGATTGCCATGATCAAAGCATCATAATGATCTTGCAGAAATTACAAAAAGTGCTGAGTATTTTTGTTACTAAAGAAATGGGTGAAGAGCCTAATATTGAGGAGTCCTTCCTTTCCACATGCATCTCAAGATTCAAATACTTGCGACTGTTTTATTTACGCAATTTTTCTTTTGAGGTGCTGCCAAGTTCAATTGGTACTCTCAAGCATTTGAGGTATCTGAACTTGAGGGGAAACAAGAAGATGAAAAAACTGCCCAATTCAATTTGCAAGCTGCAAAGTTTGCAAAGTCTGTACCTCCATAGGTGTTCAGAGCTTGAGGTGTTACCAAGAGATATTAGAAACTTGGTCAGTCTCGGAACTCTCTCTATAACCACAAAAGAAACCTGTCTTTCTGAGAATGGAATTGGATGCTTGAGATCTCTTCGAATTTTGTTTATTACTGAATGTAGAAACTTGAGATCTTTGCCGCAAGATATGAGATGTTGTACCACATTACGTACTCTGGTTGTAGATGAATGTGAGCAACTTGAGTTGGCGAGCGGACCCGATGAAGTAATCAACAACCAGTTGAGTCTTCAAACATTGATGATTAATCAATTGCCAGAGACGACAGCTTTACCCCAGTGGCTACAATGCGCTGCTGAGACTCTACAACGTTTAATTGTCAGTGATTGTTGCAAATTAGGCGCATTGCCAGAGTGGTTGCCAAACCTCACAACACTTGAGACGCTTGCGATTATTGATTGTCCGAATTTGTCTTCTCTGCCAGAGGGGATGGAGCGGCTCACATCCCTAACACGTTTGGAAATTAAAGGTTGCGATGCATTGGAGGAGAGATGCAAACGTGACATTGGTGAGGATTGGCCAAAGGTTGCTCATGTTCCAAACTCTTCTATTGGTTTCTAATCGGCCATAGGTACGCCTTCACATATATTTTTTATTTTCTATTATTTATAGTTAGATAAACCTTTTTCTTCGTATATATGCAGTTCTCTTGTATGCTTTTGGAAAGAAGCCTACTGCTAGTCAAATCCTCAACAATTGATCAGTTGCCAAAGTTGTTAAATTTGAATTATCAAGAATGGTTTGTGACTTATCACGTGTTTCATTATATCTACCTGTGTGTATCTGTAAGCTTACTCGTACATATCTCCTTGAGCATAAAGGAGGTTTTTAAGTCTTAAAGTTATGCACTTAGCTTTTGAAGCTTGAAGCCCATAAGCATGGTTGGCTGACGTTTTTGCTCAAGTATTTACCGCAATGTGGCGATTCTCCCAAATCATCAAGATGCTTAGAATATATATCATTGAGAATCGATACACTAACAGGAAAGTGCAACATCAGCACCAACTCCCTATGGCAAAGAAAGTGAAAATGCGTTTGATATAAAAAAAAATGTGTGTGAAAATGCGTTTTCAATCTCAGACAGAAATTATTTTTGAAAATAGGTTTAGTAGTTTTATCAAGATATTATTTTCAGTATAAAAAAACAAATTAATGTTTCTCTCTCTTTGCTCGAGAGAGAAGAAAACAAAAACAAAAAATGAAAAACGACTAAAAGTAGTTTTTCATTTCTCTCTCATTTTACACTAAATAAAAAAATCATTTTCATTTACGTTTTTTGTCTTTATTGCGCCAAATGCCGTTTTGAAAACGTTTCCATTTTTTCTTTCTCGGAAAATGTGAGAAATAAAAACGATATCAATTCAAAACAAAGCCAATGAAGTACACATGATCGTAATATGTTTATAACATTTTATTTTATTTTTTCGTTTGTCAATCTGTTTTGTTTGCTTTACTTGTTAAATGAAAAGTAAAATTTTACGTATGTGTATTGAGAAAGACATGTACAATGACCCACTAAATTAATGAATAAATCACAATTTACTTGTGTATATTAAGAAATACGTATTTGATGTCCCCAATAATGAAGTTATTAATTATGCAGCATTTAGAGCATTAAACCAGTCGGAGACAATATGAGATTTAGTAATTATTTATTTTGACTAAACATTTGTTGTAGTTATTCGCCTTCTCTGATAAAATTTGCTGGCTTCGTCACTATGCCTCAAACAATTAAAAGATCAAATATATATATATATATATATATATATATATATAACAATTTAATAATTGACGGTATGATTGTCAAAAACAAAAGATTAAATACTAAAAGTTATCACTTAATATAAGTTTGTAAACTATTTATATTTGTGTTTTTTTTTTTTCTCTAATGAATGAAATAAAGAACAAAGATTAAAAAAAAAAAGTCAGAGAGAAAACAAATTCAATGAAAACGTAATTGGAGTATGGTCTCCAAATTTGTAAAATTTTTAAGTATCAATGGGCAGAAGGGAATAACAAATTTGGACTCCTATTTTTGTAGAACTTGGAATATGAGTTTGAGATTACTTTGCTTTTAAGAAAATCACTATTTTTACTTAAAACAAAAATAGAATTTAAGAACTATAGGGTCTGTTTGTTATTGTTTTCGTTTTCGTTTTTCACGTTTTTCGAAGCTAAAAAATGAAAACGCACTCTGAAAACGTGTTTGGCATAAAATTTTTTAAAAAACAAAAACGAAAACGTTTTTGTCTTTTTGTGAAAAAAAAATGAAAACGAAAAAAAAAAGGTTTTCATTTTCTCGTTTTAGTTTTCGTTTTTCAAAAACGGATTTTTGAAAGCAGTTCACTTTTTTTTCCATTTTCTTCCCTCTTTTCTGAAATTGTTTTTGTATTATATATGTTTATTTAATATATTTATTTAATATATTATTATTTAATATATTTAATAATATTATTTATTTAATATATTTAATAATGTTATTTATTTAATAATATTATTATTTAATATATTTAATAATGTGATTTATTTAATAATATTATTATTTAATATATTTAATAATGTTATTTATTTAATATATTATTTATTTAATATATTTAATAATGTTATTTATTTAATATATTTAATAATGTTATTTATTTAATATATTATTATTTACTATATTTAATAATGTTATTTATTTAATATATTATTATTTAATATATTTAATAATGTTATTTATTTAATATATTTAATAATATTATTTATATAATATATTTAATAATATTATTTATTTAATATATTATTTATTTAATATATTTAATAATATATTTATTTAATATATTATTATTTAATATATTATTACATGTTTTCAAAAATGAAACCACCAAACGCAGTTTCAGTTTTTTTTTTAAAACTGAAATCAATCTCTAAATAAAACTACCAAACGCATTCTCAGAAATAATTCAAAAATGAAACTAAAAACATTTTCATTTTCATTTTCGTACAGAAAACAAAAACGTTTTGGAATCAATTCCAAACGCACCCATAAATTTTAACTTTTTTAATATAAATTTTAATTTTTTCAAATAACTTTAAAAGTGCATTAAGGCGTGTTTGGTATTAGTCTTATTTTTATTTTTTACGTTTTTTGAGAGAAAAAAATAAAATTGGAAAGAAAATCACGTTTAAAAGAATTAAAGAAAAAAAAAAATGAAAACAGTTTTATTTTTAGTGTAAAATAAGAGTGAAACTGAAAGCGTTCCTTATCCAAGCTTTTGCTCGCGACTTCTCCGTCCACACTTTAGCCCTCTTTGGGCTCACTTACCAGTACTTCTTCATCCTCGCCTCCATTAAAGTACGGAAGTTACTTACTGGTACTACTGATCCATTTGTTTAATCAGAAAAATCGTGAATCTCTCTCTTTTTTTTTTCGTTTTTTTAATTGTTGTGCTTAATTTCTTGGGAAGAAGATGATGATTGCGGTAGGTTTGGGAGGAAGTGGAGTTTAGAACAACGAAGATAAAGCCATGATGGCGGCGGCAGTTCTAGGGACTCAAGCCTTCGATATCGAGCTCAGTGACTAACGAGAGCCTATTAATGGCGGTCGGAAGCGAGGAGAATTTGCAGAACAAGCTCTCAGATCTAGTGGACCGCCCAAATGCCTCCAATTTCAGCTGGAACTATGCGATTTTCTGGCAAATTTCGCGGGTCTTGGGTTCTGGAATTTACAATTTCTGTTCAAAATACCCCTCGCTCGTCCATTTCTTCAAGCTGACGTTCCGCTTCATTAATTCCGGAATGGTGAAGACTGAAGATGATTGCTATAAAGGAATATATATATATATATATATATATATAATAACACTAAATTCCAATTTTCGATTGAACTGCACTAGATGATTCTACAATTTCCAAAGTATGATCTCTCCAATTTCGAATCTGTAAATTTCGCGATTTTCTTCAAAAGCTCCACAATCTGTTCAGTGGGTCTGATGAGGTCGTTTCTTGTGAAATACGTCAGAATTCAAACTATTGTTTTGGTCCCCACCAATATTGAAGCAAACAAGGGATATTAGTAATTTGTCTATAGATCAGTTGCAATTGTTCTTGCAAAGCATTTTGAAGGACAAAAAGGTTTTGCTTGTACTGGATGACGTATGGAATGAAGATCGCGGTAAGTGGAACGGGGTGAGAGATTTGCTGTCGACAGTTTGCGCTGTGGGGAGCAGTGTCATAGTTACAACACGCAATACTCAAGTAGCATCAATCATGGGAACAACTTCAACACATCATTTGGAATGTCTCTCTAGGGAGGATTCTCTGTCTTTGTTTTTCAAATATGCATTTGTAGATGAATAAGAGGCTGCACGATTTCCAAAACTAAAAGATATTGGCGAGCAAATTGTACAAAAGTGTGGAAGGCTTCCTTTGGCATTGAAGACTTTGGGGAGCTTGCTTTGCTCAAAAACAGATGAAGATGAATGGATATATGTGAGGGATAGCAAGATATGGGAGTTGAAGCGAGAGCAAACTAATCCTATTTTATCTGCACTTAAATTAAGCTACAGTACAATGTCTCCGTCGTTAAAGCAGTGCTTTGCTTATTGTTCTCTTATTCCAAAGAGCAATCGAACGAATGACTTTGACATGATCAGGACGTGGATGGCATTGGGCATCATTCAGTCACGTAGTGACAAAATGGAGTTGGAAAGTATTGGGAAATTGCATTTCAAAGAGCTTTGCGGGAGATCTTTCTTTCAATATCTTCAAGATGGCGAGCAAACGTTGCATTTATTTCAGAATTTTGAAATGCACGATTTAGTTCATGATCTTGCAACTTCAATCATCCAACATGAGTTTGCCAAAATAGATTCCAACTCTAAAACTGCCCCAAATGAGAGAGTGCGGCATTTGAGGATATTCTTGAAGGATGGCCGTAATCAAAGCATCGTAACAATCTTGCAGAAATTACAAAAAGTGCGGAGTATTTTTCTTTTTCCAAATGAAATGGGTGAAGAGCCTAATATTGATGAGTCCTTCCTTTCCACATTCATCTCAAGATTCAAATACTTGCGACTGTTGCATTTAGAAGGTTTATGTTTTGACGTGCTGCCAAGTTCAATTGGTGCTCTCAAGCATTTGAGATGTCTGGACTTAAGTGGAAACAAAAAGATAAAAAAACTGCCCAATTCAATTTGCAAGCTGCAAAGTTTGCAAACTCTGTACCTCCATAGGTGTTCAGAACTTGAGGAGTTACCAAGAGATATAAGAAACTTGGTCAGTCTCAGAGCTCTCTCTATAACCACAAAAGAGACCTATCTTTCTGAGAATGGAATTGGATGCTTGAGATCTCTTCGATATTTGTGTATTTCTGAATGTAGAAATTTGAGATCTTTGCCGCAAGATATGAGATGTTGTACCACATTACGTACTCTGTTTGTATATGAATGTGAACAACTTGAGTTGGCGAGCGGACCCGATGAAGTAATCAACAAGCAGTTGAGTCTTCGAACATTGTGGATTATTGAATTGCCACAGACGACAGCTTTACCCCAGTGGCTACAAGGCGCTGCTCACACTCTACAACTTTTGGTTGTTGTTAATTGTTCCAAATTAGCCGCATTGCCAGAGTGGTTGCCAAACCTCACAACACTTGAGACACTTGCGATTATTGATTGTCCGAATTTGTCTTCTCTGCCTGAGGGGATGGAGCGGCTCACATCCCTAACACGTTTGGGAATTAAAGGTTGCGATGCATTGGAGGAGAGATGCAAACCAGACATTGGTGACGATTGGCCAAAAATTGCTCATGTTCCAAACTCTTTTATTGGTTTCTAATCTGATGAGGACTGGGTACGCCTTCACATACATATATGTTTTATTTTCTATTATTTATAGTTAGATAAACCTTTTTCTTCGTTTTTTAAACGATTCAGTCACTTTGAAATAATTCAGTCACTTAGATAAACCTTTTCTTCGTATATATGCAGTTCTCTTGTATGCTTTTGGAAAGAAGCCTACTGCTAGTCAAATCCTCAACAATTGATCAGTTGTCAGAGTTGTCAAATTTGAAGTATCAAAAATAGTTTGTGATTCGTCATGCATTTCATTATATCTATATGTGTGTATCTGTAAACTTACTCATGTATTTCAATATTTGAGGGACGTGTGTGTGCTTTTCTGATGAATTTGAACGATGTATGGATATATGGATAAAATTAGGAATGTCAATGGGGGAGGGGCAAATGGTGCCCTGCACTGCCCCGTTTGAGATTATGGGTTTTTGGTCGTGACCGCCGCGCCCCGCAACCAGAACTCGCTCCGCTTCCACTATTTAAAAAGGAGCAAAAGAAAAAAATGTAACATTCAGACTTTAAATCTGCCTCATTTACATTAAAAAAAAAACCCTTAAAAATTAAAATTTAATGGAATCCTACACTTTCATTCCTCCTCTTCCCCTAATTCCTAAATTCAATTTCTCAAACATCCTACTCCTAACTCTCTTTTCTCACCTTCTCCAGTTAATTATATTTTGATTTACTATTTTAAAGTTGAAAGAGTAAATAACATTCTTATTTTGGTGTATTTTGCAGCTTTGACTAAAATTACTTTGAGTCATGAGGATCTTGACAAAGTTTGAAATCTTTTGTTTATTAATTTGTGTTGATTTTAATTAGTATCCTATTAATAAAAGAGTAAAATTAAGAAGTTCCATGTTTTTGAAAACTACTAATTAGTGATTACAAGTGATGGTTATTATATTGTATATCTTTCCCAACTTAAAATTCATACATCTTATAGTTTGTATCGAATTTAGCTCATCTATCGCTTTTTTCTATAATTATCTTTGGCAGGAATATTTACGTTGTGCAATGATCAAAATCCTAATGAAAAGAAAACTTTAGGGCTCATTTGTTCGTTGATTCGAATTTTTAATTTGAGTTGAGATGTGACTTTATATGAGAGCTTTTTACTGTAGTAAAAAAGTTAGATGTTTTTGTTTTTGTTTTCTCCTCTTTCGAGCAAAGAGGAGAGAGACATCAATGAGTTTTTTATGCTGAAAATAATCTCTAGATAAAACTACCAAACGCATTTTCAAAAATAATTTCTATATGAGATTGAAAACGTTTTCATTTTCATTTTCATACAAAAAATAAAATTATTTTAGAACGAGTTCTAAACGCGTCCTAAATCTCCCAACTTTTTTTGTAATGACCGTTTGGTTCAGGGATTCGAATCATGTGATTTGAACCATTTTCGATTTACGTGTATTTTTTGTGAGAGAAACCACTGTAGCGAACCACAAATCATGATTCGAATCGGGGGATGAATCCCCCAACCAAACGGACCCTAAGAAAATCCCAGACTTTAAATAATACAATTTATTTATTTAAGCCAAGGATTTTCCTAGAAAATATTATGTGACTGAAGGATTTATGGAATTAATATATGTATTCCTAAATTTTGTAGCAAATTTCATGTTAAGTTCATGTTTTCGATCAAGTAAATTTGATTAATAAATTCTCGTCGTACTTTAAGGCAGAATAATTTTCAATACAAGTATAGTTTGAGAACCTTAATTTCAAGAATCTCCAAGCACAGCATGATGTTAGCAGCGTATAAAAAAATGCACTGACATTTTAAAGAAGAGAAAATCCTTAATTGTCAGACAGCTAGATTAAAGTCACAGGATAAATACCCATAACAGAAGGGTACAATGTGAGCTCAGGATTTGACACCATCAGAAACAATGTCATTCCCGGGATATAATGCAAAAAAGTTAAATGTAGAATTTGTTCAGTCTAGAATTAATTTCAAGACTTGAAACAGTTCAAGATATTACGCGAGTAAGAATTTAATGTGATGTCAAAGTAGTCAGGAATTAATATTGAACTGTAAATGAGCAGTAGAAAAGGAACTGTCAGAAACTAGAATTTCCTGTCGGCTAGGTACTTCCTTATAATCAGTATAATTTTTATTTGATTCAAGGAAAATTTAAGTGGACAAGAGTACAAGGGGTAGGTGAGATTTTTCTCTCTCTCCTTCTCCACTTGGCCGGCCTTGCATAGGAAAATAGATCCAAATTGGCAAGTTGAGTGTGCAAGTAGATGACATGGTAAGGTGATGGGATAGGAATGGTTGAAGGGGAATTAATGACAAAGTTGCTTCTTCTTTTCTCTTTCCACAACCGGCCATGAATTGGGGGATTTAAACCAAAATTTTGGTTGACTAATGGAGTGGACTTAGGGTAAAATTAAATGATTTCCAAGTTTCTATAAAAGGAGTCATCATAAGCTAGGCCTCATTTTTTTTTTTCTCCTCTCCTTTTTCCCACAATAAATCCGGCCATACCACCCATTCTTTCTCAAAAATTTTCTCTCACTCTCCAACCTTAAATCACTAGCAAAAACCATAGAAGAAGAAGAAGGAGATCAAGGGATTCTAGAAGGAGATTACAAGCATTCCTCCAAGGGTAAAAAAAAACTCTAAATCCTCTCTTTCTCATGTTTTTAGTAAAGTTTGAATGTAGAAATGTTCCTCTCAAATTTCCCCATACCTTCTAGTTCCAAGCCATTAACAAACCTAGGAGAAGAAGAGAAGGATCTCAAAGGTTTTCAACAAAAAGTTCTTAAAGGGTAATTTTTTTGAACTCTTCTCCATTATTTTCTAGCAAAGTTTAAGTTTGAGAATCCATTGATGTAAATTCTGATTCTCAAGGAAATAAGTTGTAATAAGGGTGTGTGAGTTTTATGTGGGTTTTGTGAGTTTTGAGCTTAGTTTGATGTGGTATGCTTATGCTTGATTTAAGCTTGCTTACTTCCGGTTAGAGAAAAAATTTCTGGTTACTTTGAACGTGAAAATAAGGACCCTAGAGCGAGATTTTTCGATGTTTCAAAGCTTGAACTTATATCCCTTTATGTTTTGAACATTTTATGTAACTATGACAAAACCTAACCTTAACTCTAAAAGCAAGTTTGAAGCCATTTTGCAAAAAATAGACAGGCTGCCCAACATAGTTTCAAAAAGAAAATTTTACTACAGCATTGTTATATCATCCGCAACATTTCAAAAGATTGCTGCAACATTTTCTACAGCAAAAGAAAAAAAAAACAGCAGTCACTGTTTTCAGCCAAACGAGGCCTTTAGAGGCCGAATTTCAGTTTTCACTAAAAATAATAATTTTAGATCTCAACGAGATGAAGAATTGTCACGGAGAATAGATTTTCAAAATCTAACTCTAAGATGCAGTAAAATGCAGATTTCAGAAATTGCACAGTTTTAACAAACGAAACTAAAACAGTGTCGTTTTTAACAAAAAGTTATCAAAGAACCCGAGATGTGATTTCAGTAAAATAATATGGTTTTAGACCTCACTTTAACAAGGAATAGCCATGAAGAAAGATTTCGAAAAAGGGTTTCTACAACATAGTTTTACCGTGGTTTACAAGTTAACCGTAAAACGACTTGGGGAATAGTTTTCAAAAGTCGGTATTCGAAAAGAGATTTTACAACTGGATTTTAGTGCTTGTAACTAAATGAGTGGGTTATCATTTCATAAAAATTGAACGATAGTTCTTTTAAAAGCTTAATAGTTTTCGAGCAAAACATCCCGACAGGCACCCACGAGCCCAATACGATAGGTCCGTAGAATTTTGAAGGTTGATGTGGGTCCAACGCCCGCATTGATCTAAGAGACTCCATTTGAGTTTAAATTTCAACAACCTAAGAGTTAGAATGCCGTGAATAAGTTTTAGGCCGAACTGGGCCTTTATATCGTAATAAGTCCAATGAGGAAAATTATGGAGAATGAGTTGCTAGATTGGGTAATTGATTTCCAACCTAGACATAAGTACATTAAGGGCAATTAAGGAAAATAAGATTTTAAGGATTTAATAAATCGATCCTTATAGTAAATTATCCTTTAGTAAAGGAAATGAATACATGTCTTAAGTAAAGGGCTAGATTTCCTTCACAAGTTGCTAAATAGAATAGCAAACGACAATTAATCTGACACTCTTAATTGGTGTTCATTTTCAGAAGTAAGCAAGTAAGAGAATAGGCTGTTTGGCGAAAAGTGAATTCCAGCTCTGTGAATCAGGTAAGTAGGAATCTCGCCTACAGTATGAATAGATTTTAAAGAAAAAAAAGTTACACATGTTATATATGCATGTTTATGCTTTAAGTATTGTATGCGATACTATGTTATCTTTGCATACACATAAGCGAAGGCACATGAATTATATGTGTTTAAATTAATTTAATGTTATAGTATGCTATGCTAGGTCATATTGCATACACCTTAATAAGTCAAGAGGAACTTATAAGAAGAAACTTAGTTGAGTGTCGTTACCGACCTCCGCAAGGGAGGTAATCGAGACTCATGAGGGAGAAAATCGACCTCATAAGGGAGATAAATGAACAAAAAAAAGGGTCCTTCGCAAGGGAGGCACTCACTTCAATTTAAATCACGGGTCGTTGGAGACCTTGCAAACCCTTACGTCCCGATGATTGCGCGCAAGTGGTACATGAGCACTCGGGCCCATCAGTAAGAAAGATAAGATAAGATAATAAGACTATGATAAGATATCATAATTAAGCATAATCAGCTCATGCATATTTATTCATGTGAACTTACAGTTATTTTGCGAGAGATAGTTCCTACTTGCTGAGCGAAAACTCAATCAGATATGTTCATGCTGTAGGTAAGAAACCTATCAGCAATTCTTGAAGGGCAATGGTGAGCAGCGGACGAATGGTGGAGATGGGAATGGATACCGCTAACACTTAAAATCTTCCGCAGTAAGTTAAAGTAAAAATCATATATATATATATATATATATATGATTTAAAGGTTTCAAGCATGTATATTTAAAAAGTATATGCACATATGTATGTTAAGAAAACCGAGGTTATAATTAACAACCATAGTTTTGAGTATTTAAGTTTTAGAATGTTGCAACAGTGCATGCAACAAATAAACGAATTTCAAACATGACGATTTAAATGATTGATTTTAAAAGGACTTTAAGATGTACTTGAATTTAAGATTTCTCACGAAATCCGTTTCAAAGTCAAATTAAATGGTCCGATTGAGTTGGCTAGTTTTAGAAAGACTTTTAAAGAGTATTTGAAATAAGAGTTCAAACGCAGCTCCGTTGGAAAGATATTTCTAAAAGGTTTTATCTTAACCAAAATTAAGAAAAACTTTAAGAAAATTTAGTGATTCATTCTTTTGAAATTTTTGTTACGAATTATGAAAGTATTCCTTCTCATATTAAAAAGAAAAAAAATGTTTCGTAAATTTTAAGAAATTTCAGTAAGTACAAATTAAAAAGTTAAGCTACGGTGACGGCCTCTCAGCAGGGTCGTCACATTTTTGGCCGACACATTTTCTCCCATTGCATCCAATGGATTTTCCTATTAGCCTCCATATCTTCCCACCAAAATCTAGCAAAAACCACCAACTGCCGCCTTAATTGTCTGTTCTCTTCTTGAGCTCAAAAAAAATTCTCTCTTCTCCAAAGCTGCAATATTTTAGCAAATCGCTCCTTAATTCCATTGAAAAAATACTCTTTTTTATTTTTACCAACAAAAGAGGGCGACTTGAGATTCTTGTCATGGTGACGCACATCGCCGTGAAGCCCTAACCCGCGTTAGGTCTTCGATATTAACTCAATATTAACATTAGGATTAAAAGTGATTAAAGGCTTCAAAAAATTATCCGTCACGACGCTGTAACATAGACTCCGGAATTCATCTAATTGCATCACTGCCTGCCAAGATGCCTGTCCAAGGGTAATAGAATCAGCTGCAAATGGTAAATGACCAACTCCAGTCAAATCCATACTTGCTTCTATAAACTCGTATATAGGAGTGCTGATTTTCATGTAGTCGGACTCTTTTTATGTCCTCCAAAAAAAAAAAAAAAACCTTATGACTTTTGAACATAAAAAAAAGTAACACACACATTTTCCATCTTAATACATTATTGTACATTGTATTTTCATCTTTTGTGTCTGTTTTGGGTAATGTTTATCCTGGGAAAGATTTTTTTACCCTGCTGGGAAGATGTTTATACTGATTTTTTCTTTTCTATTTTTTTTCACTTTTGATTTCTTGCTTCTTCTTTTTTTTTTCCCTTTTATTTAGAGCTTATATACAGCTTACTTTTAACATTTTTTCTATTTCTTTTAATTTTTTTCTTTTGCTTGTTCTCTATTTTTGTTTTTTCCTAATATTCTTTGACAATTCATTCTTTTTTATGATATCATTCTTTAAAATACATTTTTTTCTCTCACTTTCTTTTAACAAAACATAAATAAAAGAGCAAAAAAGAATACTTCTCTTTCAACCATGTGTCAATCTCTCATTTTTTCTTTCATATTTTGTTTTTGTTTTTACTTTTTCTATTTCTTTCCACTTTTGATTTCTTGCGCTTTTTTTCCCTTTTGCTTAGAACTTATATACAGTATTTTTAGCCTTCTTCTTTTTTTTTTTTTTATTTTTAAATTCTTAAAATTTTTTTCTTTTGCTTATTCTTTATTTTTGTTTTTCCTTAATATTCTTTAACAATTCTTTCTTTTAACAATATCATTCTTTAAAATACTTTAGTTTTCACACTTTCTTTTAATTAAAATAGTTCTTTTTAAATATCTCCTTACTTAAATTTTTTTTTTTTTCAAAAACTGTTATACAACTTAAATTCGTTTTAGATGTGATTTTGAATTTTTTTTTTTTTCATATTGCTCTAACTAATATACCTAGATTTAAGGAGGCCGCGTGTTTTGAAACGAGATTAAATTTATAAAAGGAAAATAGTAGGAAATAAGCCAATATGAAAAGTTTAAGAAAATATATATGCCAATTTTTAGTTATAGAAATTAATAGGCTATAACTTGTCAAGTTATGGTTTATAACTAAATAAGTTATGGACAAACTTGTTAAGTTATAGTTCATAACCAGATAAGTTATGGATAATAACTTGTTAAGTTATGGTTCATAACCCGACAAGTTATGGACGAAAATAGTAATTTGACCTATTTATTAACTTATGTAAACTATTGGCCTATTAATTTTAATTCATCTCAAGTCTTGACCTATTTTTCTCTTTCTCTCTTTATAAAATTCTTTTTCACGTGCATAGTACATGACTCAACTAGTTAAAGGCAAAAACAAGAAAACAATTCATAGAAACAATAAGTAGGAAGAAGTTAAAATAAACGTCAAAAAGATATAAATAAAAAAAGATTATTACCTCTGATGCTCTTGAACTTTAAGGTAATTCTCAGTTTGTCTTTTAAATTTTAAAAATTCTAATTTTACTTCATAAAATTTGAATTGTTTCCACTTAACTTCTTATGTGGCAGCTTCTGTTAAAAATAAATAGAAAAAAAGAGAATAACGCAGTCACGTAATCTTTATGTTAGATGTGACTTTCTGAGAGCTTTTTACTGTAGTAAAATTTAAATTTTAAACTCGAATCGGTGAAATGAACGAGGCCTAAAAATGAGTCAAAAATTCAAGAATAGCAATGAGAATAATCTAATAAAAAAGATAGGAGGATAAAAAATAAAAAAGAAAATAGAAAAAATGTTAAGCATAAAAATAAAGTTTCCTACATTGAACGTCGGGTGAGAAACGTTTCGTACATGCATGCCCCAGAGAGAGTGAGAGACCCATTGCCCTTTTTTTTATTTTTATTTTTTATTTTTAAAGGTAGTATGGACGAGATCCGAAGGCGCCGATCAAACCAACTCTCAACACAAACCAACAGATCAGATTTCAAAAACAATTATTATTATTATGTTTTTTTTTTTTTTTTTTTGAAATTCCTCTGGTATGTTTTCGTTTTCTCAAAACAGAAAAAACTAAATAAAATAAAAAAAATAGTAAAAAATATGTTAATATAAAAAATTTTAAAAAATATATAAGTTAATTTTTAATTATAAAAATTAATAAGTTATAATTTGTTAAGTTATAATTTATAATTAAATAAATTATAAATAAATTTATTAAATTATATTTTATAATTGAATAAATTATAAATAATTATAAATAATAATTAATCAAATTATAATTTATAAATAAAATTAATAATTTATTTTATTTATTAATTTATATAAATTATTAACCTATTAATTTTAATTTATTTTTCTCTTCATCCCATAAAAAAAAAAAAGACAGCCAACAGATAGAAAAAGAAAGAAAAGAAAAGAAAAAAAAGGGCAAAAAAGAGAAAAAATAAATAAAAGCCATTGGGTTGCCCACCACCGCCCTTTCTCTTTCTAACTTCTCTCTCTTTCCCTCTCAGAAAAGAAGAAGAAGAAGAAGACGAAGACGGCGAAGAAGAAGAAGTCAGTCTAGGGTTTGGGAGGAGGAGGAGGAGGCGAAATCGAAGGGATCTGGATCTCTAAAACGGTGCGTTTTGAGGAGAAGAAACGCATGGAATCGGTCCCTTCGAACTCCCATGGAAACCTCGATGAGCAGATTGCTCAGCTCATGCAGTGCAAGCCCTTGTCCGAACAAGAGGTTCTCACATTTCTTCCTCTTTCTTTCCATTTCTCATCTTTTCTCTTTTAAGATGAAGTTTCCTTCGGATTTCTTCGTTTCTCTCTCTGGTAGTTCTATCTTTCTAGGGTTAGTGCGATTCAGATCGAGAAATTTCACGCTTTTTGTTGTGATCTGTGATTCTGTAGCTAAATTATTACACTATTTAGGCGACTAATCTCATATTCTTGAGAGAATCTTGTCCAAATAGAATGTGGGATTGGATTTATCACTAGATCCCTTCAAAACATGGTTCTCTTGTTTGGTACTAGATTCATGTGGAAAGCCTACCAAAAAGGTTATGAAAGTTGTTGTTTTGCTGAAATGACATCATTGGAATAGTACCTTTTCAGGTGCCATTTGATGTGAACTAAATTCCTTTTGTTCTTGAACTTGGACTTAGGGTACTTGGTTTGGTGGGCAGTGAAAAAAAGGTCTTTTTTAGGTGTATGTGTGTAGAACGCCTCGAATTGTTTCCTATTTATTGCTTCAAAAACCCCATTAAATGATAAAAATACGCCTTTGTTATTAATAAATGATTGGCATATTGGGTTTCTTAACCCATTAGGTGTAGCAGCAAATTTTAAGAGCTGGGGTCTCTCCTCTCCAAGTAGTAATATTATGAAATCAAGTCGAAGAGTTCTTTCCCTGTTGGACCAGTGTCTCACCTTTACACAAATCAAGCAAATTCAATCACATCTCGCCGTTTCAGGCACCCTTTTCGATCCCTATGCTGCAGCCAAGATTATCGCCTTTTGCGCAACGTCTGATACTAGTTATGTTTGCCATGCTTATCGTCTCTTTCGTTGTATGCCTTACCGGACCACCTACATTTGGAACACTATGATTAGAGCCTTTGCTGAAGGAAATGAGGCCATAAGAGCCTTGTCTCTTTACAAGAATATGCTAGAGAATGGCTTCTTACCAAACAACTACACCTTCTCCTTCCTCCTTAGGGCTTGTACTGAGCTTTCTGACCTCTCTTTGGGCTTCACAATTCATGGTCAAACCATCAGATTGGGCTGGGAATCATATGACTTTGTGCAGAATGGACTAATCCATTTGTATGCTACTTGTTTCTGCATGGACCCAGCTCGTAAGTTGTTTGATGTGAATGTAAACAGGGATGTTATAACGTGGACTTCTTTAATCAATGGGTATGCAAAGTCAGAACAGCTTTTGATTGCACGTGAATTGTTTGATAAAATGCCAGAAAAGAATACCGTTTCTTGGAGTGCTATGATTAATGGCTATTGCCAAGTTGGATTGTTCAAAGAGGCTTTAGAGCTTTTCAGTGACATGCAGGCTTCTGGTTTTGCACCTAGTCATGCTGCTATGGTGGGTGCGCTAACTGCTTGTGCTTTCCTTGGTGCATTAGACCAAGGAAGGTGGATACATGCGTATGTTGGTAGAAAAGGAATGCAAATAGATAGAGTGGTGGGCACTGCTCTTATTGACATGTATGCTAAGTGTGGCTGTATACAAACTGCTTGTGTTGTATTTGATGGGTTGTCAGAGAGGGATGTGTTTGCTTTTACTTCTTTAATTTCAGGCCTAGCTAATCATGGTCAGAGCACAAGGGCCATTGAGTTATTTATGAGGATGCAGAGAGAGGGAGTTCAACCAAATGAGGTTACGTTTATCAGTGTCTTGAGTGCTTGTAGCCGAATGGGATTGGTGGATGAAGGGTTGAGAATCTTTGACAGCATGAGAAGTATTTACGGGATTGAGCCAAGGGTCCAGCACTATGGATGTTTGGTGGATCTCCTGGGGAGAGTTGGGATGATAGAGGAGGCCAAAAAGGTGGTAAGAGAGATGCCAATAGAACCAGACTCATATGTGTTGGGTGCATTGCTTAATGCATGTAGAGTTCATGGTGATGTCGAGTTGGGTCAAGAGATGGTTTTGTGCTTGGCTGAGCAAGGATTAGACCATAGTGGGGTTCATGTTCTTCTTTCAAACATGTTTGCGTCTGCTGACCAATGGGATTTTGTCACTAAAGTAAGAAAGAAAATGGAAATGAAGAAGGTGGCAAAAGTGCCAGGGTGTAGTTCAATTGAAGTTGATGGTTTGGTTTATGAATTCGTTGCTGGAGATAGGTCCCATGTGCTCACGGACGATATAGTATTATCATTACTTTCCATTGGAAAACATTTGAAGTCTATATGGTTTGATAATACCAATGATGACAAGATTACTGATTAAATTATGTTGCATAGTTTTTTCTTACTAGCCATCATGGATGTCATAAAATCTCCACCGTTGCTTGTTGTAACGGTTGATTTTTCTCAATTTAGTTTAATGCATTTTCAAGTGTTCTTGTATCAATCTACAATTCTACATCAGAGGATTTCATTTTATTTTTGAATATGGATTCTCTTCTTTTGGTTTCAACATTTCAGCATCCATTAACTTTTTTCAGGCCACCAATACTTTGTTTTGCGAGAACAAGCTTTGGTGATCCTGTTAGGGGCATTGAGTTTCTTATTAGCATCAATTACCATGAAAAAAGAGAGGGAGAGAGAAAAAGACAAGACTTTGAAGAGGGGGGAGGAGGAGGATGTGTGGGAAAGGCTATTTCAATTTCGTTCCCTTTTTTTTTCCCTCTCCCTTTTGCTTATTTGGGGATTTACACGTTTACTGTTAGTAGGGTGTGCCTTTTCCATGGTAGTAACATTTCCTACCTCATGAAGAACTGGTTCTACTTACCAGATAGTGTGTCATTTAAGCTTGCATCTGGTGCTCATTAAATATCTGTTTTGTAAGCCATTGTAGAGGTGAATCTGTTCACTTCATTTCTTTTAATATTCTGAAAACATCTTATCATCCTCTCCTGAAAGCTGCATTCTCGGGGGTTTTTTTTTTTTTTTTTTTCAAGGGCTGGCTAATTGTTCACTCCTCTTCACCTTTGACTATAGGTAAGGACGCTGTGTGAGAAGGCTAAGGAGATATTAATGGACGAAAGCAATGTTCAGGTGCTTTTTCTTGCCATTTTCTGTGTTTCTCAATCTTAGTAATTATTTTCTGATCAAAATTTTGGTGAATACTTTGATCATTTCTAATTGCTTTATGTTCAATCCTGTTTAAAAAAAAAATGTGATGTTATTATAATACAAGCATTTTAAGTTTGAGTTATACAATGATGAGAGGCCTGGTTGGGTCTAAACATATGTGCTTCTTAACTATCAAGGGCTATTTGAGATAATCTTGGTGGAGCTTTTTTTTTTCCTCTTCATTTTAATCGTCTAATTAATGTATTAGGATTTAATATTATCATGTGGCTCGATTTTTGTTTATTTGGCATCTTGTCTACTGTCTTTTCTGCTTCTTGCTGCAAGGGCAATCGTTTTTCCTTGCTAATAGAAGTAAATACCTTGGTGCATTTTTGCTTCTAACTTTTACCAGTTTCAAATCTATAATAGGATAGTGGTTTTTAATTTGTAGTGATTTATAAAGGTGTAAACTCTTGAAATTGTTTTATGCAGCCTGTGAAGAGTCCTGTTACAATATGTGGTGATATCCATGGGCAATTTCATGATCTTGCAGAGCTTTTTCGCATTGGAGGGAAGGTATTTATTATGTTTCGAGGCATTTTACTGAATTCAAATTTCCTTTGAAATGCTTCATACATGAGAAGGTGCATTGAAGTGAATTTAACGTAAAACGGAAAATATTCTAGTGACTTTTTATTCTGGATAATAGATGCATTATTGTAACTTGAGAAGATGCCTTGAATTGATTTGTACTTTTTCCAAGCTTTTGGTCTTTGACATGAACGGTAAGGATCTTTCTTGACACTTAATATTTTCCACTTTAAAAATCTTGTGTATATATTCACTTTGCAGATTTATTGAATGAATGATTTGGGAACATGTATTAGGTTAGTTCACGGCGCAATAATTTGTTGCATTCCCTGGTTTCCATTTGGAAAGGAGGGAAGAATTAAAAATCTAGTTCACTAGGTTTTGCACATTCAAACCTTATTGGTATCTACACTTGGATTTATACTTGAATTTAATTGGAATACTGCTGCTTATACGTGTTTGGTACTTGAACATGTGTGCAAATTCTTTCCGAAATTTTTAATAGGAATTAATCTTTATCAGATTGCATTATTTTCCTTTACTTTGCTTCCTTTTCCAAATTCCAATATTTTCTCCATTTTGTCTTTAAATAAAGACAAGTATATTTTCATCATTGTAATTTGTTCTTAATACTTCCTCTGTCCTTGTTAGTCGTTACCTGACATTTATTTATTTGTTTGTTTAATTGATTGATATGCATGTCTGGAAAATTTACACTTACAAGTGCACTATTGATTTTCAGTTGCAATTTTGTTGTAGTGTCCAGATACAAATTATTTGTTCATGGGAGATTATGTTGATCGTGGATATTATTCTGTGGAAACTGTGACGGTAAGCATTATTAATATTTTGTGTTTAACTTATGAAACTTTTCATTCCCTTCACATGCTTATGCATTAATTTTCCTGGTTTAGGCACGGAGCACCAAAACAAAAGAACTTTCAGAGTCTCTGTGGAACTTTGTTTTTGTTTTTGTTTTTTGTTTTTTATTTTGTTTTTATTTTTTTTTTGTTTTTTTTTTTTTTTGTCCGGTGGGCAGTGGGATCGTTATTGAAAATTAGGTATAGCTGTGATTGCTTTTGGTACAAAAATTTCTGGAGTATTACTTGGGTTGAGAGGAATAATGCGAGCCTGTTTCATCTTGCCTTTTAGCTTCCGTATTTATTATCTGATTTTTATCATGTACTTTACTAATATGAGTTTTTCATGGGAGTTGTAAGTTATTAGTGTATTGAATTACTTATGAAGTGTTAATTCATCTGTTCAGCTCCTTGTCGCTTTGAAAGTGCGTTATCCTCAACGGATTACTATTCTAAGAGGAAATCATGAAAGCCGGCAGGTAGGCCATTGTTTTAAGGCTTGTGAATTTGATTCTTATACTTGATTTCATTGATTTCTTTCTTTGTTTGGTATTTTTTTTTTTAAATACATTGGAACACTTGAATCAATTGCTTATTCCCATTCTTATTCATTTTGTTTCCAATTCCTTTCCTTTCTCACTCTGTTTGTTCCATTATGTTTTATTATACGTGCCATTTGTTGTTTCTTTTGTTTTCCCTTTTCTTTTTCTCTTTCTCAGGATGTTATGGATTATGTGTCACTTTATTCATCTACACTGAAAGCTTATTGTGTCCATTTGTCTCCCCATTGCAGATTACTCAAGTTTATGGTTTTTATGATGAGTGCCTGCGGAAGTGAGTTTCTCAGCACCTTTCTAATAGGGTTCTATTTTGCAAAATGTAGATTGTCACGTCTATAGCTTGTTGCATCGTCTAAAACTTCAGCTTGAAATTACTGTATACTATTATTTTACAATACGGTATCAGTAATCGTGCCTTAAAAAAAAAAATTGTGTTTTCAGAGTCAGTTTGAAGGTTCTCTCATTTTGTCTTTCTAGTCAGTAATCTGTAATATACAACAAAAATGACTATTTTGTGATTTGGATGTCTAATTAGTAAGGGTTTTGTAACTGAATCTTGAGTGACAGTGAGAACATGACATCCAATTGGCAGTCTTGAAATGAAAATTCAGTGAGAGCATATTAGTACGCGATCTGTGCATATCTTTTCCACTTATGCATGTTTTGTGCCCTGGACTGGCAGGCCTATTGCCACTAGATGCTATACCTTTTATTCTTCCACCATCAATTATTACTCTAATTTGTTTGCATAATGGGATATCTATGAGATAATCGCATAGGATGCCTATATCTGCTTTTTTGTCCTATACTTTGCTGGTGATAAAATATCTTTGAATATGTTCATTGCGTCTCCGATTTGTATTGCTCTCTGTTTTCTGGTTCTAAAGTTACAGATATGATTCAAGCCTTTTTTGGTAGGCCCTGTTGAGGAATGTCGGTGGCATGTCAAATTTTTTATGCAAGCCTAGTTTTATTTTGATTAACAATTAAGTTCAACTTCAAGAGTTATAACATGAAAATTTAGTTCTTGGACTGTAGGAGATTACAAATATTATGATGTATATTGCTCCAAGAAAATCGATTGTGTTTTTGCTCATTAGAGCATTTTCCTCATGATTTCGGAATGTTTAGGGGCTACAATAATTACTAATTTGTCATCTCAAATTCTCCAAATCCTTTAAATTTTGTGTATTTGATGTCATTTTTCACAAATCTGAAAACGTAACTCATCCTTTCTGTTTGCAGGTATGGTAATGCCAATGTTTGGAAGATATTTACAGATTTGTTTGACTATTTTCCGCTTACAGCATTGGTTAGTATCATAAATTGGATGTTACATTTTCATAAAGCTTAAAGTATCAACGTTGAAGCCATCTGTTCCTTTGCTGTTTGTTACACTAGGCAATATAGCCATCAGTTTGATTACCTTTGCTTATTGAGGCGACTTTATGAAAGCATTTTTTTTTTTTTTTTGGGATAAGAAACATTGAAAATTTTATTAAAAACAAAAGCAGAACAAAGAGTATAGAAAAGGATTAAAGATGGACGAGAGATAACCAGAAGAAAATACACATCAACACCACCTGTCTGAACTCAGAATGTCCTCCCACCCTAATATTATCAGTGGCTATGGAAAATCCTTAAAGGAAGCATCTGTTGCAGCCCACAGAGAAGCAAGGGATTTTGCCTTCTCAAATAAGTCTTCAACGGCCATTTCCTTCTCTTAAAAAATTCGTTAATATGATGCCACGTTTGAGATTGATGCTTTCATTTGGAGTCAATATGTTTATGATGCCACATTTGAGATTGATAGAACACTGTACATCGTGGACTTGCTTGTATGATTGTTTTATTCAGAAATTATTTTGCTACTAGTTTTCACCAGTTGCCTATAATCTTAAGTAACATTTGGCAATTCTCAAAACATATTTCCATTTGTGTAGTGGTGGAAGTGTTTATTATACGTGCTTGATTACGTTGATATCTTTACCCTTGCAACAATATGAAACATCAATTGTTTCATCTTTTTATTTTGAGACTCTCATCATATATAAACATCTCTTCTATTTGAAGGTTGAATCCGAGATATTTTGTCTTCATGGTGGACTGTCTCCTTCAATTGAAACGCTTGATAATATACGCAATTTTGATCGTGTTCAAGAGGTTCCTCATGAGGGTCCTATGTGTGATCTTTTATGGTCTGACCCGGACGATCGATGTGGGTGGGGTATCTCTCCAAGAGGTGCTGGGTATACATTTGGTCAGGTATTTTACTTTTCTATAATGCTTTACTTATTCCTTCTGGTGCAAGAGGTTACAAGTATGATTCTCTATTCATGATTTCTTCGGAGATCCATTTAACTTTTTTAAAAATATGCTTTTGCAGGACATATCTGAGCAGTTCAATCACACCAATAACTTAAAGCTTATTGCTAGAGCACACCAGCTGGTTATGGAAGGATATAACTGGGGCCATGTTTGTGTCTTTACTCTGTATTTCCTCGTTTTGTTTCAGTAAACTGAATTTATCTTAAGCAAATATGTCTGATATACTTTCCTCGTCACAGGAACAAAAAGTGGTCACTATATTCAGTGCGCCCAATTATTGCTATCGTTGCGGAAACATGGCATCCATTCTAGAGGTTGATGACTGCAAAGGCCACACATTCATTCAGGTTCATTCTCTCCAACTCTTTTGTCCTGTGTAAAAAAGAAAAAAAAAGGGCTGATTATATACTAATTATATGTAGTTATCTAAACCTACTTGACAATCCTGCTTTGGGGTATTCATGTGCTAAAGGTTGTTAAATGCCCATACACTAATTGCATGGCAAGAGCTTGATTGTGTAGTCTTTGTTTCAGTTTGAGCCAGCTCCAAGGAGAGGAGAGCCCGATGTAACGCGAAGAACGCCCGATTATTTCCTATGATAGTAGTTGCTGAATCTCCAGCGGCTAATGCCTGCTAGCTGGTTTTCATGTTCTGGGAGCTGCTTTTGTATTTAAAACTATATCATTCTGCTACGGTGGCGATCGGGTGGCAAAAAAGCATGTAAAACTGGCAGGTGAAGGCTTCCTCTGATTTGTTACGCTCAAGTCTTTGCAACGGAAGCAGCGCAGATGGCGAAACTTTCGTAGCGTGTGTACCATTTTCCGAGAAAATATGGCCTATTTTGTTCATTTGCTTTTCCTTCTTCTCCTTCCATTTCCCATATTTATTTCTGTGTTAGGATATGGTTATTTCTGTGTAGAGGGATGATGCGTTACTTATAATCGGTGCTTTTTTAATTTTTCTTTTTGCCCCTGTGTGAACCAAATGTTCTATTCAATAGGTTGATTTAATTTTACCTGTTATAATCAGTCTCAGTTTTACTATTTGGTCGCTTCCATCTATTTTCTTTTTCGCCATTTTCTGAACTCGTCGCTTTTCTAGCCTTTTATTTTTCCTATTTATATTGACGAATAAACGAACGATTTTAACTCCGGAAAAATATCATAAATACCACTCAAAATAATAAAAATTATAATTTATACTACCCCACCTAAAAATAAACAATTGCTAAGAAAAAATAAAGAACTATAATGACATCTAATTGTTTAAAATAGTAAAAATGTTAGGCTTCTACAAAATTATAATAAACCATGTATTTTCTTTAAACTTACACCAAGGTATTTTGAGAGCTTGTGGAATGTTTGAGTTTCTATTAGTAAGCCTAATCTATTATTAGTAAGATCTAGGGAAATTGTCTCCCTCTTAAAATGCATGGATCTTGATTAATGTTTTTTAATTAATTTCACCCGTTGTTCTTAATTAATATCTTTTAATTAAAAAATTATATTAATTAACAAGATATTAATTAAGATTAGAAAGTAAAAATTTTAAAATAATACGCTCAAGGATGAATTTACCAATTTTCTCGTAGAGATCTAATTTCCTAATGATCTAGGCCCTGCGTGCTTGAGCCCCATATATGAATTCTTGATGGGATTGAGGTAATAGGAATTAAATTTATTTCTTATTGGGATTGAGGTAATAGGAATTAAACTTATTTCTTGCTCTTATCAGAATAATAAAAGCAGAACATCGCACTGACGAATTGGAATGAGGGTCAAATAAAAGCAACTACCTCAGAAGCTTGGCTACTCGAATTATCATGATTACCAAGCTTTGGCATCATGATCACTCTACGTGGCAATAATTAAAGAAAAAAGAAAAAAAAATTTGTCAAATGCATTTAATAAACCAAAGTCATTGCTTAATAGTAGTTGTTTTTTTTTGTTGTTGTTTTTTTTGTTGTTTTTTTTAATGCGAAAATAAAAGGGTCCTAGAAAATGTCTATCCTGTGTAAAGGTACAAGAAAGTGGACCATCAAGTTTTGATACCCACTATAAGCTCTGCTAGAAATTGATTATGTAACCTGACTACCTCACTGAAATGCAAGCGACTTTCAAGATAGAAGTACCCAAAAAAAAAAAAAATCCCTTAAGAAGCAAAGTGTATCTGCAGTATTTACAAAGGCCATACAACACCATTGTAGAAGGTAAATGTGCCCATTTGTCATAGAACAAAATCCTCATTCGTACGATGTAAGTTTCATGTTCTAATACATTTTGCTCTGTGACTTGTAGTACTCTCTCTCTCTCTCTCTCTCTCTCTCTCTCTCTCTCTCTCTCTCTCTAATGTTTCTTGAGGGACACGGTTAATGAAATACCATGCTAGGTGATGGTAGAGATCTTGTGTAAGCCAGAGGCAACATCAGAAGTTTCTTCGTTCTCCCTACACATGCTCTCTTTGTAAAGTTATCGTAATCGTTTTCCTCGATTGCATCCAAAATTTCGCGGTATAGTAGTAACGAGGACCATACCTGCAGATTGTCAAAAGAGAAGCCAATACAAGTCACTTAATCAACAATTCACTACCATTTTGTTTTTTAAGCACTTAATCCCACCAATTATAGTTATGGAAACTATGCAATTGTGCCTAGAACTCAATATGCATGTTCATTTGGTTTCGAAAGGCTGGCAGGTCCATACCGGCCAACGGCTTGCTTTGTCGAGCTGAGAAGCTCCTTCTTCTGCTAGGTTGAAATAAAACCTTGCTCTTGTTATCTGTTCTCTCATGAAGTCTCTCCATCTGTTAGTGACCTTCCTTGAGAAAACATCCTTGTCGGATAATCCATATTGTGCAAGCTCGTCTTGAGGAAGATAAACTCTCCCTCTCATGGCACTGTTTTAAAGATAACTAAAACATGTCAGAGAGATGCTGCAAATGAAGAAATTGCTTACGAAGAGAAAAATACGTCAAAGAAAAGAGCATTGCTATTCATCACTATTGGTGATGCATCACTACACATGTGTCAGTTAAAAACAACCGTTACATAACACAAAGTTATAAAAAGAAAAAGAAAGCCGGGTCCCATTGAAAATATGGTAATTGAATCGCCAGTGGTGTGAACAAATAACATTTTTAAAAGAAAATGAGCTTACTCTTCTCCCACATCTCGAAGTATATTTGTTAACTGGTTGCCAATACCCAAGTAGAGTGCGGAATCATATACGCGTTTGACGGACATCAAAGACTCCGGTGAGATTCCCATTATAGGAACACTCATTAGGCCTACAGTTCCTGCTACGTTGTAGCAGTAAAGATAGAGCTCTTGGAAGTTCGCATACCGACACTTTCTGGTGTCCATTCTCATTCCTTCTATCATGTCCTGGAAAGGCTGTGGTCAAAGAAGAAGGGGAAATCTGTGAGATGAAAACAAACTCTAAAGAGTTTATAGGAAACTTTTCTTCTTATGACTGGGGAAGATTATAATCTATGCATCCCAAGTAGGAGATACGAAAATTTCTTAAAGTCAACAAGTGAAGTACCTTCATGTCTAAGGGGAACTTGAAAACAGTGTCTGTGAGTGCAGCATCAAGCATGTCATAAGGGCGTCCCTCGAAGATGTCTTGAAGTCTCTCTTCCCATCTCTCAAGAACTTCAGAGCTCATGTAAACAGCATTGGGACCATCAACAAGTTCATCTGTCCTCCTACACCAAACTGCACAAAATGTCGAAAATAATTCCACTTTTATTTTGTCAAAACTTCAAAATAGGAAAAAAATATGCAAACTTTAGCAAATGATGATTTCAGTTATGATGTCATTCATGTGGATATCTCAGTGATCCAATCAGTTATAAGTTGTATTTTTCAAAATTGATTTTTTGACTATTTTGTCAATATGAGAGTTGAGCAACAACTACTTACCATAAATTGCCCATATGGCTCTTCTTCTTTCCTGTGTCATTAGCAAGGTGCCTGCATCATAATACATACATACAGATGAAAATATTCTTCATTTGTTAAAGAGATAGACTGATTTAATCCAAACACTAAATAGTAACCGTTCGAATATATCCGAATCCATTTCTAGACTTCAAAAATATCCTATCAAGAAGTATTGTAGAAAGGAGATAAGGGAAATGAAATAAGACCTAGATAGAAAGTCTTGGCATACTCTGCACATATATTTCTGCACCTCTCATATGCTTCTTCAAGAAAGTCAGGATGGAAGTGTGGCTTTCTCCGAGCATGATCGTTTTCTCTCACGAAGCTTTTGTGGGTCTGAGACTGCTTTTGAACAACTTCTTTGACGCGTAAATCGGTGAGCGAAATCCCAGCTTTTGTCAGTTCAGGAAAAACAGGTATGCTGCTTTGCTTCTTAAGAGGCATATATGTCACTTCAGCTCTTGTGGTGAATAGCCTTTGAGGCATGAATTTATCATTGCTGTGTCTGATATTGCATGACTTAGAAGCTGAAAGGGAAAAGGTGGTAAACATTTGAGCAGTTTTTTTTTTTTTTTTTTGGTTAGTTTCTGCTCAAGTGATTTTGTACCTTGAGAGAATTATCAAATAACAAAAAGGGTTGTCATAAATACTCTCTTCAAAAAGGAAAAAAAAAAAAAAAAAAAAAAGAAGGTTTGAATGATTCATTAATGTTGGAACTCTCTAGGAATATCTCTCTATTGTATCTATCTTTAATATAAGATATAAGATGTAAGTTTTAACTTTGCAGCATAGTACCATACTAGATTATGATGCAAAAATGTGGTCCACTAGTCATGAAACAGTTAAGGGTCTTGTTATATAATAAAAATATATAAGTTTGCCACTGCAATTTCCAAATAATCTATTTCTTGTCTGTAATAGTTACTTACAAGAAAAGACATGAAATGTTAATAGGTGCTAAAGGGAATAGCGTAAACTACGAAGATGCTGCTTTTGTCTTGAAGTTGGCTGTCCAAGCATAGCTGTAGACAATGTCTTTTTGTGCAGTCTAATATTAGAATCTTTATCAACTCTGATGCCCTTTTGTAAACCTCTCCTCTATTCTACTTGTTTTTGTTCTTTTATGTGTGTGTACGTTTATAAAGTGGTTAATTATTTGGCCATGTATATTATTGGATAGTGATTTATCAACAGATTAACTAAAAAGAGATTAATCATTAGTGTTAACGTAAGTATAGTACCAAGTGACAAAATTGGCTGATGAAATGCTGTTCTTTTTAAGTATATAGTTGGAGTGATTGAAAAGATGTTTATTTAAATTAGTTTGGTGTTGGGTTAGGTTTTAAAGCTTTATCCTAATATTCAATCTAACAAAATCATATAATACGGAAGGTTAACGTAGTTACCTTTATTATAGTTTTGACTTTATTTGTATATATTTTCATATTGGAAAATCTTTTGGTTTCGATTTTGGGTAACTTACCCGATTATGTACTTGTAATGTGTTTTTATATCGAGCGTCATTCATAGTGCTACTTACTAGTAAACATTTTCCCTTTCTTAAGCTGTGGATGTAATCACCTTGTTAAACCACGTTAAATCTTTGCCTTATCTTTTTCTTTTAATTTTGTTATTTAATTTTTATTATCGTGCACTCTTTGAAAAAAAAAAAAAAAAATGCCTAATTCAAAATCCTACTAATATGATCTCTTCCATTTACTGGAAACCAACAATGAAACCATCATACTTTTACATAATAAAAAACATGATCAGACACAAAGCTTAGGGAGTTCTGTATTTACTTTCTAGGCATGGACCTAGGTTTCACTTCCTACTCTGGTTCTAATCAGATTTATATTAAATCTAGTGAAAAGACATGTTTGATTTTTGTTTCCACAACTTCAACATGACCTGAAAAAACAAAAATGAAAAATAGAGAAATCACAAAGATTGATTCGTAAGCAGCCTGAAAGGAGCATTTGGCAATTAAAAACATAGCAAGAGCAAAGTTTCAAATTGTTTGTGCATTATTATTATTATTATTATTATTATTATTATTATTATTATTATTATTATTATTATTATTTGTTTCCTATGCTGCTGAAATCATTGTGTTTCTCTTGATTTTTACTTGGTAAGCAGCAAATTAGTTTCAGACCCTTGTTATTCGACACAAAAACAGATGACAAATTCTCATATGTGATCTTTCTCCCAATGAAAGAACTCCCATAAAAGAAGGGGAGAAAAAAAAGAGTTGTTCCATTGGTTGTTAGATTTGTGAGCTTAAAATTTCCGAGTGCCAGTATGTCAAGCAATTTTCCAACCCACAAGTCACCACAAAGGATATTCATATATCCTTTTAGTAGGTTTACTTTCATTGATTTAAGTTAGTGATTAATGTTCTAAGCAATAGATATTAAGGATAAATGGGAAATAAAGTCAGAAGTAATCCTCATAATTAGATGTTTTAGATTTGAAACACTTGGAATACTATTCAGCCTGTTTTAGACTTTAGTTACTTACAACCCTTAATCCATGGTACGAGGTCTCCATATTTGCATTCAGCAAATAAATCCAACCTTCCTCTTCTAGACTTTTTCTGGTCCATGATAGAATCAAATTACTTTTGCAATTCAAATAGTGAATTATATATCTTGCCATCAAAGGAAGAGACTGATAATTCCTTTTTTTTTTTTTTTCCCCTTTACATGGGAGTTTTTGTTCTTAAGGAAATAAATTCAGAAATTGCAATGAAATAATGCCTTATAAAATGATTTGTATGTTATGAATCTTCTGTTCCAGATAAAAAATTCTATGTGTAGATGATTTTTGACTATGTATAAACTGTATATACAGCAAGGGTGTCTCCACAACAAGTTCTTAACCTAAAACAGACAAAAACTAGAGAGTTTCACTTGTTTATCTTCACACCATTTGCTAAGGCCTAAATGCTGCCAATAGAACAGCAACTTTACACGCAAGAAATCCCATCATACCAACTATAAGCTCTTTTGGTGTCAACACCATCGTAAGATCTGCCGAGTTATACTTGACCGCAAATAACGTGAAACCAATTGCCAATGCAAGGCTAGATATCGGGCCCTTAAAGCCACCAAATGTTCGCTCAGTTTCTCCTGTGTTCTTGTAACTCGATTCTGGAGCAGATATTCCATCAACAGACCTCTGCAGAAGAAGCAGATACAAGAACCCGACAACCCCACCAGTTAAAAACGCAAGAGCTGCACGTTCTCCAGCTGTGAAAGATGTTGCCGACGTGCCAATACAGATCAATGATGCGTCATAAACTAGCAAAGAGAGCTTGAGATCTGCATATTCCCTCATGCTCTCCTCGTTTGATACGCGTTGGCTTGCAAGTGAAGTTGGTTCAAGAAGGCTTCTAGTAAACAAGGTGGAGGCATCAACTCCAGATAGTTCGGTGACGCAACAGGGTCTGAATTCCAGCATGGAGACATTAGTTCCCTCCCCAAGAAGGATATCCTCAGCCTCAAAGTCGTACGTGAAACCGGTGTATTGAATTTCTTCTCTGTCTCTCTCTTTCAATGACTGTTGACACCCATTAAGGACACTCAAGCTAACGCTACCTAACCTCCAATAGCCTGGTCTTAGAAAGTTGCAACAAAATTTGTTAGGATGCTTAATCAAACAGCATTACATATAAAAGCAATAATTAAACAAGAAAAAGGACAAGAACACAAGTTCTACAATGGCGTGACATCTAGAGCATGTTTATTAAATTGTAAAAATTCCAATGTAACTGGAAATGAAAGGAAACAAATACGGAAGGGATTAATGGTTCAATTTTTAGTGTTTGTTTTCCTTTTAGGAAGTGGATGAGGAAGCAAATCCAAATTTTTTAGTTCCTAGTTTTATGATTTAAGTAGTAAAATATTCTTGTACATGTAATTATTGATGAAAATTTAGCAAGGCTACAAAAGTAGTTTTGTGGGCTTATAAGGGAAACAATATGGCTGGTGACTTATGATTGACTTTCTCTTTCCTCATTCCTCACATCACGTGGACCAAATTAGCATTCTTGATTTATTAACTAGCACATGAAAGTGTAAAAATGAGTTTCCCCATCCATTTTTTATGTTAGAAACTTAAATCTAAACCATTCCAGATAAGATGTAATCCGTCCCTGCATAGTAAAGATACTAAATATTTAGCAGAGACAAACCTGATTCAACACCAATCCAAATAGCTTCAACTCTCCCTAGTTTTGGACCCTCAAAAGTGAATTCCTCCACAGAACCCTTTTGAAATTGGAGTAAGTCATCATCATCTGAATCCGCATAATGGTATCCAACCAAACCGGCGGAAATTCTCTGTAATATCGAATCTCCATTTTCGTCTATCAAACACAGGAGGACTCCGGCATTCGAGTCACTGAGGCTGGAGGCGGAGAAATTACTAGTACCTAACTTCACCTTATACAAAGACCGAGATTCGTCATTCCCAATATGCGCGAGAACATTTTCTGCTAAGTTATCTGTACATACTTTAATTTCTGCTGCTCGCAAAAGGCGAGCAGGCTTTGCATAGTCCCGAAAATCTGTAACAAGAAGACCCTTTAGTGCTTTTTTAATCCTAAATCTCAGGGAAATCGAAAACGACAGAAAAGGAGATAGTAAACTGTCGGATTACTAGTTTAATGCTCATTAGAACAGACCACATCCTTGTCACAGAAGGCTAAATAGGTGATTTTTGGATTGAAGTACACATACACACATCCTACTAGACAGGAAAAACCACAGTAGTCTAAGCAGCTCAAATGGTTTCTACAGCACCATGGCTATTTAATGCATGATAACAATATTCATTCATCATATAAACAAAAAGACATGTTTATCTGTACTACAAGTATAACCCATAACCATATATATATAAATATATATATATATATATATATGCATATATGTTATGATAATCTTAAACGGAGCAATCCCAGGAACCAAGTGAAAGGTTTTATAATGAACAATTTTTTTGAAAAAAAAAAAAAAAAAAAAAACCGAAAGAAAAAGAGACAAACTGACCATGGAAATCGGACTGTTTGGAGCGAATAGGTAGAAAGGGAGAATACCCAGTTGGTGATTTTGAAGGAAACGTCTTAACACGAAATGGGAATGCTTTTGAGAGGAAGGAGATTGCGACCGACTCCATCATAACTCTCGCACGCACCGATCAGCAAACCAACTCCCATTGCATATAAACCATCAAGGAGATATTTTTGTCTTGCAAAAACATTGTCAATAAATTTAGTAAGGACGACTATAATCACAACGAGGCGTTTGTAGTCCAACGGTTAGGATAATTGCCTTCCAAGCAATAGACCCGGGTTCGACTCCCGGCAGACGCATAATGGTTTTTTATTTTATTATTTTTTATTTTTATCCACTTTGCAAAATAACTTTACAAAATATCCACTTTGCATATAAAGAGAAACATTCACTTTTATCGTTTTGCTTCATCCAAACGAGTGGAGAGAATGCTAACAGCACTTCTGTTACTTTTTTTTTTCACTTTATTTAAATAAAAAATGAGATAACATAATTTACATGTTAAATAATGAGTGAAGAAAATGACAGAAAAAGTGTGCTTTAAGAGGTTGTTCTTTTGAAATATAATTTAAGTGTAATTTTTGAATTGAATTTAAGTTATAATTTAAGTTGAAGTTAGAACTTAAATAAAATTGAGTAAAATTGAGTAAAAGTTATAACTTAAGTAATCGTGGGACCAAATTTTCAATCACAAAATACAAATGTAAACCCTTTTTTTTTTTTCGGGACATTCTCTAGGACGTCAATATATTAATAAGTTAAATTTTTTATTTGTTAAATCTACATAAAATTCAATAAAAATAAAAAAAAATATGTAAATTTAACAATTAAAAAAATGACTTACTGATATATTAAGAATATTAAAAAAATTCTTTTTTTCACTCTTTATTTATTTATTTATTTATTTTTTATTTTTATTTTTCAGGTCGTATTGAAAGAAAAAGAGCAATTCACTTGAACCAATTATTTTTATTTTTCAGGTCGTATTGAAAGAAAAAGAGCAATTTACTTGAACCAAAAAAAAAAAAAAAAAAATGTAACTTTATTTCTTTCTATAACCTTGCAGCCAAATTCTACTTTTATATATGGGTCCACCTAACTAAATCTTTTTGTTGGATGAGATATAAGTTACTATACATTAGTGTACTCTTTTTTTTTTTTTTTTTTTTCCTAATGTGTACTCTTTTTTTTTTTTTTTCCTAATCAAACCGAGACATTAGTGTACTTTGTGTCAGTGTCTTTCTTTTTTTGGAATAAATTCTGGTGGGAACTTTTTCAGTTGATGAATTAAAATTATATAATTAAAATTATTTTTAATTTATGTATATTTTTTATAAAAAAATATTATAATAAATTATAAATTATGATTTAAATTATGATTTGAATTTTTAAACTAAATATATTATTAGATTTGTATTAAAATTTGTTAATTTTACACATATAAACACATATTATTCATTTGATGCTATGTCTGAATTTTACATATATATATATATATTTCCAAATATATTTTCAATTTACCGTAATTTTGATAATTTGAGGTTTATAAAAACACACCATTAGTGGAGGCCATGGAGCGAAGAGAGGAACAAATTAGAACACGTTTGATTTTAATTATATGAATTAAATAATGTCACAATCCCGAATTCCACGCTACTTCTACTATTCATAGATCTGAAAATCCCATTTTCGACTTTAATCTCATTACTCCAATCATTCATTTATTCTACTAATAAAAAACCAAAAATAAAAATAAAAAAAATCATTTCATTCATTTAAAACGCCATACCCAAAATCCCTTTCTTTTCCTTTCAAAAATAATAATAAAAAAAAAAAGCCTTTCTTTTTCCCTTTTGTCGGTTTTTTTTTTTTTTTTTTTTTTTTTTGGTGAAAACTGAGAGCCATAACCAAAAATTCATGTCAAATCCAGTTTGTTCCTCTTCCCACATCTAAGTTCTGAAATCCGTGCCTTCCTTCCAAGATTAACGTGGTAAGTCATTTCTAATATACCCTCTTGTTCCTTTGTTTTTCTTTTTCAACTCTGATGTATCTTTCCTTCACAAGTTGTTCTACCAGAATCTCTGTTTGGTTTCCCAGAAAAGTAAAAAAAAAAAAAAAAAAAAAAGTTGGGATTTTGAATGTTCTTTATTTTTTGACTGACGATTGATTACTTTTGCTGCTTTGTGCATAGATTCAGTTTAGTGAATTTACTATATATGATTCTGATTCTTACTACAATTTAGAGCCACACTTCCCACTGAAGGAGGGTAGCTTTTAGTTTTGTTGTGAGATTAGATTAGACTTCAAGTATTTCCATTTTCTGACAGATGAAGTTTTTCTGTGCTCATCTTCATTTTTGAAGAGAAAAAATAAAGGAAAAAAGAAGGGGAAAAAAAAAGTGAAACTAATTTGTTTAAAAGAAAATCTTTCTTTGTTTTCTCATTGAATGTGAGATGTGACTCAATTTTCAGAATTCAGTTATAATTAAATCTAGTTCATTCCTTGTGTTAGTCTTGTGAACATCTAATTCCAATGTCTCCACTTCAGCTGATTTTTCGTACCCCGTTTTGACTTATTATCCTCACCAAAATTGAGAATTGGTCATTTTAATTTATTTTTTTTCTCTAATTTTCTTCTTGTTACAACTTGTTCTGAACAATTAATTTTGATTAAAAAAAAAAAAACAGATCTTCTATCTCAATCCTGGTCATGGGGACTCAGTCAAACGATTCCAGCAATCCCAGTACAGGTCAAGTGAAATTGCCACAAAATCAGGAAACTACTAATATCCAAACTTCTCCAAACCCTCAGGGACTTCCCATCAGTACCAAGCCCACTAATGCTGCCCCAAATGCAAAAACGTTGACCCTCCTTCCTCTTATCTTCCTCATTTACTTTGAAGTTGCCGGTGGGCCCTACGGCGAGGAGCCTGCAGTCAAAGCAGCCGGACCCCTGTTCGCCATCCTCGGCTTTCTCATCTTTCCTTTCATATGGAGTGTCCCTGAGGCCCTCATCACGGCTGAGCTATCCACTGCTTTTCCTGGAAATGGCGGATTTGTCATTTGGGCGGAGCGCGCATTTGGTCCATTCTGGGGATCTTTAATGGGGACATGGAAGTTCCTAAGTGGGGTCATCAACATCGCTGCCTTCCCTGTCCTTTGCATCGATTACTTGGAGAAAATTATCCCGGTTCTCGAATCTGGCTGGCCTAGGTACATTGCAATCTTGCTATCCACATTGTTTCTTTCGTTTCTCAACTATACAGGTTTAGCCATTGTTGGATATGCTGCAGTAGTACTTGGTATTGTTTCGCTTTCGCCGTTTATTTTGATGTCTTTGATAGCAATTCCAAAGATTGAGCCTCACAGATGGACTAGTTTGGGCCAAAAGGGGGTGAAAAAGGATTGGAACCTGTTCTTCAACACCCTCTTTTGGAACTTGAACTTTTGGGACAATGTAAGTACCTTAGCCGGTGAAGTCGACAAACCCCAGAAGAATTTTCCCATCGGTCTCCTGGCGGCCGTCATATTCACTTGCCTCGCCTACTTGATTCCACTCATTGCCGTGACCGGAGCTATTTCTGTGGATCAAAATCTATGGGAAACTGGTTTCCACGCTGATGCTGCAGAAATTATTGCCGGTAAGTGGTTGAAAGTGTGGCTTGAGATTGGTGCTGTGTTGTCTGCCATTGGACTCTTTGAAGCCCAACTAAGTAGTAGCGCCTACCAAGTTCTTGGCATGGCAAATATCGGATTTCTACCCAAGTTTTGCTCTGTCCGTTCGAGAAGGTTCAACACTCCATTTGTGGGGATCTTGGTTTCAACTATAATTGCTCTAGCAATCTCCTACATGAATTTCACAGTCATAATTTCATCAGCAAACTTCTTGTACAGTTTGGGAATGTTATTGGAGTTTGCATCCTTTGTTTGGCTGAGAAGAAAAATGCCATCCTTGAAGAGGCCATACAGGGTTCCAATGGGGTTACCGGGTTTGATAATCATGTGCTTGATTCCATCAGCATTTCTGATATTTGTGATGGCCATTGCCACAAAGACTGTGTTCTTGGTGAGTGGTGTTATGACAGTGGCTGGGATTGGATGGTTCTTTTTCATGAGATTTTGCAAGTCAAAGAAATTATTCAATTTCAACGACAATGAAGAAATTCATGAAGGATCATCATTTGGGTGATTTTTACTTCATTTCACTTGGCTTGTTTGTAACAAGAAGATCTAGACGTCTTATACTTCAATTGTACAAAACATTACTTCTTCCTTAGTATTATCATTTATGTATTTTCCTTTGCCTTTTTTTCTCAGAGAATTGTACGGAGTGTGATGTTCTTATCAATGATATTCAATAATCTAATTAAGAAAAGAGTTATAATGAAAGGAAACAAAAAAAGCATTGCAAATCTTATTGTCAACATTCTCACAAGTCTCTTTTTCATGTCTAATTGCTTAGAAACCAACATTTATTATTAATTGTGTTTATTGAATAAATAGTTGATACAACTAGAATTTATATGACAGTTTTAGTTTTTATAATAAAATGTAAAGGAAGATGATTTAACGAGCGATGTTTTGAAATTTTCTGTTTAAACGGCAAAATCAAATTTTCATTGTTTTGCTCTTGTTGGTTTTCATTGAATCTGTACATTTTTCACTACCATGAACTGAAAGTCTTAAAAAAGATCAAGTGTTGCTCTGTTTTTATGATTCCTGAGTTTTTCTTCCATAAATGTGAAGTGTGCATTTATTTTTATTTAAAACCTTCATTTTGTTTTTATTTCATCTAACACAAACACCATTGCTCTTGGCTCGTCTACCCATCAGTAGATAAAGCTTTGCCCTTTTTCTCACTCTTTCCAATTTGGCTACTCCTTTTTTGCTGGAGTATTATTTGTAATGATTTCTTTTCTTTCTTGAATGGAGCTTCTCTTAGGCTCCGTTCATTTTATCAATTTAAGTTTAAAATTTGAGTTTTATTACAGTAAAAAACTCTCAGAAATAGTTATAACTAATTTTTTTATTACAGTAAAAAACTCTCATAAAATCACATATCAACTCAAATTAAAAACTCGAATCAGCGAACTAAATTGATTCTTATTCATTTTCTCTTTTTGACTTGAAAGCCTAAGCGAGATTTTTACTGCCAAGGTTTCTTTTTTTTTTTTTCGGTTTATTCTATTTTTTTCATTGACTCTATTTTGATGGACTCGTTAGATTTTTCTGAATTTCTTGCATTCAATTTCACAAGACGTCTCTGTGACTGTAGCGGCTCAAAATTAAAAGTGGTGAAATATTTTGCTGGTAGTTTTGTCCATGCTATTGAAACTTGATTTTTTTTTTCTCTTATATATATATATATATATATATATATATACATATTTGTTTTAGAAATGTTACTTTTACAAGTTTTGTTGCATGTACCTAGCTAATTAAGCAGTGCAGCAAATTATTCAAATGAGAAACAAAGAACAAACAAGTAGTTTTGTTTTATGCTTTCCAAGAACAATTTTTTATACTTTGTATCTCAGATAGAGCTTTGAGCTTTGTAAAGATGATTTTTTTTTTCTCTTTAAATTTCTTTATATACAATTTTTTAGCTAGCAATTTTATCAATGCCATATGAAAGTTGAATTTCTCTAACTCCTAATTTGTTGGGTATGTGCTATAGTTTTTATGTTTTCCAAGGATAAAAGTCCTGATGCTTTTTTATTTTTATTTTTATTTTTTATTTTATTTTTTTATGTATTGCAGAAAAGAGCACTGCAATTGCAGAACCATTTAATAGTTCCTCTTTTTTTGTTTTTGCTTTTTAATGGGAGTTTTATTATTTGCTCTTTGCAACACTTTTCTCCACTTGAATGAAGTTTTGATTAATGCCATAAGCAGGAGCTTGTAAAGCAATTGGTGCCCATTGAATTCCAGGACAATATTGCAAGTTTTGAACAAAATTTCGTTTCCTATATAAGAAGAAAGAGATAGTCAATAGTGAATATTGATTGAGTTTGTTTCTCCTAATTTTCTCCGTTCTGTCAACTGAATTCCAGGACATTGTTGCAAGTTCATCTTGAAACAATTTAAGTCTTCATAAGGACATTGTTGACAGAGTTATTGAAGAGAAGGGTACGCTTCAGGCGGAATGGGAGAGTTCATTCAATAATAAGTGTTTTCATGACAATATGTTCTTCGTTTGTTGGATATGTAGGCTTCGAGTTTGATCACCTCAATGAAATATTTGATGTTTTATGTATATTGTAGAATTTCAGTTTTTACATAAAGATTTTTAGTTCTTGTGTATATTATTGAAATTTGTCTACTTTCTTGCAATTCAACAAGAGCTTATTCATTTGCATCTAAACTAAAAAAAATTTTAAACTTATGTTACAATTTTATTTAAATTTATATTTTGTTTTATAAAATTTGAGTTTGAATTTGAGTTCTAACTTAATTTTAACTTAAGTTTGGGGGTTAAAATCTGAATTCAAGTTCTCCATTTAACTCAAGTTTCTAAATTTAAATTCAACTTAATGAATAATATATTTTCTATTTTTAAAAATGTCATAACTTTTTCATTTTAATTCCGATTGAGATGATTTTTTTTTCTATGCATTCACAATAAATAGACGAATAAAACCTCACCTGTATACTCTATTAAAATTTTTCATCACTATTGAGTTTTTATTCTGGTTAAAATTTGGAATGTCATTTTAACTTTTTAACGACGGTAATAATAAGCCATTGTGATTCAATAATACTTAACATTGGTCAAAAACCGACAATGTTATTTTATTATTATTTTTACATCGGTTGTTTGACTGACGTTTTTTTAACTTTTTCTATATCAGTTCAAAAAACTGTTGTTAAAAATAATGATTTGTAATGTAGCTCAATATGACATCGATACAAAAACTGATGTTAAAGATTTAACAATGGGTTTTCACATACATTAAACAACATTTTGTAATATAGATTTTTTTATTTAATAAACTTAAGTGAATAGACAACTTCAACTAGTATCTAGGTTCACCAAGACATTCTAAGTAAGTTACTAGGTTGGCACCCTTTTTAAAATCTATCATCTACTGACCCGTTTACTTCGTTGATTTGAGTTTGTAATTCGAGTTGAGATGTGATTTTATGTGAGAACTTTTTACTGTAGCAAAACTCAAATTCTAAACTCAAATCAGTGAAGTGAATGAGGCCTAAGTCTATCACTTCAATAATATTAATAAGAAAGAAAAAATAATAAAAATATTGAAAAAAACTGTGACAAAATATCTGAAAAATAGAAAACAGAAAACAATCTGAGAAGGGCCAAAACAACAACTTAAATACTTTTTAGTTCTTATCAAACTAAATTCTTACAAAAAAAAAAAAGCTAAAAGTTTTAATGAATTGAAATGTGAGTATCTAAAAATACAACATACTGCGCAATGCGCATGTTTTGACTAGTAATAATCAAAAGAGCAAAGACGCTCTGGGTTTACATATTTTACCTTTTACTAATGGAAAAAGAAAACATTGGGTAATAGCGCTGTTTGATTCAAAATTGTGGCGACGTTGAATTTTCCATTGTTTCGACTTTCGACTTTGTTAGAGCCTTCTAGACCCCACACCGCTCACTGAAAGGAAAATTAATTGTACTTTTGAATTTTAGGGCGGCGCATTCTAGAAAGCATATTTAAATAGTTTTTCATGAGCCATCTAGGGTGATGGTGGTGGCGGTGGTGGTGCGGCGGCGGCGTAGTAATGAGAATGCTTTTGTTAGGAATTCTAACTCTTTTCGGCTTAGTTTAGTATTGTTATAAATTTTTAAAAATTACTTTAGGTGTATTAAAAGAAAAAATAACTGTTATAAAAAGTAGTTAAGTATTTGATAAATTATAATTATAGTAGTTGTGCTATTCTAAAATTAATATAATAATGTTTGATAAATTATGAGATTGAATTATTGTGAATAGTTAAAAATTACGATTGTATTATATTATATTATAATATAATATATATAATTACAATATAATATATATTTATTATTATATTTAATATAATACAATAAAACTATTATTAAATAACATATTTTATAATTATGATATAGAATATAATTATATTACTCAAATAATTAATATAATTACAATATTATAAAACATATTATAATATTACATAAAAAATAATAATATTTCAGTTATAATATAATTAAAAATTACAACTGTATTATATTATATATTATAACTAATATATTTAATTATTATTAATATAATTAATTATAATATATTATATTAAACAAATATATTATAATTAATATATTATATTATTAAAATAATTATAATATTATTATAATATTACAGATAAAATAATAATATTAGAGTGATCATGTCTTAGATAACCTAAAGTCACACATGGAATAAATATAAGATGATTAATGAGTTTATAAAGGCTTTGGTCCTGTCCCCTTGCATGCCGTTTTTAAGGGTGACCCGTTCTACCCAATGACGTTGTAACACCATCACGTTTTTGTTTTTGTTTTTATTTTAAATTGCTCTTAAATTTTTTTTAATACAACATGAAATTGAACTCACAACACCCACTTAAATTCTCAGTGTCACTAGATTAAGAGGTCTTAGGTGATTGCTCTCAATTTTTATGATTGAATAAACAAAAATTCTTTTTCCAAATTAAGCAAAAATTTGAGGTCTTTATCAATGTTGAAAGGTTGAGATCAACAGCGAAGCTGTTTTTTATTTCTTACTTTTTTTGGATAGAGCTGACTGGGTGAATTGAATGTCGAGAATTGGGCTGCCGAATCAAGATGGCATAGAGAGACCAGCGTCGAGAATACTACCTATAAGGTGTTAGTAAACGTTAGAAAATGATTTATTTATTGTGGAAGAAGATAAGAAAACTTTTAACGTCGACAAACAAGACCATGATAATTGAATAATCAATTACTTGCCCTAGTATCGCTTTCGTTATGTCTTTTTTTTTTTTTTTTTTTTTTATACGCTTTTGTTGAATATGCGTTTCATATTTTATTTTTTATTCTTTAGGTAAAACATACGAAAACTCAAGCTGTGAAATTTTTTTTTTTTTTTGGTTTATGCTTTATTTTCTCTGATATAATATTTATACATTATTGTTGTCAGTGTGTGCTAGATTAAAGATTCGATAATTATTATTTATTTTTTTCTACAATATGTCTATATTAATCTTTTTTCCCCTCACATCTATTCTTTCTTACTATATACAAATCCGAGTCCCCAAAAACACTGTTTACTAACATCTTCGTTCTACATTTTTGTCGGTTTTTTTTTTTTTTTTTCCTAAACTTTTCATCTAGCCTTTTACTGCTTAAAATTTATATTACCCTTTATAATTCTCAAAAATGTTATTTATCAATTATGACCTCCATAAATATTTTCTCCTAATTGTTCCACTGAAATAAGTTTTCGAATGCGCCCTTATATCTATTCGTTCTTTACCAAAATGTATACTTAAAAAAAAAAAAAAAAAAAAAAAAAATGATTATATCCATACATATGCAGAAAGCATAAAAACTCTAATATTCTCGCGTTTTTTGACTAAAATAACGTACTTTTAATCGAAAATCTCTTCCATCCTCTTTTTTTTTTTTTTTTTTTCTAGTTATTTACTTTATTCTTTTTTATTTTCTATTCTAAAATTTATTTATTTCTTCATTTTAGTCATTTGACTATTTTTTTTCATATTTTTCCTTGAAACTTTATTTTTTTTTCATTTTTTTGTTCACTTTTTGCTAAAACTTATTTATTTCTTCATTTTGTCTTTTTTTATACTTTTTTTTATTTTTTTTTTTTACCAAAAACTTATTTATTTTGTCATTTTGGTTCTTTCAAGTTTCGCCCAAAATGACACTATTTTGGTCGAAATGCCCCTTCCCCCCTTTTTTTAAGTCCTTTATTTTATTTTATGTTTTATTTTATATTCTAAAACTTATTTATTTGTTTATTTTGATCTTTTTTGACCTTTTTTTTATTTTGTCCCAAAACTTTGTTCTTTTTCTTCCTTTTGTCTTAAAATTTAATTATTTATTCATTTGGGGTACTTTCTTTAACTTTTTAATTTTTTCTCCCTAAAACTTATTTATTTCTTTGCTTGGTCCTTTTTTGATTCTTTTTTTTTTTTTTTGCCTTGAACTTTATTTTTTCATTTTGATTCTTTTTACTTTAAATCTTGTTTATTTCTTCATTTAGTCTCTTTCCCTTTTTCCTTATTTTTACCCTCAAAATTTATTTTTTTTCCGTTCTTGTTCCTTTTGTTCTAAAACTTCTTTATTTCTTCATTTCGTCCATTTTTAATCTTTTCTTATATATTTTTTGACACTTTATTATTATTTTTTTACATTTTGGTTCCTATTGCCCTATAACTTATTTAATTTTTTTCATTTTGACCTGACCTTTTTTTTTTCTTTTAACTCTAACTAATTAACTAACATCTTTATTATTAAATGAATTAAAAATAATATTAACAGGTGATCAAAACTTAACATACAGTTTACTCGCTCCGTGGATAGCACGTAGAGTTAAACAAGCATGAATTTAAAGGACATCTTATGTTAAATGGAGGAGAAAAAAAAAAGCTAAAGTAACGTTCATTTTACTGATTCGAGTTTTGCTATAGTAAAAAACTCTCAAAAATAATCACATTTAATTTTTTTATTATAGTAAAAAAATTTCACATAAAATCAAATTAAAAATTCGAATCAGTAAACTAAATGAGCTATTAATTTTTTTTTTTTTTTTTCCGAGCAATGCTATTTATTCAAACATGGACAAATCCTCAAACTCAAGAAGTGGGACACTTGAGTGAGGCTCCGTGCATGTATCTGATGGGATAAATCTCCATCCAGCCGAACAACATTATAGTTTATCTCGTTTAATATCCAATTGAAAGTTGTTTCGATGGCTCTACGCTCCCATAGTCATAGAAGACTAGTCAAATTTACTGGATGACAAGTTCACTATTCTCTCTTTTTTTATTTTTTATTTTTTATTTTTTAATAATGTTCCATTATTTATTTCCGTTATTTATCTCGTTCATTTCGCTTATTCGAGTTTAGAATTCGAGTTTTGCTACAGTAAAAAGCTCTCACAAACAATCACATCTAACTTTTTTGCTACAGTAAAAAGCTCTCACATAAAATCAAATCTCAACTCGAATCAGCGAAGTGAACGGACCCGGCCCCGTTCATTTCGCTGATTTGAGTTTAGAATTCGAGTTTTGCTACAGTAAAAAGCTCTCACAAACAATCACATTTAACTTTTTTGCTATAGTAAAAAGCTCTCACATAAAATCAAATCTCAACTCGAATCAGCGAACTAAACGGGCCGTTTTATCTCGTATAATCTCCAATTGAAAGTTGTTTCGATGGCTCTGCGCTCCCAGAGTCATAGAAGACTAGTCAAATTTACTGGATGACAAGTTGACTATTCTCTCTTTTTTTATTTATTATTATTATTTTTTAATAATGTTCCATTATTTATTTCTGTTATTTATCTCGTTTAATAGTATGATCTCTTCCGATATATGAAAAGATGTTTCCATGGCTTTTAACCATCAAAGTTATAGAAGACTAGTCAAATTTATAGGGTCATGACAAGTAGTCTATTCTCTCCGTCTTTTTTTTTTTTAATAAAAAAATGTTTTTGATTACTTTTCCGTTACCTAATCGGAGAGCTATCGAAATCTCGGTTTAAATAATATTTTTTCTCTTAGAAAATGTTTTGATTACTTTTCTCTTACCTAATTGATACTGCTTATTTTTTCAGCAACTCAAATACAGAGTCAATTAATTGATACTGCGGTGTCCATTGTTTAATACTTTTTATTCGTATCTCGTTTAAATATCATTTTTTTCAGATGACTTTTCCGTTATTAAAATCATGCATTGAAGAGCAGGCTAGCCAAATTTTACAGTGACATTGACAAGTAAACTTGGCAATGGCATTCTCCTATAAATTTCGAAGCGCCTGAGGCATTTGTTTTCAACACTTTCTTCTTCTCTCTTATCCTTTCTTTTTTTTTGAAATTCTTGGTTGTTTCATTTAGCATACATGGAGCTCATCACAATCTCCCAGTACACTTCCCTTAAAGTACCACCTTTTATATCTAGCCGTTTTAAGGCCTCCTCTTATGTGAATAGGTTGAATATTCCAATTAAACCTACAGCAAAATTAGATACCAAATCATCCAACTTTCCTTCAAAATTATGCTCCACCAATAAATTGAACCAGCCGACAGGGCTCTATGGGGAGAGCAGGTTCTCAAAACCCTTATTATTTGGCCAACATAATCGTAATTATAGTCGGGTATACTTTATTTTATTTCTTTAATTGCATATTAGTTAGTTAGTACACGCTTAGTTGCTTCACTTTGTAGTAATGGAAATGATCATGCAAATTAATTTTGTGAACCACCAAACATCCTTTTGTATTGATGAAAATATTGTTTAGTTGCATTTTTCATGCAAAATGAAGTAAATGTTGGACCCCTTAAAACAATTTTAGTTTTGACTAATGGGATAAAATTTATAAAAATATCAACGTGTCTTTTGCATAAGGATAAATGACATGCACAAATGCGAAATGTTATGTACAAACTTTGTATATATATATATATGTGTGTGTGTGTGTGTGTGTGTGTGTGTGTGTGTGTGTGTGTGTGTGTGTAATACATGGGACCCACATGGATTTCAAATTAATTTGATATAGAGTATACTTTTGTTGGAGGCTTGCTTGCTGAACCATTTGAGCTTTTTTCGTTAGTCAAGTGTTTTCTATACATAGTCAGTAGTCTTGTGATTTTGATTGCCTTGGTTAGTTTTTCAAATTTCTTTCAATTGAAGTACTTATAAATTCAACTAATTATGGTTTTAGGCATGCACTCAACTTGAATTTGAAGGTTCAGACCCGGTCCTTGACAAAGATCAACCTGAATCAGTTGCTTCCAATTTGGTTGCCAAAGTCTCACATTTTGGATCTGTTTTCTATAAATTCGCAAGGCCTTATACAACGATTCAAGTATCAATATCATCCATGTAAGTAAACTTTTACACAAATTTAGAGGAGGAAAAAAAATATTGATTTTTGCAATACAAGAAATAATCTAATTTCGCATAGCTGTTTATATAACTCTATGTATATGTTTTGTTTGGTTTTTACTTTTTTTATTTTTATTTTTTTGTTTTTTGTTTTTTGGAGCAGATGTATATTTGCAAGAGTAATGGTTGAGAACAAACACTTGTTCAAATGGTCTATGTTGCTTAACGCATTTCCGGGCCTAATAGCTATAATTCTTGCAAACGTTTATATTACTGGCATTAATCAGATTTTTGATGCCGATATTGATAGGTACGTATTTTTTTTTTTATATAAATATATATATTTACATATATAGCAGCACATATCTTGACGATTATCTTGGAACAATCTGTTAAACTCAAACTGGATCACCAAATAAAAATAACAGTTAAAAGAACCACACCAATAAAGGACAAATAAAGCAGCCTCAAAGACTCCTGGTTAAAAGTAAAAGGATATACAACCATCTTGTATTGGCCTTGATGCTTTTAATTTACGTTCAGGACTTGCGTGCTTCTTAACTGATTTCGTAGCAATTAGAATCACAGTGGTAATTTTTTTTTTTCCCAACAAAATTAGTGCATGCAAAAGCCTTCTTACCTTTGTTTTTTTTTTTTTTTTTATTAAAAAAAAAACAAAAAAGCCTTCTTACTTTTGTTTGTTTGATTTTTCTTTTTCATGGTTTAGTGTATTTGTGTTTTTGTGTTATTTGTCAGGATGAACAAACCTTATTTAGCAATACCAACAGGGGATCTTTCACTAAAACAAGCGTGGTTCTTAACGATATTTTCTGCAATTGGGGGCCAGTTGATTTTATGGTTAATGAACGCCAACCTGATCACCACTTGTTCCTTTTCTCTTACTCTCTTATTGGCCACTATGTATTCCGCCCCTCCATTTAGGTTCAAAGGATCTTCTGTTGCAACACTTATTTCGGTTCCTTTGGTATGATTACTTTTCTCCAATCCAGAATCTTGTAATTAAATTTCATATTAATCATTTTATTTTTTAGGTGGTTGAAAATACAATATCGGTCCTCCAAAAAGTTAAAACTAGCATGAAAAATGTAATTAGATATAATTTGAGATCGATTATAATATGTAAGATTTGTTCACGTAAAATTCAGTTTATGAATAGAGTACACTGTATGAGACAAAGGTCAAGTACTTTATTCTAGAAAGCATGAAATTCTGTTTTTGTCGTTGTGCTAGCATAAAGAGGAAGAGTATACTTTGTGAAGTTGCTAACTTTTTTTTCTAGGTTCTAGTTAGGGCATCTTAAATTCTCTCTTCGCCATATAGTACACAGTAGAGAAAAATCAGTGGTCATAGATTATTTGAATAACGAAAGCAACTTATGCAGATGAGTACAATTCACCATGCCGGTGTACTCTACGCCGCCACAACTTCCCTTGGACTTCCATTCCAGTGGAGGTACGTGTAACAATTTTTTGTTTTTTGTTTTATTTTTATTTTTTCATATCTTCCTCTTTTTCCTTCAAATGAACGTTTGGCATATTATTTAATCTTAATTAATTTATAGCTTTACTGTTTTTTTTTCTTATTACAGCTTAAGTGTTTGGGAATTATGAGATACAATATTACGTGGTTATTTCTGTCACGATTTAAATTCCACTCAGTAGTTGTAATTTTTGAGAGGGAATTTTACGTGTAACCATTTGATTCACAGTTAGCGCGCGCGCGCCACACACACACACATACACACACATATATATATAGTAATTTAATCTATTTAGAATGATTAGCATGCTTTCGTTGCCGCAGCTAATTGACATTCTATTTAGAATGATATAATTTAATCTTCACTATATTTATCTGTTTTTAGTTTCATGTAGTAATTTATTCCACATAACTTAATTAGAAAACCATGTTAATTCTCGAGATATTGTTGCTTAGTAATTATATATAAAACTAATGGAGGTCCCATATGATGTAGGATTGATAATAAGCGAGATCTATTAATTACATCACTGGCATTTGATGGTCAAAAGGAAATGGTGTCATAGAAAACTTGTGAAGCAACTAAAATTATTGTTTAATATTTACTTTATAAAAAAAACAAATAATTTATTTCGCTATGCAATTTTTTATCGCTAAAAACATACAAGTATTCTCTTCAAAAAATAAAAATAAAAATAAAAAAACATGGAAGTATAACTTTTGTTATTTCAATTAATACATATACATTAGTTTAACTCTTTATAGAGATCTCATGTTTCGCTTACAATTTACCCTGCAGCCCCCCAAACGTTTTCATTATCACCTTTGTTGAGTTGTTTTACTTGGTAGCTTGCCTCACAAAAGATATCACAGACATAGAAGGTGACATGAGGTAAGTTTATATGTATCATCGCATCTCGTGGACTCAAAAGCTAAAAATTTTGTACATCAGTCACTTTTTAATCTTATAAACATGTTTAAGTTGGTATATTTATTAGTTTTCAAATCAATATTAAAACATTATAGGTATAACATTCGAACATTTGCGGCGATAATTGGACCTAAATACATTACAATCCTTGCAACGGGAATTTTGATGTTAGCTTACAGTGGTGCTATAGCGCTTGGCATTTACATGCCTCAGGTAATTTTATAATTCTCTGTCATCAAATTGGTTACGATATAATGTTTGTTTTGTTTGTGTTGGAAAGCAGAATATTTGTATAAATATCCTAAATCTTAGATTTTTTTTCATGAAGAATTCTTATAAATTTGTTCCTTTGTTTTTCTATTTATTTCTTGTAACGGATTGATTTATTAAAGTAAGTTATTAACTAACTAGCTCAATTTGTGTTTGGTTTGTGTTAAGATTTGTTTGAAATGATCGGTTATTGGCTCCAAGTCCCATAGATAAGGGGAAGAAAAAAAGAATCACTTAAGTAAATAACCAATTTTGTCTTTACAAATAAGAAAAGATTATAACTTATCTGAGAAGATAATTTACTAACTGTGCAAAAATTAGACGTAGAAAAAAATATTTAAAACGAAAAAAGATTTCATCCAGTTTTTTCTTAATTTTAATTTTTTTTTTTCCCTTTAACTGGTCCTTCTTTATGTGAAGACTATGACTGATACATAAATTCACTCATTTGATGTTTTCAGGCATTCAAGCGGTATTTAATGTTGTCTGCTCACCCAATCTTGGCCGTATGGTTACTTTTTCAGGTATGCCTTACATAAATTGAGAAAACAAATAAGGGCTTTTTTGTGGTGGAACACCAATAAATACTCTAGCAGTGATGCACTATTTTTTTAAACCATTAGATTACTTTTTTCAACGGTCAGATTTGTAGCAAGAGTAATTCTGTACAGTGTACTGTAAATTTTTAATACGAATATGTACATATTTAACTATTAAAAAACTAATATAACAGTTAAAGAGCAGTTCCACCATAAATAATCCTAAAAAATAAAGTACAAATAAAAACTCTCTTATTATAATTTAACTTCTTTTCTTTGTTTTCTTTCAGGCGAAAAAGTTAGACAAAGCAAATTATGTCAAGGTAAATATTATAACATGTACACCTTCGACTCAACTACATGTTAATTGATTGAGTGATAAGCTATTGATATTTTGATCATATTTTGGACTTTTATGCAGGAATACAGCGCAAATTTTTATCAATTCCTCTGGAACCTTCTTAATTTAGAGTTTTTCTTATTTCCTTTCATGTAACGAATTAGTTGCTAGTTAATTATACGTTTTCTCCTATAGACTAGGGTGGGGTAAGGAATAAATTGAGTTGTGTGTAATATTTTTAAGATATTATCATTTTATTTCTTTTAATTCTGAATGAAGGCATTCAAGACAAATGTTATAATTGTGAGTTTATGTCATCACTTTTAATTTTGAATAAAGGCATTCAAGACAAAGATTATAATTGTGAGTTTATGTCAATAGTATAGTAGTACCTTAGATAAATTGATTCGATGTATATGCTCAAAAAAATCCTTAAAATAAGTTCTTTTTACAACTCAAATCACATCTTAAATTTTTGTATGTGAGTGAAAACACTAATAAAAAATTACTTTAGGTATATTAAAAGAAAAAATAACTGTTATAAATTGTAGTTAAGTATTTGATAAATTATAATTATAGTAGTTGTGCTATTCTAAAATTAATATAATAATGTTTGGTAAATTATGAGATTGAATTATTGTGACTAGTTAAAAATTACGATTGTATTATATTATACTATAATATAATATATATAATTACAATATAATATATATTTATTATTATATTTAATATAATACAATAAAACTATTATTAAATAACATATTTTATAATTATGATATAAAATATAATAATATTACTAAAAAAATTGATATAATTACAATATTATAAAACATATTATAATATTACATAAAAAATAATAATATTTCAGTTATAATATAATTAAAAATTACAACTGTATTATATTATATATTATAATTAATATATTTAATTATTATTAATATAATTAATTATAATATATTATATTAAACAAATATATTATAATTAATATATCATATTATTAAAATAATTATAATATTATTATAATATTACAGATAAAATAATAATATTAGAGTGATCATGTCTTAGATAACCTAAAGTCACACATGGAATAAATATAAGATGATTAATGAGTTTATAAAAGCTTTGGTCCTGTCCCCTTGCATGCCGTTTTTAAGGGTGACCAGTTCTACGCAATGACGTTGCAACACCATCATGTTTTTGTTTTTTTCTTTATTTTAAATTGCTCTTAAATTTTTTTTTAATACAACACGAAATTGAACTCACAACACCTACTTAAATTCTCAGTGTCACTAGAGATTAAGAGGTCTTTTAAGTGATTGCTCTCAATTTTTAAATTGAATAAACACAAATTCTTTTTTTCAAATTTTTTAAAGCAAAAATTTGAAGTCTTTATCAATGTTAAAAGGTCGAGATCAACAGCGAAGCTATTTTTTATTTTTTATTTTTTTGGATAGAGCTGACTGGGTGGATTGAATGACGAAAATTGGGCCGGCGAATCAAGACGACACAGTGAGACCGGCGTAGAATAGAACCTATAAGGTGTTAGTAAACATGAGATAATGATTTATTTATTGTGGAAGAAGATAAGAAAACTTTTAACGTTAACAAACAAGACCATGATAATTGAATAATCAATTATTTGCACTAGAATCGCTTTCATTATGTCTTCTTTTTTTTTTTTTTTTTTTTTTTCTGATATAATATTTATACATTATTGTTGTCAGTGTGTGCTAGATTAAAGATTCGATAATTATTATTTATTTTTTTCTACAATATGTCTATATTAATCTTTTTCCCCCTCACATCTATTCTTTCTTACTATATACAAATCCGAGTCCCCAAAAACACTGTTTAATAACATCTTCGTTCTACATTTTTGTCGGTTTTTTTTTTTTTTTCCTAAACTTTTCATCTAGCCTTTTACTCCTTAAAATTTATATTACCCTTTATAATTATCAAAAATGTTATTTATCAATTATGACCTCCATAAATATTTTCTCCTAATTGTTCCACTGAAATAAGTTTTCGAATGCGCCCTTATTTCTATTCGTTCTTTACCAAAATGTATACTTTAAAAAAAAAAAAAAAAAAAAAAAAAAAAAAAAAAAAAACTGATTATATCCATACATATGCAGAAAGCATAAAAACTCTTACTATTCTCGCGTTTTTTGACTAAAATAACGTACTTTTAATCGAAAATCTCTTCCATCCTCTTCTTTTTTTTTTTTTTTTTTTTTAGTTATTTACTTTATTCTTTTTTATTTTCTATTCTAAAATTTATTTATTTCTTCATTTTAGTCATTTGACTATTTTTTTCATATTTTTCCTTGAAACTTTTTTTTTTTTTCATTTTTTTGTTCACTTTTTGCTAAAACTTATTTATTTCTTCATTTTGTCTTTTTTTTTTTTACTTTTTATTTTACTTTTTTTATATTTTTTTCCCTAAAACTTATTTATTTTGTCATTTTGGTTCTTTCAAGTTTCGCCCAAAAGGACACTATTTTGGTCGAAATGCCCCTTCCCCCCTTTTTTAAGTCCTTTTATTTTATTTTATGTTCTAAAACTTATTTATTTGTTTATTTTGATCTTTTTTGACCTTTTTTTTTATTTTGTCCCAAAACTTTATTCTTTTTCTTCCTTTTGTCTTAAAATTTAATTATTTCTTCATTTGGGGTACTTTCTTTAACTTTTTAATTTTTTCTCCCTAAAACTTATTTATTTCTTTGCTCGGTCCTTTTTTTATTATTATTTTTTTTGCCTTGAACTTTATTTTTTCATTTTGATTCTTTTTACTTTAAATCTTGTTTATTTCTTCATTTAGTCTCTTTCCCTTTTTCCTTATTTTTACCCTCAAAATTTATTTTTTTTTCCGTTCTTGTTCCTTTTGTTCTAAAACTTCTTTATTTCTTCATTTCGTCCATTTTTAATCTTTTCTTATATATTTTTTTGACACTTTATTATTATTTTTTTACATTTTGGTTCCTATTGCCCTATAACTTGTTTAATTTTTTTCATTTTGACCTGACCTTTTTTTTTTTCTTTTAACTCTAACTAATTAACTAACATCTTTATTATTAAATGAATTAAAAATAATATTAACAGGTGATCAAAACGTAACATACAGTTTACTCGCTCCGTGGATAGCATGTAGAGTTAAACTAGCATGAATTTAAAGGACATCTTATGTGAAATGGAGGAGAAAAAAAAGCTAAAGTAACGTTCATTTCACTGATTCGAGTTTTGCTATAGTAAAAAACTCTCAGAAATAATCACATTTAATTTTTTTCTTATAATAAAAAATTTTCACATAAAGTCAAATTAAAAAGGGAGAAAGAGGAAAATAGGCCAAAATTTGAAATGAATTAAAATTAATAGGCCAATAGTTTACATAAGTTAATAAATAGGCCAAATTATTATTTTCGTCCATAACTTGTCTGGTTATGAACCATAACTTGACAAGTTATTATTCATAATTGTCCATAACTTGTCCGGTTATGAACCATAACTTGACAAGTTTGTCCATAACTTATCTGATTATGAACCATAACTTGACAAGTTATGGCCTATTAATTTCTATAACTAAAAAATGGCCTATTTCCTTTCTTAAGTTTTTCATATTGGCCTATTTTCTACTATTTCCCAATTAAAAATTCGAATCAGTGAACTAAACGGGCCATTAATTTTTTTTTCTTTTCCGAGCAATGCTATTTATTCAAACATGGACAAATCCTCAAACTCAAGAAGTGGGCCACTTGAGTGAGGCTCCGTGCAAGTATCTGATGGGATAAATCTCCATCCAGCCGAACAACATTAGTCTATCTCGTTTAATCTCCAATTGAAAGTTGTTTCGATGGCTCTACGCTCCCATAGTCATAGAAGACTAGTCAAATTTACTGGATGACAAGTTGACTATTCTCTCTTTTTTTCTTATTTTATTTTTATTTTTTTAATAATGTTCCATTATTTATTTCCGTTATTTATCTAGTTTAATAGTATGATCTCTTCCGATATATGAAAAGATGTTTCCATGGCTTTTAGCCATTAAAGTTATAGAAGACTAGTCAAATTTATAGGGTCATGACAAGTAGTCTATTCTCTCTGTTGTCATTTTTAATAAAAAAATGTAATTGATTACTTTTCCGTTGCCTAATCGGAGAGTTATCGAAATCTCGGTTTAAATAACATTTTTTCTTTTAGAAAATGTTTTGATTACTTTTCTGTTACCTAATTGTAGAAGACTGTTATTTTTTCTGATTATTTTTCAGTATCTCAAATATACAGTCAATTAATTGATACCGCCGCTTCCGTTATTTAATACTTTTCATACGTATCTCGTTTAAAATATCATTATCTTCAGATGAAAAAAAGGTTGTCTTGATGACTTTTCCGTTATTAAAAGCATGCATAGAAGAATAGCTAGTCAAACTTTACAGTAACAAGACAAGTAAACTTGGCAATGGCATTCTCCTATAAATTTGGAAGCGCTTGAAGCATTTGTTTTCAACACTTTCTTCTTCTCTCTTGTCCTTTTTTTTGAAATTCTTGGTTGTTTCATTTAGCATACATGGAGCTCACAATCTCCCAGTACACTTCCCTTAAAGTACCACCTTTTATATCTAGCCGTTTTAAGGCCTCCTCTTATGTGAATAGGTTGAATATTCCAATTAAACCTACAACAAAATTAGATACCAAATCATCCAACTTTCCTTCAAAATTATGCTCCACCAATAAATTGAACCAGCCGACAGGGCTCTATGGGGAGAGCAGGTTCTCAAAACCCTTATTATTTGGCCAAAATAATCGTAATTATAGTCGGGTATAATTTATTTTCTTTATTTGATTGCATATTAGTTAGTTTGTACACGCTTAATTGCTTCACTTTCTAGTAATGGAAATGATCATGCAAATTAATTTTGTGGACCACCAAAAATCCTTTTGTATTAATGAAAATATTGTTTAGTTGCCTTTTTCATGCATAATGAAGTAAATGCGGGATCCCTTAAAACAATTTTAGTTATGTCTTTTGCATAAGGATAAATGACATGCACAAATGCGAAATGTCATGTACAAACTTTTTACTATACATACATATATATATATATATATATATGTGTAATACATGGGACCCACATGGATTTCAAAGTAATTTGAAATATAGAGTATATACTTTTGTTGGAGGCTTGCTTGCTGAACCATTTGAGCATTTTTCGTTAGTCAAGTGTTTTCTATACATAGTCAGTCTTGTGATTTTGATTGCCTTGGTTAGTTTTTCAAATTTCTTTCAATTGAAGTACTTATAAATTCAACTAATTATGGTTTTAGGCATCCACTCAACTTGAATTTGAAGGTTCAGACCCGGTCCTTGACAAAGATAAACCTGAATCAGTTGCTCCCAATTTGGTTGCCAAAGTCTCACATTTTGGATCTGTTTTCTATAAATTCGCAAGGCCTTATACAACGATTCAAGTATCAATATCATCCATGTAAGTAAACTTTTACACAAATTTAGAGGAGGAAAAAAATACTGATTTTTGCAATACAAGAAATAATCTAATTTCGCATAGTTGTTTATATACCTCTATGTATATGTTTTGTTTTGGTTTTGGTTTTGGTTTTTATTTTTTTAATTTTTTTTTTGTTTTTTGTTTTTTGGAGCAGATGTATATTTGCAAGAGTAATGGTTGAGAACAAATACTTGTTCAAATGGTCTATGTTGCTTTACGCAATTCCGGGCCTAATAGCTCTAATTCTTGGAAACGTTTATGTTACTGGCATTAATCAGATTTTTGATGCCGATATTGATAGGTACGTATTTTTTTTATATAAATATATATATATTTACATATATAGCAGCACATATCTTGACGATTATCTTGGAACAATCTGTTAAACTCAAACTGCATCACCAAATAAAAATAACAGTTAGAAGAACCACACCAATAAAGGGTAAATAAAGCAGCCTCAAAAACTCCTGGTTAAAAGTAAAAGGATATAAAGCCATCTTATATTGGCCTTGGTGCTTTTAATTTACGTTCAGGAGGTGCGTGTTTCTTAACTGATTTCGTAGCAATTAGAATCACAGTGGTAATTTTTTTTTTCCCCACAAAATTAGTGCATGCAAAAGCCTTCTAACCTTTTTTTTTTTTTTTTTTTTTTTTTTTTTTTTTTTTTAAAAGAAAAACAAACAAAAAAGGCTTCTTACTTTTGTTTGTTTGATTTTTCTTTTTCATGGTTTAGTGTATTTGTGTTTATGTGCTATTTTTCAGGATGAACAAACCTTATTTAGCAATACCAGCAGGGGATCTTTCAGTAAAACAAGCGTGGTTCTTAACGATATTTTCCGCAATTGGGGGCCAGTTGATTTTATGGTTAATGAACGCCAACCTAATCACCACTTGTTGCTTTTCTCTTACTCTCCTATTGGCCACTATGTATTCCGCCCCTCCATTTAGGTTCAAAGGATCTTCTGTTGCAACACTTATTTCAGTTCCTTCGGTATTATTACTTTTCTCTAATCCAGAATCTTGTAATTAAATTTCATTTTAATTTATTTATTTTTTAGGTGGTTGAAAATACAATATCGGTCCTCTAAAAAGTTAAAAATGGCATGAAAATGTAATTACATATAATTTGAGATCGATTATAATATGTAAGATTTTGTCACGTAAAATTCAGTTTATGATTAGAGGACACTGTATGAGACAAAGGTGAAGTACTTTATTCTAGAAAGCATGAAATTCTGTTTTTGTCGTTGTGCTAGCATAAAGAAGAAGAGTATACTTTGTGAAGTTGCTAACTTTTTTTTCTAGGTTCTAGTTAGGGCATCTTAAATTCTCTCTTTGCCATATACTACACGGTCGAGAAAAATCAGAGGTAATAGATTATTTGAATAACGAAAGCAACTTATGCAGATGAGTACACTTCACCATTCCGGTATACTCTACGCCGCCACAACTTCCCTTGGACTTCCATTCCAGTGGAGGTACGTGTAACAATTTTTTATTTTTTTATTTTTTTATATTTATTTTTCATATCTTGCTATTTTTCCTTCAAATGAACGTTTGGTATATTATTTAATCTTAATTAATTTATAGCTTAAATGTTTTTTTTTTTTTTTATTACAGCTTAAGTTATTGGGAATTATGAGACACAATATTACGTGGTTATTTCAGTCACGATTCAAATTCCACCTTTTGTGATTCATGTATAGCTCAGTAGTTGTAATTTTTGAGAGAGAATTTTACGTGTAACCATTTGATTGAGTCACAGTTAGCAAATATATATATATATATATATATATATATATATATAGTAATATCGTGTTTTCGTTGCCGCAGCTAATTGACATTCTATTTAGATTGACATAATTTAATCTTCACTATATTTATCTTCTTTTAATTTCATGTAGTAATTTATTCCACATAACTTAATTAATTAGAAACCATGTTAATTCTCGAGATATTGTTGCTTAGTGATTATATATAAAACTAATGGAGGTCCCATATGATGTAGGATTGATATAATCTATTAATTACAACACTGGCATTTGATGGTCAAAAGGAGATGGTGTCATAGAAAACTTGTGAAGCAACTAAATATTATTGTTCAATATTTACTTTATAAAAAAAAAAAACAAAAAATTTATTTGACTATGCAATTTTATATCGCTAAAAACATACACGTATTCCCTTTAAACAAATAAAAATAAAAAACTTAGAAGTATAACTTTTGTTATTTCAATTAATACATATACATTAGTTTAACTCTTTATAGAGATCTAATGTTTCGCTTTCATTTTACCCTGCAGCCCCCCAAACGTTTTCATTATCACCTTTGTTGCGTTGTTTTACGTCGTAGCTTGCCTCACAAAAGATATCACAGACATAGAAGGTGACATGAAGTAAGTGTATATGTATCATTGCATCTTGTGGACTCAAAATCTCAAAATTTTCTACGTCAGTCACTTTTTAATCTTATAAACATGTTTAAGCTGGTATATTTATTAGTTTTCAAATTAATATTAAAACATTATAGGTATAACATTCGAACATTTGCGGCGATAATTGGACCTAAATACATTACAATCCTTGCAACGGGAATTTTGATGTTAGCTTACAGTGGTGCTATAGCGCTTGGCATTTACATGCCTCAGGTAATTTTGTAATTCTCTGTCATTAAATTGGTTACTATATAATGTTTGTTTTGTTTGTGTTGGAAAGCAGAATATTTGTATAAATATCCTAAATCTTAGATTTTTTTTCATGAAGAATTCTTATAAATTTGTTCCTTTGTTTTTCTATTTATTTCTTGTAACGGATTGATTTATTGAAGTAAGTTATTAACTAACTAGCTCAATTTGTGTTTGGTTGGTGTTAAGATTTGTTTGAAATGATCGGTTATTGGCTCCAAGTCCCATAGATAAGGGGAAGAAAAAAAGAATCACTTAAGTAAATAACCAATTTTGTCTTTACAAATAAGAAAAGATTATAACTTATCTGAGAAGATAATTTACTAACTGTGCAAAAATTAGACGTAGAAAAAAAAAAAGGAAAAACTAAGTTGATAGATATTTAAAACGAAAAAAGATTTCATCCAGTTTTTTCTTAATTTTAATTTTTTTTCCCTTTAGCCGGTCCTTCTTTATGTGAAGACTATGACTGATACATAAGTTCACTCATTTGATGTTTTCAGGCATTCAAGCGTTATTTAATGTTGTCTGCTCACCCAATCTTGGCCGTATGGTTACTTTTTCAGGTATGCCTTACAAAAATTGAGAAAAAAATAAGAGATTTTTTTGTTGTGGAACCCCAATAAGTACTATACTAGTGGTGCACTGTTTTTTTAAACCATTAGATTACTTTTTCAACGGTCAGATCTGCAGCAAGAGTAATTCTGTACAGTGCGCTGTAAATTTTTAATACGGACATGCACATATTTAACTATTAAAAAACTAATATAACAGTTAAAAAGCAGTTCCACCATAAATAATCCTAAAAAATAAAGTACAAATAAAAACTCTATTATTATAATTTAACTTCTTTTCTTTGTTTTCTTTCAGGTGAAAAAGTTAGACAAAGCAAATTATGTCAAGGTAAATATTATAAAATGTACACCTTCGACTCAACTACATGTTAATTGATTGAGTGATAAGCTATTGATATTTTGATCATATTTTTTACTTTTATGCAGGAATCCAGCGCAAATTTTTATCAATTCCTCTGGAACCTTCTGAATTTAGAGTTTTTCTTATTTCCTTTCATGTAACGAATTAGTTGCCAGTTAATTATACGTTTTCCACTATAGACTAGGGTGGGGTAAGGAATAAATTGAGTTGTGTGTAATATTTTTTAAGATATTATCATTTTATTTCTTTTAATTTTGAATGAAGGCATTCAAGACAAATGTTATAATTGTGAGTTTATGTCATCACTTTTAATTTTGAATAAAGGCATTCAAGACAAAGATTATAATTGTGAGTTTATGTCAATAGTATAGTAGTACCTTAGATAAATTGATTCAATCGTTCATGTAAGATGTATATATTGAAGATATATTCTTACTGCTCTCTTTTGTTTGATATATACACCAGTAAGAGAAGATATATAATTACCAAAAGGCATCGTTGCTTCATAGTATGGTTAAAAAAAAAAAAAAAAAAAAAAAAAAAAAAAAACAATGTCGAATACTTTCAACGTACACCAATTAAAAACAAATGTTTATAGGTTGGTTTTAAATGGTTGGCAATACGAAAACGAAATTGAAAGCACGACTTTCAACATCGGTTGCGAGGAATAAAGGCCTTTCAAAGTGCATTTACATAATATATGTAAGTGATCAATTCTTGTTGCAAATATTATAAGCCCTGTTTTGTTTTTAGTTGAATTTTTTTAAATAATAGAGTTTTTAGTTTATAAGTAACCTTATTATATTTTTTTGTTGACTCTGAAGTTTTTCTCTTTTTCTATTTCTAAGCAGATGCTATATTATTTGCAGGTACACCATATGAATAATGAATCATCATCTCAGATCATTGGAGTTTGTAGTCAAAAGGTATTTTTTCTTACTCAACTGATGAGAAAAAAAAACCTGTCCTACCGTATGAGTTAGTTTCCAAGTTTATTAGAGCTTCAATTTTTATTTTTGATAAATGTTTCACTTATTATAAAAAGTTTAAAGAAATACGTGAAGCCAAATTAAGTAATCAATTATGATGCTTTTAATATTTGCTATCCTTTTGTTTTGGTTCGAACTGTTTTAACTTATGTTGTACTAAAACAAACACTTAACGACCCATCCTAGATATATAAAAGTGGTTCTATATACACCCCTTTTAACGGCATACTCGACATAAATTTTAGATGATTTAAAATTCTTTCTGTACACTCTTACTATTATTACAAATTACCTTTAACTATTTTCATAAATTTATTAAGGATAGTTTTATTTACACCCACTTTTTTACTCTCCGCACTCACCTTTCTATATAAATTTAGTAAAGTACTCTTTCTGTACGCATTTTCTCCTAAATGCTTATAATCCTTTTCCTAAAGAGTGATCTTCAATCAAGACTTAAAAGGCTTTCTATGTCATATTTTCAATTAAAATCCTTCTCAAATATTTTCTGTCTACTCTCTCTTGAATTGCCCCAACTACCTTTTTTCTTTAGGCGGTATATATAAAAATATACGTTGGAATCCTTGAAAGATCAGTTCCTCGATTCTCGTGATCACTACCTTTGAATTTCAAACCAAATCTTTTTTACTAGCTGTCAGGCTATCTCACCCAATTACTTCTCGTACAACACCTTATACACATGCACTGCACCATGCATCTTTTGTCAATGATAACCACGTCCAATAAAGGTAATATCTCATCCATTAATCACCAATAAAGTCGTCAGCCCTAATGACAATAAAGAGATTATAATTCTCATGATTCTTTCTTTAAATGAATCGGTGATAATGCTCCAATTTAAATCAATTAAGTAAAATGAGTAGATGTTTATTTTAGAATATTTTACAATCAATTTGTTAAAAATATGTCAACCTAAAATTACAAAATACACTAACAGTTGAAATAGATATAGTTTATAAGTTGAGAATATGATATGTTGGGTGTGCAGAGAGAAAAAAAAAAAAAAAAAAACCTCGTTATTATTGTCTTTTTTTTGCCATTTTATTTAAGGGCTTTTTTGTGATAAGAAGTTTTTAATTTAAGAGGAGTGTGCAGAATAAAAAAAGGGGTGTCGATAGAACCACTTATGATTAAGTATAAATTGTTAATATTAACTCTTCAATATTTGATAATATTTGTCTTTCAAAATTTAATTTTTTCAGAAAAAAGATATATATGTATTAAAATTATTTGTTTTTCAAAATTATTATAGATTCTAAAATTCGTATTCAGAAAATACGAAAATTAAAACGTACTACGAGGAAAGGTCAAAATTAATTTCTAATGTCTTTTTTCCTGCTCGACGAAATATGATAAACTGCTGGAAAAACATATCAATGATACTTTAATTCTTGTTTATTTTAACATTATGTTTTGTATAAATACAATAGCAATTTCTTTCTCTTAAAAAAAATACAATAGCAACTACTACTAATACAATAACCATAAACACATGATCATACTTAGATCGATCGATTGATTACAATCAATCTAAAGTATTAATATATTACTGATATAATTAATTACAATTATAATATTTGTCTCGAATGCTTTTATTCAAAATTAAAAGAAATAAAACGATAATATATATCTTAAACATAACTACACACAGCTCACTTTATTTCCCACCTCACTATAGTTATATAGGAAAAACGTACAATTAACGGGCAACTAATTTGTCATATAAAAGGAAATAAGAGAAACTCTAATGAAAGAAGCCTCCAAAGGAATTGATAAAAATTTGTGCTGGCTTCCTGTAAACATGACAAAATCAAACATGTGATCAAAATTTCAATAATTTATTGTTCATTGGCTAACATGTAGTTGATTAGAAGGTACATATATAATTATTACCTGGACATAATTTGCTTTGTCCAACTTTCGGACCTGGAAGGAAAACATGAAAAGAAATTGTAAGAGAGTTTTCACTTGTATTTTTTTTTTTCTTGATTTAAGTATGACTTACCTGAAAAAGTAGCAATAAGGCAAAGATTAAATGACCAGGCAACATTGAGTAACGCTTGAAAGCCTGTAAACATTCAATACAAAAACTTATGTATCAGTTCTTAGTCTTGACATAAAGAAGGATCAGTTTAAAAAAAAAAAAAAAAAAACTTTGATGGAATCTTTTTTTTTTTTTTTTTAATTATGTCTATCAGATTCATTTTGCTTTATTTTTTTCTATGTCCAATTTTTGGATAGTTGGTTAGTGCCCGGTGATTTTATTGGTTAAGTCAACAATGTTATCTTGTTTATAAAGAAAATTTTGTTATTTAAAACAAATCATACTCCAATTAAATACAAATTGAGCTAGTTGGTTAATAACATACTTTAATAAATAAAAACTTCACAAGAAATAAATAGGAAACCAAAGAGAAAATTGATAGGCATTTCTTCATAAGACAATCTAGAACTGTAAGTTTGAATAGCGCTAAACAGATAAGCTTGAGGACCACCAGTGTTGGCCCAAGTTTTCTACGGCCTTAACTTTTAGCCAGACAGGGCCAGGCCGAGGGTTTAAACCTAAACGCTTATTTGAGCAGGCTAGCACGACCCAAACACCACCTCCTTAAAATTTATATTGAAAATATCTCATAAAAATTATGGGGCTGCCCTAGATTTTTCGGGCTTAAGTACCCGTTTGGTCCGACATGAAATTTTCATTCAGGGTGCCGGACTTGGGCCAAATAGCTTAAACTTTCACCTCTCAAACAATCTAAGATTTTTAATATTTATACAAATATTCATCCTTCCAAAAAAAAAAACAAAACAAACAAACAAACACTATATAGTAACAAATTTAAAGACGAAGAATTAAAATTACCTGAGGCAAGTAAATGGCAGCTGCTATAGCACCAATAAAAGTAACCAACAAAATTCCCGTTCCAAGAATTGTAATATTCTTAGGTCCGATTGTCGCCGCAAATGTTTGAATGTTATACCTATAATGTTTTAATATTATTTCAAAAGTTAATGAATATACAAGCTTAAACATGTTTATGAGATTAAAAAGTGACTGATATATAAAATTTTGAAATTTTAAATTTATTAGATTCGATGATAAATATAAACTTACTTCATGTCACCTTCCACATCTGGAATATCTTTTACGAGGCAAGCCGTCACAAAATATAATGCAACATACGTAATGATGAATACGTTTGGGGGGCTACAGGGTAAAATTGAAAGCGAAACATAAGATTTCTATAAAATATTGAACCAATGTCTAGGCATTAACTGAAATAACAAAAGTTATATACTTGCAAGTTTTATTTCTTGTTTCATTTTTTTTATTTTTTGAAGACATTCTTGCATGTTTTTAGCAATATAAAAAATTTTAATTGAAAATTATTTACATAATTTGGCAAAAGTTCATTTGATTAAAAAAAAAAAGACCAAAATATGAAATAACAATATCTAAATTAACACGTACCTCCATTGGAATGGAAGTCCAAGAGAAACTATGGTGGCGTAGAGTACACCGGCATGGTGAGCTGTACTCATCTGCATAAGTTGCTTTTGTTATTCAAAATATATCTCTTTTTTTTTTCTATTTTTTAACTCAGAAAATATATATAAATTGTTACCATTGTTTTTTCTCTACCGTACACTATATAGCAAAGAGAGAATTTATGATGCTCTATAAATAGAAGTTAGAAAATAAAAATATATAGCAACTTCACAAATTATACTCTTCTATATGCTAGCACAACATTGCACGTACAGTTAATTTCATGCTTCTAGAATAAAGTACTTGTCTTTTGTCTCATATAGTGTCCTGTGATCATACATAGAAATTTACGTGATAAAATCTAATTACATACTGTAATGGATCTTAAATCACATGTAAATACATTTTATTATACCATTTTAAAGTTTTTAGAGGAAAAATTATTATATTTCCAACCACCTAAAAAAAATAAATGAATAAAAAGGAAATTTAATTGCAAGATTCTAGATTGGATAAAAATGAAAGTACCAAAGGAAGAGAAATAATTGTTGCAAGAGAAGATTCCTTGAATCGAAACGGAGGGGCAGAATACATAGTAGCTAATGAAAGACAAAACCAGTAGAGACCAGTAGTGATTAGGTCTGCATTCATTAACCACAAAATCAATTGGCCACCAAGTGCAGAAAATATCGTCAAAATCCATGCTTGTTTAAGTGAAAGATTTCCTGCTGGTATAGGTAAATAAGGTTTGTTTGTCCTGAAAAGTAACACATAAAGACAAAATAAGCTAAATATGTTTTTCTACATGAAAAAAAAATTAAAACAAATAAAAGTAAGAAGGTTTCTGCATGCAATAATTTTGGGAAGAAAAATACCATTTTGATTCCAATTGTTAAGAAATTAATGGAGTGAACATAACTTAAACCATGAGCTTTTAAGGCTGGTATGTTGCCTCATGGACACCCAGCAAATTATATTGGTATTCAGAAACCGTTATTAGTGTGTAATTCTTTTAGCTGTTATTTTTATTTGGATGCAGTTAAGTTTTGTTCTTATATTAAGATATTTGTTGTTATAATATATATATATATATTATATTTATATATAAAGCATACCTGTCAATATCGGCATCAAAAATCTGATTAATACCATTAAAATAAACGTTTGCAAGAAGCATAACGATTAGGCCTGGGAAATTCTTAAGGAGCAGTGACCATTTGAACAAGTGCTTGTTCTCAAGCATTACTCTTGCAAATATACATCTGTTGAAAAAAAAAAAAAAAAAAACGAATCATGTACAGAGTTATATAAACTATAATGCGCAACTAGATCTCTTTTCTTGCATTGCAAAATCAGTTTTTATTTTTATTTTTTTCTCTCTATATATTTGTGTACAAGTTTACTTACATGGACGATATAATTACGTGAATCATTGTATACGGCCTGGCGAATGTATAGAAAATAGATCCAAAGTGTAAAACTTTGGCAACCAAATTGGGACCAGTTGATTCAGGTTGATTTTCGTGAAAAACCAGGTCTGAACCCGCCGCACATTCAAGTTTAGCGGATGCCTAAAAACAAAAATTAGTTCAATTTATAAGTACTTGAAATGAAAGAAATTCCAACAACTTACAAAGGTAATCAAATCACAAGAGTAACTATAGAGAACACTTAACTACCACTAATTTAAAAGAAAAAAAAAATAGTACGAAATATTATTTATGCGACTCTATTAAAAAAAAACAAACAATCGTTATTCAATTAATAAAGAGAAAAGAAAAGGTCACGATGACATCTAATTATTTAAAATAACATAAACAATAAACCTGCACGATAACACCTAATTATTTATTGCCGATTACCTTTTTTTTGTTTTTTTTTTTTTTAAATCTTTTTCATTTTATCCCATCTCCCCGAATATTCGAAGTTAAAATTGTTTTAAGGGATCCCATATTCACTTCATTATGGCTGAAAAATGCAACTAATTAAACAATATTTGCTTAATTTCAAAAGATTATTAGAAACTGAGCACGTACTAATTACTCACGAATATTGAAAGAAATAAAAAATAAAATTGTACCCGACTGTGATTACGGTTATGTCGGCCAAATGATAAGGATTTTGAAAACCTGCTTTCCCCATAGAGCCGTTCTGGGTGGATCAATTTATTGGTGAAGGATTTTGAAGAAAAGTTGGGTGATTTAATGTCTAATTTGGTTGTGGGCTTAATTGGAATTAGCCTATTTACTTGAGAGGAGAGCTTGTAACGCTGAGAGATAAAAGGGGAAACTCTAAGGTAAGAATGAGAGATTGTGTGCTCCATCTTTAGTAAGTGAAACAACCAAATACGAAGAAAAAAAAAAAAAAAAACGGAAGCACAAGAAAGGAAACAAAAGTATTTGGTGAAAACAAAAGCTTTAAGAGATCCAATAATTTATAGGAGAATTGCAGGTATTGTAGTCATGATACAAAAGAAATACTATACATTTGAGTCATTGCAAGCTTTAAGAGATACTATACATTTGAGTCATTGAGTGGCTAGTCTTCTATGCTTGGACAGCGCGAAAAGTCTTCAAAATAATTTTCCCACCACAAGATAATGATGACATCTTGACATCTCAACGTCCACGGCAGCCAAAAGAAATAAAATAAAACAATAATTTGGGAAGTGTATGTACGGGCCCGCTCACTTCCCGTATTCATATACCACAATAATTGAATAACAGTCAAACATATTATTGTAATGCCGGAAAAGTGGAGGAAAAAAAATAGTTACGTTTATTTTATTAATTTAAATTTTATTAGAGTAATTTTTTTTTTAAAAACAGTTATATTTAATTTTTTTATTACGATAAAAAATTTTTATATAACGTCATATTCTAATTTAAATTACTCAAATTAACAAATCAAATAGTCCCTATTAATGTATTTTTTTTTATCTTTTAAAGAATTTAAATTTAAAAATCTTCTCTCATAAAATTGCTGCAAATGAATTAGAATTATTGACTTAAATATATGCTCAAAAAAATTCTTAAAATGTGTTCTTTTTACGACTCAAATCACATCTTAAATTTTTTTTTTTTTTTTATGTGAGTGAAAACACTAATAAAAAAATAATAATTAAATCTTTATAAAAGAAAACACTTTGGGTGCGTTTGGAATTCGTTTCAAAATAATTTTATTTTTTGTATGAAAACAGAAGTGAAAAAATTTTCAATCTCAGACAAAAATTATTTTTAAAAATGCATTTAGTAATTTTATAAAGAGATTATTTTCAATATAAAAAAATTTAGTAATGTCTCTCTCTCTCTTTGTGCTCGAGAGATAAGAAAACGAAAATAAAAAATGAAAAACGACTAAAAGTTAATTTTCATTTCTCTTCCATTTTACACTAAATTAAAAAATTATTTTTATTTTTTATTTTTTATTTTTAATTGTATCAAACACCATTTTTTTTCGTTTTTTATTTTTTTTTTGTCAAAAAACTAAAAAACAAAAACAAAACTAACTCTAAACACACGGCATTTGAATTTGAATTTTCTTCTACGACTGTGATCACGTCTACGTCAAAGTCATCAAACCATATTTTCATCGGAAGAGAATAATATTATAAAACGAGATACGAGGTAAAATCCATACATATTACTATAAAAAAAATGAAAGACGTAAAAAAAAAGTTAAACAAGACATGCGGCAGCCAGGGTGACAACGCATGTAAGAAGTAAAATCCATACATATTACTATAAAAAAATGAAAGACGTAAAAAAAAAGTTAAACAAGACATGCGGCAGCCAGGGTGACAGTGCATGTAAGAAGTAAAATCCATACATATTACTATAAAAAAAAATGTTAAAAAATACATGCAACAGCCAGGGTGATATGACTGTAAGAAGTCAAATCCATAGATATTACTATAAAAAAAATGACAAAAAAAAAAGTCAAACAAGACACGCAGCAGCCAGGGTGACAATGCATGTAAGAAGAAAAATCTATACATATTACTATAAAAAAAAAAGAAAAGTCATAAAAAAAAATTAAAAAATACAGGCAACAGTTAAGGTGGCGATGAATGTGACATACATATTACTATAAAAAAAAAAAAAAAAAATTCATAGTCTGCACTCAATAAATGATAAATATCGCACTGTCAGCGACTATGGAAACTCGATCGGTGAGGTTCCACCGAACCGTCGATTTTGACTTCACCATTGATTTTTTTTTTTTTTCAGGTCAGTCGTACAAGAAAATTAAAAAAAAATTAACTTTTTTTATTTAAAGCATAAAAAATTATGAGAGATTCTCAATATGTTAGTTCATTTTTAAATTGTTAAATTTGTATTTTTTTTAATTTTTTTTATATAAATTTAACGAATAAAAAATTTAACTTATATATTAACGGATTAAAAAATATCCCAAAAGCTATTTAAATAAGCTTTCTAGAACGTGCCTTGAAAAGTCAAAGGGCCATTTACAGGATAAGGATTCTTCAAATATATCACCTTGTGTAAATATATATTCTTTTAATTATAAAAATCTCTACAGTCATGAGACATGTAAAGACATTTCAAGCTTTAGATAATAAAATATTTATTTTACCCGCGTTGCTATGAAAAAAATTATTATATCACAGAGGAAGTTAGGAATTTTTAATATATATACACAAACATATGTACATGTATTTCTTTAAAGGTCCACTAAAAAAATCTGTATATTATGTTATATATTACTGAGTAAACAACAGAGGTTAAAGCCTCAATCACACCAAAATGACGAAAAAGACTCAAGCCAAGGCAAACAGGAAAGTAAATAAGTAAGGAAAAAAGCGTAAATTCAAAACATTAAACAGTAAAAAGACTGTAACACCCCTGAGCAGAAAGGGAAGAAGGAGGAAGGATCAAAAGGCAAATTCAAAAAAGAAACTTAAAAAAGGGGAAAAGGGGAAATTCACTGTTTATTTACGGTAAAATGAACAGTAATTTTAGTATATATATAATAATATCATTAAAACCCAATAAAATAGTTTTAAAAAAGAAATAGCACATAGAAATTAACCAGGAAACAAGAATCACGTTATGTAAGAATCTCTTCTAGAAACGGAAATCAAATGCTGGTATAATGAAATAAATCTCTTATATCTTAAAGGGAAAGTTTCCATGTTTTATTCAAATGGAAACCATTTGAATTACAACCTAAAATAATTAAAAACCGAAAACAAACGCATAGAAAAAAAAAAAAAAAAAAAAATTCAAGGACCCCCAACTAAAAAAAAAAAAAAAAAAAAAAAAAAAAAAACCTCTCACTGGCGACCCTAAACCCAACAAACCACTTTCATTGTGACAAAGACGACTGACATTTCAAAGAGACGACTGACATTTCAAATACAAAAAAATGAATACCTTCAGTAATAAAATTAATATATAAATTCTGATAAAGATTTAGGACTAAATGTAAAAGTGCAAAATAAAGGAGAAGAAAAAAAAAAAAAAAAAAAACTGAGAATAAATCTTTTTATTTCAAAGAGACGACTGACATTTTTGTACGAAAACCTTATGTTTATCATGAAAATGAATGTATGTATATATATTTTTATTTTTCATTTTATAAAAATGATGTTTTCATTATGAAAAAAATCATGTTAATTATGGAAATGAAAAGTTTATAAACGGATTTTGTGTTTTTATAATAAAAAAATGTTATCAGGATGAACAAAAATGATAAATGAATAGAACACTTTTCACTTTACGAATTAATTGGTATATTGAAAATGTGACATTTAAAAGAATAGGCACTAAAAGGCAAAAGCAACATGCATAAATGACTAAAGCGCAGCCAAAAAGGAAAAGCAACGAATCAAAAGGAGGAAAAAGAAGAGGACACGAGAATAGAAAAACAAAAACAAAAGAAAAACCAACCTTTTGAAACAAAACAAATAAAATACACGAGAAAGTAGGGAGGGTTGTTTATGGTGAGATATGCCGTGGGTCCCGTGTCAATTATAAGTGAAAGTCGTCAATTATATCGAGAAATCTATCCTATTAAAATGTTTAATCTAACACCCTTAATAAACAATAATAGTAAGTTGATGCTAATTAACAATAATAGTAACTATAGTTAATAGTCATAGCATAATTAAGAGTTGACTATGTTACCAATTGTCGGAAAAAATTACTTGGATGGTGCATTATAATTTTAAATTGTTTAATTAATTCTCAAAGAAAAAATAAAAAATTTACCTTTAAAAATGCACAAGTTTAAATCTTTATTCCTTATTCTTGATAAAAATCTTGATCCATACACTTTTAAAAAGTATTTGTTAAGATTACTTATTTTCAACAGAACTACTCATGTGGCTATGAATAGTAAATAATGTCTAAATAATTCGTACCTTTAAAAAAATAGAAACAACAAATTTGGTAGAGTGTTACTAGACCAAGTCCCATCCAATCGATCTTTTAAAATTGTGCCCACAGATACAATGTGTAAGGAATGGTGCTTGTAACGTGTTAGATGTAATTGAAAATTTTATTATTGAATACTTTATAAATATTATTAAAAATTTTTACGATTATTTATGTGACTTTAAATATTGTATATAAACGTTATATACAATATGATAATATTTAAAAATAATAATCTAAATGCATTCGTGATAAATCTAATTAAAATTTAAAATCTTTAATTAAAACATTATTAATGCATGCCATTCTCATTAAAAATAGAACAATGCTATTAGTGGGACAAGACACGATTTTAAATTTTTAATAATTTTAGTTAAGTATAGAAATTCGAATTGGATTTAACAATGATCATATATATAGAATGATCTTAATCATGAGATATTAGCAAAGTCCTATCTATAGAATTGTCAATTTACTGCTTTCAAGGGAATATGATTATGAGTAAGATATTGATTTATGGCTGAGTTATTGAGCTTTAAATAAGGAAAACCAATTTGTCTATTTAATTTGGATAGTAGAAAGAAAAACAAACAAGGGATGCGAAGAGAGTTAAACGTGGATTTTACTAAGCAACTCAAGTAAGTAGAGTATGATTTCTCTATAGCACTTGTAAACTTTGTTTGATAGACTTTTTATGGAATGTCTAGTATGCTATTATGTGAATTTTTATGACATTGTTAATGTGTATATTTTGTGGAGTCATGCTTGTGCTAGTATATTGTATACAAAGTGGAACATCATGCTGATTGTTGAATTGCTTGTGATTGAGCACATGATAGCATACGTGATAGGCCGGTACTGTCAAGTCCTTAAAGGACTCATATTGTGATATTGTGATTGATGAAATTGATTAATTGTTGTGATATGGTGATTGAGCCGCGCAAGTCTCTCGTAGGTGGGTGACGACAGAGACTATATTGTGATATTGTGAAATTGTGAATTTGAATGCTCTGGACGTTCTCTTGAGCCACGTGGGTGATGATGGGGAACCTAATATTGTAATTTGAGAAATTGGCATGTGGCTAGATTGTGAAAAAGCCGGCGGCAGTACCAGGAGGACCCTAGAGATATATAGTGCACATGCATAGAGTGTAAGAATTGATTGACATTGATTATCTAAGATGTTGTGATGCATGCATATGTTAAAAATGGATTGTGTGAGCTTGTAGCTTATTAAAATTTACTCTATGCTATAGGTAAAGGCAAGAACAAGGCAGAGCAGTGAGCAGAGGAGTTGACTTCGTTGACTGCTGTATATATGAACATACCGATGAATCGCATATACTATTTTTGGGATTGATATTATATTTTTTGTGATCAAACTCATAAACCTTGAGTGATAGAACATTTATATGCATGGCTAGATAACCTGGAAGGAATGGTATGTTAAGTGAGTCTTATTTGAGGAAAATTTTTGAAATGCCATAATTTCCGCCTAAGCAACTAGTGAGGGTTTATTATTGTGGCACATCCGGTTAGTACTAGGTAAGGTTTAATTAAGGAGATAGTATAAGAGGTGTCACACAGAGTAACCCCAAATTTTATACATCCATGATCTTAATTAGACGACCCAAATAATTTACGATTTAATTTTTTAATTATTGTTATTTATTATGCTTATTTATTCATTTTGAACTGATTTATGGCCGAATTTTGTTTATTTTAACACCATTTTGTTCTAAATTTTCAATACTCTTCAAATAAAAATACTACAAAGAATTTGAATAAAAAATAAAATTAAACAAAAATACATTGAAATAAAAGAAAGTAACACCAAATAAATACAAATAAATGAAACAAAATAAAAAGTGTTAGTTTAAAGCACAATAAAATAAGTTAAATTTACGTCTTTTTTCCTCTTCTTTCTCTTTTTTTAAACGATTAATATAACAGTTATTTTAAATAAATCACGCAGCGCCGAACGTGTGTTCAAGACTAGTGTGACCAAAAACAAAAATGTTGCTGGAAATCAAAAGGGAGAAGAAGAAGATGAATCGAGAATAGAAAAACAAAACCAAAAGCAAAACGAACCTTTTGAACAAAATAAATTATAAAATATAGGGACAAAACAAATAGAACCTGCGATAAAAGTCATAAAACAAACAAATTCATGTCTATGATAGGGGACGTTGAAATTTCCTACCAGTAGGGTGAGAGTTTGTGGTAAGATTTGCCTTGGGTTCCCATTAAAATATAAGTAATTGTCAATTGTGGCAGAGAATCTATCCTATTTCCGTTAATGAACAATAATAGTAAGTTGAAGTTACTTTTTGTAATTGAATGGCATGGTATAGTCGTCAAAATTTGGTTTACTTTTGGTTGGCTTGTGGAAGAAGAGGACTGAATCAATGAATCAGAAATAAAGATTTGATATTGAAGATCTCCTCCATTAACTTTTGCAGAAGGAATCCTCCCAAATTTGATCCCAAATTGCATCTAATAAAACCAGTTATACTAAGGTCTATTATTCTCAAAAAAAAAAAAAAAAAAAAAAAAAAAAAAAAAAAATCCCAAACAAAGGCTAAAATTTCACCCCTAAGTTAAACCCAAATCATGAATTAGTGTATTGCAAACAAGACAAACACGAAATCACCAAACAACATAAAAATTTTCAAGCTGCTGTAGTAAGCACGTACAATATTTGTATAATTTCAAATTACTAGAAATTGAGCACGTACTAACTCACGAATATTCAAAGAAATAAAATAAGCACGTACCCGACTGTGATTACGGTTATGTTGGCCGAATAATAAGGATTTTGAAAACCTGCTTTCCCCATAGAGCCCTTCTTGCTGGATTAATTTATTGGTGGAGGATTTTGAAGAAAAGTTGGATGATTTAATATCTAATTTGGTTGTTGGCTTAATTGGAATTAACCTATTCACTTGAGGGACCTTGTAACGCGCCTGAGAAATAAAAGGAGATACTCTGAGGGAAGAGTGAGAGATTGTGTGCTCCATGTTTATTAACTGAAACAACCAAATAAGAAAAAGAAAAAAAAAAAAAAAAGAAGCACAAAAAAGAACAAGAAAAGTGATAATAATAAATGCTTCAAGAGCTTCCAATATTTATGGGAGAATGCCTGGGCTACCAGTATACAAATTTTTAACATAAATTTTTTTTTCTTTTCTTTTTTTATCCCACAGGTCAATCACGAATTTGGAATAGGTAGTAGCTAGAACGTTTAATATTTTATGTTTATCATCTTTAGCAACACAAGAGAGAGAGAAAAATATATAGAAGAATAACGTGTTCTCTAATTTATCATGAACTTGTCTATTATAAAAGTGCAGTTGTTCTCTAATTTATCATCAATTTGTCCATTACAAAGTGCAGAAAAACTTAAAGGAGAATTATAAAAGAAAGGAAGCATTCTCATTTAACCTGCAATACAAAGACTAACCATGGAGGTCACTGAAGCTAGAACGTTTAATATTATGTGTTAGTGGTTCGTATTCGTGTTAACATATTTATTAATTGTGTCAGAAAACATCAACTTAAACACGACCTATTTATTAAATATGTCAAAAATATCAATCAAAACACGACCCTATTATTAATCGTATTAACCGTGTCAACCCGTTTAAATTAATATATTCAATAAATAATTAATATAATTATGACTTATTTAATACGGTCATGACAATTTTAATATGTTTACTGATCAATTTATCTTTTTTTAAGAAAAATAAATGAATTTTACCTACAAATATTAAAATTCACATTATTTGTATTTAATATGTCTTATCAACTTTCATGTTATATCACATATCATTAGATTGCATATGACACATATAGTTAGGCCCTGTTTATTTAACTGATTCGAATTGTGCTACAGTAAAAAAGCTCTAAAAAACAATCAGATCTAAGTTTTTTATTGCAGTAAAAAACTCTTACATAAAGTCACATCTCAAGTCGAATTAAAAATTCAAATAAGCAAACTAACGGGCCCTTAATCGTGTCAATTCGTGTCACTTCGTGCTAGGAGGTCAACTCTAACCCAATCAATTTAATAATCGTGTTAATTTTGTCAACCCAATTATGACTCAAACCTATTTATAATAAACTCAAACCTATTAATTTCGTGTAAATTTTGAATCGTGTCGTTATCCAAATTATCAACCCTAATTCTCATGACTTGATGAAATTACTAGAAAAAGTAACTTATACAAAAGATGGAGAAAGAAAACAGGAGTTGTAACAAACCTCCAGCTCAGTAAACCAAAAAAAAAAAAAAAAAAAAAAAAAAAAAAAAAAAAAGAATAAGAAAAACTTATAATATCCGCTGCTAACTCAGCCTTAATTACAATTTTGACCCTCAAAACTCTTCCCTAAAAAAAACCACTCGAGCTTCACATTTTTTGATAGATATTTTATCAGCATATTTTACATAAAGTAACGTGCATCGTTGTCTTTGTTTCAATGTGATTCTATTTATGTGGTGCAAATTCTCAAATCTCGAAGTGTGATGGTTTCTTGGAAATACAAAACACGTTAAATCAGAGTGTGGTCCTAACTTCGTGATATTAATATTATAACTTCTTAGGTGACATTAATTTTAAAGATTTTGCTTATGATTCGTAATTCTGTTATAGTGTTTTTTCTTATAAAAAAAATAAATTTTATAAATTAAAATTATAAATTATGATTTTTAACTCATGAAACTAAATGTCACCATGTATAATCATATCAACAGGGAAGGTAATTAGATTGCAGACAAGGTAGCATCAAACATCTGCGGGTAACATAATAGTGATGAACGTCTCCAGATTTTTGTAGTCAACTGATTGCTAAAGATATGCCTGGTCATCTTAGCTATAGATTTCGTTAATTCACAGAGTTTGAATTCTCTTTTTCCTTAGTTTTTTTCTTTTGGGTTCTGCTTATATAGTTTTAACACCGTGGGCCCTTGGCATGGAGAAAGTTTTGCTTGACCTATTGTACAGTACAGTAGTCTTACTAGTTTCCTAAGAAATTAACGTTTTGTATTTTCTTTTTGAGTTGTTTTTTCTTTAGCCTTTTGGACAGAACTATTTATTTTTATTATCTTTTCTTTTTTTTTTCTTAATAATATTTAAGTTAGAGATTTAGTATAGGATGAAGGTGCCAACTTAATTAAGATGTACTAGTAAGATTTGATATCATTTATATTATCTTGTCGTCCATTAAAAAAAAAAAAGAATTATTGTCTGACTTCTAATAATAATCTTAGCAAAACCAGCAAGAAAACAAATTAATTAACAGAGGAAATCAAAAGGAGATCTCAAGATGGACAGGCTGGATAGTGGGGGGAGGAAGACGACAAATAAAAAAGAAATTGAAACCATATGCCATTGCGTTATATATATATATATATATATATATATATATATATATATAATACGCTAATGTATGAATCACTTGTTTTATAAAAAGAGATTAATTATAAAAATTTCTTTTCAACTATGACTTTATATTACTTTGCTTTATCATCTAATTTTAAAAATGTAACGTCTATCTTCTCCGAAATATGAAACATTAACACAAAAAAAAAGGGTAACAGAGCGAGGTTTTTTTTTTATTTTTTTTTATTATTATTTTTTTTTTGTTAATGATTGAAGATTAATTAAATGTTGCGACGTTCACTTTTTAGCATCGCAGGACCCGTCCACGATAGGAAGTCCGAAACCAACTTAAATGACGCGTTTTTGAGGTTGAATAACCAAATCTTCAACCCTAGATCAATTTTAGATCATTGGAGGACTTACCTACACCAAATTAAGTCGTCGGGAGATTAGAAACACTATAAAAATCCAATCCTATTCCGTGTTCGCCACGACGAGCACATTCACGCCAAGCCTCCTCTACAATCGAGAGCTATGTTCTTACCATTATCGGCAACATACGAAAATCTCATATAAACACTTAAGCCCTGTTCATTTCACCGATTTGAGTTTAGAATTTAAATTTTGCTACAGTAGAAAACTCTAAGAAATCGTCACATCTAATTTTTTTATTACAGTAAAAAGTTTTCACATAAAATCACATCTCAACTCAAATTAAAAACTCGAATCAGCGAACTAAACAAGCCCAAATCGAGTTATTTTAAGTCGTTTTCTTCTGTATTCCACTTTTGACATGGTTCCAACGAGTTCTACTTATATTCTTATTATATAAGTTCTTGTTTATATTTTATAAATGAGTATTTTCGCATTATTAAGAGATGTTGAGATTCCTGTGCCAATTCCGCTAGGGGTATTACAGTCAACACATTTTCTCCTTCATTTTTTGTTTTTTTGCTTTTTACTTTTTTTTGTTTCCTATTTAGGTTTTCCTCCCTTTTACTTAAAGTTCCTATACAGTTTATTTTTATTATGTGTCATTTTGAAATAATTTTTTCGTCACTTTATTTCTATTAAAATAATTTTTTTTTCAAATGTATCCTTACTTTATTTTTTATTATTTTTTTCTTGTCAAAGACTCAAATACATTTTAATTCTCTTTTGACGTTCTTTTTTGAAATAATTTTTTTTTTCTTTCATGTTCCTATTAAATAAATAAATTTGAATGTGTCACTACTTATATTTTTTCATGTAATGCTTATTATATCATAAGTGATTCTTGTAAATGTTTTTTTTTTTTTTTTTTTTTAAATGGGCTTACTAAAACAATTCTTTTTCAAGTATGTCTCTTTTAAACATCATTTTTACACAACCCATTCAATTTCCGTTTTCTCAAGATACCTTTTTTTTTCCTAATATGTTACTATCACTATTTATTTATTTTGAATAAATCCCTTTTAGGCTATTTAAATATTTTTTAACATGTTCTTTTCCACTATTTTTTATATGTCCTGCCTAATAAACTTTATCATTTGAATTACCCGCTAAAATATTTGTCTTTTATACATGTTCGAATTATCTATATATGTGTGATACTCGACCAAAAGAAACATTTTGATTAGAAAATTTCATCTTTGTCTCTAGTTTTATTGTAACCAGACATTTTCGTCTCTTTTTCCCTTTTGGATACTGCCTTTTGCTTGATTTATTTCTTTGTATTATTATATCTTAAGATGTATTCTATTAAAATACGTTTTTCTTTTTTAACTTATTGAAAAATTTTTAACCATACTTTGAAGCAACAATGCCATTTTGGGGTCGGGAAATTATGTTTATCCAATGCTTATGTATATAATTAGCAAGGCAGTTTCGCTTTTGGTAATTATATATCTTCTCTTACTGGTGTATATATCAAACGAAAGAGAGCAGTAAAAATATATATTCAATATATACATCTTACATGAACGATTGAATCAATTTATCTAAGGTACTACTATACTATTGACATAAACTCACAATTATAATATTTGTCTTGAATGCCTTTATTCAAAATTAAAAGAAATAAATTGATAATATCTTAAAAATATTACACACAACTCAATTTATTCCTTACCCCACCATAGTCTATAGGGGAAAACGTATAATTAACTGGCAACTATTTCGTTACATGAAAGGAAATAAGAGAAACTGTAAATTAAGAAGCTTCCAAAGGAATTGATAAAACTTTGCGCTTGCTTCCTGCATACAGGTGATACAAGTAAAAAATATGATCAAAATATCAATAGCTTATCACTCAATCAATTAACATGTAGTTGAGTCGTAGGTGTACATTTTATAATATTTACCTTGACATAATTTGCTTTGTCTAACTTTTTCGCCTGAAGGAAAACAAAGAAAATAAGTTAAATAATAATAAGAGAGTTTTTTCTTGTACGTTATTTTTTGGGATCATTTATGGTAGAACTACTTTTTTAACTGTTGGATTAGTTTTTTAACGGTTAAATATGTGTACGTCCGTATTAAAAACTTATAGCGCACCACACAAAATTGTGCTTGCTGTAGATCTAATCGTTAACAAAGTAATCCAATAGTTAAAAAAATAGTGCTCCACAAATAGAGCATTTATGGGGATTCCACCACAAAAAATCCCTTATTTTATTCTCAATTTATGTAAGGCATACCTGAAAAAGTAACCATACGGCCAAGATTGGGTGAGCAGACAACATTAAATAACGCTTGAAAGCCTGAAAATATTAAATGAGCGAACTTATGTATCAGTCATATTCTTCACATAAAGAAGGGCCGGTTAAAGGAAAAAAAAATTAAAATGAGGAAAAAACTGTGATGAAATCTTTTTTTTGTTTTTTGTTTTTTGTTTTTGTTTTAAATGTCTATCAACTTGGTTTTGCCTCATATAGTAACAAAACAAACATTATATAATAATCAATTTGATGACAGAGAATTATAAAATTACTTGAGGCATGTAAATGCCAACCGCTATAGCACCACTGTAAGCTAACATCAAAATTCCCATTCCAAGGATTGTAATGTATTTAGGTCCAATTATCACCGCAAATGTTCGGATGTTATACCTATAATGTTTTAATATTAATTTAAAAGCATATAAATAAATAAGCTTAAACATGTTTATAAGATTAAAATGTGACTGACGTAGAAAATTTTAAAATTTTGAGTCCACAAGATGCAATGATATATATAAACTTACCTCATGTCACCTTCTATGTCTGTGATATCTTTTGTGAGGCAAGCAACCAAGTAAAACAACTCAATAAAGGTGATAATGAAAACGTTTGGGGGGCTGCAGGGTAAATTGTAAGCGAAACATGAGATCTCTATAAAGAGTTAAACTAATTTATATGTATCTATTGACATAACAAAAGTTATACTCCCAAGTTTTTTTATTTTTATTTTTATTTTTATTTTTATTTGTTTGAAGAGAATACTTGTATGTTTTTAGCGATATAAAATTGCATAGTCAAATAAATTTTTTGGTTTTTGATAAAGTAAATATTGAACAATAATTTCGTTGCTTCACAAGTTTTCTATGACACCATGTCCTTTTGACCATCAAATGCCAGTGTTGTAATTAATAGATCTCGCTTATTATCAATCCTACATCATATGGGATCTCCATTAGTTTTATATATAATCACTAAGCAACAATATCTCGAGAATTAACATGGTTTTCTAATTAAGTTACGTGGAATAAATTACAACATGAAATTAAAAGATGATAAATATAGTGAGGATTAAATTATTTCAATCTAAATAGAATGTCAATTAGCTGCGGCAACGGAAACACGATATTACTATATATATATATATATATATATATATATATTTGCTAACTGTGACTCAATCAAATGGTTACACGTAAAATTTTCTCTCAAAAATTACAACTACTGAGCTCTACATGAATCACAAAAAGGTGGAATTTGAATCGTGACTGAAATAACCACGTAATATTATATCTCATAATTCGCAATAACTTAAGCTGGAATAAGAAAAAAAAAAAAACAATTAAGCTATAAATGAATTAAAATTAAATAATATGCCAAACGTTCATTTGAAGGAAAAAGAGCGAGATATGAAAAAATAAAAATAAAAAAATAAAAAAACAAAAAATTGTTACACGTACCTCCACTGGAATGGAAGTCCAAGGGAATTTGTGGCGGCGTAGAGTACACCGGCATGGTGAATTGTACTCATCTGCATAAGTTGCTTTTGTTATTCAAATAATCTATTACCACTGATTTTTCTCTACTGTGTAGTATATGGCAAAGAGAGAATTTAAGATGCCCTAACTAGAACGTAGAAAAAAAAGTTAGCAACTTCACAAAGTATACTCTTCTTCTTTATGCCAGCACAACGACATAAACAGACTTTCATGCTTTCTAGAATAAAGTACTTGTCCTTTGTCTCATACAGTGTCCTCTAATCATAAACTGAATTTTACGTGACAAAATCTTACATATTATAATCGATCTCAAATTATATCTATTTACATTTTTCATGCCATTTTTAACTTTTTGGAGGACCGATATTGTATTTTCAACCTTCTAAAAAATAAATAAATTAATATGAAATTTAATTACAAGATTTTGGATTGGAGAAAAGTAATAATACCAAAGGAACCGAAATAAGAGTTGCAACAAAGATCCTTTGAACCTAAATGGAGGGACAGAATACATAGTAGCCAATAGGAAAGTAAGAGAAAAGGAACAAGTGGTGATCAGGTTGGCGTTCATTAACCATAAAATCAACTGGCCCCCAATTGCAGAAAATATCGTTAAGAACCACACTTGTTTTAGTAAAAGATCTCCTGCTAGTATCGCTAAATAAGGTTTGTTCATCCTGACAAATAACACATAAACACAAATACACTAAACCATGAAAAAGAAAAATCAAACAAACAAAAGTAAGAAGGCTTTTTTGTTTTTTTTTTTAATAAAAAAAAAAAAAACAAAGGTAAGAAGGCTTTTGCATGCACTAATTTTGTTGGGAAAAAAAAATTACCACTGTGATTCTAATTGCTACGAAATCAGTTAAGAAGCACGCAAGTCCTGAACGTAAATTAAAAGCACCAAGGCCAATACAAGATGGCTGTATATCCTTTGACTTTTAACCAGGAGTCTTTGAGGCTGCTTTATTTGTCCTTTATTTGTGTGGTTCTTTTAACTGTTATTTTTATTTGGTGATCCAGTTTGAGTTTAATAGATTGTTCCAAGATAATCGTCAAGATATGTGCGGCTATATATGTAAATATATATATATATATATATATATAAATACGTACCTATCAATATCGGCATCAAAAATCTGATTAATGCCAGTAATATAAACGTTTGCAAGAATTATAGCTATTAGGCCCGGAAATGCCTTAAGCAACAGAGACAATTTGAACAAGTGTTTGTTCTCAACCATTACTCTTGCAAATATACATCTGCTCCAAAAAAACAAAAAAGAAAAAAATCAAAACCATTACTATGCAAAAATCAATATTTTTTTTCCTCCTCTAGATTTGTGTAAAAGTTTACTTACATGGATGATATTGATACTTGAATCGTTGTATAAGGCCTTGCGAATTTATAGAAAACAGATCCAAAATGTGAGACTTTTGCAACCAAATTGGGAGCAACTGATTCAGGTTGATCTTTGTCAAGGACCGGGTCTGTACCTTCAAATTCAAGTCGAGTGCATGCCTAAAACCATAAGTAGTTGAATTTATAAGTACTTCAATTGAAAGAAATTTGAAAAACTAACCAAGGTACTCAAAATCACAAGACTGAGTATGTATAGAAAACACTTGTCTAACGAAAAATGCTCAAATGGTTCAGCTGAGCAAGCAAGCCTCCAACAACAGTATACTCTATTTCAAATTAATTTGAAATCCATGTGGGTGCCATGTATTACACACACACACACACACACACACACACACACACACACACACACACAGAGTTTGTACATAACATTTCGCATTTGTGCATGTCATTTATCCTTATGCAAAAGACATGTTGATATTTTTATAAATTTTATCCCATTAGTCAAAACTAAAATATATGATAACGGGAAAGTCATCAAGACAATTTTTGTTTTTCATCTGGAAAAAATGATATTTAAACGAGATACGTATAAAAAATATTAAATAATGGAAGCGGCAGTATCAGTTAATTGACTGTATATTTGTGTTACTGTATATTTCTGACTGTATGCATATAATCAGTTTAAACTTAAATCGGTGAAACAAACGGGACTTTAGCTTTTTTTTCTTTCTTCCATTTGACATAAGCTATCCTTTATATTCATGCTAGCTATCCACGCTACAAGTAACATGTATGTTAAGTTTTGATCACCTGTTAATATTAATTTTAATTCATTTAATATATAATAAAGATGTTAGTTAATTAGTTAGAGTTAAAAGAAAAAAAAAAGGTCAGGTCAAAATGAAAAAAAAAATTAAATAGATTTTAGGGTAATAGGAACCAAAATGTAAGAAAAAAAAATAAAGTTTCAAAAAAAATTATAAAAAAAACATTAAAAAGGGACTAAATGACGAAATAAAGAAGTTTTAGAGCAAAAGGAACAAGAATGGAAAAAAAAAAAATTTCAGGGCAAAATGAAAGAAAAAGGGTAAAATGAGACTAAAATGAAGAAATAAACAAGATTGAAGGTAAAAGGAATCAAAGTGAAAAAATAAAGTTCAAGGCAAAAAAAAAAAAAAGGTTCAAAAAAGGACCAAGCAAAGAAATAAATAAGTTTTAGAGAGAAGAAAATGAAGAAATAATTAAATTTTTAGACAAAAGGAAGAAAAAGAATAAAATTTTGAGACAAAATAAAAAAGGGATCAAAATAAACAAATAAATAAGTTTTAGACTGTAAAATAAAACTAAAATAAAATAAAACAAAGGACTTTAAAAAAGAGGGGAGGGGGCATTTCGACCAAAATAGTGTCATTTTGGGCGAAACTTGAAAGAACCAAGATGAAGAAGTAAAGAAGTTTTTGGAAAAAAGGAAAAAAAAAAGGTAAAAAAAAAGACAAAATGAAGAAATAAATAAGTTTTAGCAAAAAGTGAACCAAAAAAATGAAAAAAATAAAGTTTCAGGGAAAAATAAGAAAAAATAGTCAAAAGGACTAAAATGAAGAAATAAATAAATTTTAGGGTAGAAAACGAAAAAAGAATAAAGTAAAGGACTTAAAAAAAGAGGATGGAAGAGATTTTGGACTAAAACGATGTCATTTTAGTCGAAAAACGCATGAATAGTAAGAGTTTTTATGCTTTCTGCATATGTATAGATATAATCATAGTATGTTTTTATTTTTTTTATTTTTTTAAGTATACATTTTGGTAAAGAACCAATAGAAATAAGGGCGCATTCGAAAACTTATTTCAGTGGAACAATTAGGAGAAAGTATTTATGGAGGTCATACTTGATAAATAACATTTTTGAGAATTATAAAGGGATATATAAATTTTAAGGAGTAAAAAGCAAGATAAATAGTTTAGGTAAAAGAAAAACGACAAAAATATAGAACGAAGATGTTGTTAAACAGTGTTTTTGGGAACTTGGATTTACATATATTAGTAAGAAAGAATAGTTGTGAGGGGAAAAAAATTGTAGTGTCTTTAATATAGACATATTATAGAAAAAAATAAATAATAATTATCGAATCTTTAATCTAGCACACACTGACAACAATAATGTATAAAGATTATATCAGAGAAAATAAAGCATAAACCAAAAAGCAAAAATAAAAAATAAAAAACAACATTCACAGCTTGAGTTTTTGTATGTTTTACCTAAAGAAAAAAAAAGTATGAAACGCATATTCAACAAAAACCTATATAAAAAAAAAAAGAAGAAAAAAGACATAATGAAAGCGATATAGTTCAATTTCGTCAACAATTTTGACAGTGGAAAACCAATCTGGTTCCAACAATTTTGGCGCCAATTTGTCCATTATTTGTGACGACATGTCGTCGCAAATATTGATATGTGCGGTTGGCGGTGTTGTGGCCAAAAAGAGGCAAAAAAGTTAGCGGTTTCCCGCGAATAGGTTCTAAAGATTTCTTTGACGACATGTGTCATCACATAAAAGGATTCCAGAAAATTCTATAAAAAATGACTATTTGTTGCGACGACTTATTTAATAATTTCATCGCAAATAACCACAAAAAAGCGAAAACTTTGGCGGTTTCTTTAAAATTATTTGCAACGACATCTTTAACAAAGTCATCGCAAAAAATGAGCACGGGTATATTGTTCAAGAATATTCTCAGAAATATTAATGAGGTAAAGAAGAGCAACATCGTTTTTTTATTAATTACGACGACTATTTAATATTTTTTGCGACAAAATAATGTCGTCACAAAAAGCCACTTGTATAAACGCGATCGCAGAACTCCTTCCCCCATTTTTCTCGTGACCTTTCGATTTTCTCTATTTTTCTCCATCCAAAACCTCCAAAAACCATCCAAAAACACTGAAAATAGTTTAGTATTAACGTTCTCTCCTCAAATCTTTAATTTTCTCCATCCACAACCCCCGGTGTTTGTGGGTTTAGATTTTGTAAGTTAATATTTTGGTATTTTGGTTGTGGTTTGTGGTTTTGTTTTGAATTTTGAATTTAGTTTGTGGTTTTGGATTTTGAATTGTGAATTGTAAATTAGAATTAAAATTGGAATATGTGGTAATTAGATTAAAATTTGTATGAAATTTATTTGATGATTAAAAAAATTAGAATAAAATTTTAATTAGTTCTACATTACTAATAAAATAATTAAATAAACTAATGTTAATTTTCATAAAATTTGATAAAACTTCAAAAATTCTTCATTGTGGAGATTCCTATGGATAAGAGTTACATTTACAGAACCGATTATCTGATGAGTACTAGGATGATTTGTGTGCTTTTATTGAAGTTGGAAACAATTATGCAAATTCAGCTGGGGGTATTAGTTGTCCATTGATCAAGTGTAGAAATCATGAGATGCTACCACCAGAAAGAATGAATGCACATATAAATCGATGGGGTTTTGATACAAGTTACACCACATGGATTCACCATGGTGAAATACGTCATGCTACTGCAGTTGTCAGTGAATATGTTGATGAGATGTTTGCTATGCTAAATGATGTGGTTGGTATTAGTGATGATCGTGAGACAATAGGTGAGACAAAAACAGTTATAGAAGATACTCATTACGATAAATTTAGGGATCTCTTATCTGAGCTCCAAGTTGGATTGTATCTGGGTTGCACTAAGTATTCTACTATAATTACATTTTTATTTTATTTTATTAATTACTTTTACAATAATAATTTTTATTTCTATTTTTTATTATTGATTTCCTTTTTTTAAGTATTCTTTATTATTATAATATCATGAATTATATTTAATATTGGGTTTAAATGTATAGTAATATACAACATTAATTATTAAAATGAGAAAAAATAAATAAAATATAAAAATTATTTACAACGACAAATGTGGTCGTAAAAAAAAGCCATGTCAATTAATTTTGCATCTTTTACGACGACTTAATTCACAAAATGTTGTCGTTAATACTCAATGCCATGTCATCTTAACAATGTAACCGATGGAATAATTGTAATGACTTATTTATGACGATTGTCATCGCAAATATAATTACGATGACTGGTTGTCGTTGCAAAAATAATTTTTGTGACGAATCAATTGCGGTGACAGTTTTGCGATAATAAGTGGTCACTAAAAATTCATTTGTGATGACTTTGCATTTGTTGCAATGACTTTTTGTCGTCGCTAATATCCCAGTTTTTTGTAGTGAAATTTCAATTTTAGAAAAAAAAATCTACAAAAGATCTACTTTTTTTCCCCTCCCTTACGTCTCTCTCCCTCGCCCATTCTTCTCTCTTGTTCCCTCTCACACTCTCACTCTCTCTTTCTCATCTCCATGTCCGGCCCTCTCTCTTTCACCCGTCCCTCTCACCTCACACTCTCAAAAAAAAAAAAAAAGCTTTGATTTAGTTAGGAAACAAATAGTTTTCTTCAAAATAACTTGGGGGTTGTGAAAATGAATTTGTAGAACCTTGAAGTTTTGCATGTGGTTTTCATGATCAAAGAGATGGGGTTTTTCTCCCTTGTTCCTTTAAATCCGAAAATTGGTTGTTTTGTGGCTTAATTTCTTGAGTTTCATGTTAAATTTTGATTTTCTTGTTGGAATCATAAACCTTGAGTCACTACTACAATTTCTTGTAGTGAGTTTTCCCCTTCTTAAAGCTAAGTCAATGTTTGCTTAGAGACATGTTAGTCTGAATTTTCTTTGAAAGGTTTGTATGTTATGTGAATTTTGGTCATGTTCATAGCATTTTCTAGTTTTAATGAGTATGGCTTTTATGAGGATCCTAACAGCAGCCCAGAGAAAGTATAAAATTGTACTTTTTTAAACTAGACATCTTAAGCTTCATATAGCCATAAGAATAACCTCAAACTGACAATTATAGCTCAAGTTATGCATTTTTAAAGTGAAGTATGTTTTCTAAAAATTCTACAAAAAAAAAAAAAAAACCAGCACGTTTTGATCTGGTGTGACATTTTTTTAGTGGCCTTGAAGGACCTGAAACCAAGCTTATGATAGTTCTTTGGAAAGCTCGAGACGTTTACTTTGATTGGACATTGATTTTATAATTTTTAGGGTTATGTAGAATATTTTATACTTATTTATGTAACAGCCGTCAAAATTGTTGTTTCTTAAAAGTGATAAAATAAAGAACTGAGACCCCTAATTTTTAAAATAGGAATGTTGTACCCACCCTTACTACCATTTAGAACACATTATTAGTGATGTGTGAGAGTTTGAACCACCTCATTTGGAGTTTTGTAGCCCGAGTTGTACGCACTGAAAGTTTTATGTTGAAACTTTTAAAAAGTTGTCAAAAAAGGAAAAATCAGAATTTTGATTTTTGGAGAACTGTTTTGAGGTACTTATAGAGCAGGGGTTTAGGTATATGATAGGTTGTTGAAAATATATACATGTCTACTTTCTTTTGGAGTTGATGTTGGAATTTTTGGCGACCTAGAAAACATTTTATAAATTTTCCGGTAAGAAATTGATTTATGATTGAGCTATTGAGCTTTAAATAATGAAAGCAAATTTGACTATTTTGGACAGTAGAAAGAACAATGAACAAAGGATGTGAAGAGATTTAAACTCAAATTTTGCTAAGCAACTTAAGTAAGTAGAGTATGATTTCTCTGTAGCACTTGTAAACTTTGTTTGATAGACTTTCTATGGAATGTCTAGTATGCTATTATGTGAATTTTTATGACATTGTCAATGTGTATGTTTTGTAGAGTCACGCTTGTGATAGTATATTGTACACAGAGTGGAACATCACGCTGATTGTTGAATTGCTTGTGATTGAGCACATGATAGCATGTATGATAGGCTGGTACTGCCAAGTCCTCAAAGGACTCATATTGTGATATTGTGATTGCAGAAATTGCTTAATTGTTGTGATATGGTGATTGATGAGATTGTGATTAACTTGCGCAGAGGTGGGTGATGACAGAGACTATATTGTGATATTGTGAATTTGAATCGTCCGGACATTACCTCAAGCCAAGTGGGTGATAACGGGGAACCTGATATTGTGATTTGAAAAATTGGCATGTGGCTAGATTGTGAAAAAGCCAGCGGCAGTATTGGGAGGGCCCTAGAGATATATAGTTTACGTGCATAGAGTATAAGAATTGATTGATGTTGGTTATCTAAGATGTTGTGATGCATGCGTACGTTGAAAATAGACTGTGTAATTGTTGCTCCACTTACAGAGCCTGTAGCTCATTAAAGTTTACTCTGTGCTATAGGTAAAGGTAAGAGCAAGGTAGAGCAGTGAGCAGGAGACTTGGCTTCGATAACCACTGTACATATGGACATACCAAAGAAACTGCGTATATACTATTTTTGAGATTGTGAATGTATATATTTTTTTGTGATCAAACTCATAAACCTTGAATGACGGAATATTTGTACGCATGACTAGATAACTTGGAAGGAATGTTATGTTGAGTGAGTCTTATTTAAGAAAAATTTTTGAAATACCATAATTTTCGCATAAGCAACTAGTGAGGGTTTATTATTGTGGTACATCCTTAGGGTTAGTACTAGATAAGGTTTAGGGAGATAGTATAAGGGGTGTCACAGAGAGTAACCCCAAATTTTATACATCCATGATCTTAATCAGACGACCTAAATAATTTACGTTTTAATTTTTTTAATTATTGTTATTTATCATGCTAATTTATTCATTTTGAACTGATTCATTGCCTGATTTTATCTATTTTAATATCATTTTGTTCCAAATTTTCAATACTCCTCAAATAGAAATACTATATACAAAGAATTTGAATAAAATATAAAATTAAACAAAAATACATTAAAATAAAATAAAATAACACCAAATAAATACAAATAAATGAAACAAAATAAAAAGTGTTAGTTTAAAGCACAATAAAATAAGTTAAATTTATGTCTTTTTTCTTTTCTGATTTCTCTTTTTTTAAACGATTAATATAACAGTTATTTTAAATAAGTCACCCAGCGCCGAATGCGTGTTCAAGACTAGTGTGACCAAAAACAAAAATCTTGCTGGAAATCAAAAGGGAGAAGAAGAAGATGAATCGAGAATAGAAAAACAAAACCAAAAGCAAAACGAACCTTTTGAACAAAATAAATTATAAAATATAGGGACAAAACAAATAGAACCTGCGATAAAAGTCATAAAACAAACAAATTCATGTCTATGCAATAGGGGACGTTGAAATTTCCTACCAGTAGGGTGAGAGTTTGTGGTAAGATTTGCCTTGGGTTCCCATTAAAATATAAGTGATTGTCAATTGTAGCAGAGAATCTATCCTATTTCCGTTAATGAACAATAATAGTAAGTTGAAGTTACTTTTTGTAATTGAATGGCATGGTATAGTCGTCAAAATTTGGTTTACTTTTGGTTGGCTTGTGGAAGAAGAGGACTGAATCAATGAATCAGAAATAAAGATTTGATATTGAAGATCTCCTCCATTAACTTTTGCAGAAGGAATCCTCCCAAATTTGATGCCAAATTGCATCTAATAAAACCAGTTATACTAAGGTCTATTATTCTAAAAAAAAAAAAAAAAATCCCCAAGCAAAGGCTAAAATTTCACCCCTAAGTTAAACCCAAATCATGAATTAGTGTATTACAAACACGGAATCACCAAACCACATAAAAATTTTCAAGCTGCTGTAATGAGCACGTACAATATTTGCATAATTTCAAATTACTAGAAATTGAGCACGTACTAACTCACGAATATTCAAAGAAATAAAATAAAATGTACCCGACTGTGATTACGGTTATGTTGGCCGAATAATAAGGATTTTGAAAACCTGCTTTCCCCATTGAGCTCTTCTTGCTGGATCAATTTACTGGTGGAGGATTTTGAAGAAAAGTTGGATGATTTAATATCTAATTTGGTTGTAGGCTTAATTGGCATTAATCTATTCACTTGAGAGGAGACCTTTTAACGCTGAGAAATAAAAGGAGATACTCTGAGGGAAGAGTGAAAGATTGTGTGCTCCATGTTATTAACTGAAACAACCAAATAAGAAAGGAAAAAAAAAAAAAAAAAAAAAGAGGCGCAAAAAAGAACAAGAAAAGTGATAAGAACAAATGCTTCAAGAGCTTCCAATATTTATGGGAGAATGCCTGGGCTACCAGTATACAAATTTTTAACATCAATTTTTTTTTTTCTTTTTTGCCCACAGGTCAATCACGAATTTGGAATAGGTAGTAGCTAGAACGTTTAATATTTTATGTTTATCATCTTTAGCAACACAAGAGAGAGAGAGAAAAATATATAGAAGAATAACGTGTTCTCTAATTTATCATGAATTTGCCTATTATAAAAGTGCAGTTGTTCTCTAATTTATCATCAATTTGTCCATTACAAAGTGCAGAAAAACTAAAAGGAGAATTATAAAAGAAAGGAAGCATTCTCATTAGAGGTGGCAATTCGTGTTAGTGGTTAGTATTCGTGTTAACCCTGTTTGTTAATTATGTCAGAAAACATCAACTTAAACACGACATGTTTATTAAATATGTCAAAAATATTAATCCAAACATGACCCTATTATTAATCATATTAACCGTGTCAACCCGTTTAAATTAATATATTCAATAAATAATTAATATAATTATGACTTATTTAATACAGTCATGATAGTTTTAATATGTTTATTGATCAATTTATCTTTTCTTTTATGAAAAATAAATAAATTTTACCTACAAATATTAAAATTCATATTATTTGTATTTAATATGTCATATCAACTTTCATTTTATATCACATATCATTAGATTGCATATGACACATATAGTTAGGCTCTGTTTATTTAATTGATTCGAATTTTGCTTCAGTAAAAAGCTTTCAAAAACAATCACATCTAAGTTTTTTGTTATAGTAAAAAACTCTTACATAAAGTCTCATCTCAAGTCGAATTAAAAATTCGAATCAGCGAATTAAACGGGCCTTTAAAGTGTCAATTCGTGTCACTTCGTGCTAAGAGGTTAACTCTAACCCAATCAATTTATTAATCGTGTTAATTGTGTCAACCCAATTATAACCAAAACCTATTTATAATAAACTCAAACTTATTAATTTTGTGTAAATTTTGAGTTGTGTCGCTATCCAAATTATCAACCCTAATTCTCATGACTTGATGAAATTACTGAGAAAAAGTAACTTACACAAAAGATGAAGAAAGAAAACCGGAGTTTGTTGTAACAAATCTCCAGCTCAGTAAACAAAAAAAAAAAAAAAAAAAAAAAAAAAAAAAAAAAAAAAAAAAAAAAAAAAAAAAATCTATAATATCTGCTTCTAACTCAGCCTTATTTACAATTTTGACCCTCAAAACTCTTCCCTAAAAAAAAACCACTCGAGCTTCACATTTTTTGAAGTAACGTGCATCGTTTTGTGTAAAGTAACGTGCATCGTTTTGTTTGACGTGATTCTATTTATGTGGTGCAAATTCTCAAATCTCGAAGTGTGAAGGTTTCTTGGAGATACAAAACGCAATAAATCAGAGCGTGGTCCTAGCTTCGTAATATTAATATTATAACTTCTTAAGTGACATTTATTTTAAAGATTTTGTTTTGTTTAAGATTGTGATTCGTAATTCTGTTACAGTATTTTTTCTCACAAAAAAATTAAATTTTATAAATTAAAATTATGAATCATGATTTTAAATTCATTAAACTAAACGTCACCTTATATAATCATATCAACAGGGAAGGTAATTAGATTGCAGACAAAGTAGCATCAAAAGCGGTTCATCTGCGGGACTTTTGTAGTCAACTGATTGCTAAAGATATGGCTGGTCATCTTAGCTATAGTTTCGTTAATTCACTGAGTTTGAATACTCTTTCTCCTTAGTTTTTTTCTTTTGGATTTTACTTATAAGGTTTTAACACACTGGGGCCTTGGCATAGAGAAAGTTTTGCTTGACCTATTGTACAATACAGTCTTACTAGTTTCCTAAGAAATTACGTTTTGTATTTTCTTTTTGAGTTGTTTTTTCTTTAGCTTTTTTGGACAGAACTATTTATTTTTATTATCTTTTTTTTTTCTTAATAATATTTAAGCTAGAGATTTAGTATAGGATGAAGGTGCCAGCTTAATTAAGATATACTAATAAGATCTGATATCAATTATCTTCTCTTGTCGTCCATTAAAAAAAGAATTATTGTCTGACTTGTAATAATAATCTTAGCAAAACCAGCAAGAAAACAAATTAATTAACAGAGGAATCAAAAGGAGATCTCAAGATGGACAGGCTGGATAGTGGGGGAGGAAGACGACAAATAAAAAAGAAATTGAAACCATATGCCATTGCGTTATATATATATATATATATATATATATATATATATATATATAATACGCTAATGCATGCATCACTTGTTCTATAAAAAGAGATTTAATTATAAAAATTTCTTTTCAACTATGACCTTATAATACTTTACTTTATCATCTAATTTTAAAAATGTAACATCTATTTTCCCTGAAATATGAAACATTAACAAAAAAAAAAAAAAAAAAAGGTAACAGAGCGAGGTTTGATTGAAGATTAATTAAATGTTGCGACGTTCACTTTTTAGCATCGCAGCAACCGTCCACGATAGGAAGTCCGAAATTAACTTAAATGACGCATTTTTAGGTTGAATAACCAAATCTTCAACCCTATATCAATTTTAGATCATTAGAGGACTTACCCACACCAAATTAAGTCATCGGGAGATTAGAAACACTATAAAAATCCAATCCAGCCTCATAATTTTAAATCACCCAAACACTCATCAAAGAGATTTTCTCTCTTTCTTTCTCTTTCTTTCACCCCAAACACTCTAGATTTCTAAGGATAAGGATTTTTTTGAGACTCTAGCCTCCAAACCATAATAAATCAACACGTAAGCTTTCTAGATCCTCAAATACATTATATGAGTTTGATTAAATTGAGAATTTAAGAAAGATTTAGTATGGAAAGTTATGGTTTTCTTGGGAATTGATGTTGGATGAATAAATTAATGATCTAGGATTCAAAATCAAGGAAAAAATCATGGAATAATGTGGAGGAAAAAATCATGGAGTAATGTGATTGAGAATGTAAATTAGGGATTTTGATATGGAATTGATTGTGATTTATTGTTCTATAAAATTTGTTGGAGAGATTGTAATATATCTCTCAATTTTGATATCATAAAGTTGGCCTAAAACATATTCGGGAAGAACATGTGTGAATAATCGCGTGCTGCAGCGCACTAACGCGTTGCAGCCTGCGCAAAATAGTGCTCGGGTTTGTTTTGCGAAGCCCGAGCACTGCAGCGTACAGAATTGTGCGCTACAGCTCGCCTCTTGGGCGCTGTAGCGCGCACAAAGCCAACCACTTGTAACTGTTTTGGAAAGCTCGAGCACTGCAGCGTGAATGACATCCGCTGCAGCGCAAAATAATAACGGAAAAAATGTGTTTTCGTGTGTTTTAGTGATCTGAAAGATCTTGAACCGTTGCATCTATTTGTGATATGTTTTCTCACATATCTGAGTACTTATTAACAATAGAAACAACTATTGTTATAAGTACATCAGCATATAAACGATAACTTTCAAATTTGAAAAGGTATCTTTTGTGAAAGGTTGTAACTTTTAAGAGGATGTTTGCATCCCTGTCTTTAAAAGGATGAATTCAGAAAATACAGTATATGTAATTGTTTTGGAACTCAATATTTTTGCTGGATATTGTGTTCAAGGGTTTGTTGTATCTTGGGGGTAATTTGCCATTAATACTCGTTAGCAAACTTTGAGAAGTGAAGACAAATAAAACCTTAAAGGAAAGTATTCTTATACACCTCAAACTCTCTTTCTGCTTTCTCTATTCTTTTCATCCTCCCTATTCCAAATTTTCTTACAAAATTGTGGCATGAATTCTCCAAAGAGGCGAGTGTTCTATGTTCCTGAGGCGCTACGTAATCAAGTAATTGTCCTACTAACGGTTTTGAGTGAGTTTACAATTGAGGTAAGTATATGTCTTGTCTGCAATATGTTTGTTTCAAAAACCTAAAAGATGATGTGATAGCTATAATTTTCTTTTGAGATTGATATTTTATGAGGATTTTTTACGACGATGGTCAAGAGATATGAGCTTTAGATCTTATGTTTTATTCCTCATTGATTAATGTATGAGATAAATTATACGCTATCAAAAAATAAGAGATAATTAGGAGATGAAAATAATTACATTAAGATTATTTTGAGCATAAAACGCATAAGATGTGATATTTGAGTAGATGAAAATATAATTTTGTTTTATGATTTTTGGTTATGTTGAATGTTAGACCTAAAAGAATGAGAAAATGTTTTTGTATATACTTACTGAGCCCGTTCACTTCACTGATTCGAGTTTTTAATTTAAGTTGAGATGTGACTTTATTTAAGAGTTTTTTACTGTAGCAAAAAAGCTGGATGTGACTGTTTCTGAGAGCTTTTTACTGTAACAAAATTCGAATTCTAAACTTGAATCGGTAAAATGAATGGGGCCTAAGTGTTTTCTTTATAAGAGATTTTCATATGTTGCCGATAATGGTAAGAACATAGGTTGATTGTGGAGGAGGCTTGGCGTGAATGTGCTCGTGGTGGCGAACATGGAATAGAAAAAGTTTTGGAACATTTGTTTTAAGTTTGTTTATGTTTCTTAAAGTTTAGAATTTGAATTTTACTACTATAAAAAAACTCTAAGAAACCGTCACATCTAATTTTTTTATTACAATAAAAATTTTTCACATAAAGTCACATTTTAACTCAAATTAAAAACTCGAATCAGTGAACTAAATGAGCCCAAATCGAGTTATTTTAAGATGTTTTCTTATGTATTCTACTTTTCACCTGGTTCCAACGAGTTCTACTTATATTCTTATTATATAAGTTCTTGTTTATATTTTATAAATGAGTATTTTCGCATTATTAAGAGATGTTGAGATTCCTGTGCCAATTCCGCTAGGGGTATTACAGTCAATACATTTTCTCCTTCATTTTTTGTTTTTTGCTTTTTACTTTTTTTGTTTCCTATTTAGGTTTTCCTCCCTTTAATTTACTTAAAGTTCCTATACAGTTTATTTTTATTATGTGTCATTTTGAAATAATTTTTTCACCACTTTGTTTCTGTTAAAATAATTTCTTTCAAATGTATCCTTACTTTATTTTTTTTATTATTTTTGCTTGTCCTTTATGTACATTTTAATTCTCTTTTGATGTTCTTTTTGGAAATAATTTTTTTTCTATCATGTTCCTATTAAATAAATAAATTTTAATGTGTCACTACTTATATTTTTTCATGTAATGCTTATTATATCATAAGTGATTCTTGTAAATGTTTTTTTTTTTTTTTTTTGGCTTACTAAAACAATTCTTTTTTCAAGTATGTCTCTTTTAAACATCATTTTTACACAACCCATTCAATTTCCGTTTTCTCAAGATACTTTTTTTTTTTTTTTAATACGTCACTTTTAGGCTATTTAAATATTTTTTAACGTGTTCTTTTCTAAGCACCCCCCTCTTTTCCCCAGTTAGTTCATACTTTTCTTTTATATATAAGTTAACTGTTTTTTTTTTTTTTTTTTTTTTTTAATTTACTAATCCATCTAAAAACTTAAGTTGTTAGGAGGTGGACTAACAATAATGTAAAGATATACGTCTCGCAATTTATTTATTATGCATATAGTACACCATTAGCATTTATAAATAGAACTGCTTCCTCAATTGTTATCCACAACAATTTGTAAACTTGCATTTGTTATTCCGCACTACGGCAATAATTGCAAGAGAGATGGAAAAACCAATTACCGTTCTCAGTATTGATGGAGGAGGCGTTAGAGGCATCATCCCTGGGGTTTGTCTTGAATTTCTTGAATCTGAACTTCAGGTAGATATATTACATGCCCCAAAAATTTTACAATATTTATTATAATCACACATACATATATGTATGTATATATGCAAATATCGATATCATTTCGCTGAAGGATTAATTTAATGATAAGGTGTTCGTATCTATGTGCAGATACTCGCAAAAGACCCTAATGCAAGGCTTGCGGACTACTTTGATGTCATCTCAGGGACTAGCACTGGTGGTCTTATTTCGGCGATGATATCAGCACCCGGTGACGACAAACGGCCTTTATATGCTGCCGACAAGATTGTGCCTTTCTACAAAGAGAACTGCCCAAAAATTTTCCCAAACTCAGGCAACTGGTGAGTAATGGGGAAGACGTTGACCGAACTATTTGTTTTTTTTCCTCCCCAAAGTATCTGTATTAAGAATTTGTTTCATTTCATTTGTCTAACACAATGAAAAAAAAAAATTGACAATGCCCCACTGGTTCGTTTAGCTCTTGCGTTTGAAAGTATTTTTTTTCTCACAAAAAATTTGAATAAATAAAATTCCCACAAATGGGTTTTCTCACAAAATTCAAATTTATAATCAAAATGACTGACCCAAATGCACGAACTACTCATGGGAGAAGGTTTAACAAAACTCCACTTGTATCTTGGTTTTTACTCACTAGTTTATATATATTTTGTCTTTTTGATCGATAATTTTTTTTTTTTTTAATTACAAAACTTTCAGAAACCTCATTCAACAAATTTCCTGGCATTACGGAAACCAGTGGTCATAGTATTTACTGACTCCTTGTCTAGAATATTTTGGAGTACATATATAATATATATGCAATGAATTTTAGATGCTAGTGTGCATGCACTTTTTCAGACTAAGCATGCATGGCATGCATTCCAGAAAATTATTTTTTTTGACGAGACACTTTGAACTTTTCTTTTCTCAAACACTAATTTGTTTAATCATATATAGGTCCGAACCAAACAAAACCTTTGCCGGGGAAATGGTACTAAAGATCACAGAAACTTGTGAGGACGATGGTCAGACGTCAGTCACAGAAGCATATGATGCAAAATTTGAAGAAATTGGAGGTGTGAAAAAACCATACTATGATGGTAAATACCTTCATCAATTGGCAAAAAAAATTCTTGGGGAGAAAAGGCTGCATGATACCCTGACGAAAGTCGTCATTCCTGCATTTGACATCAAGAAGCTCTCGCCTGTTGTCTTTTCCTCTTACCAGGTGATTATTCTGTATAATTAATGGAACTGAAGTCATTAATTTAGGGAGCTTCTGATAGGACCTAAAACAAGAGTTGTCGATTCTATTTGTTTTGCATATTTTTTCACTCTGATGTGATCTAACGGTCAAAAACTGACACTATATACATATTATATATATATATATATATATATATATATAGTGTAATACATAACATCATAATTAATTCATAAATTTAAATTAAGTTCCATTACAATTTAAATATATATATATATATATATATATATATATATATAACTGAATATTGGATATAATATCGTGCAGGTGGATAATGGGAATAAAGTCTTGGATGCTCTTCTTTCAGATATTTGTATTAGCACCTCGGCTGCACCAGTTTACCTTCCTGCTTATAAGTTCATCAACGAAGGCGTAGAATTCAATATGATTGATGGTGGGGTTGCCGCTAATAATCCGGTAAAATTCCATAAATTTAATTAATAACAATATACAAGAAATAATGAAATAAATAAAGTGTTATGCTTGAGTTAAATCAGAATAATGGTAGGGTAATAAACACTGTATGGTATTAAGTTTATAAAATTTAGTATAAATACACTTTGGCTTCTAGTAATTGCATTAAAATTTAGTATAATTCTTTGATTTAGCTAATTCATACGTGATATTTATTTTCCGAATTGTTTGATGCAAAAAAATTTAAAAATTCCAGACTGTAGCTGCTATTACCGAAGCAGTGAAAAGAAGGTCGGAAGACATTGAGAAGGATGAGAAGAAATTGGACGTCAAATCATTTCGTCTTGTTGTACTCTCATTGGGAACATGTCAATACAAGGTCGAGAAATACAATGTTGAATTGGCTAATAGCTGGTGGGCTGTTAACTGGTTGATTTACCCATTGAGGAAATGGTGGAAAGCGGATCATCCTTTACCTGAAATCCTCTTTGATGCAAACTCCGATATGATTGATTACTATTGCACAATGTTTTTTGAATCCTTCAATAATACTGAAAATTTCCTTCGTGTTCAGGTAAATCTATTTGTGAATATGTGTGTGTGTGTGTATATATATATATATATATATATATATATATATATATATATCACATGTCTATATATCCAAAAATCCTTGGAAATATGTTCTTTTGCTTATTACTGACTTTCCTTTCTTGGATTTTGTAAGTCGACTATTTGTTAGTTTCTATCTGTTATTTAGTAATTAACCTTATTAATGCATAATGATTTACATTCATCAAATTAGGACGATAAATTGCCGGAAGACCTTGCTCGCTTGGATAATGGTTCCCCTGCGAACTTGGATAAATTGGAGAAGTATGCCAAAGACTTGTTGAACAAGCCTGTTACACACCTCAATCCTGCTGCCTTCGAACGTTCTGAGGTTGATACCGCTGAAACCTATGCAGAAGCACTCAAAAGGTGAGTTTGACTTCCCTATCATTATAATATATATAAACACACACATGTATACCTCTGACCTCTGATTAGTTAGAAGTTACATTTTAAGAAGAGTTAAACGACAAATAACATTGCACTAAATCTTAAATTATAATAAGCTTGGACTATATTATACATTCAACGTATTTCTAGCTAGTTCTCTTTTAACATTTTCTATTATAATAAAGACGCTTCGCGTCATATATATGATGCGTGTGTCTCGATTAATCTGTAATCTATAATCTATAATCTATAGCTATATATATTATAGATGAGAGCTCCTATTTTGATAAAGTTATTTTATCTTATTCTTATTTTGTCATATTCTCTTTTTTTTTTTTTTTCAACTTTTAAAAATTTTTCGTTTCACTTTTTTTTTTTCCCTAACATCATATATCTTTAAATACGTAGCATCAAAATATTTTTATTTTAATTTATCTATGTTGAAATAATTTGTTTCAAATATATCCTCAATTAAATTATTCTTTTTTAATCATTTAAAAAATTATTTTATTTAAGTGACTTTTACAAATACTTCTTTTAACTAATCACCACAATAAAATAATTTTCTCAAATCTATTAATATTTAAATGTGTTTTTTCCTTCTCAGATGGAAACATTTTTTGTTGTTTGTCAAAGAAAGTTTAGGCTATATGTGAGAAATAGTATTTGAGGGTGTTGGATAAAAAGAAAAAAAGAGTTAACTAACGCATATTTTTATATAGCTATATTAAAAAAAAAAAAATCCTTAAAAGGCCGCATTTTTTATAGAGCATATTAATGAAAAGAATAGTGAGGTACATTTAAGAAATTTAAAATGTATACTAGATATATTATATAAATGAGAATTCCTTTTTTTACTATTGAAAAATATAGTCTCTCTATTATGTCTTCATCATGTGTTCTTTTTTTTTTTTTTTTTTTATTCTTTTCATATCGCTTAAAATTTTGAAAATATTAAATTGGTGAAAAAGATTCAATAAGTTTGTCATAAATTCATATATCATACTTTTTTTGAAGGAATTTTTATTTTTATTTTTATTTTTATTTTTTTGCTTTCTTTCTTTCATCAGGATTTTTTGTTTTGTTTTCTTTCTTCTAAGAAATTGGTTTTCTTTTCTGACGAATCAATCTAACTAATATATAATATTTATTTTAAAATTTTATGCATAAAATTACTACGCCATGATGATAAAATAATTTACAATAGTTTAAAAGTTAATTCATTGTTTTCACTGTTTAGAATAATTATGTACTTTGAACTTGATAAAAAGATCAAAATTGATAAATATTTGTCATCATATCTTAAAAATACATAAATGTTTTTACTACTGTGTTTTTATCACAATTCAATTTTTTTTTTCTGTAGCATCCGTATTTTTCTTAAAAAAAATTCAAATTCTAACTTTTGTCTACAGTGTCTTCTGTCACATATAATTCATCATTAAACCTAAGTTCTCAAATTGTGGGGAAAAAAAAACTATGAGAATAATGTTATCCAACCTCTATAAAGAGCTTCACACGTGTGAAACACGTAGCATTAACTAGTATATAAATAAAAATACAGTTTACAATTCTATTATACTTTTGTACGCTTATCCAATTTACATGGTTGCAGGTTTGCAAAGAAGCTTTATGATATAAAGCACGGTTATCCGTTCATTGTCTCTTCTTGAAGGCATGACTAGCTGAGGCCGAACCGCCGAAGCCATAACAAATAAGTTTATTGTTATAATAAAGCTCGACAAGGTCTGCTGTTTGTCGAGTTCATAATATATATATATATATATATATATATATATATATACCTGTGTGTATGATAGATATTTCCCTTTCAGTTTGGGTACACTAATAAACTGACAGGGCTACTATTGTACGTTGGATTTTAATGAAAACCTCAGAGCATGTAATAAACTACGGTCATGTATGTGTGTGTGTGTATATATATATACACACACGCGCGATCGTTGAATGTGTGATTGCATATTATTATAACATTATTGTTGATCTACTTTTTAACAACTTAAATTTGTGTGATGAACTGATAAATTAACATAATATTAAACGGGATATTCAGCTTGTTCTTCAAAGCTAAGCTTATCTACTAGTACATAGTCAATCATTGATCTATTGGAGCCAATCACTGATTGACTGAACAACTTATACCTATTCCTCAACGACAGTTGTATTGGTTTATTCTTCAAAGCTAAGCTTATCTTGTTCTCTTTGGTCCAGATGTGCATTTGAATTCAGCCAATCAATATTTAGGAAAAAAAACAATCAATCAGCATTTCTGTTTCACTTTAGACATGCCAAAAAAAAAAAAAAAAAAAAAAAAAAAAAAAAAAAAAAAAAACTGATTACATATATTCTAAGTATCATATACCTTAAATATTCATTTGTAGTTGAAGTTGAAGACAAGTATTGGTTGGGTGCTCCAACAATTATCCATTCCTTATTGTCTTCATCTCCACCAGCGTCCATTGAAGGCGAGAAGCAATGTTCTGAGGCGGCGGCTAAATGAAATGGTACGATGTAGTATTAAGTAAAACCTGCTGCTAGGCTTTATTATGGGATCTTTTATTACATCACAGTATCAGAACGGCAACGTTTTTCTCGCTGCGTTTTAGAAATAGATAGTAATAAATGTAGCCCTGTATTTTATTGGAACCCTGCTAAACAGCCCTGGAGAGCTGCGGCTCCGCACTCACATGGGGTGGGCCCCATCTGAACTCCACAAGGGCACGAGGTTCATTCCATGCGTATGGGAAGCTGTTTGGCTTGTTTCATTTTATTGACATACGATCATAAGAGTTGGTTAAATTTTTAATGTGAAAAGACTAAAAAAGAGAGAATAAATTTTATAAATTCTCTTCAAACTTTGTCACTTGTGTCAGCATACTTCTAAATTTTAAAATGTGTAAATTGTGCCCCTTTAAATTTTATCATTTATGTCAACATGCCATTGAGTTTAACTCCGTCAAGTTTTTTAACATAAATATTTATATACACTCACTGATTTTGTCACTTGTGTCAATATACTCCATAAACTTTAAAATATATTTGTTGTGCAACCCGAAATGTGATATGTCTTTAACTTTTTCCCCTTAATCTTGATTCTATCAATTTTTTGAATAGAAATGTTAATATGACTTTTAAATTACTAATTAGCTATGATATTTAGATTTTTTAACTGCCTTCCTCTTTACAAATATTAGTTAGGCATCAATTTTTAAAATATTAGTTAATTAGAGACGATAAAGAGAAAAAATGAGAAGTAAATATGTATAACATGATGAGTTTTGTTATTTGTTTTAACTTAATAATATATAACCTAAATAGAACTACTGCTCGGCATAAAACATGTTAAATACAGTCCAATCATTATAAATGCAAGGCAGCTAAAAATTAAAGTATTCAATACATATTACAAATTATGAGATCACACTAATTGAACTCAACCTTCATTAGAAGATAAGTCAAACTCCAGTACAATTACATAAAATGAAATCACAAGTACTTCAACCAAATTCATTTATTCAAAAGAAGCCTAGAATGGATATCTCCTCCAGCTTAATTATTATTGTAGTACACAAACTTAAAGAGTAATTACTTCAATATTACTGTTTTGTCTCTTAATCCAACTCAAATCTGCGCTCAAGTACATGATCATCAATGTAACTCTTGTAACTCTCTCTAAGCTTGTTTGTCTTCTGGGACTCAACATCATCGGTATCTTTATCCTCTTCTTTGTCGGCTTTCAGATCAAGTGAAAAATACTCAACATTTTGCCCCATAAAAAAATATTAGTATCTCTTTACTGTATAATGTCCAAGGAGTGCATAGTCAGTCATCGATTGACTAGAGTCCATTATTCATTGACTGAACAAGTTATACTTGCTCTTCAACATTTATTAGCTAGCTAAGCTTATCTAGCTCTCTTTTGTCCTTATGTGCAATTGAATTGAGCCAATCAGTCTTTAGGAAAAAAAAAAAAAAAAAAAAAAAAAAAAAAAAAAACAATCAATCGGCATTTTTGTGTCAGTTTAGACTGTAGTCAATCAATGATTGACTTGGTCAGGGGACAATTTGTTCAATAAACTATAATACCAAACTAGTACATAGTTGAAAGTTTTTAAGAGAAAATATTCTTCTCTTTCTTATTATAATAATACTTAATAATGAATTATAAGAATATTTATAGTAGAGTAGTTCCGCAAATATCTCACCAAATCTACCAGATTACACGAAAAAAAGGAAAAGCATGAAAATAGGAGCCACTAACTACATTATTCAGATTTATTAGAAACAGAAAGAATAAACTCCTAAATTCCCGAAACTTAGAATAAACTCCTAAATTCTCGGAACTACCACTCCTAAATCTTCGACATTCCTCTTTAAATTGGTGCATAGATATCTATCATGCCTAACTTGTTGATAAGAAACTCAAAGTTTGGTCTGAATAATCATTTCGCAAGAATGCCAACTATTTGTTGTGTTGTTGGAACAAACGGCATACATATAGCACCTGCTTTCAGTTTTTCTTTTATGAAGTATCTGTCAATCTCAACGTGTTTAGTTCTATCATGCTGCACCGAGTTATGAGCAATACTAATTGCGGCATTGTTGTCACAATATTGCTTCATAGGAATCTCCATTGGCTTCTTTAATTCTTCAAGAATCTTTTTTAACCACAACATTTCATATACTCCATAAGCCAGCCTCTACACTACTTCTGCTACTACATTTTGTTTCTTGCTCCTTCAAGATGTAGATCTTCTGTCTATAACTAAGCTTGCCCTACTCGCATATGTGTATGCTTCAACAATCTTCCTCTCGTTCTTCTTAAAAAAAAGTCCTTTTCCTAGAGTACTTTTCAAATATCTTAGGATTCGATACACTGCCTCAAGATGTCCTTATAGTGAGTGCATAACCTGACTTATCATACTAACTGTGAATGCAATATTTGGTCGGCTGTGAGATAGATAGATTAGTTTTCCTACCAACTTCTGGTACCAAGTTATATTAACAGGATTTCCATCTTTAGTATCTCCTAGTTTTTGATTAGGATCCATCGGAGTATCGGCATGTCTACACCCATTCATTCCCATTTCTTTAAGAAGATCAAGAACGTATTATCTTTGTGAAACAACAATTCCCCTTCTTGAGCGAGCAACTTCCATTCCAAGAAAGTATCTTAGAGACCTTAAGTCTTTAATTTCAAATTCCGTAGCCATACTCCATTCAAACGATCCATTTCAGTAACATTATCCCTAGTAAGAATAATATCATCTACATACACTATTAAAATTGCAATCTTTCCATCATCGGAGTGCTTTATGAACATAGTATGATCACTTTGAGTTTGGACATATCACTAATTTTATTTGGATCGAGTGAATTATTCAAACCAGCCTCTTGGAGATTGCTTAAGCACGTACAGTTATTTCTTTAGCTAACACACTTTAGATCCAAAGTGTTTGTCAAATCCAGGTGATGGATCCATATAAACTTCCTCCTCTAACTCTCTATTTGAAAAAGCATTCTTCACATCTAACTGTTGAAGAGACCAATGAAGACTTCCTGCGATTGAAAGAAGTACTCTCACAGTTTTTGCTGCGAATGCTTTTCTTTTCTTGCTTTTTCCGTGTTTGTTTTTGTTTTTTTTGTTTTTTTCCCCCCTTTTAACGTTTTTAGCTTTTTTCTTTTCTAGTTAATTTAGAGCTTTTTTTAATTGAAATCTTATTTTATTTCGTTATTTGAATCATTAAATATAGTTTTCTTCTAATTTGTTCCTTATTCTACTATAGTTTTCCTTTTTCAATGACATCTCAACTATTATTTTACTCATAATTATTGTTTCTCATTGATTTTTTTTTTTTTTTTTTTTTTCTAAACGTGTTTCTGTTAAAGAAGAAATTAGTGCAATCATCTCAACTAGTATTTTTGATAATACTCCATTAGTAATTATTCTCACAAAAGTCCCTTTTTGAATTATCTTTCTTTCATTTTTACTCTTTCTTTTTAATTAATATATTTTAACTAATATAATTATTTAATTAAAAAATATAAATTAAAAGTAATAGGTAAAAGTCTAGATTTATGCACTGATAAGTTCAAAGCACCAATTAGTGGGCACTTGTAATTCATGCAATTTAAATAGGACAAATTAGACTTTTTCTTTAAATTTTTTTAAAGGATGGTTCTATTCACACACTCTTTTTTACTTTTCACACCCCTTTCTAATTACACATTCTACATAATTTTTAAATAATGAATTTTTTTACACATTCCTATTATTCTAAAACTACCCCTAACTACTTTTATAAAATTATTAAGGATAATTTTGGTTCCCTCTTTTCTCTCCAGTTGGGATATGTGTCCTTAAAGCTTGAGATGTAATAAGGATATTTTATTATTTGATTAATATAATAGTTTATTCATTATTTATGTGCATGTATTATTGAATACTTTATGAATATCATTGAAAATTCCGTGATTATTTTTGTAACCTTAAATATTGTATATAAGTGTTATATACGAGAGGATAATATTTAAGGATAATTATCAAAATGATGTTCGTAATGAATTTAATTAAAGTTTGAGAATCTTTTAATTAAAACATTACTAATACATGTCATTCCCATTAAGAATGGAATCATGTTATCCACATCATTTGTATAGAGAGATATTGAATGAGTGTATTATGCATAATGAAATTATGTAGAACTGGGACACATACACAATTTGATTTTTTGATAATTTCTGTTAAGTATAAAAAATAAAATTTGAGTCTACCGATGGTCATGTATAGAATGATCTTAATCCTGAGTTATTAATAGACTCCTATTTATGGTTTGTGTTCTTTAACTTACTTAGTACAGATTTCGAGATCCTAAATCCTATTCCTTGTATCTTGGGAACACGATGAAATGGGTAACAAGGAATGCTAATATACAAGATGGAATTCATTCCTTCCTCTTTGAAGAAGTAGATAAATAATTCCCTTGAGGGTTGATTCAGTACTTGAATAAGTAATGAGCTCGTATTCATGAATGAGTTTTATGAATATACTATTCATTAGAGAATTAATGGTACGTGAGGATAAATATGTAATTAGAGAGGTCAACGGATTTACCTAACTCTAATTATGAATAATTTATAGAGGATCGATCTATATGTAGTAACTATATCAAATGGACGCTTCAAGTTCTTAGAAGTAAATTATGTCTATAATTTCGAGAGTGCAATTCCAAGTTTTTAGTAGAGTAACTTTTAGAATTAATAGAATTAATTAATTAAAGAGTTTATTAATTATTAATTTTATTGGAGCTCAAAATTATAGGTCAATATCCTTGTATTATTTCCAAGATAAGATGAATTATCAAGATTTTATTTCATTCGCGAATAATTAATTATATATTAAATGATGTGATTATTTAATTATTATGTGACATTATGGTGGGACCACAGGGGATGTGTGACATCGGAAAAAATCTCACCAGGATTTTAGTTGCTTGCTCTCTAAGTAATCCAATTTACTTATTCGACAAGGTTTTCCAATTAAATTCAATAAGGAAAGTATATGCTGCGTTTGGAGCAATGATTTGTGCCATGGTTCGGATCATGATTCGTGGCTCGATACATTGTTTTCTCTCACAAAAATACATGTAAATCGAGAATGATTCTGAATCATGGTTCTGAACCCATAAACCAAGTTTCCACTAAGATGTTACTTTATTTGAAATTGAATTTAAGCTAAAATTGAAAATTGGATTAGGAAGGAATTTTCTCCTTCCTTCCGAGGAAAGGGATGGCAACACCTATAGCAAAAAGGGAAGCAATTTTTGTTTCCAAAAGAAAAAGGGAAACTATGTTTTTAGTGAGATTAAAAAAATAGTAGTTGACAATTTCTATTTTTCTTTGTCTACAAGCAAAGACTTCTCCTAATTATCTATAAATAGTAGACAATAGAAATTGGAGAAGGTTAATTGATTTTTCTCCCAATTACCTTAGGTTGGCCAAATTTCCCAAGAGAGATAAGACAAGAAAAGTTCTTCCAATTTTTCAATTCTTTCACATACATGTGTTGATAGTGAAAGGATAGAAAATAAGCGAGAGAACGTTCCGATAGTTATACCTTAAGCCCACAATCATCGTCTTGCAAAATCAATGAGTAGACGAGGAAGGCTTAGGTGATCTAAGAAAGCTTTTGGAGCAAGGAACGTTCATTGGCCAAAGGCTTATCTTCATAATCGTTAGCAATGTATCTTTTCTTACATATTAATAAGATTAATTTATTTTGACATAAATTAATATAATCTATAACATATTTAAAAGGTTTTGTAAAATTTTTTTATTATAAAAGATCCGCACCACCACGCTTCTGCACTTGAAAACGTTTCGAAAACCAACACTCTCCACACTCACCCACCTCTTTATTCTTCACACCTCTTCTTATTACACTCCATATAAATTAATTTATGATTTTAATATTATCATTTAGTTATATCTTTTTATTTTTTATTTTTTGTTGAAACTTTAGGCATAGTGGATTTTTTATTTTTAAGTTCAATAGGGAAAAAACTAAAAATAATAAATGAGAAAGGAAAATAAAAAATAATTAAAAAGTGTGAACATATGAATAATAAAGTGAAGTCATGTCTCTAGTACGTTTATGTATAAAAGTTTTCATATTTTATTTTGTTTTTGTATTTATATTTGTTCTCGTTCTATTTTTATTTCATTTAGTTCGGTTACCTAAATAAAGTTAAGTTCTGATAATCGCAGTACTTAGCAGAAATTTATTATAATCTCTGTGAAGACGATACTCACTCACCCTTTACTATTAAAACTTGACACCGTACACTTGCCCTCGAACAATATTCAATTAAGGGCTTGTAACTATTTCACCCATCATGTTTAATTCTTCGTACAACACAATTCAGAACTTGTAGTTAGTGCATTCAGATATTAGTTCAATTTTTATTGCATATCTACATTATTGACATTATGCTGCATTATTAAAAGGAATGAGATAGAAAGATACAACAAAATTAGGTAAAAATATTTTTCTAAATTTTTATGAAAAGTACGTGATATAAAATAGACAATTAAATTTAGTTATGACAAAAAATTGAATAGAAAATTTGAGTGTAAGTTCGATTTTAGTAACGGATGAGTTGAGAAAATTTGATTAATTACTAGCTAGAATAATTACTTGCTCTCTCAAACAAACATAAACAGTAACAACAAAAAGCAAATCCTGTAAAAGGAGGAAATACTTAATTTAGTCTTCTACGAAAGATATTGTCATGTCAAACTAAATGTGACTAATGTTTTGTGCACATGGTTTGTTGGACAAAAGATGGGATCAAATAATCGAAATTGTGGTCCATGCATCTTGCAAAGTGTCAATTCAGCCAACCGCTTTGATTATTGTGTGCAATTAAGGACTTGACATATGTGTATTCACCCACCCATATTTGATTCTTCTTGTCGGACAATTTAAGACATAACTTAACAATAATACTACATTTGATTTCTACTATAAAGTGTAGAGTTTAAATTCCCGCCTTAAGTGAAAAAAAAAAAAAAAAAAAAAAAAAATGTGCGTTCAAATCTGGCTCTAATAACCGATAAGTTGGAGGAAATATTTTTGTATACGTCCATCACTTTGCTAACAGTTGCAATAATTATTAAGTGTTACCACGAAATATTTAAATAGACCTAGTAAAGTAAAGTGTTAGTAATGAAAATAAATAGTGTTATATTTTTATAAATTATTGTTAAGTATGCTAATTTAAATGTAATTTTTATTCTTTTAGAGTTATTTTTAGGGTGATTTTCTGATACGCTGGTGTATTAGTAAGTCAAAACCAACCTTTTGAAACAAAACAAATAAAATACACGGGACAGTAGGGAGGGTAGTTTGTGGTGAGATTTGCCGTGGGTCCCATTAAAATATAAGTGAAAGTTGTCGGCCTCGTTCACTTTGCGGATTTGAGTTTTCAATTCGAACTGAGATGTAACAATTTTTGAGAACTTTTTACTGTAGCAGAAAAAAAATTAGATGAGATATTTTCTGAGAGCTTTTTACTGTAAAAACCTAAAACTGAAAACTCGAATCGGTGAAATGAACGAGACCGTCAATTATATCAGGGAATTTATCCTATTAAAATGTTTAATCTAACGCTGTTAATAAACAATAATAGTAAGTTGATGCTAATTAACAATAATAGCAACTATAATTAACAGTCATAGCATAATTAAGAGTTGATTATGTTACCAATTGTCAGAAAAAATTACTTGGATGGTGCATTAGAATTTTAAATTGTTTAATTAATTTTCAAGGAAAAAATAGAAAATTTACCTTTGAGAATGTACGAGTCTGAATCTTTACTCCTTATTCTTGACAAAAATCTTGACCCATACACTTTTCAAAAGTATTTGTTAAGATTATTTATTTTCAACTGAACTACTCATGTGGCTATGAATAGTAAATAATGTCTAAATAATTCGTACCTTTAAAAAAATAGAAACAACAAATTTGGTAAAGTGTTAATAGACAAGTCCCAACCAATTTGTGATCAAACTCATAAATCATGAATGACGGAACATTTATATGCATGGCTAGATAACCTGGAAGGAATGTTATGTTGAGTGAGTCTTATTTAAGGAAAATTTTTGAAATGCCATAATTTCCGCATAAGCAACTAGTGAGGGTATATTATTGTGGCACATCCTTAAGGTTAGTACTAGGTAAGGTTTAAGGAGATAGTATAAGAGGTGTCACAAAGAGTAACCCCCAATTTTATACATCCATGATCTTAATTAGACGACCCAAATAATTTATGATCTAATTTTTTAATTATTGTTATTTATTATGCTTATTTATTCATTTTGAACTGATTTATGGCCTAATTTTGTTTATTTTAATACCATTTTGTTCTAAATTTTCAATACTCTTCAAATAAAAATACTACAAAGAATTTGAATAAAAAATTAAATTAAACAAAAATACATTGAAATAAAATAAAATAACACCAAATAAATAAAAATAAATGAAACAAAATAAAAAGTGTTAGTTTAAAGCACAATAAAATAAGTTAAATTTATGTCCTTTTTTTTCTCTTCTTTCTCTTTTTTTAAACAATTAATATAACAGTTATTTTAAATAAATCATGCAGTGCCGACGCGTGTTGAAGACTAGTGTGACCAAAAACAAAAATCTTGCTGGAAATCAAAAGGGAGAAGAAGAAGAGGAATCGAGAATAGAAAAACAAAAACAAAAGAAAAACCAACCTTTTGAACAAAATAAATTATAAAATATAGGTACAAAACAAATAGAATCTGCGATAAAAGTCATAAAACAAACAAATTCATGTCTATGATAGGGGACGTTGAAATTTCCTACCAGTAGGGTGAGAGTTTGTGGTAAGATTTGCCTTGGGTTCCCATTAAAATATAAGTGATTGTCAATTGTAGCAGAGAATCTATCCTATTACCGTTAATAAACAATAATAGTAAGTTGATGTTATTTTTTGTAATTGAATGGCATGGTACAGTCGTCAAAACTTGGTTTAATTTTGGTTGGCTTGTTGAAGAAGAGGACTGAATCAATGAATCAGAAATCAGGATTTGATATTGAAGATCTCCTCCATAACTTTTGCAGAAGGAATCCTCCCAAATTTGATCCCAAATTGCATCTAATTAAACCAGTTATACTAAGGTTTATTATTCTAAAAAAAAAAAAAAAAATCCAAACAAAGGCTAAAATTTCACCCCCTAAGTTAAACCCAAATCATGAATTAGTGTATTGCAAACAAGACAAACACGAAATCACCAAACTACATAAAAGTTTTCAAGCTGCTGTAGTGAGCACGTACAAGATTTTGAAAACCTGCTTTCCCCATAGAGCCCTTCTTGCTGGATTAATTTATTGGTGGAGGATTTTGAAGAAAGTTGGATGATTTAATATCTAATTTGGTTGTTGGCTTAATTGTAATTAACCTATTCACTTGAGAGGAGACCTTGTAACGCTGAGAAATAAAAGGAGATACTCTGAGGGAAGAGTGAGAGATTGTGTGCTCCATGTTTATTAACTGAAACAACCAAATAAGAAAAAAAAAAAAAAAAAAAAAAAAAAAAAAAAAAGGCGCAAAAAAGAGCAAGAAAAGTGATAAGAACGAATGCTTCAAGAGCTTCCAATATTTATGGGAGAATGTCTGGTCTACCAGTATACAAATTTTTAACATCAAAAATTTTTTTTTTTCTCTTTTGCCCACAGGTCAATCACGAATTTCGAATAGGTAGTAGCCAGAATGTTTAATATTTTATGTTTATCATCTTTAGCTACACGAGAGAGAGAGAGAGAGAGAGAGAGAGAGAGAGAGAGAGAGAGAGAGAGAGAGAGAGAGAGAGAGAGAGAGAGAGAGAGAGAGAGAGAGAGAGAGAAATATATAGAAGAACAACTTGTTCTCTAATTTATCATGAATTTGTCTATTATAAAAGTGCAGTTGTTCTCTAATTTATCATCAATTTGTCCATTACAAAGTGCAGAAAAACTAAAAGGAGAATTATAAAACAAAGGAAGCATTCTCATTAGAGGTGGCAATTCGTGTTAGTGGTTAGTATTCGTGTTAATTTGTTTATTAATCATGTCCGAAAACATCAACTTAAACACGACTTGTTTATTAAATATATCAAAAATATCAATCCAAACACACCCGATTATTAATCATATTAACCGTGTCAACTCATTTACATTAATATATTCAATAAATAATTAATATAATTATGACTTATTTAATACAGTCATGACAGTTTTAATATGTTTATTGATCAATTTATCTTTTCTTTTAAGAAAAATAAATAAATTTTACCTACAAATATTAAAATTCACATTATTTATATTTAATATGTCATATCAACTTTCATGTTATATCACATATCATTAGATTGCATATGACACATACAGTTAGGCCATGTTTATTTAATTGATTCGAATTTGTTACAGTAAAAAGCTCTAAAAAACAGTCACATCTAAGTTTTTTGTTACAGTAAAAAACTCTTACATAAAGTCATATTTCAAGTCGAATTAAAAATTCGAATCAGCGAACTAAACAGGCCTTTAGTCGTGTCAATTCGTGTCACTTCGTGCTAGGAGGTCAACTCTAACCCAATCAATTTATTAATCGTGTTAATTGTGTCAACCTAATTATGACTCAAACCTATTAATTTCATGTAAATTTTGAGTTGTGTCGCTATCTAAATTATCAACTCTAATTCTCATGACTCGATGAAATTACTGAGAAAAAGTAACTTATACAAAAGATGGAGAAAGAAAACAGGAGTTTGTTTTAACAAACCTCCATCTCAGTAAAACAAAAAAAAAAAAAAAAAAAAAAAAAAAAAAAAAAAAAAAAACGGAAAGAATAAGAAAATTTTATAATATCTACGGCTAACTTAGCCTTATTTACAATTTTGACCCTCAAAAGTCTTAATATTTGTCCCCAAAAAAACCACTCCAGCTTCACATTTTGATAGATACTTTATCTGCATATTTTATATAAAGTAACGTGCATCGTTTTGTTTGACGTGATTCTATTTTTTGTGGTGCAAATTCTCAAATCTCGAAGTGTGATGGTTTCTTGGAAATACAAAACAGGTTAAATCAGAGCGTGGTCCTAACTTCGTGATATTAATATTATAACTTCAGAGACATTTATTTTAAAGAATTCTATTTTGTTTAAGATTGTGATTTATAATTTTGTTACAGTATTTTTAAAAAAAAATTAAAATTTTATAAATTAAAATTATAAATCATGATTTTAAACTCATCAAACTAAACGTCACCTTGTATAATCATATCAACAGGGAAGGTAATTAGATTGCAGACAAGGTAGCATCAAAAGCGGTTCATCTGCGGGTAACATAATAGTGATGAACGTCCCCAGACTTTTGTAGTCAACTGATTGCTAAAGATATGGCTGGTCATCTTAGCTATAGATTTCGTTAATTCACTGAGTTTGAATTCTCTTTTTCCTTTGTTTTTTTCTTTCGGATTTTACTTATAAGGTTTTAACACACTGGGGCCTTGGCATAGAGAAAGTTTTGCTTGACCTATTGTACAAACAGTCTTACTAGTTTCCTAAGAAATTACGTTTTGTATTTTCTTTTTGAGTTGTTTTTTCTTTAGCCTTTTTGGCCAGAACTAATTATTTTTATTATCTTTTTTTTTTCCTTAATAATATTTAAGTTAAGGATATAGTATAGAATGATCTTTCTAATAAGTACCAACTTATCTTGTCGTCCATAAAAAAAGAATTATTGTCTGACTTCTAATAATAATCTTCGCAAAACCAGCAAGAAAACAAATTAATTAACAGAGGAAGTCAAAAGGAGATCTCAAGATGACAGGTTCGATAATGGGGGAGGAAGACGACAAATAAAAAAGAAATTGAAACCATATGCCATTGCGTTGTATATATATATATATATATATATATATATATATATATAATACGCTAACGTATGAATCACTTATTCTATAAAAAGAGATTAATTATAAAAATTTCTTTTCAACTATGACTTTATAATACTTTACTTTATCATCTAATCTTGAAAATGTAACATTTATTTTCTCTGAAATATGAAACATTAACAAAAAAGAAAAAGAAAAAAAGGGTAACAGAGCGAGGTTTTTTTTTTTTTTTTTTTTTTTTGTTAATGATTGAAGATTAATTAAATGTTGCGACGTTCACTTTTTAGCATCGCAGCACCCGTCCACGATAGGAAGTCCGAAACCAACTTAAATGACGCGTTCTTGAGGTTGAATAACCAAATCTTCAACCCTAGATCAATTTTAGGCCATTAGAGGACTTACCCACACCAAATTAAGTCATCGGAAGATTAGAAACACTATTTAAATCCAATCCAGCCTCATAAGTTTAAGTCACACAAACACTCATCAAAGAGATTTTCTCTCTCTTTCTTTCTCTTTCGTTCACCCCAAACACTCTAGATTTCTTAGGATAAGGATTTTTTTGAGACTCTAGCCTCCAAACCATAAGAGATCAACACGTAAGCTTTCTAGATCCTCAAATACAGTATATGAGTTTGATTAAATTGAGAATTTAAGAAAGATTTAGTATGGAAACTTATGCTTTTCTTGGGAATTGATGTTGGATGAATAAATTAATGATCTAGGATTCAAAATCAAGGAAAAAATAATGGAATAATGTGGAGGAAAATTAGAATAATTGCTTAAGGGATAAATTGGATTGAGAATGTAAATGAGGGATTTTGATAAGGAATTGATTGTGATTTATTGTTCTATGGAATTGTGGCATGAATTCTCCAAAGAGGCGAGTGTTCTATGTTCCTGAGGCGCTACGTAATCAAGTAATTATCCTACTAACGGTTTTGAGTAAGTCTACAATTGAGGTAATTATATCTCTTGTCTGCAATATGTTTGTTTTAAAATTAAACCTAAAAGATGATGTGATAGCTATAATTTTCCTTTGAGATTGATATTTTATGAGGAATTTTTACGACGATGGTCAAGAGATATGAGCTTTAGATTATGTTTTATTCCTCATTGATTAATGTATGAGATAAATTATACGCTATCAAAAAATAAGAGATAATTAGGAGGTGTGAGAGTCTCACTTGCACTTGAGCCACGTGGAGCTCACGAAAAGGTGCCGTGCTAGGGCTTGTATGATGTTGTCTCGTTAAGGAAAGGATGGGGGTCGCTCCCTTATTGTTAACGCGGTTGCGGGCAATTGGTTTTGAGTAGATAATAATTACATTAAGATTATGTTGATCATAAAACGCAAGATGATAATAGAATTTTGTTTTATGATTTTTGGTTATGTTGAATGTTAGACCTAAAAAGAATGAGAAAATGTTTTTGTATGTACTTACTGAGCCCGTTCAGTTTACTGATTCGAGTTTTTAATTTAAGTTGAGATGTGACTTTATATAAGAGCTTTTTACTGTAGTAAAAAAGTTAGATATGACTGTTTCTGAGAACTTTTTACTGTAACAAAATTTAAATTCTAAACTCGAATTGGTAAAATGAACGGGACCTAAGTGTTTTCTTTATAAGAGATTTTCGTATGTTGCCGATAATGGTAAGAACATAGTTTGATTGTAGAGGAGGCTTTGTGTGAATGTGCTCGTGGTGGCGAACACGAAATAGAAAACGTTTTGGAACATTTGTTTTAAGTTTATTTATGTTTCTTAATTGTAAAGAAACAATCACATCTAATTTTTTTATTACAGTAAAAAATTTTCACATAAAGTCATATCTCAACTCAAATTAAAAACTCGAATTAGCGAACTAAACGAGCCCAAATCAAGTTATTTTAAGTTGTTTTCTTCTGTATTCCACTTTTGACATGGTTCCAACGAGTTCTACTTATATTCTTATTATATAAGTTCTTGTTTATATTTTATAAATGAGTATTTTCGCATTATTAAGAGATGTTGAGATTCCTGTGCCAATTCCGCTAGGGGTATTACAGTCAACACATTTTCTCCTTATTTTTTGTTTTTGCTTTTTACTTTTTTTGTTCCCTATTTAGGTTTTCCTCCCTTTTACTTAAAGTTCCTGTTTATTTTTATTATGTGTCATTTTGAAATAATTTTTTCGTCACTTTGCTTCTGTTAAAATAATTTCTTTCAAATGTATCCTTACTTTATTTATTATTATTTTTTTTCTTGTCAAAGACTCATGTACATTTTAATTCTCTTTTGATGTTCTTTTTTGAAATAAATTTTTTTTTCTTTCATGTTCCTATTAAATAAATTAATTTGAATGTGTCACTACATATATTTTTTCATGTAATGCTTATTATATCATAAGTGATTCTTGTAAATGTTTTTTTTTTTTAATTGGCTTACTAAAACAATTCTTTTTTCAAGTATGTCTCTTTTAAACATCATTTTTACACAACCCATTCAATTTCCGTTTTCTCAAGATACCTCTTTTTTTTTTTTTTTTTTTTTTTTTTTTTTTTTTTCTAATATGTTACTATCAATATATATATATATATATATATTTTTTCAATATGTCCCTTTTAGGCTATTTAAATATTTTTTAACGTGTTCTTTTCTACAATTTTTTATACGTCCTGCCTAATAAACTTTATCATTTGAATTACCCGCTAAAATATTTGTCTTTTATACATGTTCTAATTATCTATACATGTGTGATACTCGACCAAACAAACATTTTGATTAGAACATTTCATCTTTGTCTCTAGCTTTATTGTAACCAGACATTTTCGTCTCTTTTTCCCTTTTGCATACCGCATTTTGCTTGATTTATTTCTTTGTATTATTATATCTTAAGATGTATTCTATTAAAATACGTTTTTTCTTTTTTAACTTGTTGGGGTCGGGAAATTATTTCATCCAATGCTTTTGTATTATTATCCAGGCATTTTTGCTGTTGGTAATTATATATCTTCTCTTACTAATGTATATTTTTAACGAAAGAGAGCAGTAAAAATATATCTTCAATAAATACATCTTACTTGAACGATTGAATCAATTTATCTAAGGTACTACTATACTATAGACATAAACTCACAATTATAACATTTGTCTTGAATGCCTTTATTCAAAATTAAAAGAAATAAAACGATAATATCTTAAAAATATTACACACAACTCAATTAATTCCTTACCCCATCCTAATCTATAGGAGAAAACGTATAATTAACTGGCAACTATTAAGTTACATGAAAGGAAATAAGAGAAACTCTAAATTAAGAAGCTTCCAGAGGAATTGATAAAACTTTGCGCTTGCTTCCTGCATACAGATGATAAAAGTAAAAAATATGATCAAAATATCAATAGCTTATCACTTAATCAATTAACATGTAGTTGAGTCGTAGGTGTACATTTTAGAATATTTACCTTGACATAATTTGCTTTGTGCAACTTTTTCGCCTTACAGAAAACAAAGAAAATAAGTTAAATAATAATAAGAGAGTTTTTTCTTGTACGTTATTTTTTGGGATCATTTATGGTGAAACTACTTTTTTAACTGTTGGATTGGTTTTTTAACAGATAAATATGTGTAGGTATATATTAAAAACTTATAGCGCACCACACAAAATTGTTCTTGCTGTAGATCTGATCGTTAAAAAAGTAATCCAATAGTTATGAAAAATAGTGCTCCACTAATAGAGCATTTATTGGGATTCCACCACAAAAAATCCCTTATTTTTTTTTCTCAATTTATGTAAGGCATACCTGAAAAAGTAACCATACGGCCAAGATTGGGTGAGCAGACAACATTAAATAACGCTTGAAAGCCTGAAAATATCAAATGAGTGAACTTATGTATCAGTCATATTCTTCACATAAAGAAGGGCCGGTTAAAGGAAAAAAAAATTAAAATGAAGAAAACTGTAATGAAATCTTTTTTGTTTTTTTTGTTTTTTGTTTTTTTGTTTTAAATGTCTATCAACTTGGTTTTGCCTTTTGTTTTTTTTTCTATGTCTAACTTTTGCACAATTAGTAATTTATCTTCTTAGATAAGTTATAATCTTATCTTATTTGTAAAGACAGAATTGGTTATTTACTTAAGTGATTCTTTTTTTCTTCCCCCTATCTGTGGGAGTTGGAGCCAATAACCGATCTTTTCAAACAAATCTTAACACCAACCAAACACAAATTGAGCTAGTTAGTTAATAACTTACTTTAATAAATCAATCCGTTACAAGAAATAAATAGAAAAGCAAAGGAACAAATTTGTAAGAATTCTTCATGAAAAAATTTAACATTTAGGATATTTATACAAATATTCTGCTTTCCAACACAAACAAAACAAACATTATATAGTAACCAATTTGATGACAGAGAATTATAAAATTACCTGAGGCATGTAAATGCCAAGCGTTATAGCACCACTGTAAGCTAACATCAAAATTCCCGTTGCAAGGATTGTAATGTATTTAGGTCCAATTATCGCCGCAAATGTTCGAATGTTATACCTATAATGTTTTAATATTAATTTGAAAACTAATAAATATACCAGCTTAAACATGTTTATAAGATTAAAAAGTGACTGGCGTAGAAAATTTTGAGATTTTGAGTCCACAAGATGCAATGATACATATAAACTTACTTCATGTCACCTTCTATGTCTGTGATATCTTTTGTGAGGCAAGCTACGACGTAAAACAACGCAACAAAGGTGATAATGAAAACGTTTGGGGGGCTGCAGGGTGAATTGAAAGCGAAACATTAGATCTCTTAAAGAGTTGAACTAATGTCTATCTATTAATTGAAAAAGCAAAAGTTATACTTCCAATTTTTTTTTTTTTTTTTTTTTTTGTTTCTCTTAAGAGAATACTTGTATCATTTTAGCAACAAAAAATTGCATAGTCAAATAAATTATTTGTTTTTATGTAAAGTAAATGTTGAACGATAATTTAGTTGCTTCACAAGTTTTCTATAACACCATCTCCTTTTGACCATCAAATATGGCGGTGCTGTAATATGCGGCCTCCATTTGTTTTACAATCACTAAGCAAAAATATCTAGAGAATTAACATGGTTTTATAAGTAATTTATGGGGAATAAATTACTATACGAAATTAAACAAAGTACATATAGTGAAGATTAAACGTGGAATATAAATTATATCATTCTAAATATAAATGTCAATTAGCTGCGTCAACGAAAACGCGATGTGACCTTATATTTTTTTCTCTCTCAAAAATCACAACTATTGAGCTATACATATATCACCAAAAAGGTGGAATTTGAATTGTGACTGAAATAACCACGTAATACTGTATCTCAAAAGTCCCTATAACTTAAAGTGTAATAAAAAAAGCACTTACGTTATTAATTAGTTATGATAGAGGGGATAATTCGAGTTTTTAATTCGAATTGAGATGTGATTTTTTCTTTTTTAGTGTAGCAGAAAAAGTTGATGTAATTTTTCATGAGAGCTTTTAACTGTAACAAAATTAAAATTTAAAACTCAAATTAGTAAAATATGAAACGTTCATTTGAAGGAAAAAAAAAAAAAAAGCTAGATATGAAAGATAAATAAATAAATAAACAAAAAATTGTTACACGTACCTCCATTGGAATCGAAGTCCAAGAGAAGTTGTGGAGGCGTAGAGTACACCGGTATGATGAAGTGTACTCGTCGTCTGCATAATTTGCTTTTGTTACTTTAATTATCATTTTTTCTATGTATATATGGGAAGAGAAAAGGTAAGATGCTCTAACTAGAACCTACAGAAAAAAAGTTAGCAGCTTCACAAAGTATACTCTTCTTCTATATGCTAGCACAACGGAGTTAATTTCATGCTAGTGTCCTCTAATCATAAACAGAATTTTACGCAATAAAATCTTACATTTTTCATGCCACTTTTAACTCTTTGAAGTACCAATATTATATTTTCAACCACCTAAAAAATAAATAAATTAAATATGAAATTTAATTACAAGATTCTAGGATGGGAGAAAAGTAATAATACCAAAGAAACCAAAGTAACTGTTGCAATAGAAGATCCTTTCAATCTAAGCGGAGGGGCAGAATACACAGTGCCCATTAACAGAGTAAAGCAGAAGCAACAAGTGGTGATTAGGTTGGCATTCATTAACCATAAAATCAAATGGCCCCCAATTGCAGAAAATATCGTCAAGAGCCATGCTTGTTTTAGTGAAAGATCGCCTGTCGGTATAGCCAAATCAGGCTTGTTCATCCTGAACCATGAATCATGAAAAAAAAAAAATCGAAACAAACAAAAGTCAGAGGGCTTTTGCATGAACTAATTTTTGAAAAAAATATTGTCACTTTGATTCTAATTGTCAAGAAATTAGTTAAGATGCACGCACGTCCTGAACGTAAATTAAAAGCACCATGGCCAATATTTTTTTTTACTTCTAACCAGGAGTTTTTAAGGCTTCTTTATTTGCCCCATAGATGCACAGCAAATTATATATGTAGGTATTTAGAAGCCATTTTTAGTGTGGTTCTTTTAACTGTTATTTTTATTAGAATTCAGTTTAAGTTTAACAGATCGTTTCAGTTCTTTAACAGATTGTTTTCCAATATAATCGTCAAGATATGTGCGGCTATATATATAAGTACATATATATTTATATAAAAAGCATACCTATCAATATCGGCATCAAAAATCTGATTAATGCCAGCAATGTAAGTGTTTGCAAGAATTATAGCTATTAGGCCCGGTAATGCCTGCAACAACAGAGACCATTTGAACAAGTGTTTGTTCTCGACCATTACTCTTGCAAACATACATCTGCTCAAAAAAAAAAAAAAAAAAAAAAAAAAAAAAAAAAAAAAAAAAAACATCAAGAGTTATATAAACTAATATGCGCAATTAGATCATTTCTTGTATTGCAAAATCAGTTTTTTTTTTTCCTCCTTTAAATTTGTGTAAAATCTTACTTACATGGATGATATAGATACTTGAATCATTGTATAGGGTCTTGAGAATTTATAAAAAACAGATCCAAAACGTAAAATTTTGGCAACCAAATTGAGACCAGCTGATTTAGTTTGATCTTTGTCGAGGACGGGGTCTGAACCTTCAGATTCAAGTTGAGCGCATGCCTAAAACCATAATTAGTTCAACTTATAAGTACTTCAATTGAACGAAATTTGAAAAACTAACAAATGTAATCAAAATCACAACACTAACTATAAACTTTTGACTAAGGATAAATTCTCAAATGGTTCTGCAAGCAAGCCTCCAACAACAGTACATACTCTATATTATTTGAAACATATGTGGGTCCCATGTATTATACATATATATGTATACCGATATATATGTAGAGTCAAAAGTTTGTACATATATACCATTTCGCATTTGTGCGTGTCATTAATCCTTATGCAAAAGACCTTTTTTTAGAGGTAAATGTGGCCATTTCATTTAAAGGTCACCAAAAGAATTAAAATACATGATTGCACTAAAGCTATAGAAATGGGTGACACTCACAAGACTAGACATTAGAAACGTATCTCTAATCCAATAGTAGGGAGGAAACCTCCCAAAAGTGTCTCTATAAAATTTGGCCACAGAAAATCGACAGCCATATTCTAATCCTATAATGTACCTCACACATACACACATACCTCAGACTAGCAGTGGTGGGGAAGCCAACCACTAGCTGCGGGAGAAAATACTACAGATTGAAAGAGGTGTGGAAACCACCTTGTAGCTAGAGGGAACACATCGGGGGATGGAGAAACCGTCGCCATTATCACAACAAAATAAAGAACAAAATACAAAAAACTATACACAAATCTATAACTCCTCTAAGTCTGTCCATGAGTTTCCAGAGTCCACAATCGGTGAACACCTCCTGAAGATCAAGTAAAACCATCAAGAAACTCATACCTTCACGGGTCAGATCTAATAAAATGCCACCTCCTCTAATTACATAGAGCCCATCACCTTGTAGATCGTCACAATGACGTGCCGGATCACCAGCTAGTGAGAAAAGGCCGATAGAGAAACTTAGAGAGAAGGAGGAGAAAAATTTTAAAAGAGTGAGAGAGAGAGAGAGAGCGCTGTCAAAACACTTTAGTTTGAAGTTTATGAAAAAGACATGTTGATAGTGTTATAAATCTTTCTAATTTTATCCCATGAGTCAAAACTAAAATTGTTTTAGGGGATCCCACATTTACTTCATTATGGATGAAAAATGCAACTAAACAATTTTTCATTAATGCAAAAGGATGTTTGGTGGTTCACACAATTTGCATCATTTTCATTACTAGAAAGTAGAAAGTGAGCAATAAAGCATGTACTAACTTACTAATATGCAATTAAAGAAATAAAATAAAGTGTACCTGACTATAATTACGGTTACGTTGGCCAAATAAAAAGGATTTTGAGAACCTGTTCTCCCCATAGGGCCCTATCGGCTGGTTCAATTTATTGGTGGCGCATTTTGAAGGGAAGTTGGATGATTTGGTACATAATTTTGTTGTAGGTTTAATTGGAATTAACCTATTCACATAAGAGGAGGCCTTACAACAGCTAGATATAAAAGGTGGTACTTTAAGGGAAGAGTACTGGGTGATTGTGAGCTCCATGTATGGTAAATGAAACAACCAGGGAAAAATAATAAAAAGGACAAAAGCAAACGAGAAAGTGTTGAAAACAAATGCTGCAAGAGCTTCCAAATTTATAGAAGAATGCCATTGCAAAGTCTACTTCTCATGTTACTGTAAATTTGACTAGCTATTCTTTTATGATTATTATAACGGAAAAGTCTTCAAAACATTTGTTTTTTTTCATCTGAAGATAATGATATTTTAAACGAGATAGGTATGAAGTAACCCTCACAATACAACGGCAAGAAAAATATATTTAAGTTTTAATTAGGAAGCAATTGTCATTTATATCTCTATTATATATTATAAGAAGCGCAGATGGCATTGAATTTTTCGTACTTCAGCTTGTTGTTTCAGGTTTATCTCTTTTTTTTTTTTTCTTTCAATTTTTTTTTTTTTTTAAATTTACTTTGCTTACTTGCTCTAAAGCTTTTTTTAAATTGTATATTTCAACCTTTTTTTTTTCCTTTCCATTGTCCTTAATTGTACTTTAAATGGTGTTATTTTTTCTTCTCCTTTTTTCAATCTTTTATATTTCATTATTTCCATTAAAATATTTTTTTTATTAATTTTCTCTTTAAACACCTTCTTATTTTTTCTTACTTTCATAAATATTTTCACTTGTTTTGCTTCCCTGCTTGTTTTCAATCACTTTTTTATTTTTATTTTTTTTTTATTTTTTTTAACTTTGCCTGCTTGCTTTCAAGTTTTTTTTTTTAATTGTATTTTTCAGCTTTTTTCCTCTCCATTTTCTTTAATTGTATTTAAAATGTTGTTCTTTTTATTCTTCTTGTTTTAAATGTTGTATTTTTCATTGTTTCCTGTTAAAATGATTTTTTCATTTAATTTCTCTTTAAACACCTCATTTATTATTATTATTTCACTTGTGAATATTCTCCAATACTATATATCTATACTTATAGTAGAGAAGATGTATATATATTTTCTTTTTTCAATCATCATTATGCCTAATATAAAATTTTTGATTTTCATAGAACCATTATCAATTTTATTTAGGTTAAAATTAAAAACTTTCTAATAATTTAGAAAGGTATTGGAAAAATTTTTATGATTACCATTTTTTAGTTTGAAAATAATTATAAGTTGGATATATTTATTTATGTTTGTCATTATTACAACATTGTTTGCATCCCTTAAAAAACATGGTTAGCATTGATTTAAAAAAGAATAAGTCGAATTATTAACATATTTATTTATTATTTTTATAGATTTAATGAAAAAAAAAAACGTGTTTGTATTGAAACATTACTTATCATATATAATAATTTTAAATAAATTTTTAATAAACTGCAAATTGTAAAGTGAAAAAAAAGGGCTAATAACGGGACGTGTCTCAAGCTAGTTATTGTTAAGAAAAAAGAATAGTCATAGATAAAATAATTATAGAAGGTATGCATGAACCATCATGACAATTAATCGAATAATGGAAGCGACAATAGTAATTAAAATGAGAAATAAGATGGAGTTTCCAACGTACCAACAGATTCGGCTTGACCATTAATCTATTTTAATTGGCTTGTGCACTAGCATTTTAAATTGTTTAATTAATTTTCAACAAAGTACTCATGTGGCTATGAATATTAAATTATGTCTAAATAATTCGTACCTTTAAAAAATAGAAATAATAAATTTGGTAGAGCAGTTACTATACAAGTCCCCACTGATTGATCTTTTAAGATTGTGCCCACAAATGCAACTTGTAAGGTATCTTTAGAACATGAAAGGTAATTGAATATCTTTCATTTATTTAATAAAGAGAATTTTTATTTTTTTATGTGCAAGTATTAGGGAATATTTATGAGTATCATTAAAAAATTTCACGATTAATTAAGAGGCCATTCAATAGTATATAAGTGCTATATGTAAAGAGGATCACATGTAAGAATAATAAGAGAAATGTCTTCATAATAAATTTAATTAAAAATTAAAATTTTTTTATTAAAACATTATTAATATATATCATTCTCTAGAAGTAAGTTTACCGTTACTTGAAGGCCAAATGCCAATTAAAGAGGGACAAATTTGAGGAAATTCATAACAGAAAGTAAATATGCAGCTATGGTGTTTGTAGAAATTTAGTGAAGGAGACAATACAGAGGAATTTGGTAAAAGCTCTGCTCAGCCAAAGATTCAGTGATTAGGGTTTTTATTAATATAGTTTTGTACAACGAATTAGTCTTGTCGTAAATGAATGCGTTACGCCATCAATTATCAACCACCGTGAATTCTGAGCTGTTGACTAAAAACAAGACTTTTCCTTACGCGTAGTCATCAGACTGAGTCAAATTCATAGTGATAACAAGCTACACATGAGTTCATATTATAATAATGATTGCCAACGATTTTCATAACCATTTGTAAAATTATTTGGGTTAATTGGCTTACTAAAACAGTTCTTTTTTCAAGTATGTCTCGTTTAAACATCATTTTTACACAACCCATTCAATTACTGTTTTCTCAAGATACCCTTTTTCCTAATATGTTACTATCACTATTCTTTTTTTCTTGAATGTCCCTTGTAGGCTATTAATTAAATTTTTTTCACGTGTATATATATATATATATATATATATATATATATAAAGTGCCATGACACTTCACCTTTGTCTCTAGCTTTAAGTCAAAGGTGCACATTTTATAATATTTACCTTGACATAATTTGCTTTGTCCAACTTTTTCGCCTGAAAGAAAACAATGGAAGGAAGTTAAATTATAATAATAGAGTTTTTATTTGTACTTTATTTTTTGAGATTATTTATGTTAGAACTGTTTTTTTAACTGTTGGATTAGTTTTTTAACGGTTAAATCTATGCAGATCCGTATTAAAAATTTACAGCAAACATCACAGAATTGCTCTTGCTGTATAGCTGACTGTTGAAAAAGTAATCCAATGGTTTTAAAACAAAAAATTGTGCTCCACTGATAGAGCATTTATTGGGATTCCACCATAAAAATAACAATAACAAACAATTCACAATTATGTGACATCCTTTTTTAAAAATAGATTACATGTTGTAGGTGAGGTTCATACTTACTTGATCAAGCACAACCTCACTTAGCAGTTCTTGCTTACTTTTTCTGTTTTGGAACACTCCCTGGTGACAACACTTATTAGTCAGCAAGGGTCCCTTGGTCGATTCCTCATTACAAGGCCTAAGTCTTTATAATATCTTATGAGAATTCACACTAATTAAGTTCTACTTTAATTGTCTAAATTAGTGTTGATCTTTGTTGAATAATCTTCTTAGATTAAATGATAAACCGCGCATTTAATCGTTAATTAATAATTAATTGCAAATTAATTATTAATATGTTTTGATTTATTTATTCTTAATTAATAATTAATTAATTATTATTTTAGTTCCCTTTCACTGGTTAAAAATGAATTAATTATTATTTAAGTATTAACTTAATTGCTTAAACAAATTGAGTCAATAAATAATTTATGCCTACTTAATTACACTTCTTTCCTTAATTAATAATAAATTAATTTAAATAAACTTATTTATAATTAAACTCTAATTATTTATGAATTAGACCATTAATTAATTCTTAATTAATTTAAGAATTATGATTAATTAATTAATTAACTTATCACTAATTATTAATTAAGTAATATAAACTTATTTTATAATTAAACTATAATTATTTATTAATTAGACCATTAATTAAATCTTAATTAATCTAAGAATTATGATTAATTAATTAATTAACTTCATCAAGTATACATGATCTAAACCAATTCACTTGCGCATTATTTTTATCGAAAATCGTTTTGGAATCCAACACAATGGTATAAAGATTGAGAATAACATTGAAGATCATTTGGTTAAGATTCATCAATATGAAAGTCATGTTAGAAGTGTTGGTTTTGGTCTGCGAGAGATAATGATTATTAGATTTAATTTATGGGAAAAAAGATAAATATCTTTTGGAGTTTATGCGTATGGATTTTTATCTCTTACTGTTGATTAATATCTTTTTTAGTCAAATAACTAATTAGTCAAAAGGATATTTTTCAAGAGTAAGGTGTAAAAATCAAGACCCATACACTTTAAGGATAAATTCACCAATTTTCTCTTAATTTATTGTGCATAGCAACAAGAGTTTTTATTTTTGCTTTAATAAAATTTCACTTGTGCCACCCAATTGACTTTAACAACTGATAGTTGCCTCCTCTAGGCTCAAGGCAGCTATGCCCCTAATAGACTTCAGCTGCAAGAAGCGATAGGGGATGGCGAAGGTAGTGTTTAGCCTCGATGAGGGGAAAGGGGACAATGACAAGGAAGAAGGAGAGAAAAAGAAGGGAAAAAAGATAGAGAAAAACAGAAGAGCTCTCCGTAGGCCTAGAAAATTAAGTTATTAGACTCTGTAGATCACTAGAACAAATATAAACTTTAATGATGATTTAAAACAATCATTAAAAGATTAGACGATGGTTTCACGACCTATTATATTATCGACAGTCGTTAAATGCCGCCAACATTTAACGACGGTTTATAAACATCATTAAAACTATTTAAAAATATTATCTTATGTCATCATGTTATTATTATGCATATCTTAACTTTAAACGATGCTTTTTTAGTAAAATAGTTTTGCTATATTAAATGCATCATATTTAAATTTTATAATAAGACGACATATTTCAAAAAAATGTCGTGGAAAAGTCAAAGATATGAATGCTCTTAATGTCGTAAAATTTAGTTTTATTAACTATAATACAATGTCACGGAAAACATTTAGTTCTATTTTGTTATAATATTAAAACTATTTATTAGGATATTAAATGTACAAAAAAAATAAAATTATTAAAAATAAAATCTGTAGATCACCCATAAAATCAAATTCAAACTTGAGTTAAAAAAAAAAAAAAAAATCGCTTAGTAAGAGCACCATTGCTACTCAAGTTGGGCTATAAAAAATGGTAGAATACAATAGAAAAAGATGCGTGATGGAGGCCTATACTTCTGGAGTAGTGAGGCTAATCTTAGATATGTCTAGTATCCAAACAAGACTATTATTACCATATAAACCTCCAAAAGCAAGAATCAAAACGCCTTTGGGAGTACAGACACAAAAATAAAAAGCAGGCACATGTAGCTGCAAAAAAGCAAACTTTTGCCTTTGTTGTTGATCTCATCCTGAAGAAGCTATATGACCTTGTTCACCCTTATCTTTCAATTTTTTTTTCTTTTTTTTTTTTTTTTTTTTTTTTTTTTTTTTTTTTTTTTTGCAAACGTTGCCCTAAACATACTAATAAAATCTGATATCAATTATCTTCTCTTGTCGTCCATAAAAAAAGAATTATTGTCTTGACTTCTAATAATAATATTCGCAAAACCAGCAAGAAAACAAATTAATTAACAGAGGAAGTCAAAAGGAGATCTCAAGATGGCAGGTTCGATAATGGGGGAGGAAGACGACAAATAAAAAAGAAATTAAAACCATATGCCATTGCTCTCTCTCTCTCTCTCTCTCTCTCTCTCTCTCTCTCTCTCTCTCTATATATATATATATATATATATATATAAAAAAATAACACACGCGCTAATGTATGCATCAGGTGATGTATAGAAAAAGATTAGTTATAAATTTTTTTTCTAATACTTTATCATTTAATTTTTAAAATATGAAATATTAATAAAAAAATCGTTTTCGGTTAGAATTTCTAAAGAACATGACACTTGTCACACATTTATTAATTGTTTTTAAATAGTTAGTACAAAATTACTTTTCTACCCTACGCTTTTAAATTTACATTTTTTAAAACATCCTTTAATTTTCATAAAAAAAAAATATATTGTGAATTTAAAAATGATTAGTTTTAACTTTTTTTTTTTTTTTTGCTAAAGGAGTTTCAATTAATTAATTAATTAATAAGAAAAGCAAAATTAAAAATTTTATTTTATTTACTATCATATTAAATGAAAGGATTTAACTTAACTCGCAGTATACATATATAAATATACACTTAATGCAAAGTAGAATTAAAAATAGTTTTCTTTAAGATTTAATTTATTTTAAGATTTAATCTATTCTTCTTACCAAAATACCCCTATATTATATACCATATATTAGTTTTCGGTTAAAAATTGTAACAGAAGGAAGTCCGAAACCAGCTTAAATGACGTGTTTTTGAGGTCCAATCACCAAATCTTCAACCTTACATTAATTTTTGAACCTTAGAGGACTTATCCATACCAAATTAAGTCATCGGGAGAATAGAAACGCTATAAAAATCCAATCCAGCCTCATAATTTTAAATCACCCAAACACTCATCAAAGAGATTTTCTCTCTCTCTCTCTCTCTCTCTCTCTCTCTCTCTCTCTCTCTCTCTCTCTCTCTCTCTCTCTCTCTCTCTCTCTCTCTTTCTCTTTCGTTCACCCCAAACACTCTAGATTTCTTAGGATAGGATTTTTTTGAGACTCTAGCCTCCAAACCATAAGAGATCAACACGTAAGCTTTCTAGATCCTCAAATACAGTATATGAGTTTGATTAAATTGAGAATTTAAGAAAGATTAGTATGAAACTTATGGCTTTCTTGGGAATTGATGTTGGATGAATAAATTAATGATCTAGGATTCAAAATCAAGGAAAAATCATGGAATAATGTGGAGGAAAATTAGAATAATTGTTTAAGGGATAAATTGGATTGAGAATGTAAATTAGGGATTTTTGATAAGGAATTAATTGTGATTTATTGTTCTATTGAATTGTGGCATGAATTCTCCAAAGAGGCGAGTGTTCTATGTTCCTGAGTCGCTACATCACCGAGTAATTGTCCTACTAACGGTTTTGAGTAAGTTTACAATTGAGGTATGCAATGTGTTTGTTTTAAAAACCTTAAAGATGAGTGTTATGGTGTATTGATGTAATAGCTTTAATTTTCTTTTGAGATTGATATTTTATGAGGAATTTTTACGATGATGATCAAGAGATATGAGCTTGAGATTATGTTTTGTTCCTCATTGATTAATGTATGAGATAATTAGTAGGTGTGTGCCCGGTGAGAGTCTCACTTGCACTTGAGCCGCGTGGAAGTATAGTGGCGTTGAACAGCTTTTGTGCTGGCTTCTCAAAATTGGTTTCTTTTCTCCTCTAAAAGAGAACATCAATTTTAAATTGTTTTCAAAAGCAAAAGAAAAATCAACTTGCTAATTAAAGGAACAAAGTAGTGATCTAGTGCGGCATATTTTGCAGATCACAAACAACTGTGTAATGCATCCTTATAAATTATTAACATTATCAGTATGAATTGTTTATTATTTACTTTGATCTTCTCCGCCAGTAATGATGGCCGCGATGATGCTCGTGGCGGCCGTAATCCTGATCAATGCAAACTGCGGCGGAGCAGTGGTTCTTGTGAGGAGCAACGTCGCCTATGGCTGCATTAGTGGCCGAGAGGAGGCGTGTCTCATTGCGGAGGATTTGGAGTTGGAGTGGTTGATGGAGTACAGCTCCCACGTTGCCCGAGTGCTTGGGGCCGCTGGTCAAGACCATCCTGGTAAAGGTGCTGAAAAAGGGCGTAATGTACCTTGTAAAAACGGTAACGGTAATTCATATGGATCTGGTAAGAAGTGCCCCCCCACTCCAAAACCTAAACCAAATGGGAAATGTAAGAATAAGTATGATCGTACTCCTGGTTGCCATTCGTAAGAGCGGAAAATATGATGGCATACCCGTTAAGATAATCTTCCTAAGAACTATGTCCAGGTATCAGTTTTTTTTGTTTGTTTTTTTTTTTTTTTAATTTTTTTTCAAGAAGTGAAAGAAGAATTTTCTCTCAAGTGGATGATTTTTCGTTTCACTTGCTGGTTTGTGAAAGCAAAGAATAAAAATGCTATCATACAACAAGCTATTAGTCGCTTATCTAGTAGTGGAGTACTATGTGTGCTACTGTCGTTTGAATGTGTTCGAGTTTCTGCGTTTGGACATTTGTACTACTTTGATCGTTTGTTATGTATCACGCAAAGTGGAGTTACCAGGTCAGTGGTAGTAATTCCGCTAGCCGACATTTTTATTGATCACTTTGACTCGGTGAGTTTGTAGTGAGTTATAAGTTTGTGATTTTTTTTTTTTTTTGGATTAATCTCACAAATTTTTGCTTAATTAATCTCACTTTGATCCTTACGCTTCCATGTTACCCGAAAAAGCACATTCCACAAAAATTTCTAACATACCACTTTAAATCGTAACACGATCTCTTTATTATTGTTCAACTCTCAATCTTATAAATTTTGAAACAACTAATAAAATGAGACACATTATAATAATTTTACAAGTTTGCGAAACAAGTAGTCAAACTTAGAAGTTGACTGGTCACGTTATCAAAACCCTACAAATTCAAGAGGTAAATATGCAAAGTACCTTATTCTAGAACATGAATATCTCTTTTTTTGTTTCATTATAACAACGAGGAGTTTTAAATCCTCTACGGTAATAATATGTAAATTGTGAGTTTAATTACAAAAATTAAGCTCACCTTTATCACACACAAAAAAAAAAAAAAAAAAAAAAAAAAGAATTTATTGTTTAATTTTGATTATAATAAAATATAATATAATTTTATTCTCTTTTTAAATCCTTCCCCTCATGCCAATGAACTTCCCGAATTAGAGCATAAAAATAGCCCCGATGATATTTTCCAAGACATGCAATTAAACATGTGATTATAACACCTCCGTTTCAAAGTAAAATGCACAATAAGCTTGTCTTGTGTCTAAACAAATCCAAATAAACCAAATTAGCATTTAATAAGTAATAATTAAGTTGATTTTCTTTTTTCTTTTTTTTGGAAAATTATAAGACTTCTTCACTGATTGATGATATTGGGGTCCCTTAGCTTTAAGGAATAAAGGAAAAGCGTGGAAAAAGAAAAAGGGGCAAAATGAAAAAGAGTTAGAAAATGAGAAATTATGCGTCGCACTAATGTGACAAAAATTAATTGTTGTCTAATCGTCCTTGTAAAAGGAGAGAAATTGTCAAAGAAATTTCATTCATCCTTAAAGATAGAAGCGTGAATCATATGCAAATGTTAAGCCAAGTTACCATTTTAACTCCGATGCTAAATATGGTTAAGAGATGATTAGATAGATAAATTGCACGTCCATTACTGCACAACTCTAAATTATCTCTGATCTTGAGAAGAAATGTATTTAGATTCAAATATGATGTAAATACTAACAGACTTCAATATGTGTTTCCTTATAAACCTCTAGATTGACATTGTGAGAGTATGAATTAAGCGATAATGATTACATTTTTTCCTGGATAATTAACAATCAATTACTATAGTTGTACGTGTCTATCTCAAGTGAGCATCGCAGTCGGTTTGTGTGGTCTTTTAATAGCAATCACCGACTAAATCAAAAATAATTTTTTTAGGCAGTTTGATATTTTTGACAAAAATTAAATCAAACTAAATCACCCATAAATGGTTTAAGTTGTTTGAGTTTAAGACTATTGAAGTTTTTAATAATTCATAAAAAATAGAAAACCATTAATCCATAAAAGAAATAAGATTCAAGTTTACAATATAATATAAAAATAACAAATACCTAAAAGTACCATCATTCAAAGTTTTAATACAAACAAATAAAAATGTGATATGTTGCATTTTTATAAAACCTCTATTTTAATAAATGAAAATTAAATTAAAGAAAATATTTTTAAAAATAAAAAATTATGCGCATTTTGGGCGGCTTATTGAGCTGTTTGGAGAGTCTAAACCACTAACCAAATCATCTAAAAAATTAGAAAATTGATCAAACTATCTAATAATTTAAAAATAATTAGTGATTTAGTGCAATTTAATTTGAATTAAGCATTTGGGCAGTTTGAACACCCTTAAAAATACCTTTGTGTAATTTTTATTTCCCACACAGAACTCTGCCTTTTAGTTAGGTGCTTGTACAGTGTACTGCTGTAGACTTTGGATCCCTCACCCAAGTCCAGTATGAAAGAACAGTGCGTGTCATGCCACCGCTTTTATACTGGCTTCTCGGCATTGGTTTCTTTTCTCCTCTAAAGTGAGGACAACAATTTTTTATTTTTTATTTTTTTCTAAAAGAAAAGAAAAATAAGCGTGATAATTAAATTAAACAGAATAAAGTAGTACTGGTGGGGCATTTTTGCAAAAGATGAATAACTGTGCAACACAGCTTAATAAATTATTGAGAATTTTTCTGATAGAATCAGAAAAAATAAACTGTCGATAGTTCTTAATTTTTAACTGTTAAATTTATATTAAAAATTATTTATTCAGCATTTTTTTAAGCTGATTTGATTTTAATCTAATCTAATAATTAAAAAAATTGATATTATCAGTAGAATTATCATACTAATCAAACTCCTTAAATCATTACATTGTCGGTGGGATGCCCTTTTGATACTCAAATTTCCCTCTCACTAAAAGTAGTTGTCTATAGCTCTATGAGCAGTTGCCAATAGAGTTTGGAGCAAAAGTAACCTAGTAGCAATTATGGCACTTTGCGAAAGCAAGCGTGGATTACGTCATTCTCTGGCGTCAATTGCCCCGATGATGCTCGTGGCGGCCGTGATCCTAATAAAAGCAAACTGCGGCGGAACGGCAGTTCTTGTGAAGAGCAACGACATATATAATGGCTGCATTACTGGCCGAGAGGAGGCGTGTCTGATTGTGGAGGACTTGGAGTTGGAGTGGTTGATGGAGTACAGCTCCCACGTTTCCCGAGTGCTCGCAGCCGTTGATCCTGATTATGCTACTCAAGATGCTAACAACGGGGGTAATGCAGCGTGCGATACCGGTAGTAATGGATCATATACATCTGGTACACAATGTCGGACTAATGCAAATCCAAAGCATGGTGGACGTAGAAGTGTATTTCAGCGTTAATATCCAGCCAATTGAATGACGGAATCTCTTCTCTAGGTCTATGTCATGTGTCGGTACGTCCTTTATTTCCTTATGATTTTTCGTTTCACTTGCTTGTTTATGAAGACAAGTAGTAAAAATAATACTGTATCCCATATAGAACAAGTCATTAGTCACTGCTCTTAGTAGTCTATCACACGTGCTACGTCTGGTATATTATATGTGCACATATATATGCGAGTTTGTGTGGTTTGACGTTTGTGTACTTTGATCGTTAATTGTAATCTATCAAGTTATGTTACTGAGTCAGTACTGGTAGTAATTCTGCTAGCCGATGTTATCGATCCATTTGACACGGTCATGAGCAAGTTTGTTGTAATTTCCATGTTTTGTAATATTAAAAAGTGTGACGATCAGTTTAAATAATTACTCCTCTCAAATAACCAGCTGAGCCTAATTTTAGCCTATTATCTCCATTCATTAAAAAAAGGCCAAATAATTGACATTACAATTATTACAAACATCTGCACACGATGAAAATAACTGCTTTAGATGAAATAAATAAAATAAAATAACTTTTTTTAAGAGAAATTTTGCGTTTTTACCCTAAAAAGTAAAAAGAGCAAATTTTCAATCCAAATTCCGTATGCTGAAAATGTCCATTAATGGAGATGTTAATCAGCCAAAATTGGCCCCAACCAATGCCAAACCATTGAAGAAGAATGTTAATTTAGAGCTGATCAGAACTTTTATTAAAGCTTGTGGGTGTAATGTAGGGACAAATAATTATTTAATTCCGTTTAACGTGAGAAGAGTCTTAAAAAAAAAAAAAAAAAAAAAAAAAAAAAAAAAAAAAAAAAAAAAGGGTACCCAGGAAGAAATATCCCTGTTGTCTAATATGTAGTTGATGTTTGGAAAGTCACACTAACATCTAGAGCTCAAATGGCCAACTATTTATATTTCTGAGAAAACATTTGGTTCATAGATTAGAATCATGAGATTAGAACCATTTTTGATTTACGTGTATTTTTATGAGAGAAAACAATGTAGCGAACCATGAACCATGATTCAAATCATGGTATAAATCCCCTTACCAAACGTCTATCATTAGACTAGCTCCCTTTTAAAGTAACATGCATAATCTCGTCATATTTATAACCAAACCAATAGACCATCTTAATACTTTACCAAAAATTAGATGGAATCTAGTTGCTTACAAGAAGAGAGAGAAAGAGAGATGGAATAAGATATCCTCACTGATTGGTATATATTTTTTGGAAAACACTTGGGAACATTACAATTAATAAAATATGAGTGCTAATTATGAGACCTATACTTTATTAGTCTTTATTAGTATGAGGTCCTGAGTAACACTGGCTCTCTTAATATGCTTCTTATATTTTGTCTTTAGCTTTGTGGAATAGAGCAAAAAGGTGGAAATTAAAGGGAAAAGAAATAAAAGAGAGGATAAAGAGATTTAAGAGTTGTAATATGGGAGATACGACCCACTAGTTTTTTTTTTTTTTTTTTAAATAATGGTACGACCCACTAATTAGACAAATATAATTGAATTGATACATCATTATATCGTTGGAAATGATTCAAGGGGATAATACATTCCACCCGTAGTGACAGAGCAAAGAATCACGTGCAAATATGATCAAGCCACGATACCTGTTTTTTTTTTTTGTATTTTTTTTGTTTTTTTATTTTTACCCCAAAGCTTAATTGAAAGTGAAGAAATGGATTAGATCTAAAATGTAACTCTATTAATGGTCTGTGTAGTTTGAATAGAAATTTAAATTTTATAAAAAAAAAATATTAATAACAAAAAGATTTGAATTGTAATCAACCTACAAAATAAACGGGCACTCATATGAAGAAATTATATAAGTAATTCAGAGAATTTAAATACTTCTATTCCAAACTTTTTATTATAGGTAATTCAAAGATAATTAAATACTTCCACTCCAAACAATTTCTTTGACAAACGGCCGTTTGGGATCTGCATCCTATGGCTCTAGAGCGCGAGTTTATGCGCATCTGAATTTCCGCTCGTGGTGCTAGACCAAATTCAGATTTTTAATTGCTTTTTACTCCCTTTTACTCCTTTTTAAATCACAATTAATTCCCAATTATTACCCTCGCACCTAAATTAAACACAAAATGAGAATTAATAAAGATTTTAGAGAAGAAACTAAATGAAATCAACTAAAATACAAGAAGATAAAACAAAATAAATTAAAAGAAACTAAACTAAAAATCATATAAAAACAAATAAAAATCTCGAGAACAAAACCAATTTAAAAGTAAATAGGAGTGGAAATAATTCTATTTTATAGAGTTATCAATGACCAAAATTGGAAGGTGATCAGGAGTAATGACGCGATCTTAAATGAGGAGGTCTTATATAAAGACAGGCTGAAAGCAGAGACAAGAGGCTCAGTTCCAGAGACCAAGAAAACTGAGATAGTCCCGCTAGGTGATATTCCTATGAATGAGGAGGATCATACATGGGTTGAAGATCATGATAACACAGCCTCAGAAGAAGAAATACAGAGAACTCCCGCTACAACGGTCAGGAGGTTTAGCAGAACTGTAAGGGCACCACATAGGAATTCTCTTCCGTTGAATTACATTTTATCGACCCACAGAGGTGGACGGAGAGTTAATGAAGCATTGGGGGCTAAGGAATCGGTCTAGTGGGATTTGGTCATGAAGGATGAGTTGAATTCGTTAATGTCCAATCAGACATGGCAGTTGACTGAGTTACCAAAGGGTAAGAAAGCTTTGAAGAATAAATGTGTGTACCGGATAAAAGATGAACATGACGGTAGCAAACGGTACAAGACAAGGCTAGTAGTAAAAGGATTTCAATAGAAAGAGGGCATTGAGTACACGAATATCTTTTCCTCGTTGGTGAAGTTAATCACAATTCGAACAATTCTTGCATTGGTGGTATAGGAAGATTTGCTCTTGGAGCAAATGGATGTGAAGACAGTTTGTCTTCTTAATGAGTTGAAGGAAGAATTTACATGGTGCAGCCACAAGAATTTGAAGTGAAGGGGGAGAATATGGTGTACAAACTTTAAAAGAGATTGTATGGTCTCAAGCAAGCTCTCAGTCAGTGGTATAAGAATTTTTACAGTTTCATGAGTAGTAGTGGGTTCTTAAGATGCCTTGTAGATCACCGTTGATACGCGAAGAATTTTAGTAGCTCGTATATCATCTTATTGCTCTATGTAGATGATATATTGATAGCCATTGTGAGCAAACAAGAGATCAACAGGTTGAAAATTATCGAAGCAATTTGCTATCAAGGATTGGGGTGTTGCAAAACATATCCTTGGGATGAGAATTACAAGGGATAGTAATGTCCTAAAACTGTCACAAGAGGAATATGTGAAGAAGGTTGATAGATCTTAACGTTAGACCTGATGTCCCAGATGATGTTGGAACACTGTCTGGGACACTAGTTACTCAAATTACTCTACCGATTAAATTAAACACCACAGAAAAAACAATAATGCAGAAAATAAATGAACACGCAATATGGTTTTGCAGTTTGGTGCGCACACTTACTCTGTGGGGCCACGCCCAGATAGTAAACAGTTTTCACTATGTTTCAAGAATTACAACCCTGACAGACTTAATCACTCAAGGGCTCCTTCCTAGACTATGACGCCGCTGTGATGAACTCCCATAATGACACTGTTTAGCGTGTACCACACATCTTCACCTTTACTACTGAACTCTCTTTAGTTAATCAAACTTTCAATGTGAAAACCCAAACCACAAATTGTTTTCCTTAATCACTATCTCTCTATAACTAGACTTTTCTGTGGCCAACAACTCTACAACTTTCTGCAGAGCCTATTTCCATATATACCATACCACGTATCTTCAACTTTTGAACCTGTGTTAGTTACCAAAAAATCCTCTCAACCATATCTACAACAACTCACCTTTTTGATCTTATCTTCCAAAGCTCACGGATTCACCTTTTAAAATTCAATGAATCAAATCTCCTTAGAAGATAAATCAACAGATGATCAGGAATGTTAGACTTACCCGATTTACCACAAGCTGATCTTCAAGTCAACAAATCAGATTTTTCTACACAAAATCCGATTTGAAATTCAAACGACAACACTTTCTTCTCCTCCAAAAAATAGCCATCTGCACAATACTTTCTAGAACCTAGTTTTTGAATATGTACACCCAAAAACTGATTTTGCTAATACAACCAACTAACAAAAAACCTAACAAAGGTGTTGAAGAGGTTCAACATGGAGGATGCAAAATCGATGAGTACTCCTTTGCCTAGTCATTTCAAGTTGTTAAAGGAACAATCACTGACTTCGGAGCAGGAGCGAGTCTATATAGCTAAGGTGCCTTATGCCTCCGCTATAGGCAGTCTCATGTACGCTACGATATGCACTAGATTGAACATTACGTATGCAGTGGGAGTGGTCAGTAGGTATATGAGTAATCCAGGCAAATAGCATTGGAAAATAGTGAAGTGGATTCTGATAGGTACTGCAGGTTTGAGTGTGTGTGTGTGTGTGTATATATATATATATATATATATATATATATATACGCGCGCGCGCGCGTTCTCCACAAGCAAAAAAAAAAGTACATAACACGTTCTTAGCAAGAAAAAAAGTACATGCATGTTTGTTCGTTTCTTCAACAAAGAAAGGGAATAGTATATGAAACACAGACTTTCTTGCATGTGGGCCAAATATAAGTGCTACTTTAGCTTTAATCGGGGAATTCTTACCCAGTGTTACTTTTATAAAAGTCATCCCGAATTGACAACCATATCTTCATCTAGACGGAAGAAAAAATATATATTTATAAACACCTCTATTGAATATTGGTGTATTGTTACTTTGTTTTGGAATTACGTAATATCGTGAAAAATGCTTCAGATCACTAATACAAGACCCGCCATATGAGTTACTTTTTTTATTCTTTTTTATATATAACTTTTTTCTTTGCCTTTTCAATAAATTTTATGTAGGACTTGGTGAGTTTATTAAAAGGCATCAATTTAATTATTAGAACATGCGTTAATAAGCTATTATATTGATTGTCTTCCCTTTCATCATTTACAAATTTTTTTTTAATCTAAAAAGATGGTTATGATACTTTTTGGAATAGATAAAATTATCACGGTACCCTATGTTAATATAGCAAAATATCTTGTTGGTATTCTATTTTTAATAATATTAAAATCATAACTTCATTTTAAAGAAATGTTTTTTAACACTTAAAACCGATTTTTAGGACAATGTACATTTTACATTCCTCACTAATTAACAATAAAGTAATTTTAAAAAATATATATGAAAATAATTTAAAATATTTTAAAATTAAACAATCAAAATAAATTAAAATGTTTTTAAAAAATATTTTTAAAGTTATTGGTTTCTATTTAATTAATAAAACTAGCAGTTTAGACATTACATGTACCGAAAATTAAGTCTTAGGGTACTAAAAAAATCTTTCTTTAAAGGTGAAGCTACTATTTTAATATTTAAAACACATAGTATCAGTGAGATGTTTCGCTATAACAAAGGGTACCAAATATAAGAAGAACCAATAGATTAAAGTACCTACTATTAAGGAAAGTAATATTTTATATATTGTTACCTCTTGCTATTGGTTTTGACTTTATTTATATTAAGAAATTTCATTATTTTAGTTTTGGGTTACTTACCTGATTTTATACTTGTAATGTCTATTTATATAGAGTGTCCTTTATAGTGCTCCGTTCTAGTAAATTCTCCTTCTTTTCTTAGTCTTTAGTTATAGGAATATAGCCGAACCACGTTAAATCTCTCTTTGTCTTCTCTCTTTTTTTGTATTTCTTATTTAATTATTTATTACCTACAAGAGTTATGTGCAATATTATATGATCATTGTTGTAGGGTGAAACAATACCTTAAAAATAGATTATGATAGGGCCCACCAATCATAGGGAAGCTCATTAAATGATTAAGGACAACTCATCTCTAATAGCCACGTCAGCAACCACTCTTTTAGGAAGTAGCTGTTACGAGAAACATTAGGAATGAACATGGAGTTGATCGTTCTCTCAACTATAAGCGAAGAGATCTTGAGTAGCTTTAACGAAGTTGAGGCTATGCGGATATAAGGATCCACATTATTTACTCAGAGATTAGTTATTTATAATTTGAATGTATGAAATACGAATAAGGAAAACGCTCATATTAATTGTAATCTCTATATTTTGGAAAATTATCTCAAAAGATAAGAGAAATATCCCAAATTTAAAGAAGGGAATTGGCAAGGGTGGTGGCCTAGTGGTATAAATAGGGAATCATGATTCAGAAATCTTCAAAGTCTCATCTTGAGCATTAGTGCATGTATTTTTCTCCAAAGTAGTGATTTTTCTCCTCCTCTCCACAGTAAACGTAGCTCTCAAACCGAGAGTGAACCATTATAAATTTTGAATGTTCTTGCTTTTATTTCACATTTAATTACATTTCAAGGGTGACTAACCCACGTTTTTTGTTAAGAAATTCGTTATTATTCAATTGACTAATTTTCACTGTCAACAATCATAGTCATTAATCAATATATTTTTGAATCCACTTAAAATATAATGTTGTTAGTAATCTCATACTTTGGAATTTGAGAGTTCCTTCATTTAAATAATACCATGAGAAAAAAAGGACTTCTGAGTTAGAAAATAGTAGGGGTGAACAAAAAGCTCGACAACCCTACAAACGCCATTAATCCACCCAACCCAACCCATTTTAACATGAACCTGACCAACCCGATCAAGAGTTTAACCTAACCCACCCAACTCGACTATTAATTGGATGGGTTTGGGTTGAGTTTTTCCTAATCCAAATTAACTTGAACTCACCTAATCTATTTATCTATATAAATAAATATTTTTCCTACCTCATAATATATTGTTTTTGTCTCATATTTTACATTATTTACTTGACAATTGATTATGTTTAACATTGTATGAGTGTTTATTATTGTGTTTTTGTTGGTTTACAACTTATATATTTGAACTTGCTTTGCATATATTTTATTTTTATATTGGTTTTTATTATGCATTTTTTATTTTGGGTTGAATGATTAGCTTTATTTTTTTTTCTTATTTTTTATTTCTTTATTATATTCAACCCGATGAAAACACCCAATCCACCCAATATTTAATTGGGTGGGTTGATTTTAAAATTTAGATTGATTGTATGAGTTCAATTTAAAATCAACCCATCCAAACTTAATTGGATAGGTTGAAAAATCTCAAAAACCCACCCAACCCACCTAAAGTTCACGCCTAGAATATAGTGTTTGTTTCTGTGTATTGTTATACTTATTTGAGAATAGTGATAATTCACACTCAATTAAAGTCATAATTTCCACCATCTAAAAAAATAAGTAATCAAAACTAGAATACCTATTTAATATATATATATATATGTGTGTGTGTGTGTGTGTGTGTGTGTGTGTGTGTGTGTGTGTGTGTGTGTGTGTGTGTGTGTGTGTGTGTGTGTGTCGCGTTTGAAATTATAATAAAGTAATCTATCGTCTTATCATGTTTTCCTTCATTTGGTCATCACAAGTCAAAAAGTTTCCAAGTGTAAAATTATATGGTCACAAGTTCACACTGATTATATTTCTTATATTGAAAAAAGTAGTATGGACACACTAATTCCTAATTATTACACGAGTTCACACTAAAAAATCTATGCGAACGCGGCGCATATTAAAAAAAAAAAAAAAAAATTCTATAGGAACATACGAAGTGTTTTCCACGTGATGTGATGATCAAATCGCGTCCTCGCTTTAATCTTCAATAACTCTACAAAGTTAAGCCCCCCAAAACCTTGGCTTGGATATATAGATCATACAAGTTCTATTGTTCATATACCCTCGTGTTCTTGGCAAAAGCTTCCTTTACAAATATGGTTTCTTCCATAAAGAAACTCCTACTCATTCTCGCCCTTATCTACTTCTCTTTCTACCATGACGCGATCATCATAACCATCGCCGATTCCACACCTGTTTATGTACCCAAGGAGAATATCGCCCTCAACTGTGGCTCACAGGAGGAGCTACCTGCACATGATAACCGTATTTGGATTGCGGATCATGAAAAAGATTCTCGATATTCCCTCATAGAATCAGACGGACGAAACAAATCGAATATCTTCGAAGCCCGCCGACAATACACCGTCAAAGCGGTGCCGTACATGACCGCACGTGTGTCTCGCTCCCAGTTCACCTACAGCTTCGGCCTTACCCCGGGTCCCAAATTCATCCGGCTACACTTTTTTCCCACACAGTATCGCGATCTGGGTGACTTTGATCCCACAAGGACCTTCTTTACTGTCAAAGCCGGACGCTACACTCTGCTGAAGAACTTCAGTGCGTATCTCAGCGCCGAATCCTTGAAACAGCGGGCTTTCATGAAGGAGTTCTGCGTATACGTGGGAGAGAATATGGAAAAACTCGATATAGCTTTTCTTCCCGAAAATCATGGTAATAGTACTTCCTTCGTGTTTGTCAATGGAATCGAGATCGTCTCCATGCCGGACGAACTCTACTACACCCCATCAGGAGATAAAAGCCCTCCTATCATTGGCCAGGGGGCCAGTTTCCTCGACTACACCGACAAGGCGCTCCAGACACTTTACCGGTTGAACGTCGGCGGCAACGACATCTCGCCTGATCAAGACACTGGTATGTACAGGTTGTGGACCCGAGACTTTCCCTACTTCTTGAGCTTTGGCTTTGCCCCCTGTGACACCAAAAAGAAGCTGAAGTACACTTATATAGCAAATTACACCGCCCCTGATGATGTCTACCGAACCTCCATCACCATGGGAAACAACAGGACGTACAACAACCTCCGCAACATCACCTGGAAGTTGCCCGTCGACTCCAGATTCTACTATCTGGTTAGGCTCCATTTCTGCGAGTTTGAAGACATATACCAGAAGCCCGAGGATAGGATGTTCCGAATCTATCTCGACAACCGCACGGCAGATCCAGCTTTTAGTGTGATTGTTTGGACTGGTGGTAATGCGATCCCGATGTATAGAGACTTTGTGGTGAATATTTGGGACGGTGCTTTTCTCTTTGTTGATCTGCACACTAGAGCTGAGGATTCTACCTACGAGGATGCTATCTTAAACGGCATAGAGGTGTTCAAGATGAGCGATTCTGATCGTAACCTCGCGGGACCAAACCCTCCACTACAGGACTCTAAGGGATCCGTCCAACCTCTAAATCCAAACACAGAAAATTCCAGGTCGAAGAAAACACTATTGGCCATTGCCTTAGGGAGTGGCGTTGCTGGCTTTGTTGTTCTACTGTCTATGGTGTTCTGTGTAGTTTTCTTGAGGCTACGGAAGGAGAAACGCTACCACGGTTCGTCCAAAAGAAGATCCAGCAGGTCGACGAAGACTTCATCGGGGAGGCTTCCTGAGCAGGTTTGCCGTTGTTTCTCGCTTGCCGAGATCAAGATGGCGACCAACAACTTTGACCAAGCGTTGGTGATCGGTAGGGGAGGTTTCGGTTTCGTCTACAAAGGTCATTTGGCCGACGAAGCGTCCACAGTTGTTGCAATCAAGCGGCTGAACAAGGGGTTATCGCGCCAAGGAGAGAACGAGTTCGAAGCGGAGATTAAGATGTTATCTCACCTCCGCCACGTCCATTTGGTCTCCCTAATAGGCTACTGCGACGATGACGATGAGATGATCCTCGTCTACGACTACATGGCCAACGGGACTCTTCGAGACCATCTCTATGGCACGGACAACGACCCTCTCCCGTGGAAACAGCGACTCGAGATATGCGTGGGGGCGGCGCGTGGGCTGCACTACCTCCATTCAGAAGTGAAGAACACCGTCATCCACCGCGACGTCAAGACGACAAACATATTGTTGGACGAGAAGTGGGTGGCCAAAGTTGCGGATTTTGGATTGTCAAGACTCGGTCGCGGCGACAACGCTGTTAGTACGGCGGTGAAGGGCACTTTTGGGTACATGGACCCGGAATACGCACAGAGCCGGCAACTGACGGACAAGTCCGACGTGTACTCTTTCGGTGTGGTTCTTTTCGAGGTGTTGTGTGCCCGTAAACCGGTGGATATCAAACTCGAAGAGGATCAAAGAAACTTGGCACAATGGGCAAGGAAGTCCATAAAAGAAGGGCGGATTCAGAACATCATAGACCCGTACTTGATAGGCAAGATTGCGCCGGAGTGTTTCAAGAAGTTCGTGGAGGTGGCGGAGAGGTGCGTCCGAGCTTATCGGAGTCAACGGCCCACGATGCATGAGGTGATGCAGCACTTGGAGTTTGTGTTGGAGCTGCAAGAGCAAGCGGACGCCACTCAGCTGGGGAATAATCCCGACGGGCTGTGTTCGTATCAGGAGAAGCTGTCGTTCCATCTGGTTGTGGATAACCGTGGGTTCGGATACGACGTGTTGGGGTTGCGAAGTGGGGCCGGTGTTACCACCACGGTGGGGTCCAACGCCGCCGAATCGGGCTTTCCTAGTCTGGACAGTGAAAGTGGCACCCGCCAAATATTCTCAGACGCCTCTATTTCCAAAACCCAAGAATAATTGAGAGAAGAGAAAGTGTTTGTAGTCCTTGTGTGTGTGTTTTCAAGATAAAATCGTACGTGTACTAGTTACCTTAGATGCTGAGTGATGAATAAGTTTTCTCCTGAAGAAAAGTGTGGAATATATATTAGTTTTTAATAGAGGAGTTACGTAACGTTGTCTCTTTTGGCAACGAGCACAAGTTGTTGATAGTCCTAGACAAACCACACTGCCAGGTTTGGTGAAAGTGAGGAAAAAAGAGAGAAACTGATAATGAAGTGTTCTAGCGCCTTCATGTATGTATTTATTTGCGGATCGTGTACGTTTGAGATTTTGAGTGAATCAGATTTCTCCTGAAATTAGAGAGGAAAGTGTGAGTTAGATTTGTATCTAAAATTGAGTTAGTTGACGTATGTTGTCTGTTTTGGAATTTGTTCATTTAAACTATAGATTGGTGGGCAAAGTAACAAGTTGGAACGGTGAGATTGGCGTATCTGCATCAGGATATTCATATGCCTATATATAGTTGAATCTATAGGTCTTTGCGTAGATTGTGCCTCCATTTTTCCCCTTATCTTTATGCTTATTCTCTCAACTAGCTAATTTGATCTGGGCTTCAGATTTTTCATTGATGTACCTACTTGGTTTTTTGAAATTATCCCAAGAAGAATGCACTATATATCATTCCTGAGTTGTTGTTGGACCATCATTTGCCATTACCTTCTGATAGGAAACTAACTTCACTAAAAGAAATGAAGATATTGATGACATCCTTTAAAATCTAAAGTAGCTTTTAGAAAAAGAAAGTTGTTGAAAGTTGTTGTGGGGCTCGTGACACAGCCAGCTCTACCAGAGACATAAAGGAGAGCCCCACAAAAATAGGTACTTGTGAGAATCTTTGTGGTCTCTTGCGGAATTAAATAGAATCACTCTTTAGAAAAAGCAAAAGCCATTCATAACTAATTATGTTCCATTTTCTTTTTTACTTTTTTATGTTAAAAAAAAAAAAAAAAAAACTGTCTTTGCAAATAAACAATTTCAAGTGGAGAGCGTGATTGATGTGAATCCATGCTAATCATCAGGAAAGTGGGGAATGTCTTCGTCAAGATCATATATTAATCAGTAAATAAAGACCCACTTTTAAAAAAGAAACTAATTGTTTGGAGTAACCTTGACTTAGAGGTCTATTTTTTGGTTTTTCCGGTTCAGTATGCTTATTTTATAATGGTGATGATAAACCAGTACTACATAAGAGAGTACAAATTACGATCACACACAAACACACACACACACATATATAAGTAATTAGTAGGATAGATCTTTCGAGAATTATCATATAAATTCTTCTTCTATTTTTTTTTTTTTTTTTTTTTTTTTTTGTGACATAACATTTTCGTTATAGTAACTTGATTGTTGAGGGGGAAATAGTTACAACTTTTGAATTATATATATATGGGATTTATTATTTGATCATTAGAGTAGGTAGTACGTGTAGAGATCTGCACAGGAAACACTCTTTGTGGCCAATATTCATATAAATATATGCAAATTATACAAATAAATGATCTATACCTTTTAAATATAACCAGTCCTTTTGTGCCTTTTATTATTATTGTTTTTTTTGTTAACCTTTGGTTTTTGCTTAAATTTTATTGAATTTTTTCTTCAATTTTCTTTAAATTGCTCTAATTTTAATATACATTGTTATATTAATTAGACAAAAAATGTGGTGGTAATTAATATATAGAAAAGACTCCCACAACGGGAAAAATTCCCGACTCCGACCCCTTCTCTTCTTAAGCAGGAATGGAGACGGAAAATCATTTCCTACTTCATATTTTAAGTTTCAAGCTCAGATATTTGATCATATGATGTAGTTGCAACTTTGCTCAATAATTATAGCTTTTTGGATCAACATACACGAATAAAAACATAGTACTTCTTAAGTAGATTTTTTAATTATTAGAAAAGAAAAATTGAAATATGCCTCCCCGTTCATACGATCCTTTTCTTTTCTTTTTAATGAATTCACCCAAAAAAAAAAAAAAAAAAAAAAAAACAAAAAAAAAAACAAACAAAGGAATTCGTTCACTCTTGTTCTTAAGAAACTGAAGTGGGTGTCAATTTCTTTTACATAGCACTTTTGACCCCAATACTCTTTTCTAATTGGTATATTAACCGGATGAAGAAAGTGGGAGAGAGAGAGAGAGAGAGAGAGAGAGAGAGAGAGAGAGAGAGAGAGAGAGAGAGAGAGAGAGAGAGAGAGAGAGAGAGAGAGAGATTAGGCAGCTAGTCTCCGTCCTCGTGTCCTTTTTTTCCCCATAAAAGTGTCCCAAAATTAAGTCAGCCATCATGTAAGAACTCACAAGTCCAATAATTGAGTGAGTCTTCTCCCTGGGTCTTGGGCACGTGAATAATTAACCTAAAAGGCATCAACTTCTATCTTTCCTCTGTCTCCTTTCACTCCCTCACACGTCAAGTACACGCACAGCACTCTCAATATATGCCCTAGTTTTTATTCTCATCTAAATCCTTATAATTTACTCGTCCTACAATCTGAATTGGTATTCAACAAGATGAAAAACTCACCTATACTCCATCCTCATCATCTTTTCATCTTCATTTTCCTCTGTTCTTTAACATTAATGAAAGTCTCCGGAAACTCAACTTTGGAAGAGTTATTTAAACTCAGTAACTCCAAAGCAAATCTCTCTACAACAACAAGCAAAGAATTTTCTCCCAAGAGACCAAACTGCAGCACCAAACATTTCGTTACAGCCGTTGCTGTTGCTTCATTATCGTCTTTAACCATCCTAATTCTTCTGGGCTGCACTATTTTCTGCAGAAGGCGCAGAACTATTCAGTCAGATGAAGAGCAAAAAGTTTTGTATTGTCGTCGTTTCACTCTCAATGAAATAAGAACCGCCACGAACAACTTCGATACGGACCTTAAAATCGGCGACGGCGGGTTTGGAAGAGTTTACAAGGGCTTCATCGACGGCAAAGAAAGCCCCGTCGCCGTCAAAGTCTTGAAGTCAACGTCTAGTGAAGGGTTCCGCGAGTTCTGGACTGAAGTCGAAACGCTTTCGAAGCTCCGAAACCCTAATCTCATCCCTCTGATCGGCTACTGCAACGATCAACGGTTCATGATCATCGTCTATGATTATATGGCGCACGGAACGGTCTGTGATAATCTGTACGGTACGAATAATCAACCTCTGAGGTGGAAGCAGAGATTAGAGATCTGCATTGGAGCTGCTCGTGGATTGGTTTACCTTCATGCAGGCGCGGAGCATGGGATGATAATCCACCGCGATGTGAAGACGAGCAACATTCTGTTGGACGAGAATTGGGTCGCCAAGGTGTCGGACTTTGGGCTTTCGAGATTGGGTCCGGCGAGCCCATCGAGAAGCCACGTCAGCACAGATGTGAAGGGCACTTTTGGGTACTTGGATCCGGAATACTTCTGGACCAAGCAGCTCACCTCCAAGTCTGATGTTTATGGGTTTGGAGTGGTGATGTTCGAGGTGTTGTGTGGTAGGCCCGCCGTGGATATGGGCCTGGAGGAGGAGCAACAGAGTTTGGTCCAATGGGCTCGGTTTAATGTGAAGAAAGGGACGCTTGATCAGATCATAGATGAGAATCTGAGGGGTCAGATTGCGCCAGAGAGTTTGAAGGTGTATGGAAAAGTAGCGGATCGGTGCTTGAGAAGTGATAGAAAGCGACGGCCCAAGATGGATGATGTGTTGAAGGCCCTTGAGCTTATACTGAGGCTGCAGGAAGGTGCTGATGCAGCCACGGAGGAGGGGATAGAAATTGGTGTGGAAAATAAGAGTGATGAGAACATTTCATGTTGGAGAGGTGGAGATCAAGTGCTTGTGAGATCACAGTACAAAAATGTCGTGTTGCATTCTTGTCCAACGATATTATGGCCAAAAAGTAATTCTCAAAGAATGCTTTTGAGATTCTTTAGCGATAAGGTGGGGCTCAAATGGGCAACCCAATCTACGTCCCGAGCTCTTAGAGCTATATATGGGACATAAAGATTTATACATATTCTTCTTTCATATATTAATTTAGGAGAATGACACAAAAAGAAAATTCACAAATTCCCTAATTTTCCGCTAAAAAAGAAAACATGAGCATGCATATTGTATTACTAGTTCCAGCTTCATTACATTTCATCAGGCAGATTAATTAGTTTTTTATAAATCAAGGCTCTGTTCGTTTCATTAATTCGAATCAAACTCTAGTTTTTACTATAGTGTTTTCTCTCACAAAAAAAATTAAATTTAACTTTTTGTGTTTCAGTATTTTCTCTCACATATAAATTCACTTTTATACTCAAGTTGAAAACTCGAACTAACAAAACAACCCAAAAGTAAAACTTTGATCAGCTCTTTTTTTGTAATGTTTTTCTCCCTATCCAGCTTAATTAATTACATTTGATCGGGTTGATTTGTTATTTAAGGTAATTATGTTAAGTTTTAGTTTTGATCATCTTAATTATTTGAGGTAATTTGAGTTTTTTTTTTCGCAATTTATCCTTTTTCCTACTAGCTCTTGCATGCCTGGTACTTTACGCCTTCCTCTAGTCCAGCAACCGCTTTTCAATCCAAGAGTTGCATGATAAGAAAGCGCCTTCCGGTTAGCTTCAATTAGTGTTAGTTAAACATGCTACGCGGGGAGGTGTTGTTGATCGAACTAATCGACTTTTCTTTTGAGAAGATCGAAAATCTATTGATTGAATCTTTATGTGAAACAAATATTGATTGAATCTTTTGAGAAAACACTATGCAATTTCTAATTTCTTATTGGGAGGTCTTTTCTATTTGGGTCATTGTAGCATAATCCAAATTATTGCAACAAATGTCCAGCAACCAATTATTCGATGTCCAAATAATCCGCCTAGTCAAACCTGACGCCTATATATGTTGTAAGGGGTGGGGGATAGATGGTGGATTCAAAATGTGCATGAGTGGTGAAATTGAAATAAATTTTTTAAATTTAAATGATATTCAAAACATATTTTTGTTTTCTTATTACTTTTTAGACTAAAGTCATACATAGATCATTTCAAGTCATCCTTAAAAAAAAAAAATTAAAAACTTTATTAAAGTCATTCGATGAATACACGTTTAGAAAAGTTTGATTCCATTTCAAAATGGAGAACATACATACAATAGAAAATTAATATTTATTTTCATAAGCTCAATCTAGTCCACTAAAACGTTAGTGGTAGTTGGAAGCTAAAACAAATAAGTTAGCACTATACTTTTGTCATTAACCTTTTGTCCGGTATCTAAGGTAAGGTTTCTTCATTTTGATTTATGATTTTTGGTTATGTTGAATGTTACACCTAAAAAGAATGAGAAAATGTTTTTGTATGTATTTACTAAGGGGTTGTTATTTTGCAACAAAACTCAAAAAAAGTTTAAACTCGAGTTACAACTTTATTTAAGTACACGTTCTTTTGTAAAATTTGAGTTTGAACTCGAGTTTAGGACTAAACTCGAGTTCAAGTTTCCTCTTCAACTCAAGTTCATAAATTCGAACTCAAGTTAATGAACAATATTTTTTCTATTCTTAAAAATGTCATAACTTTTTCGTTTTAATTCTGATTGAGATGATTTTTTTTCAATGCATTCACAACGAAAAAACGAATAAAACCGTACCTATATACCCTATTAAAATTTTTAATCACTATTGAGTTTTTATTAAAATATTATCTAAATACAAATTAAAGTTTTGACCCACCCAAACACAAAGTCAAATAGATTCTCAATTTAAATCAAAAATAAAATGTGCACATCCAAACACAAACTTAAGTTACAACTTCAACTTAAGTTATAACTCAAACTCGACTCAAGATCATCACTTAAGTCACCCTAACTCAAAAATGCAAAAGAACAACACATAAGTGTTTTGCTTATATGAGATTTTCGTATGTTGCAGATGAAGGTAAGAACATAGCTTGATTGTAGAGGAGGCTTGGCGTGAATGTGCTCATGGTGGCGAACACGGAATAGAAAAAGTTTTGGAACATTTGTTTTAAGTTTGTTTATGTTTCTTAGAGTTTAGAATTTGAATTTTATTACAGTAAAAAACTCTAAAAAAATAGTCATATCTAATTTTTTTATTACAATAAAAAGCTCTCACATAAAGTCACATCTCAATTCGAATTAAAAACTTAAATCAATGAAATAAATGGACCCAAATCGAGTTATTTTAAGATGTTTTCTTCTGTATTCCACTTTTGACATGGCTCCAACGAGTTCTACTTATATTCTTATTATATAAGTTCTTGCTTATATTTTGTAAATGAGTATTTTCCCATTATTAAGAGATGTTGAGATTCCTGTGCCAATTCCGCTAGGGATATTACAGTCAACACATTTTCTCCTTCATTTTTTGTTTTTTGCTTTTTACTTTTTTGTTTCCTATTTAGGTTTTCCCCTCTTTAACTTAAAGTTCCTATACAGTTTATTTTATTATGTGTCATTTTGAAATAATTTTTTCGTCACTTTATTTCTGTTAAAATAATTTCTTTCAAATGTATCCTTATTTTATTTTTTTATTATTTTTTTTGTCAAAGACTCATGTACATTTTAATTCTCTTTTGATGTGCTTTTTTGAATTTTTTTTCTTTCATGTTCCTATTAAATAAATTAATTTGAATGTGTCCCTACTTATATTTTTTCATGTAATGCTTATTATATCATAAGTGATTCTTGTAAATGTTTTTGTAATTGGCCTACTAAAACAATTCTTTTTTCAAGTATATCTCTTTTAAACATCACTTTTAGACAACCCATTCAATTACCGTTTTCTCAAGATACCTTTTTTTCCTAATATGTTAGCATCACTTTTTTTTTTTTCCTTGAATATGTCCCTTTTAGGCTACTTAAATATTTTTTTCACGTGTCCTTTTCTACTATATTTTATATGTCCTGCCTAATAAACTTTATCATTTGAGATACCCGCTAAAATATTTGTCTTTTATACATGTTCTAATTATCTATACATGTGTGATACTCGACCAAAACAAACGTTTTGATTAGAACATTTCATCTTTGTCTCTAGCTTTATTGTAACCAGACATTTTCGTCTCTTTTTCCTTTTGGATACCGCCTTTTGCTTGATTTATTTCTTTGTATTATTATATCTTAAGATATATTCTATTAAAATACGTTTTTCTTTTTTAACTTATTGAAACAATTTTAACCATACTATGAAGCAACAATGCCTTTTTGGGGTCGGGAAATTATCTTATCCAATGCTTATGTATTATTATCAAGGCAGTTTTGCTTTTGGTAATTATATATCTTCTCTTACTGGTGTATATATCAAACGAAAGAGAGCAGTAAAAATATATCTTCAATATATACATCTTACAAGCACGATTGAATCAATTTATCTAAGGTACTACTATACTATTGACATAAACTCACAATTATAATATTTGTCTTGAATGCCTTTATTCAAAATTAAAAGAGATGACATAAACTCACAATTATAACATTTGTCTTGAATGCCTTTATTCAAAATTAAAAGAAATAAAATGATAATATCTTAAAAATATTACACACAACTCAATTTATTCCTTACCCCACCTTAGTCTATAGCGGAAAACATATAATTAACTGGCAATTATTTCGTTACATGAAAGGAAATAAGAGAAACTCTAAACTAAGAAGGTTCCAGAGGAATTGATAAAACTTTGCGCCTGCTTCCTACATACACATATAAAAGTCAAAAATATGATCAAAATATCAATAGCTTATCACTCAATCAATTAACATGTAGTTGAGTCAAAGATGCACATTTTATAATATTTACCTTGGCATAATTTGCTTTGTCCAACTTTTTCGCCTAAAGAATACAAAGAAAAGAAGTTAAATTATAATAAGAGAGTTTTTTCTTATACGTTATTTTTTGGGATCATTTATGGTGGAACTACTTTTTTAACTGTTGGATTGATTTTTTAACCGTTAAATATGTACAGGTCCATATTAAAAATTTATAGCGTACCACACAAAATTATTCTTGCTGCATATCTGATCATTAAAAAAGAAATCTAATAGTTTTTTTTTTTTTTTTTTAAAAAAAATAGTGCTCCACTAATAGAGCATTTATTGGGATTCCACCACAAAAAATCCCTTATTTTTTTCTCAATTTATGTAAGGCATACCTGAAAAAGTAACCATACGGCCAAGATTGGGTGAGCAGACAACATTAAATAACGCTTGAATGCCTAAAAAATCAAATGAGCGAACTTATGTATCAGTCATAGTCTTCACATAAAGAAGGACCGGTTAAAGGGAAAAAAATTAAAATTAAGAAAAAACTAGATGAAATCTTTTTTTGTTTTAAATGTCTATCAACTTGGTTTTTCCTTTTTTTTTTTCTACGTCTAATTTTTGCACAGTTAGTAAATTATTTTCTCAAATAAGTTATAATCTTATCTTATTTGTAAAGACAAAATTGGTTATTTACTTAAGTGATTCTTTTTTTCTTCCCCTTATCTATGGACTTGGAGCCAATAACCGATCATTTCAAACAAATCTTAACACCAACCAAACACAAATTGAGCTAGTTAGTTAATAACTTACTTTAATAAATCAATCCGTTACAAGAAATAAATAGAAAAACAAAGGAACAAATTTATAAGAATTATTCATCAAAAAATCTAAGACTTAGGATATTTATACAAATATTCTGCTTTCCAACACAAACAAAACAAACATTATATAGTAATTAATTTGATGACAGAGAATTATAAAATTACCTGAGGCATGTAAATGCCAAGCGCTATAGCACCACTGTAAACTAACATTAAAATTCCCGTTCCAAGAATTGTAATGTATTTAGGTCCAATTATCGCCGCAAATGTTCGGATGTTATACCTATAATGTTTTAATATTAATTTAAAAACTAATAAATATACCAGTTTAAACATGTTTATAAGATTAAAAAGTGACTGATGTAGAAAATTTTTAGATTTTGAATCCACAAGATGTGATAATACATATAAACTTACCTCAAGTCACCTTCCACGTCTGTGATATCTTTTATGGGGCAAGCTACCGTGTAAAACAATGCAACAAAGGTAATAATGAAAACGTTTGGGGGGCTGCAGGGTGAATTGAAAGCGAAACATTAGATCTCTATAAAGAGTTGAACTAATGTCTATATATTAATTGAAATAACAAAAGTTATACTTTCAAAATTTTTTGTTTTTAATTTCTCTTAAGAGAATACTTGGATCTTTTTAGCAACAAAAAAATATCTAGAGGATTAACTTGGTTTTATAAGTAATTTATGGGGAATAAATTACTATATGAAATTAAAAAAAGTACATATAGTGAAAGATTAAACGTGGAATATAAATTACATCCTTCTAAATGGAAATGTCAACTAGCTGCGCCAACGAAAATGCGATGTGACTATATATATTTTCTCTCTCAAAAAATAACGACTTCTGAGCTATACATAAATCAACAAAAAGGTGGAATTTGAATTGTGACTGAAATAACCACGTAATATTTGTATCTCAAAAGTCCCTATAACTTAGTGTAATAAAAAAAAGCACTTAAGTTATTAATTAGCTAAGATTAAGGGCTTGCTCAATTTGTTGATTTGAGTTTTCAATTCGAATTGAGATATGATTTTCGGCCCTTTTAGTTCGCTGATTCATGTTTTTAATTCAAGTTGAGATGCAACTTTATATGAGAGCTTTTTAATGTAGCAAAAAGTTAGACGTGACTATTTCTGAAAGTTTTTTACTGTAGTAAAACTCGAATTCTAAACTCAAATCGATGAAATGAACGGAGTGAGAGCTTTTCACTATAACAGAAAAAGTAAAATGTGACTTTTCGTGAAAACTTTTACCTATAACAAAATTGAAATTAAAAACTCAAACTAAATAATATGTCAAGCGTTCATTTGAAGGAAAAAAAAAGAGCAAGATATGAAGAATAAATAAATAAACAAAAAATTATTACACGTACCTCCACTGAAATGGAAGTCCAAGAGAAGTTATGGAGGCGTAGAGTACACCGAAATAATGAATTGTACTCGTCTGCATAATTTGCTTTTGTTACTTTAATTATCATAATTTTCTCTCTACTGTGTATATATGGGAAGAGAGAAGTTAAGATGCTCTAACTAGAACCTAGAGAAAAAAAGTTAGCAGCTTCACAAAGTATACTCTTCTTCTATATGCTAGCACAACGACAGTTAATTTCATGCTTTAACTAGAATCTCATACAGTGTCCTCTAATCATAAACAGAATTTTACGTAATAAAATCTCACATTTTTCATGCCATTTTTAACTCTTTGAAGTACCAATATTATATTTTCAACGACCTGAAAAATAAATTAATTAAATATGAAATTTAATTACAATATTCTGGATGAGAGAAAAGTAATAATACCAAAGGAACCAAAATAACTGTTGCAATAGAAGATCCTTTGAATCTAAGCGGAGGGGCAGAATACATAGTGGCTATTAACAGAGTAAAGCAGAAGCAACAAGTGGTGATTAGGTTGGCGTTCATTAACCATAAAATCAATTGGCCTCCAATTGCAGAAAATATCGTCAAGAACCATGCTTGTTTTAGTGAAAGATCTCCTGTCGGTATAGCCAAATAAGGTTTGTTCATCCTGATGGCAAATAACACATAAAGACAAATATACTGAACCAAGAAAAAAACAATCAAAACAAACAAAAGTAAGAAGGCTTTTGCATGCACTAATTTTGGAAAAAATATTACCACTTAAAAATATTACTACTTTGATTCTAATTGTCAAGAAATTAGTTAAGATGCACGCACGTCCTGAACGTAAATTAAAAGAACCAAGGCCAACATAAGATGGAAGCATATCCTTGTACTTCTAACGAGGAGTATTTAAGGCTCCTTTATTTGCCCCATAGATACACAACAAATTATATATGTAGGCATTTAGAAACCATTGTTAGTGTGGTTCTTTTAACTGTTATTTTTATTAGGATTCAGTTTAAGTTTAACAGATCGTTTCAGTTGTTTAACAGATTGTTTTCCAATGCAATCGTCAAGATATGTGCTGCTATATATATATATATATATATATATATATATACACATATATATATTTATATAAAAAGCGTACCTATCAATATCAGCATCAAAAATCTGATTAATGCCAGCAATGTAAGTCTGTGCAAGAATTATAGCTATTAGGCCCGGTAATGCCTTAAACAACAATGACCATTTGAACAAGTGTTTGTTCTCGACCATTACTCTTGCAAATATACATCTGCTCAAAAAAAAAAAACAAGTACAGAGTTATATAAACTAATATGCGCAATTAGATCATTTCTTGTATTGCAAAATCAGTTTTTTTTTAATCCTCTAAATTTGTGTAAAAGCTTTCTTACATGGATGAGATAGATGCTTGAATAATTGTAAAGGGCCTTGCGAATTTATAAAAAACAGATCCGAAACGTAAAATTTTGGCAACCAAATTGGGACGAGCTGATTTAGTTTGATCTTTGTCAAGCACGGGGTCTGAACCTTCAGATTCAAGTTGAGCGCATGCCTAAAACCATAATTAGTTCAAATTATAAGTACTTTAATTGAAAGTAATTTGAAAAGCTAACAAATGTAATCAAAATCACAACACTAACTACAGACTTTTGACTGAGGATAAATTCTCAAATTGCAAGCAAGCCTCCAACAACAGTATACTCTATAATTTGAAACCTATGTGGGTCCCATGTATTATACATATATATGTATACGGATTATATTTATGTATTGTCAAAAGTTTGTACATATATACCATTTCGCATTTGTGCGTGTCATTAATCCATACGCAAAAGACGTTTTTTTAGAGGTAAATGTCGCAATTTCATTTAAAGGCTACCAAAGGATTAAAATTTTTGACTATACTAAAGTCATAGAAACGGGTGACACTTATATGACTAGACATTAGAAACACACCCATAATCCAATCATAGGGAGGAAACCTCCTAAAAGTGTCTCTATAACATTTGGCCACAAAAAATTGACTAAAAGTGAGCCATATTCTAATCTTATAATGGGCCTCACACATACACACATACCTCAGATTAGCAGCGGTGGTGAAGCCAACCGCTAACTGCGGGAGAAGATATCACAGATTGAAAGAGGAGTGGAAACCACCCTCTAACTAGAGGAACGCATCGGGGGGTGGGGAAACCATTGCCATTATTACAGTAAAATAAAGAACAAAATACAAAAAAACTATACACAAATCTATAACACCTTCAAGTCTGTCCATGAGTTTCCAGAGTCCACGGTCGGTGAACACCCCCCGAAGATCAAGTAAAACCACAAAGAAATTCATACCTTCACGGGTTAGATCTGACGAAACACCACCTCCTCTGAGTACATGGAGCCCATCACCTTGTAGATCGTCACATCGATGCGCTGGTTTTCCGACTAGTGAGAAAAGGCTGACTGAGAAACTTAGAGAGAGGGAGGAGAAAATTTTATGGAGAGAGCGCTGTAAAAACACTTTAGTTTGAAGTTTATGCAAAAGACATGTTGATAGTTTTATAAATCTTTCTAATTTTATACCATTAGTCAAAACTGAAATTGTTTTAAGGGATCCCACATTTACTTCATTATGCTTGAAAAATGCAACTAAACAATATTTTCATTAATACAAAAGGGTGTTTGGTCGTTCACAAAATTAATTTGCATGATCATTTCCATTACTAGAAGTGAAGCAATTAAGCGTGTACTAACAAACTAATATGCAATCAAAGAAATAAAATAAATTATACCCGACTATAATTACGATTATGTTGGCCAAAGAATAAGGGTTTTGAGAACCTGCTCTCCCCATAGAGCCCTATCGGCTGGTTCAATTTATTGGTGGAGCATAATTTTGAAGGAAAGTTGAATGATTTGGTATCTAATTTTGTTGTAGGTTTAATTGGAATATTCAACCTATTCACATAAGAGAAGGCATTACAACAGCTAGATATAAAAGGTGGTACTTTAAGGGAAGAGTACTGGGAGATTGTGAGCTCCATGTATGGTAAATGAAACAACCAGGGAAAAATGATAAAAAGGACAAAAGCAAACGAGAAAGTGTTGAAAACAAATGCTGCAAGAGCTTCCAAATTTATAGAAGAATGCCATTGCAAAGTCTACTTGTCATGTTACTGTTAATTTGACTAGCTATTCTTTTATGATTATTATAACGGAAAAGTCATCAAACATTTTTTTTTTTTTTTTTTTTCATCTGAAGCTTGCTTGTTTTCAGGTTTATCTCTTTTTTTTTTCTTTCAAGTTTTTTTTTTTCTTAATTTATTTTGCTTACTTGCTCTAAACCTTTTTTTAAATTGTATATTTCAACCTTTGTTTCCCTTTCCATTGTCCTTAATTGTACTTTAAATGTTGTTCTTTTTTCTTCTTCTTTTTCCAATCTTTTATATTTCATTGTTTCCCATTAAAATAAATTTTTTTATTACTTTTCTCGTTAAACTCCTTATATAAATATTTTCACCTGTTTTGCTTGTCTGCTTGCTTTCAATAATTATAGAAGGCATGCATGCACCATCATGACAATTAATCTAATAATGGAAGCGACAATAGCAATGAAAATGAGAAATCAGATGGAGTTTCCAACGCACCATCGGTCTCGATCGACTTGACCATTAATCTTTTCTAATTGGATGGTGCAATAGAATTTTAAATTGTTTAATTAATTTTCAACAAAGTACTCATGTGGTTATGAGTACTAAATTATATCTAAATAATTCGTACCTTTAAAAAATAGAAACAACAAATTTGGTAGAGCAGATTGTGCCCACAAATGCAACTTGTAAGGTGTCTTTAGAACATGAAATGTAATTGAATATCTTTTATTTATTAAATAAAGAGAATTTTTATTTTTTTTATGTGCAAGTATTTGTGAATATTTATGAATATCATTAAAAAAAATGTCATGATTAATTAAGGAGCCATTAAATAGTATATAAGTGTTATATATAAAGAGGATAACATTTAAGAATAATAATAGAAATGTGTCCATAATAAATTTAATTAAAAATTTGTAATTTATAATTAAAACATTACTAATACATGTCATTCTCATTAAAAACGGAACAATATTATCCGCATTGTTAATATGAAAATATATTGACTGACTATATTGCATATAATACAACTATGTAGTAGTGGGACAAATCACAATTTTGAATTTATAATAACTATGTAGTAGTACATTTGCAGGCCCGAGAAATATTTTAACTCAATTCAATTTCTCTAGAAGTAAGTTTACCGTTACTTGAAGGCCAAATGCAAATTAAAGAGGGACAAATCTGACGAAATTCATAACAAAAAGTAAATGTGCAGCTATGGTGTTTGTAGAAATTTAGTGAAGAAGACAATACCGAGGAATTTGGTAAAAGCTCTACTCAGCCAAAGATTCAGAGATTAGGGTTTTTATTAATATAATTATGTACAACGAATTAGCCAAATACAAGTGGACCAATAAGAGAAAAACATATATTAAGGGAAAGCCAAAAACCCCGAAACAAGTGGACCAATCAGAGAAAAACATATATTAAGGGAAAGCGAAAAACCCTGAAACATATATTAAGAGAAATTAGTGGGCACTAATTAAGGCCATAGTCCTGTCGTAAATGAATGCGTTACGCCATCAATTATCAACCACCATGAATTCTAAGTTGCTGACTAAAAACAAGACTTTTCCTTACATGTAGCCATCAGATTGACCCAAAATCATATTGATAACAAGCTACAAATGAGTTCATATTTGGGAAATAGTAGAAAATAGGCCAATATGAAAAGTTTAAGAAAGGAAATAGGCCAATTTTTTGTTATAGAAATTAATAAGTCATAACTTGTCAAGTTATGGTTTATAACCAGATAAATTATGGACAAACTTGTCAAGTTATGGTTTATAACCGGACAAGTTATGGACAATTATGAATAATAACTTGTCAAGTTATGGTTCATAACTAGACAAGTTATGGATGAAAATAATAATTTGGCCTATTTATTAACTTATGTAAACTATTGTCCTATTAATTTTAATTCATCTCAAATTTTGGCCTATTTTCCTCTATCTACCTTCATATTTTAATAATGATTGCCAACGATTTTCATAACCATTTGTAAAATTTAGAGGACTACGGGTTAGTATAAACGTCCAAATATTCACAAAATTATTTGGGTTAATTGGCTTACTAAAACACTTCTTTTTTCAAGTATGTCTCTTTTAAACGTCATTTTTACACAACCTATTCAATTACTGTTTTCTCAAGATACCTTTTTTTTCCTAATACGTTACTATCACTATTCTATTTTTTCTTGAATATGTCCCTTTTAAGCTATTTTAAATATTTTTTCAAGTGTCGTTTTCTGCTATTTTTTACACGTTCTAATTATCTATACATGATGTGTGATACTCAACCAAAACAAACATTTTGATTAGAACATTTATAAGTCTTTAATATATATATATATGTAAATATATATATATATAGATAAAGTGCCATAACACTTCATCTTTGTCTCTAGCTTTATTGTAACCAAAGGCTCCGTTCACTTCGCTTATTCGAGTTTAGAATTCGAATTTTGCTATAGTAAAAAGCTTTCACAAACAATCACATCTAACTTTTTTGCTACAGTAAAAAGCTCTCACATAAAATTAAATCTAAACTCGAATTAAAAACTCGAATCAGCGAAGTGAACGGACTCTTAATCTTTCTTTTCCCTTTTGGATACTGCCTTTTACTTGATTTATTTCGTTGTATTATTCTATCTTAAGATGATGTATTCTATTTAAATACTTTTTTCTTTTTTAACTTATTGAAACAATTTTAACCAACTATGAAGCAACAATCCCTTTTTGAGGTCGGGAAATTATCTTATCCAATGCTTATGTATTATTATCAAGGCATTTTTGCTTTTGGTAATTATATATCTTCTCTTACTGGTGTATATATCAAACGAAAGAGAGCAGTAAAAACATATCTTCGATTATACATCTTACATCAACGATTGAATCAATTTATCAAAGGTACTACTAGACTATTGACATAAAGTCACAATTATAACATTCGTCTTGAATGCCTTTATTCAAAATTAAAAGAAATAAAATGATAACATCTTAAAAATATTACACACAACTCAATCTATTCCTTACCCCACCCAAGTCTAAAGGGAAAAACGTATAATTAACTGGCAACTAATTCGTTACATGAAAGGAAATAAGAAAAACTATAAATCAAGAAGGCTCCAGAAGAATTGATAAAAATTTGCACTTACTTCCTGCATACACACGATAAAAGTGAAAAATATGATCAAAATATCAATAGCTTATCACTCAATCAATTAACAAGTAGTTGAGTCGAAGGTGTACGTTTTATAATATTTACCTTGACATAATTTGCTTTGTTCTACTTTTTCACCTGAAGGAAAACAAAGAAAAGAAGTTAAATTATAATAAGTGAGTTTTTATTTGTACTTTATTTTTTGATATTATTTATGTTAGAATTGATTTTTTAACTGTTGGATTAGTTTTTTAATAGTTAAATTTGTGCAGATCCATATTAAAAATTTACAGCAGACATCACATAATTGCTCTTGTTGTATATATGAGTGTTGAAAAAATAATCCAATGATTTTAAAATAAAAAATTGTGCTCCACTGATAGAGCATTTATTGGGATTCCACCATAAAAATAACAATAACAAACAATTCACAATCATGTGACATCATTTTTTTTAAAATAGGTTACATGCTGTAGGTGAGATTCGTAGTTACTTAATCAAACACAACCTCACTTAGCAATTCCTACTTACTTATCTTGTTTTGGAACACTCCCTGGTGACAACACTTATTAGTCAGCAAGGGTCCCTTGGTCGATTCGTCATTACAAGGCCTAAGTCTTTATAATATCTTATGAGAATTTACACTAATTAAGTTCTACTTTAATTGTCTAAATTAGTGTTGATCATTATCGAATAATCTTCTTAGATTAAATGATTAACCGCGCATTTAATCGTTAATTAATAATTAATTTCAAATTAATTATTAATATTTTATTGATTTATTTATTCTTATTTAATAATTAATTAATTATTATTTTAGTTCCCTTTCAATGGTTAATTAATTAATTATTATTTAATTATTAACTTAATTGCTTAAACAAATTGAGTCAATAAATAATTTATTCCTACTTAATTACACTTCTTTCCTTAATTAATAATAAATTAATTAATATAAATTTATTTATAATTAAACTCTAATTATTTATGAATTAGACCATTAATTAATTCTTAATTAATTTAAGAATTATGTTTAATTAATTAATTAACTTAACACTAATTATTAATTAATTCATATAAACTTATTTTATAATTAAACTCTAATTATTTATTAATTAGACCATTAATTAAATATTAATTAATCTAAGAATTATGATTAATTAATTAATTAAATTAATCAAGTTATTAAGAGTTTATTAATCATGTGACAATCACTAATTAACAACTCCACATAAGTGTATCACTAGATCATTATCTAACTTAATTTAAGGGTGGATTGATCTCTTTCATTAGTCGACCTAATGACATTAACTTCTAACCATGTTGATCCACGAAGGAAATGTGGGCTTATGCCCATTGGGCTTGAAGAGCTCATAAGGGATTATGGGTTTACTAAATTTTAAATTGTGTTTGGTCTTTCGTTGGTAATCTAGTGGGTAACTATAGGTAACCAGGCCTGTCTTAGGCCCAACTCACATCCACTTTGGCCCAAACCAATTGATCTTCTAAGATTGTGCCAACACATGTAACGTGCAAGGTGTTCTTAGAACATGCAATGCAAATGAATATTTTTTATTTATTTAAAAAAGAGAATTTTTATTTTTTATGTTCAACTATTAGTACTTTATGAATATCATTGAAAAAATTCACAATTAATTAAGGGGTCATTAAATAGTATATAAGTGTTATATACAAAGAGGATAAAATTTTAGGATAATAATAGAAATGTGTCCATAATAAATTTAATTAAGAATTCAAATTTTTTAATTAAAACATCACATGTCATTCCCATTAAGAATGAAACAATGTTATGTATTGTTAATATAAAAAGATAGTGAATGACTATATTATATATAATACAACTATGTAGTAGTGGGACAAATCAAGATATTGAATTTATAATAATTACCGTTAAGTATAGAAATTTGAATTGAGTTTACGTATATATGGTCTTAATCCTAATATATTAGCAAACCCATATTTATGGAATTGTGTCTTTTGACTTACTCGGTATGCATTTTGAGATTGCTAAAACTTATTCTTAATATCTTAGTAACATGATGAAATAGATAGCTAGGAATCTTAATATACGAGATGAAATCTATTACTTCTTGAATAAGAATGTAGATAAATAATTCTCTAAGTGTTGATTTGGTCTTAAATAGTAAGAGCGCCCAATTCGTGATTAAAAAGTTCAAGAATTTATCATTCATTAGAGAATCAATGGTACTCGAGGATAAAGTTATAATTAGAAATTAGGTTAAGGATTTCTACGTAGCTATAATTATGAATTATTTATGATGAATCGATCTATATTCAATGACTATATCAAATTGATGCTTCACATTCTTAGAAGTAATTAAATGTCTATAATTTCAAGAGTACAATTACAAGTTTATAATGGAATAACGTTGCAATTAATAAAATTAACAAATTTATTAAAGATTTTAATTGATTATTAATTTTATTAGAGCCTAAGATTATGGGTCCATAAGGGCCCAGGTCAACCTTGTATTAACTATTAGACAAGATGAATTAATGAGAATTAATATTAATTATAGAATTCTAAACTAAATGAGTCAAAATAATTAATTATGAATACATTTGTATTTTAAATAGTGTGATTATTTATTAACTTGATTTTGGAAACACAATGTGGTGAGACCATAGTTGGCACACACCCGACACAAGAGTAGTAGGGGGCGTGAGGGAAGAATCATTATGGGATTCGGTTGCTTACTCTCTAAGTTATCCAGTAACTTGTAAGACAATTTAAAGTTTGATTTTTAATAGGTATTTGAAATTGTGTCAAAACTAATCAACGTGATAGAGTTGGAAATTATTCTCCTCCTGGGATAAGCATATGGCACTAATCACATGAAATTATCCTTGTAGTGGTCGAGTTTTGTAAGCTAGATAAGGACTAGAATTCATTTCAAAATTCAAACTTGGTTATCTCTCACTATAGATATGTGATACTTGAAAAATTTACTACTTTTTTCTTAGTTAGGCTTTCACCATAAGAGAGAAAAGAGAAGAAAAATTCTTCCAGTCTCAGTCCCACTTTGCTCATTTGTTGAGATCAGTGGGAAGGAAAATTAGTCGAGTGGTCCTTTCAGTTTATTCTAGAAAGTGTCCACACACAAGTTTAACAAGTTTCAAGGAGTAGACAAAAAAGATTCACGGTTTCCAAGGAGCAAGGATTGTAATTTAAATTAATATTTTATAAAGTATCGCTAAACGTTTTAAAAAAAATTAAATTATACATGATCTAAACCAATTCACTTGTGCATTATTTTTATCTAAAATCGTTTTGGAATCCAACACAATGGTTTACAGATTGAGAATAACATTGAAGATCATTTGGTTAAGAGTCATCAATATGTAAGTCATGTTAGAAGTGTTGGTTTTGGTCTGCGAGAGATAATGACTATTAGATTTTTTATGGGAAAAAAGATAAAGACCTTTTGGAGTATGCATATCGATTTTTACCCCTTACTGTTGATTAATATCTTTTTTAGTCAAATAACTAATTAGTTAATATGATATTTTTCAAGAGTAAGGTGTAAAAATCAAGACCTATACACTCTAAGAATAAATTCACCAATTTTCTCTTAATTTATTGTGCATAGCAACAAGAGTTTTTATTTTTGCTTTAATGAAATTTCACTTGTGCCACCCAATTGATTTTAACAACCGATAGTTGCCTTCTCTAGGCTCAAGGCAGCTATGCCCCTAATAGGCTTCAACTGCAAGAAGCGATAGGGATGGCGAAGGTAGCGTTAAGCCTCGATGAGGGGAAAAGGGACGACGACAAGGAAGAAGGAGATAAAAGGAAGGGGAAAAAGATAGAGAAAAATAAAAGAGCTCTCCGTAGGCCTGGAAAATTAGGTTATCAGACTCTGTATATCACTAGAACAAATATAAACTTTAACGACAGTTTAAAACCATCATTAAAAGATTAGACGATGGTTTCACGACCTATTATATTATCGACGGTCATTAAATGCCAACAACATTTAACGTCGGTTTATAAACGTCATTAAAATTATTTAAAAATATCATCTTATGTCATCATGTTATTATTACGCGTATTTTAACTTTAAACAACGGTTTTTTAGTAAAACATTTTTACTATACTGAATGCATCATATTTAAATTTTATAATAAGACGTCATAAAATAAAAGGTCGTGGAAAAGTCAAAGATATGAATGCTCTTAATGTCGTAAAATTTAGTTTTATTGACTATAATACAATGTCACGGAAAACATTTAGTTCTATTTTGTTATAATATTAAAACTATTTATTAGGATATTAAATGTACAAAAGAAAATAAAATTATTCAAAATAAAATCTGTAGATCACCCATAAAATCAAATTCAAACTTGAGTTAAAAAAAAAAAAAAAATCGCTTAGTAAGAGCACCATTGCTACTCATGTTGGGCTATACAAAATGGTAGAATACAATAGAAAAAGGGGAGAAAGAGGAAAATAGACCAAGACTTGAGATGAATTAAAATTAATAGGTTAATAGTTTACATACGTTAATAAATATGACAAATTACTGTTTTCGTCCATAACTTGTCTGGTTATGAACCATAACTTGACAAGTTATTGTCAATAACTTGTCTGGCTATGAACTATAACTTGACAAATTTGTCTATAATTTATTTGGTTATAAACTATAACTTGATAAGTTATAGCTTATTAATTTCTATAACTAAAAATTGGCCTATATACTTTCTTAAGCTTTTCATATTGACCTATTTTCTACTATTTTTCTAGAAAAAGATGCATGATGGAGGCCTATACTTCTGGAGTAGTGAGGCTAATCTTAGATACGTCTAGTATCCAAACAAGACTATCATTACCATGTAAACCTCCAAAAGCAAGAATCAAAAGGCCTTTGGGAGTACAGACACAAAAATAAAAAGCAGGAACATGTAGCTGCAAAAAGTTAAACTTTTGCCTTTGTTGTTGATCTCGTCCTGAAGAAGCCATATGACCTAGCTTGTTCACCCTATCTTTCAATTTTTTTTGCAAACATTGCCCTAAACACTAACTGGCATGGACATTTGGTTCACAGATTTAGGACTATGATTCAGAATCATTTTTAATTTACGTGTATTTTTTGTGAGAGAAAACACTGTAACAAGTCACGAATTATGATTCGAATTATGACGTGAATTCTCATACAAAACACAGACTAAAAGATTTCAAAATTTGGAATAGCATTTAACCACACCATTCAATCATTCAAGAAATACATTTTAGAAGAATAACCTTACAAACTCTTAACATCATAAGCATACTCAGGTCGAAAAATAAAATCACTAAACAAACCAAATTTAAAGGTGTGCCCTTGCGGGAAAAACTGCAATCCCAACATATATAACACATAAATTAAGAAAACCGTCCTAAAAAAATTAATAATTAAGAAAACTGAAAGACTTGTTAGTACATATTGCCTAGTACCTAGTGCAACGTCAACAAACATTTTCTAAGAAGTAATGAAGTTAAATCACTTTAAACTACATATATGTAAGAACAACTACTATAAAAATAAAAATGTTCATCAGTAAAATGTAAAAATAAACCTGAATAGGAATTGACGATTGAGATTGGAGCCTCTACGATCCATATCTATGACCTCAAGATCCCTAAACCAGATAAAGCCAACTCCTTAAGCAGTCCAAATCTTTTACACTCTTTAAGGTCCTCTCTCATCAGAAACACCCAAAACAAAAAACATCAAATTAATCGCTTTCTAAATAAAACCCAGAACCAGAATTGCACAAAAACGAATTTCGGACGAGAATTTCGCGAAGAAATGAATTTGGATTGAGAGAGAGAGAGAGAGAGAGAGAGAGAGAGAGAGAGAGGGTTTGAGAGAAACCGATCGAATATAGACTAGTGATATTTCATCCGTTTGTATAATATTAACCCATTAGACGACCGTTTTTCAAAATCGCTCGTTGAATGTAAATGATTTGGCGACGGTTACCAAATTAGTATCTTACGATCTCCTACAAACTTAAAGAAGTTTCGTCCCCAAAACTTAAAACAAAGCCGGGTATTTCTTGCACATTTCATCTTCAGGTTTTCATGTAGCCCCTTCCACTTCATGATTGCGCAATAAAACCTTCACTAATGAAATTCTCTTGTTGCGCCAATTGTTTTTCCTTCAGATCTAAAATTTAAATTGGCTTTTCTTCATATTTTAACTCCCGGGCGGCCCACTTCCAAATCATCATAACTTAATACATGAGTTGGGTCTGATACGTATTTTTGCAATATAGACGCGTGAAATACGTTAAGTATACTAAGTGCTAGTTTGTAAGCAATTTCGCCGACTCGTTCGAGAATTTCAAAAGGTCCAACATAAAGGGGGCTCAACTTCTCTTTCTTTCCAAATCGCACTATTCCCTTCATTGGCGCGACTCACACAAAAGCTAATCACTCACTTGGAATTCTAGTGGTCGTCGTTCGTCGCACATCCGCACAACTTTTCTGACGATCTTGAGCAGCTTTCATTCGTTGTTGAATAAGTCTTGTCTTTTCTGCTGCTTCATCTATCTTTTTTGGGCTAAAATATTTCCTTTCTCCGACCCCATACCAACATAGTGGTGATCTGCATCTACGAATATAAATCTAAAGAATATAGAAAAATATATGCATTTAAATATAAGAATACCTCTATTTTCATATAATTTTCAATATATATTCACCACTAGGTGGAGATTTGTGAAGTATTGCCTCTAATTGTTTTAAGTTGGATGGCAATTATTTCAGTTAATAAGTTAGAGGAGATAAGTCTAAAAGGGATTAAGAGAGAAAACTGTAAGCTTGTAAAGTTTAAGTAACTAATTCTGTTTTTGGTTGGATGGCCTTAAAGGTGCTGTGTAAAGTCTAAGTAACTAATTCTGTTTTTGCTTGGAGAGTGCTCTGATATTTGTGAGAAGGGATTTAGAGAGAAAACTGTAAGCTTGTTTTCTGGGTTCTTTTACTAGGTTTGAGGGTGTGTTTGTTTCTCGAGAAAATCTTTGTATTGTGAGCGGTGTGAAATTCTCTTTTGAGAGTACTACTGAGGGTGTAATCATCATCTAATAGTGGATTTGGCTGGGTTAATTAGAGAAACCCCCCTTGGATGCAGGCTAGGATTGAAAAATCCGAACCCAAGTAAATTTGTGTGTTCCCCTTCTTCTTCTCATCTTCTTAAATTTTTACGTTTCTAAGATCGTGAATTAAAGATTTGGATAGTAAATCCTCAAAATATCAATATCTCTATCTTGGAGTCCCCGCTTCGATAGCCAAGATAGCTATCTCTCCCATTAAATGCAATGCCCATTAAAATCTTATCAGAAACAAAGTGTCCGTTTTTATTCCATAAATTGCAGACTATTTATTTAAAATATTATCTTACAAGCATATCTTTCTGCTTATAATCCCTATATATACATGATTTAAAGATTTAGCATCAATAGTTTTGGTATTTTAGTTTGCTTGTCATAAAATAAACCATAATGAAAGTATATAGGACACACTAATAAGTAATAACTAAGAAGATATCTTTATCTTTATTGATTTAAAATGTCAAACATCAAATGTATATAACTCTTAAAGGCAACAGATCAAACAGGTTTAACTATGAACTAAGAGAGTTACAAGTGAGCTCGTGCCAAGAATGAGACTTAGAGCTCCCTTGTAGCGTTAGCCCTATGTTTATAGTATACATAAATCTGTTGTTTCTGATTTACTCGTACAGATAATTCGTAATCATCTCAAATTTTGTTTTTTTCAATTGTTGCCTGGTTCCATCGTGATCTCCTTATTGACGTTCGCTTATTTGAATTAGAGATATGCAAACTGCTTGATCTCAATTCAAAATTTTACATGATTTCAAATATGGGGCGTGGTTTTATCTTTTAGCCAGCTCGGAAATTGGTGTAAAACCGAAAAGGTCACTTGTCACAATGTTGTCCGATCTTATCTGTGGTTGAGTATAAGACCCTTTCATTTCACCGATTTGAATTTTTAATTTTAGTTTTGCTACAGTTAAAAGTTCTCTCAAAAAATCACATTTAACCTTTTCTATTACAAATAAAAGCTCTCATATAAAGTCACATCTCAACTCGAATTGAAAATTCGAATCAACGAATTGAACGAGGTCTAGATTTTTACCCACTTTCGATTTCATCACTGAAAGGTGTAGAAACATGTAGCTCCGTGAGCTATCAACCATTCTCAAAGCATGGTAAAAAATGTAGTACTCGTACGTGATCTATCCATTTCAATTCCTTTCTCTTGGCAAACAAGCAAGTTATAATTGACAATTATCTCATATATAATTTTACCAAGTCATGCATATATATCCACCATCTCTATATTCGCAAAATGTTTCTATAGGAAATTTCCTCGAAAGAAGCACAACGCATACAAATAGGAGGGAAACTATTTGAAGTCATAATGCCATCTAATTAAGGACAAAAATCGCAGGTAAAGGCCGCTTTATCATTTGAGTTGTAGGCGTCTGGATGACACTAAAATTGAACAAAAGAAATTTTATGTAAATACAGCCACAATTTTGGAATAAATTTGAAAGATTTGAACATATATACGATCTTGCAAATTATGTTGAAATATTGTAAAAAAATTTAAAATATTTGCAAATAATATAAATTAAAATCATTATAATAATTATATTATAATTTTATAACAAAAAAGGCAACAATATAATGATTATACTAATCCTAAAGTATTCTAAGAGATTGTTTTATTTCAATACCACTCTAATAGACAAAATAGATTTTCATTGTTGCATAAAAGAGAATTCTTTTTAAAGTTCTCATGTTAAAAAAGAAAAATGAGAGACACTGATTCTAAACATTACTATTAATAAAAGTTAGGTCCGCTAAGCCGCATGTTACAGAATTTATCTGTTAGTCAGTCCCTATAACATTGTTCATAAAAGACATTTACGGTATCGTACTAAAATATTGGCAGTTGCCCACTAAGGACTGACATTATCCTATTAGGCTAGAGAAAGTGATGCCGACCTTGGGCTTAATTGGGATTGTGGATTTTCACAGTAGTTGTCGTTTTTGTTTCTTTACTTTAATGTTGTTTTGATAGAATGTCGTTTTTAATTAATAGGTGCGTTTGGAACTGTTTTTTAGGCAATTTTTAAAAACGTTTCACATGTCTTTTGTGGCATAAAAATGATAAGAGTCTGCAAACCTCATTTGTTTAGTAAATGTTTTCAAAATGAAAATAAAAACAAAAACCAATGAGAATGATTTTCGTAAATGAAGTAAAAAATATTTTAAATTATTTTTTCTTTTTCTTTTTCATTCTCTAATACTTATCAACAATGTTATCTTAAATAATTATTATTAATTACTAATTATTTAACATATTAATTAATAATCAATAAATAGATATGATTAATAACTAATAAATAGAAAGTTATTGTAAATATTAATTAATTTATTATTATTATATATTTGATTTATTAATAAAATAATAAATATTAATTAATTATTTCGTTAAAGATTAATTGCCAAAATTTGATTATATAGTATATTAATAATAGAATAATTAATAATAAGTTATTAAATAAATAACTAATTATCAATAAATCAATCATATATTATATCAATTATAATCTATTAATTATTAAATAGTTGATAAATAAAAAAAAAACGGTAATCACTCAATTAATAATAAATATTAAATTAATTATTATTTATGTAATATACTAATCAATAGTAATTAATAATTGATAGTAAGTAATTAATATTTATTTAAACAATTACTACCAAAAATTGATCATTTAATATATCAATGGAGTATTAAATAAAAATTAGTAATTAATTAAATAATTATTTAATTATGTGACTAAAAGTTAAATATTTAATTAGTAAATAGAATATTAATAAATTATTTATATACTAATTATTTAATAGTAATATACTAATTAATTACTTATAAAGTAGTAAATATGAGTACGTCACCAATAGAGTAATTACATATAATCGACTATTAATTACAATCTTTTAATTATTTAGCATACTAATATATTATGTATGTAGTTTAATTACTAATGTATTAATTAATGACAATATCCATTATTATTATTATTATTATTATATTACTAATATATTAATTTTTATTTGTTAAGTGATTATTAATTACTTAATATACTAATTTAAGATTTTTAATTACATGTACTTAAAATAAAATTTCATAAATATAATAAAACAAGATTTCACATTTTTATTTTATTCAAAATAATTTCTTAAAAGACCAACTAAATTTAATTTCAGAATCGGCCTTAAAATGATTTTTTAGACAATTTCATTTTCACTTTTATACAGAAAACAAAATTATTTTGAAAACATTACCAAACAAATCAAATGTGTTGTGTTTCCATTTTGTGATTTGTATTAAATTAAATAGGGCAAGCCTCTATTGTGAATTTGTGAGATGAGCTCTTCGTTTACATATCCAACTATTGTAAATTATTGGAGGAAAGGTACATAATTTGTTGTGTGTGTGTGTGTGTTTTTTTTTTTTTTTTGCAGACATTTTGTCATTTCAAAAATTTTAATGCAATTATGATTTTTTTTTTTGTTTTCCCTTTATTTTTTTTTTTGTTTTAAAAGGGAACATATTTCATTTCACAATAAATGACTTACATAAGACACAGATAATCCCAAATACAATGGAGATTCATCCTGACCCTTTGGCTGGACCCACCAATAAAAACACCATACCACAGGGACAAAAATAAGTATTGAAGCTTAACAGGAAAGGACTTGTTCGGCACAAACGAAAGTATGACTAAAGCTCATTTGAAACCACAAACAATCAATGAAAGAACCCAATCAACTGGGATTAAACCCCACATACAGGGAACATCTACACAACCGAGAAAAAGTTCTAACCCGACCAAACAACCCACTCTGTCGGTTATCAACTCGATTGGGTGGAAGACATAACCAATACTAGGAGGTATTGAAACTTAAACCACCACCTCCCTTACCAACACAACAAAAACAAAAACAAACACTAAAACAAGCGGAAACCTCTGAGCATCTCCATCATGAACCTTCGACGATGGACTAGCTGATGGAGGAGCCGTTTGGGGGCTTTGGAAGACCCATAGCGAAGATGAAAATCGCCCTTCAAGCAGCGGCGAAACACCCTCACCCACCTTCACCACCATCATTGGAATCCATCCCCACCACCATCCATAAAAGCCCACCATCAAGCGGAGAAAATTCCCAAAAGAGCTCGACCACTAAACGAAAGGCACCTCTGGAAACGTAGCCCAAAGATTCAATACCCAACCACTAATCCGAGTGAGATCCGCCCAAACGAAATCACCACACCGCATACCGCCACAACCAACGTGAAGCGCATGAGGAGACGAGCTGGAAGACTAAGTTTCTTGGTCGGGAGCCCAAAGACGCAACCGGAGACAGTGTCGGAGCTCTGGCTACATGCTACTTTCTAAGAAGGAACTTTCTCTCTATAACTATCTTTCTCTAACTCTCTTTTCCGTTACCTCTATAAATCTTATATTAAAAAAATGAAAAATTTTCATTTTGGTACCGTCTGTTATATCAAAATTTAAGTTTGATATCCTCTGTTGTTGAAAATTTTATGCTGGTACCTCAACATTTTAGAAAATCATTTTTTAGTACTTCGGAGTCAATTTTTGAGACACGAGAAAACGTAATTGTATTTATTGTAAAAAGTAATCTGTTCACTAGAATTTTGAAGAAAAAAAAGATTTAAAAAAAAAACATTTTAAAGGGATGAATTTTTTAAAAAATGATTATGCTTTACAGGTATAACAATTTTTAAAATCTTTTTTCAAAATTCTAATCATCAAATGAATTTTATAATAAGAGTAATTTTATCTTTTTGCCTAAAAAAATAGCTCCGAGATACTAAAAAAAGATTTTTTGAAGGCCAAAATACCAACATAAGATTTTTAAAAATAGAGAGCACCACACTCAAATTTCAATATAACAGAAAGTATCAAAATGAAATTTTTCTTAAAAATTTATTTTCCTTTATTAAATGAATAATAATTATTTATTTTTTTTAATAAAGTAACGTAAATAATATTTTATCATTATTGAGTGGTGTATTTTTTTTTTCAATTCTTAACTGGGCTCTTGAGAACGAGGATTTCATTTCCTCAGACGTCTTGCTGACAGAAGAAGCCAGTCTATTTTTATCTTCCATTTTCTTAAATTAACTTCCTACACGAGAAAGCGATATTTGGGTGTGTTCATGCGGAATTTATAAAAATAAAAAATAAAAAAATAAAAAAAAGCCATTATTGGGTGTGTGTTCATGCAGAATTTTTTTTTTTTTTAAAAAAAAAAAAAGAGAAAAAAAAGAAAGGAAGAATCGTGTGTGAAAATAAATAAACTGCCACTGATGATAGTGGAAACATAGAAATAGCTACCCAATACTCCTTAAAAAGCTTATTTTCAATGAGCAAAGCGTAGGCAGCCACCACTATTCAAAACCATTGATTTTATAACTACCAAAGGTGCTACCTTTCTCCCAAGAAACAAGCTAGACCTCAAACTATACTTTAGTTTTTAGTGTTTTTTTTTTCAACTTTTTTAGAATTTTTCTTTTCTCCTTTTGGTGACATAAACTAGGTAAGAAGCAAAACTAAGACTGGAGGTTTCCAAGCAACAGAAACAAACCTAAAAAAGGGAAGAAGATCTAATTAGAACACTTCCCAACCTGAATTTTGACATACATATATGGTCTCTTATCAAACATCAAATCATAACTTCTTGTACCAGAAGACGCCTTTCTCATCACTTTCATCGGGCTCAACAAAGACACACTCCTTGGTCTCCCTAAACATTGCATTGTACACCGGCGTCCCATCGAACTGATAGTAATCTCCGAGTATCGGCTTAATCGCCTTGGTGGCCTCCATGGCATGATAATGCGGCATAGTTGAGAACAAATGGTGAGCTACATGAGTGTCCGTGATGTTATGGAAAACCTTGTTCAACAGCCCATAGTCTCTGTCCACGGTGGCCAAGGCTCCTCTCAACCAGTCCCATTCGGACGAATCGTAATGAGGCAACGAAGGGTGAGTATGCTGCAAGAAAGTGATCAACACCAGAAAGCCATTTACCACCAACAATGGCACTCCATAAACACACACAACCCAAGCAAGCCCTTTCACCATGGTGAGGCGGTAAAGTCCGTAGCAGACAGCGAGAATGCCCGTGTCTGAGATGTAAATCTGTAGCCTCTCACGGTCCGAGTAGATGGGGCCATAAGGGTCAAAGTGGCATGCAAAACGATCATAAGGTTTGCCTGAAACGTTGAACAGCAGGTACAAAGGCCATCCTAGAGTGAGTGTGATAGTAAGGGTGAGAAATCTGCCAAGTGGGTTGTTGAGATATTTGGAGTACCATCTTATGCTAGACTTTCGCTTGGGGACAAAGACTTCATCACGCTCAAGAGAGCCTGTGTTTGAATGGTGATGGCGGTGGCTGTATTTCCATGAAAAGTAAGGGACTAGAAGACAAGAGTGGAGGATTAGGCCCACGGTGTCGTCAAGCCATTGGTAGTCACTAAAGGCGTGGTGCCCACATTCGTGGGCTATGACCCAAACACCGGTGAGGACACAGCCTTGGATGAAGCCGTAAATGGGCCAGGCCAGGTAAGGGAGAGGGTGAGGCAATTGGGGAATGTAATTGGTGACGATGTAGTAGAAGATGAAGGCAATGGTGAGGTCGTAAACGACATAAGAGAATGAGTGTACGACAGAGCGTTTAAAGCAATGGGGTGGGATGGCTTTCTTGATTTGGCTAAGTGTGAATGGGGGCTTTGAGTAGGGGACTCGCTTGAGGCTGTCAATTTCTGAGTTTTTCGCGGCTGGGGGAACTGACATTCGGCCATCGGCACCCATTGTTCCAAAACCTGCCAAGATGAGTGGGAAGGAAAATGTTGTTAGAACGTTTGACATTACTTGAGACCCGGGAAATCTTTAAGAGCAATTAGAAACTAAATAAGTATCCAAGTCAAACAAGCAATTCTACCCAACTATGTCATGACTACAGTGGTTTGAACAATTAATTTCGGCAATTCAGACGGTCAAAAAAGTTATCATATCTCATCTAAGTGGTTTACCTTCCTATTGAAGTAACAAGTCTCATTGGAAAATGTTAAAAAGGGAAGGCAGAAGTAAAATACGAACAGAAGTTAAATAGAGGCATATTTTTGTTCCTAAATCTGAGGCCTAATAATGACAACTACCCAAGAAAAAATGTCCAAAACGAGCTAGCTACAACTGTATTTTGGTTTCTAAATCTAGGCCTAATAATGACAACAACCCAAAAAAAAAAAAGGTCCAAACCGAGCGGCAATTTTTGCACCGAAAAAGAAAATGGTTGTGGTAATTCACCTCTCAACAACTTTGACGAACTAAATATCGCTAAACTAAGTGAAATTCCTTAAATAGCTCAATTGCGGATGCCAAAAAAAATACATGGCTATAATTAGCAATGGTATTTTGGTCATCTAGCGGGAAAAATTGACTCACCAGCGGACTAGTTATTTTATGTCCATTTAACTATTGACCAAGGTCCACTCTCATAATTATAAGCTCCACTAAAACGAACCCAAGACAGATACATACATCTTTTTGTTATGAAAACTAAGGGAACGTTTCCGCGCTCTAGTCGTTTTACAAAACATTATTGTTTCTCATTGTCCCTATTCCTAGTCATGGGCAGGAAAGGCCAGCGAAAAGACATCCAAGCGAAAATAAAGAGAAGGGAAAGCTCATAGTTTTCATGACTAACCAATAAATCAATAGCTCGTTTCCTAGAAAGAAAACGTTTAAGTGGGGTTTGTATTATCAACAAAGTAAATTAATGTCACAATTCACAATCAACTATTCTGACAATTACCCTGCTTATTTTTGCTCAAATTTAACCCAAAGCCAGTTTGGGCAGATGTTAATCATGGATATCCCGGTGTCAAAGCCAACTATTTCTGTCTAATATTAACCCACATGTAATGGCTAAAAATTGAAGTATAGAATAAGATGGGTAATATATTCTCGTCATAAAGTTGTACTAATCATGTCATAACACAGTAATTAGGCACCAAACTTCCCTTCTGTTCCACCAAAAAAAGGGAGAAACTAAAGATAACGTTGCGTTTTCTTCTTTAGAAAGGGAAAAGAAAAAGTTTATTGGAAAAAAGAAAAGGCATGACTAAAATAAAGGGCCACAAAATACAAACAAAAGAGACGAGAGGTCAAGACGAAAGCTTGGCGACTTTAAAAGTTTACGCAAAGACTTCAGATTAGAATATATCATCAGTTACCGTTAAATGAACTTATATATATATATATATATATATATATATATATTTATTTATTTATTGGAATTGGATCCTCCTAAGAAATTGCAATATTCCCCCAAGAACAAAACAATAAGATATTAATATTGGCCGACGAGAGTCAGATATTTATTATTCTAATTTCTAAACAAGTTCAGGCTCTGATGGATCCGATCCAAATCGGAAATACATTGAGAAACGGCATCAAATCGACTTGGACACAAAATTAAATGGGGGAATACTTAGGGCCTGTTTGTTTTCATATCTGAAAACGTTTTTTTACTTTTTTCAAAAAGAGAAAAATGAAAATATCATGAAGATTGTGTTTGAAGGAAACCGTACAAAAATGAAAAATGAAAACAGTTTTATATTTATCCCAAAAAGTTAAACATTTCTAAAAACGCTCCCAAGTCATTTTCATTTTTCCCTTTTCATTTTCTCAGATTTCTCCTTCCCATTCTCTTCCTGGCGAACCATCCGACCAACAATTAAGCAATCCGTCGACGTCGTCCCACCGGTGGAGGTCGGAAACCTGTTCAGCTCGGAGATGGCCTCCCTCTGTCCGCCATTGCTCTTCCTTCACTCGTCTCACTCTCTCTCCTCAGCCCGAAGCTCCGTCGTCTCTGGCTTAGCTCCGCACACGTCGACCTCCGATCTCTCTCTCTTCCTTCTCTCGTCCCACTCTTCTCCTTTCTGCCAGAAGCTCCCATCTCTCCTCTTTTTCTCTGACTACGATGAAGTCGTGGCAGACATGCAGATTTCCCTTGGTGAAGATTTCCCTGCTCCAGAGACGAGACAGTGTAACGACGCAGCGACACGCAGACGATGAAATCCAACTGTCTCTTCCTTCTAATGCACCTTCTCTCTCTCCATCCCGACCTACCTCACCGGAGTGCCGATGAAGTTGCTGGAAGATCTGCCCCAAGAGTTCACCCAACAACGCCCTTCCCTTCTAAATCTAAGTTGAGCTTCACAAGTCACTGTGAATGGCTGCAAAAGCGAGGGAGAACCATGGATCGCATGGGTCTCAACCCACTTTTCGATGGGTCATGAGAACCGCCGGTGAGTCACGACAAATGGTGGGTCTCGCGACCCACTTGTCTGTGATGGAATTACAGAGGGCAGGAAGCGTCAGGAGGGTCCAGACGAACAGCGGGGGAGGAGTGGTGGATAACTGAAATCTCCCATACCATCTCTCTCTGTTTTCTTTCAATTTTTTTTTTAGAATGTTAAACGCTATAAATGTTCTTAAAATATACTATGAATTTAACTGTAATTTAAATTTTTTTTCCTGAAATGGTTATTAATTAATCGAAAGACAGAAATTAAAAAATTTGTAAATTTTCTTTCATTGTTTTGTTTATTTTTTATCATATATTTTCGTTTATGTTGTTAAAATGTAAATTAAGTGTTTTTATTTGAGATTCAATTATTATTTATTTAATATATTATTATTTAAAATATTATTACATGTTTTTAAAAATTAAACTATGAGACGCAGTTTCTATTTTTTTTAAACTGAAAACAATCTCAGAATAAAACAACCAAACGCATTTTCAGAAACGATTTCAAAATGAAAATGAAAACATTTTTATTTTCATTTTCATATAGAAAATAAAATTATTCTGGAACGAATTCTAAATACACACTTGGATTTTAATTCCTAAAACAAGCGAAAAAAACAATTTTTTTTTTTCTCTTTGAGGAATGACACTCAATAAAAGCAGCGATTTGAGATTTGATTCATAAGCTTTTTTTTTTTTTTTTTTTTTTTTTTTTGCATTAATAAAAGAGTTAAAAACAGAATGAAAAGGAAACTCAGATCAAACTTCTGAATCCTCAAAAGCTTCGAAACATGCAGGTAAATAAACAACTAATTACAAAATATAGCCGTATTATGTTGAATTTTACTTAAAACAAACATAAATAACAATAACAATAATGAACAGAAAAGCTAATAAGCATAAAGCAAAAACAAATCCTGTAATCTGAGAACTGATCAAACCTTAGATCTAACAAACATTACGCTACTGAAACAATCAATCTACATCACATTTAGCTTCGTTTGAATTCACTATTCACGACGAAATTTTCCGAAATAAAATCACAGATATATCAAAAACGCGAAAAGCAAACAAAGAAGGAAAAAAAAAAAACGAAAAGAACAATAAAAGAACCAGAAAATACCTGAGATTGAAGAAGCTCTGGGACTTTCTCTCTCTAGCTTCTCTCTCTCTAGTTTCTCTCTAGGCTGGGAACGAGGCCGTCGAGAAATCGCCGGCCCTTATGAGGCCTTTCACAAGGCAATTGCCGCAGTATTTAAGCTTTCCTTTCCCCCGCCCGAAAGCGCTCTCCTACTCTTCCCCCCATCAATCTTACCGTGTGGACCATGGGCCCACATGTTACTTACACCTTCTTATTTGACGTGGCAAACTTTCAGTGGACAGATGTGTTTACATTGCGTTACGTGACCCATATAAATGCGTCAACCCCCCTGAGATCACGATCTTAATTTGTTCTTTTAATCCTGTACGTTTGTTTTGGAAAAGCATCGGTTCTTTGTAGTGCTTCGCGGTCATGATCGTGTATTGATTTGTGGAAAATATCTTTCCCCGAATCATTGTTTCGGAAGGATCAAGGAAGATGGGTAGCTGAGATCAACTTTTTTCAGTGGATTTGCTAAGAGATAAGAGATAATTAGAAGCTATCTCTCCAATTGGACTTTTCATAATTGGAAATACCATCATGCAAGTTTTGGACTTTGCATAATTAAAAATACAATTATGTAAGTTTTAAAATTATTTACGACGACATTTCAATGTAAATATTCACTTATTTACGTTGATAAATATCGTCACAAATACTTTCATCCTAAATAAGTTAAATTGTAGTAGTGCTTGAGGGAAAGTTCTAAAATAAATATTGATGTACGAGGTTTGGTCAAAATAAGTGATTGAAAAGAAGACATCTTACGAATTTAACGACCACTCCTCTTACTATTTTTTTTTTTTTTTTTTTTTTTTTTAATGTTGGCCAAAAGATTCTATGGTTCCCCGTGAAGTAAGGAAGAGGCCATGATGATTGAAAATTTTCCTGTTTTCCTTTTTTTTTTTTTTTTTTTTTTTTTTTTTTTTGGGAGGGTGTACATTTTTCATTTATTCCTTTTTCTTTCCTTATTTATGTTTTTCATGTTAGCTATTAGTTTGTAAAAAAACATGTTTTAAAAGTGTAGTTTTCTTGTTGGATGTGCAATTTCTGCTTTAAGGGGCAATGGTGGCAAAAACAATAGTTTTTATTTGAATTATCTCAAGTAATATTGAAACAAGTTTAGACCTTTTTTTCTTAAGTAATAAGTTCACCCTATTGACGTTTATTATAAGTAGAAAATTATTTGATTGTGACAAGAATAGAAATCTTGTTCTTTTTTGGGCGGGGCAAGGTGGCACCAACCCTATCAATTTATAGACGTTTATGGCATGTAGCTCATCTTGATTTGTCCCGTCCATCCTAATGTTGTTATTTTTTTCCACCTATTTTTACAAGTAAATCCTTTCTAGTGTGGTTACGTAGATTCTAAAGTAGGATAATGTTGGTCTGTATTAATTATTAAGTTCTATCTTTTCCTATTCTTTAAATAAAAGGCATGTGTTGTTTGTTAATTGTTATGATATATATATATATATATTGTTACAATGTTTTATAATCTCTTTTATGCACCGAAGGAATGATAAATTTGAGGAATATCACACTCAAAAATAAAAAGGGAGAAAGAGGAAAATAAGCCAAAATTTGAGATGAATTAAAATTAATAGGCCAATAGTTTACATAAGTTAATAAATAGGCCAAATTATTATTTTCGTCCATAATTTTTCTGGTTATGAACCATAACTTGACAAGTTATTATTCATAATTGTCCATAACTTATCTGGTTATGAACCATAACTTGACAAGTTATGGCCTATTAATTTCTATAACTAAAAATTGGCCTATATACTTTCTTAAACTTTTCATATTGGCCTATTTTCTACTATTTCTCAAATAAAAATAAAAATAAATTATGAAGGATCGAGTATGGATAGTAAAGAGTAGGCAAATAGAAATACTTGAAAGAAATTCACTATTTCTACGAACCACCAATTCCTGATAAACGTGTTGTAACAACCTAAACCTTAGTTATTTGTTAAGCAAATCCTGAAATTTCCTTTACGAATCTCTAAATGTAATTCTACATTGATATATTATTTTATGTGATGGATCTACTTCTTCTTTTTTAATCAAACACAATAAACATTCAAACAAGTTAAGGTAAAAACACCATTGTAACGGACCCAAACCAAACTAAACATGAAATAAGAAACTACAAGCAACAACGACAAATATTCTAGAATGGAGGCGATAACAATCAACTTCATAAGCAATAGAAAATATCGATGGAAAATGAGAGGCGATACATCCCGGGTGCGTCATTGATCCAACGCACGTAACTCATCTTAATTTGCCCATCAAGATCATATTTTTGATACCATCAGATGTATCATTTCACCAAGGACAAGATCTTAATAGAGTAAGAATGTCGGAGAATTGACGCCCTATAAAAACTACTCAAAAGAACAATACATTTTGTCTCAAATTCGGCCATTGTACCTTCTAACAACGACCAACGTCTTCACTACCATCTCATTCTGATCATTGTGAGCTTTTTGATAAAAACTATAAAGTAAAAATTCAAAGACACACGCGCGCGCACACATCTCTATAGGGTCAGCACTCAAAGGAGTAAAATAGTGAGTTTCAATTTTGAAATGCAACAGTAACGTGCTACTCATAGACTTAAATAATGAAGTTTAAAATAACAAACTAAAGCATAGTTCTATAAAAATCAACTTATTATAACTAATATTCTTCGTCTAAAAGAAAGAAAAAATTATATCAACTTATTCCAAATATTTCAAATCTAGTAGGGCAGTGGAAAAGAGAAGACACTGAAGTGACCATGAATCATATAATTAATAAGGATAGAAATCAACCAATTTGTGCAAAACAACCTTATTTTAATAAGCAACATGACGTATATCAAACCACGCACCGAAAGAGTGGTTACGTAATGAAGAATCTGCTCATGTCATGTTGACTTTTGCCATTTAATGCAAGGAAATTCGGAGATTGGAGTGGGCATACCCACAAATGAGGCCCATAAAAATGTTATTTTTTCAGGGGAAAAAAAAAAGATATACATTACAAGATTTTTGTTATTTATTTTTCTTTTAAAACATCAGCTTAAAAGTTCCACTTAAAAATATCAACTTAAACGAGACTGTATTTATAGAGAAGAACACAAAACTTAAAAATAAATAAATAAATAAATAAAACAAAACAGATTTAAAAGAGACAATTTCAAAATTTTCTTTCTAGTGCAATCGAGATTCCACGCTCACTAGGATCCATCATAAGTCAACAATATGATAGACAAAAAATGCTTGTAATTTTTTTTTTTCCTTTATGCGGTTAAAATCATGTTAGGCCCTTTCAAAAAAAAAAAAAAAAACCTTAGGCATTGTCACTCGTCCATACCAAATTTTCTTACCTTGTCACAGTATTTCTTTTCTACTATTGTATGACTTAAATGTAATCTAAGATTCATAATGTAACGAGTTTTATAATCTCTATGTTCCCTGCTCACATATTCATAATTTTCTTTATATTGCTTAACTAAAGATAATACCCATTTTTTATCCGTTTTCTTGCATAATTTCAATTCCATTTTTTCGTATTGCCCACAATAGCTATTTTCCTTAAGATAGTTACGCTATTACGTGCTATTTGTATTATGATCTGGATCAAGTTTGTATTGGAAAAAAAAAAAAAAAAAAAAAAAAAAAAAAAAAAACCCCAAAACTTTACCAACTATTACTGCTTCTCTCTTTTCTCTCTTCATTTATTACTTTTTATTATCAAATAAATCCTATGAATAGGCTTTCTAAGACTTCGATATTAACTTAAAATTGCAATATTAAAGTATGTAAATTTATATAATTAGCTGATTTTTTTTTAGGGAATAATTAGCTGATTAAATATAATTGAATGTTGTAATTATGGAGAACTTTAACCCTAAATATTGTCATGCAATTAAAAAAAAAAAGAATTTCTTATACAATTCTAACCATTATCGTTTGGCAAATCAGTCTCTCAATTTTTAAACTTGCACTTTACCCCTTAAACTTTTAAATTTATTGAAATGTTGATCAAATTGAAAGCAAAGTTAAAATTTAGATAGTTTCTTCCACATAAACAGTTAGTGAGGCTATAATTCTGATATTTTTACATCGAATTGGTCCCTATATGCAAATCCTAAGTTTTTCTTTTTTTTTTTTCTTTTGAATTTGAGGATTAACCATTTTGGGAAATATTTTAGGTTCCCTAATTTCAAAATTTTTTTTAATGGTGTGCACATGGGGACCAAGTCAATGTGAAAAGACCCGAAGTGCTCTCATCAAACACTCATGTGGAGGAAATCCTCCCAAATTTAAACTTTATTTTCAATTTGACCAACATTGCAATAATTTTAAAGTTTAAGGGGTAAATTGCCTAGATTAAAAGAGGCTAATTTGTCAAACTCGTCAAGTTAAGGGGGTGTCCAAAAAAAAAAAATCCTTCATAAAAATTACAATACTTTCTTATTCTTTAGAAATTAGTCTTGATGTTTATTTTTATTTTATTATAAGTTCAATTTTTTTTTTTTGTGCCCTACTGAAATAAAATCATCGATGCACCACTAAATTGAGGTATTTTTAGTTTTAAGATAAATTTAGAATCATATTAAATCTTTCCTGGACTTCCGGTCGAATAAGGGCGACCGTATTTGCCCGATTGCTTTAAGAGAATTATCTCATAGTTCCACCTGTCATATCCAAAACTATGGAACTCATCTAAAAAATCGATTTTCTAGATCCAAGCATGAACTTTGAGAATAGGGGTATAAAAGTTAACCACCTAGAATCGATCCAAGACTTATGTTCTTCATTCCCCTTTGAAAGAACTAAAAAAAAAAAAAAGAATGTAACACTCTAATCTAATTGAATACTTTCAACGCTCATGCCATTTGAAAGAGCTTTTAACATAGAGTGGAGACTCCATAACATACACAAAGAGTTACTGATCCATATGAATATCGTCCTAATTTAAGTCTTGTTCCACAAGGACAAAGTATTACACGTTTACAGTATTGATAAACATACTACGGTTAAAAATTGCATCTTATTATTTTAATTTTTTTTTTCTAATTGCAATCTAATGGTGATGGATATTTACATATATAATATATATACACTAAAATTTATGCTAGTACTCGTAAAGTTTTTTGTTTTTTTGTCATTTTAATTTCTAACTACCACCAAATCCCACTAGGCTGGTGTGATTTAAAGAGGCAAGCTAAGTAGGTACAATAGTCAGATAATCACATTTTTAATTCAAACAACAAATATCTTATATATTATTCTTCTTTTACCAGTCTCTTTCAAGGTTCTATTCATGCATTACCGACCATAATCATTTTTCCTCTCCCCAGCTGTAACATCAAGTGGTCCATCTTATAAGGTGAAAATTTACCACTTGCTATCATATCATGTGTTTTGGTCCTCTCGCATGTTGAAATGTTTAGAGCTGGTGTTAACCACATTCTATAGGAGACGAACGGGTCTCATACTATAAAATTGGATTGACCTTTTATTCATTATAGTGCGCATAATGGTATCATTGATTAATTTGAATTGGCTTTTCTTCATATTTTAACTCCGGACCCACTTCCAAAGTATCATAACTTAATACATGAGTTGGATCGGATATGTATTTTTGCAATATAGACGCGTGAAATACGTTACGTATACTAAGTGCTAGTTTGTAAGCAATTTCGCCGAATCGTTCGAGAATTTCAAAAGGTCCAACATAATGAGGGCTCAACTTCTCTTTCTTTCCAAATCACACTATTCCCTTCATTGGTGTAACTCATACAAAAGCTAATCACTCACTTGGAATTCTAGTGGTCGTCGTCGCACATCCGCACAGCTTTTCTGACAATCTTGAGCAGCTTTCAGTCGCTGTTGAAGAAGTCTTGTCTTTTCTGCTGCTTCATCTATCTCTTTTGGGCTAAAATATTTCCTTTCTCCAACCCCATACCAATATAGTGGTGATCTGCAACTACGAATACAAATCTAAGGAATATAGAAAAATATATGCATTTAAATATAAGAATAACTCTATTTTCATATAATTTTCAATATATATTCACCACCAGGTGGAGGCTTGTGAAGTATTGCCTCTAATTGTTTTAAGTTGGATGGCAATTATTTCAGTTAATTAGTTAGAGGAGCCGAGACAGAAAACTGCAGCCTTTAATTTAGTTTATGTGACTAATTGGTCCACGTGTAATGTTGAGATTGGTCTGGGTTGGTCTGGGTTGTGTTATTTAGCGCTCGTTTAATTCACTGATTTGAATTTCTAATTCGAGTTGAGATGTGACTTTATGTGAGAGCTTTTTACTGTAATAAAACTCAAATTTTAAACTCGAATCAGTAAAATGAACGGGACTTTAAAGGTGCTACGTAAAGTCTAAGGGCCCGTTCACTTCGCTGATTCGAGTTTTTAATTCGAGTTGAGATTTGATTTTATGTGAGAGCTTTTTACTGTAGCAAAAAAGTTAGATGTGATTGTTTGTGAGAGCTTTTTACTGTAGCAAAACTCGAATTCTAAACTCGAATAAGCGAAGTGAACGGAACCTAAGTAACTAATTCTATTTTTGCCAGTAGAGTGCTCTGATATTTGTGAGAAGGGATTTAGAGAGAAAACTGTAAGCTTGTTTTCTGGATTCTTTTACTGGGTTTGAGGGCGTGTTTGTTTCTCGAGAAAATCTTTGTACTGTGAGCGGTGTGAAATTCTCTTTTGAGAGTACTACTGAGGGTGTAATCATCATCTAATAGTGGATTTGGCTGGGTTAATTAGAGAAACCCCCCTTGGATGCTGGCGAGGATTGAAAAATCCGAACCAAGTAAATTTGTGTGTTCCCCTTCTTCTTCTCATCTTCTTAAATTTTTACGTTTCTAAGATCGTGAATTAAGATTTGGAGAGTAAATCCTCAAAATATCAATATCTCTATCTTGGAGTCCCCGCTTCGATAGCCAAGATAGCTATCTCTCCCATTAAATGTAATGCCCATTAAAATCTTATCAGAAACAAAGTGTCCGTTTTTATTCCATATGCAGACTATTTATTTAAAATCTTATCTTGCAAGCATATCTTTCTGCATATAATCCCTATATATACATGATTCGAAGATTTAGCATCCATAGTTTTGGTACTTTAGTTTGCTTGTCGTAAAATAAACTATAATGAAAGTATATAGGACACACTAATAAGTAATAACTAAGAAGATATCTTTATCTTTATTGATTTAAAATGTCAAAAATACATCAAATGTATATAATTCTTAAAGGCAACAGATCAAACAGGTTTAACTATGAACTAAGAGAGTTACAAGTGAGCTCGTGCCAAGAATAAGACTCAGAGCTCCCTTGTAGCGTTAGTTCTATGTTTTTTCGATTGTTGCCTGGCTCCATTGGGATCTCCTTATTGACGTTCGCTTATTTGAATTAGAGACATGCAAACTGCTTGATCTCAATCCGAAATTTTACATGATTTCAAATATGGGGCGTGGTTTTATCTTTTAGCTAGCTCGGATATTGGCGTAAAACCAAAAAGTCTACGTGTCACAATGTTGCCCGATCATATATGTTGTTGAGTATAAGACTTTATTCATTTTATTGATTTGAATTTTCAATTTTAGTTCTACTACAATTAAAAGTTCTCTCAAAAAGTCACATCTGACATTTTCTGTTATAGTTAAAAGCTCTCACATAAAATCACATTTTAATTCGAATCAACAAACTGAACGAGAACTAAATTTTTACCCACTTTCGATTTCATCACTGAAAGGTGTAGAAACATGTAGCTCGGGGAGCTATCAACTATTCTCAAAGCATGGTAAAAAAAGTAATACTCGTACGTGATCTATCCATTTCAATTCCTTTCTCTTGGTAAACAAGCAAGTTATAATTGGCAATTATCTCATATATAATTTTACCAAGTCATGCTTATATATCCACCATCTCTATACTCGCAAAATGTTTCTATAGGAAATTTTCTCGAAAGAAGCACAACGCATACAAATAGGAGGGAAAGAAGTCACAATTGTATCATCCATCTAATTAAGGACAAAAATCGCAGGTAAAGGCCGCTTTATCATTTGAGTTGTAGGCGTCTGGATGACACTAAAATTGAGCAAAAGAAATTTTATGTAAATACAGCCACAATTTTGGAATAAATTTGAAAGATTTGAACATGTATACGATCTTGCAAATTATGTTGAAATGTTGTAAAAAAAATTTAAAATATTTGCAAATAATAAAAATTAAAATCATTATAATAATTATATTATAATTTTATAACAAAAAAGGCAACAATATAATGATTATACTAATCCTAAAGTATTCTAAGAGATTGCTTTATTTCAATACCACTCTAATAGACAAAATAGATTTTCATTTTTGCATAAAAGAGAATTCTTTTTAAAGTTCTCATGTTAGAAAAGAAAAATGAGAGACACTGATTCTAAACATTACTATTAATAAAAGTTAGGTCCGCTAAGCCGCATGTTACAGAATTTATCTGTTAGTCAGTCCCTATAACATTGTTCATACTAAAATATTGGCAGTTGCCCACTAAGGACTGACAGTATCCTATTAGGCTAGAGAAAGTGATGCCGACCTTGGGCTTAATTGGGATTGTGGATTTTCACAGTAGTTGTCGCTTTTGTTTCTTTACTTTAATGTTGTTTTGATAGAATGTCGTTTTTAATTAATAGGTGCGTTTGGAACTTTTTTTGGGCAATTTTTAAAAACGTTTTACTGCCCCGTTCACTTTACCGATTCGAGTTTAGAATTTGAGTTTTGCTACAGTAAAAAGTTCTCAGAAATAGTCACATCGAACTTTTTTGCTACAGTAAAAAACTCTCACATAAAATAACATCTCAACTCAAATTACAAACTCAAATCAACGAAGTGAACGGGCCCGACATGTCTTTTGGGGCATAAAAATGAAAAGAGTCTACAAACCTCATTTGTTTAGTAAATGTTATGAAAATGAAAATGAAAACAAAAAACAATGAGAATGATTTTCGTGAAAGAAGTAGAAAAAAATTTAATTTTTTTTTTTCATTTTCATTTTCTAGTACTTATCAACAATGTTACCTTAAATAATTAGTAATTATTAATAATAACTAATAAATCGAAAGTAGTTACTTAATTATTAATTAAATATTAATTTATTATTATTATATATTTGATTTATTAATAAAATAATAAATAATAAATAGTAATTAATTATTTAGTTAAAGATTAATTGCCAAAATTTGATTATATAGTATATTAATAATAGAATAATTAATAATAAGTTATTACATAAATAACAAATTATCAATAAATCAATCATATATTATATCAATTATAATTTATTAATTATTAAATAGTTGATAAATAAAAAAACAAACAGGAATTACTCAATTAATAATAAATATTAAATTAATTATTAGTTACGTAATATACTAATCAATAGTAATTAATAATTGATAGTAAGTAATTAATAATTATTTAAATAATTACTACCAAAAATTGATCACTTAATATATCAATAGAGTATTAAATAAAAATTAGTAATTAATTAAATAATTATTTAATTATGTGACTAAAAGTTATATATTTAATTAGTAAATAGAATATAAATAAATTATTTATTAGTAATATACGAATTAATTACTTATAAAGTAGCAAATATGAGTACGTTACCAATATAGTAATTACATATAATCAACTATTAATTACAATCTTTTAATTATTTAGCATACTAATATATTATGTATGCAGTTTAATTACTAATGTACTAATTAATGATAATATCCATTATTATTATTATTATATTACTAATATATTAATTTTTATTTGTTAAGTGATTATTAATTACTTAATATATTAATTTAAGATTTTTAATTACATGTACTCAAAATAAAATTTCATAAATATAATCAAACAAGATTTCACATTTTTATTATATTCAAAACAATTTCTTAAAAGACCAACCAAATTTAATTTCAGAATCGGCGCTAGAATGATTTTTAAGACAATCTCATTTTCACTTTTATACTGAAAACAAAATCATTTTGAAAACATTACCAAACGAATCCAATGTGTTGTGTTTCCATTTTGTGATTTGTATTAAATTAAATAGGGCAAGCCTATATTGTGAATTTGTGAGATGAGCTCTTCGTTTACATATCCAACTATTATAAATTGTTGGACGAAAAGTACATAATTTGTCGTGGGATTTTTTTTTTTTTTTTTTCCTTTTGCAGACATTTTGTCATTTCAAAAATTTTAATGCAATTATGATTTTTTTTTTGTTTTCCCTTTATTTTTTTTTTTGTTTTAAAAGGGAACATATTTCATTTCACAATAAATGACTTACATAAGACACAGATGATCCCAAATAAAATAGAGATTCATCTTGACCATTTGGCTGGACCCACCAATAAAAACACCATACCACAGGGACAAAAATAAGTATTGAAGCTTAACAGGAAAGGACTCGTTCGGCATAAACGAGAGTATGACTAAAGCTCATTTGAAACCACAAACAATCAATGAAAGAACCCAATCAACTGGGATTAAACCCCTCATATAGGGAACATCTACACAGCTGAGAAAAAGTTCTAACCCGACAAAACAACCCACTCCGTCGATTATCAACTCGATCGGGTGGAAGACATAACCAACACTAGGAGACATTGAAACTTAAAACCACCACCTCCCTTACCAACACAACAAAAACAAAAACAAACACTAAAACAAGCGGAAACCTCTGAGCATCTCCATCATGAACCTCCAACGAAGGACTAGCTAATGGAGGAGCCATTTGGGGGCTTTGGAAGACCCATAGCGAAGTTGAAAATCGGCCTTCAAGCAGCGGCGAAACACCCTCACCCACCTTCACCACCATCATTGGAATCCATCCCCACCAGCATCCATAAAAGCCCACCATCAAGTGGAGAAAATTCCCAAAAGAGCTCGATCACTAAACGAAAGGCACCTCTGGAAACGTAGCCCAAAGATTCAACACCCAACCACTAATCCGAGTCAGATCCGCCCAAACGAAATCACCACACCGCACACCGCCACAACCAACATGAAGAGCATGACGAGACCAGCTGGAAGACTGAGTTTCTTGGTCGGAAGCCCAAAGACGCAACCGGAGACAGTGTCGGAGCTCTGGCTACATGCTACTTTCTGAGAAGGAACTTTCTCTCTATAACTATCTTTCTCTAAGTCTCCTTTTTTGTTACCTCGATAAATCTTATATTAAAAAAATGAAAAATTTTCATTTTGGTACCGTCTGTTATATCAAAATTTAAGTTTGATATCCTCTGTTGTTGAAAATTTTATGTTGGTACCTCAACCTTTTAGAAAATCATTTTTTAGTACTTCGGAGCCAATTTTTGAGACACGAGAAAACGTAATTGTCTTTATTGTAAAAAGTAATCTGTTCACTAGAATTTTGAAGAAAAAAAACATTTAAAAAAAAACATTTTAAAAGGATGAATTTTTTAAAAATGATTATACTTTATAGGTATAACAATTTTTAAAATCTTTTTTCAAAATTCTAATCATCAAATGAATTTTATAATAAGAGTAATTTTATCTTTTTGTCTAAAAAAATAGCTCCGAGATACCAAAAAAAGATTTTTTGAAGGCCAAAATACCAACATAAGATTTTTAAAAATAGAGAGCACCACACTCAAATTTCAATATAACAGAAAATATCAAAATGAAATTTTTCTTAAAAATTTATTTTCCTTTATTAAATGAATAATAATTATTTATTTTTTTTTTTATAAAGTAGCGTAAATAATATTTTATCATTATTGAGTGGTGTATTTTTTTTTTTTTTTTTTTTTTTTTTTTTTGCAATTCCTAATTGGCTCTTGAGAGAACGAGGATTTCATTTCCTCAGACGTCTTGCTGACTGAAGAATCCAGTCTACTTTTATCTTCCATTTTCTTAAATTAACTTCCTACACGAGAAAGCCATTATTGGGTGTGTGTTCATGCGGAATTTATAAAAATAAAAAAAAGCCATTATTGGGTGTGTGTGTTTGTTAGTGTTTTGTTAATTGGCTGTATTGGCAACATCGGTTTGAGTTTGGTATACAAAGTCAAAAGATAGGTTGTCGTAAGTCTTGTGCAGGTGGCTGTTTTTTTTGAAAAGAAGAAAGTACGGGTGTTCAAATTAAAAATCAGATTTGCAGATGTGAAGAATTATCTGATAAGGAGATTTGATCCTTTGAAATTTGAAAAAGGTAAATCCGATGAGATAAGATCAAAGTGAGATGATGCAGTTAAAGTAGAAGAGGGTTTTGTGATAACAGCGTGAGATTCAAAAAGCCGGATAATGTGCTGGTGAGATATAGTTATATATATATGGAAATAGGCTTTGCAGGTGCTTACGCTTTTATTGAGAGAAAAGTCTAGAGAGAGAGATAGTGCGGAAGCAGCAGTCAGTTTACATGTTGAAACGCTGATTGATTGAAGAGTGTTCTGAAGTCATAGTTAAGTCGTGTGGTACACGCTAAACAGTTTCACTGTGAGAGTTCATCACAATGGCGTTAGTGTCTAGGAGGGAGTCCTTTGAGTGATTAAGTCCATCATTGATGTAATTCTTGAAACATAGTGAAAATCGTTTACTATCTGGGCGTGGCCCCGCAGAGTAGGTGTGAGCACCGAACTGCGTCACCATATCGTGTGTTCATTTACTTTTCTGTATTACTGTTGTCTCTGTTGTATGTTTATTCTTTAAGCCGTAGCGTAATCTGAACAAACTAGTGTCCCAGACTGTGTTCCAACATCATCTGGGACATCAGGTCTAACGTTAAGATCATACAGTGTTCATGCGGAATTTAAAAAAAAAAAAGAAAAAAAAAAGAAAAGAAGAATCGTGTGTGAAAATAAATAAAATGCCACTGACGATAGTGGAAACATAGAAATAACTACCCAATACTCCTTAAAAAGCTTATTTTCAATGAGCAAAGCGTAGGCAGCCACCACTATTCAAAACCATTGATTTTATAACTATCAAAGGTGCTACCTTTCTCCCAAGAAACAAGCTAGACGTCAAACAATACTTTAGTTTTTAGTGTTTTTTTTTTTCAACTTTTTTAGAATTTTTCTTTTCTCCTTTTGGTGACATAAACTAGGTAAGAAGCAAAACTAAGACTGGAGGTTTCCAAGCAACAGAAACAAACCTAAAAAAGGGAAGAAGATCTAATTAGAACACTTCCCAACCTGAATTTTGACATACATATATGGTCTCTTATCAAACATCAAATCAGAACTTCTGGTACCAGAAGACGCCTTTCTCATCACTTTCATCGGGCTCAACAAAGACACACTCCTTGGTCTCCCTAAACATTGCTTTGTACACTGGCGTCCCATCGAACTGATAGTAATCTCCGAGTATCGGCTTGATCGCCTTGGTGGCCTCCATGGCATGATAATGCGGCATAGTTGAGAACAAATGGTGAGCTACATGAGTGTCCGTGATGTTATGGAAAACCTTGTTCAACAGCCTATAGTCTCTATCCACGGTGGCCAAGGCTCCTCTCAACCAGTCCCATTCGGACGAATCGTAATGAGGCAACGAAGGGTGAGTGTGGTGCAAAAAAGTGATCAACACCAGAAAGCCATTCACCACCAACAATGGCACTCCATAAACACACACAACCCAAGCAAGCCCTTTCACCATGGTGAGGCGGTAAAGTCCGTGTGCGGACGGGCGAGAATGCCGGTGTCCGAGATGTAAATCTGTAGCCTCTCTCACGGTCCGAGTAGATGGGGCAATAAGGGTCAAAGTGGCATGCAAAACGATCATAAGGTCTGCCTGAAACGTTGAACATCAAGTACAAAGGCCATCCTAGAGTGAGTGTGATAGTGAGGGTGAGAAATCTGCCAAGTGGGTTGTTGAGATATTTGGCGTACCATCTTATGCTAGACTTTCGCTTGGGGACAAAGACTTCATCACGCTCAAGAGAGCCTATGTTTGAATGGTGACGGCGGTGGCTGTATTTCCAAGAAAAGTAAGGGACTAGAAGACAAGAGTGGAGGATTAGGCCCACGGTGTCATCAAGCCATTGGTAGTCACTAAAGGCGTGGTGCCCACATTCGTGGGCTATGACCCAAACACCGGTGAGGACACAGCCTTGGATGAAGCCGTAAATGGGCCAGGCCAGGTAAAGGAGAGGGTGAGGCAGTTGGGGAATGTAATTGGTGACGATGTAGTAGAAGATGAAGGCAATGGTGAGGTCGTAAACGACATAAGAGAATGAGTGTACGACAGAGCGTTTAAAGCAATGGGGTGGGATGGCTTTGTTGATTTGGCTAAGTGTGAATGGGGGCTTTAAGTAGGGGACTCGCTTGAGGCTGTCAATTTCTGAGTTTTTCGCGGCTGGGGGAACTGACATTCGGTCACCGGTACCCATTGTTCCAAAACCTGCCAAGATGAGTGGGAAGGAAAATGTTGTTAGAAAGTTTGACATTACTTGAGACCCTGGAAATCTTTAAGAGCAATTAGCAACTAAATAAGTATCCAAGTCAAACAAGCAATTCTACCCAACTATGTCATGACTACAGTGGTTCGAACAATTAATTTTGGCAATTTAGATGGTCAAAAAAGTTACCATATCTCATCTAAGTAGTTTTCCTTCCTATTAAAGTAACAAGTCTCATTGGAAAATGTTAAAAAGGGAAGGCAGAAGTAAAATACGAACAGAAGTTAAATAGAGGCATATTTTGGTTTCTAAATCTGAGGCCTAATAATGACAACTACCCTAAAAAAAACAATGTCCAAAACGAGCTAGCTACAGCTGTATTTTGGTTCCTAAATCTGAGGCCTAATAATGACAACTACCCAAAAAAAATGTCCAAAACGAGCTAGCTACAACTGGATGTGGCAATTTTTGCACCGAAAAAGAAAAGGGATGTGGTAATTCACCTCTCAACAACTTTGACGAACTAAATATGGCTAAACTAAGTGAAATTCCTTAAATAGCTCAATAGCGGATGCCAAAGAAAATACATGGCTATAATTAGCAATGGTATTCTGGTCATCTAGCTGGAAAAATTGACTGACCAGCGAACTAGTTATTTTATGTCCATTTAACTATTGAGCAAGTTCCACTCTCATAATTATAAGTTCCACTAAAACGAACCCAAGACAGATACATACATCTTTTTGTTATGAAAACTAAGGGGACGTTTGTTTTCTATATTTGTCTCTGATTTTGAATCATGATTTATGGTTCTCTACAATGTTTTTCTCTCACAAAAAATACCCGTAAAATGAAAATGGTTCTGAATACATAAACCAAACGTCCTCTAAGAAATGCAAAAACAAGAAGGAAAATTTAGAGAGAGTAGAGAGGGAGAGGGAGAGAGAGAGATTTCACTCCTTTTCAGAATGGTGTACAAATGAAAGGATTTTAGTGCCAATTTATAAGAAAACTATGGCACTATTCATTGTTATTATTTACACAGTACTGACTACTTATAGTTACTATTTTGACTGTTTGGCATAGAAACTTTGACTGAGGTAGACAATTACTATTCATAGCACTCACCCTTAGATGTCCACCATTTATAATGCCTCATTAAAAACCCTATTATGAAAAACCCAGTGAGATAAAAACCATAACAAAAGAAAATATAGTACATCATTTATATATACGTGTTTATGTTGTCTCGTTAAAAACCTTATCTGAAAAACCTAGTAGAATAGAACTATAATAAGAGAAAAAGAGTACAGACACGTAAACTCTCCCTAAAGTTGATAGTTTAAGTCTTTCTCATAAATCTCACAAGTGACGCATCTCGATACTATGGATTTGCTTTCTGAATGTTATAGTGGGAAGCGTCTTTGTGAAAAGATATATTAAATTGTTACTTGATCGAATGTATTGAATATCAATATCCTTATTCTTTTCGAGCTCTTGGAAGTATGTGAAAAACTTCAGGAGTATGTATTTTGTTCTATCGCTTGTGACAAAACCTTCCTTTATTTGGGATTATTTTATCCTGGAGGATCAAAACAAAGGATGATTGGTTTTGCAGATCTAGGATATTTGTCAATTCCACATAAAGCCAAGTCTCAAACTGAATATGTGTTCATATGTGGAGGTACTACTGTTTCATGGTGTTAACAAAAGCAAACACTTGTTGCCATTTCTTTAAATCATGTCGAAGTTATTGCACTGCATGAAGCTAGTCGAGAATGTTTATGGTTGAAGTTTATGACTCAACATATCGACGGAACTTGCGGATTATCTATCAGTAAACATCCAACAGTATTATTTGAAAATAATGTAGCATATGACTCAAATAAAGGAAGATTACGTCAAAAGCGACAGAACGAAACACATACCCCAAAAGTGCTTCTCATACTATCAAGAGGTTGAAAAGAATAAGGATATTGTTATTCAATACATTTGATCAAGTGACAATGGAGCACGTCTTTTCACAAAGGCACTTCTCACTACAATATTCAGAAATCATATCCACAGTTCAGGATGCGTCATTTGCAAGATTTATGAAGAAAGCCTATACATGTCAACTTGAAGGGAAGTTTACATGGCTGTACTCTTTCTTCCTTATTATGATTTTATCCCACTGGGTTTTCCTGATAAATTTTTAACGAGACAACATAAACACATATAGATAAATGTAATGTTTTTCATTTTACTATGGTTTTTATCCTACTGGGTTTTTCCTAACAAGGTTTTTAATGAGACATCACGAATGGTGGACATCTAAAAGGGAGTGTTATGAATAGTAGTTGTCCACCTCAGTCAAAGTTACTATGCAAGTTAGAAAAGGTTATTATTTATATCAGAATATTATTGTGCAAATAGTAACCGTAAATAGTAAGTATTATGCAAATAATAACCTTAAATATTGCCTAAAAGTTTTTATAAATAGAGCTCTAAGTCTCTTCATTTTATATACCATTACAAGATTAATAAAACTCTCTCTCTAAAGTTTTTCTTCTTAATTTTGCATTTTCTTCGATTTCATAACAAACATGACGAAAGAAACTAATAATAGGGCTTTCTTTAAAAAAAAAAAAAAAAAAAAAAAAAAGATAACATGCTTAGAGTGTTATGATAGCCAGGAAAACGATTCTAGCGGTGAAAATTAAAAAATCTAACACACCACAAGATAGTGAGCTGATATTGGATACTTGTACTGAGACAAGGCCCACTACGAATTGCCCACCACCAAACACCACTTAATGGGCAAATTGAGACAACTCAATGGCACAAAGGCTTAGTTTGGTAGTACTTTTTCCTCCCAAAATTAGCTTATGCTTGTCACAAAAGCGATTTTAATATTTGGTAAATCTCTTAAAAAGTGCTTTTTGAAGAATTTTTTAATAATCTAGAGCCAAAAGCAGAAGCAGTCTAAAGACAACTTTAGCTTTTAGATTATGCAAGAATCATCATAGTACAATTAATGAAACTTATATCATACCCATAATACTCCTAATAAAATTTAAAATTTACAATCTTCCCAATATAAAATTCAAGCTCGTAATATAATATAATATTATAGTAATATTGTAACAAATAATATCATAATCGATTAATAACTATAATATTATTATTTTATCATATAATATGATATTATAATAATATTATAATTATTTTAATAATATGATATTATAATTATAATATCATATTGTAATTATTATTTTATAATATATTTTATATTATATTGTATTGATATAATTATATTTATTATATTAATAATATTACAATAATATTATTACATTATATTATATTGATATAATTATATTTATTATATTAATAATAATATAATAATTAATATAATTAAATATTAATATAATCTTATAATTCTAATATTATTATATATTATAGTGTATTACACATATTATGGCTATATAATATAGTAATTATAATATATTTGTTTAATATATTATAATAATGATTACATAATATATTATATTATATTAATATAATATATTATAATTGTAATTTTTAATTATATTAACCATTTTAATAATATTATTATATTTTATACCATAGTTATAATTATATATATTATATTATAGTCTAATATAATATAATCGTAATTTTTAATTATTTTAATTATTATTTTAATAATATTATTATAATTTATATCATAATTATATAATATATTATATAATAATTATTTTTTTGTATTATATTAAATATAATAATAAATATATATTATATTGTAATTATATATAATTTACCAAACGCTATTACATTGATTTTGAAACTAAGATAATTACTATAATTATAATTTACTAAACACTCAACTGTTTTTTGTAACAATTATTTTTTCTTTCAGCACAACTAAAAATAATTTTTTTAAAACCTACAGCACTATCAAATTAAGCCAAAGCAAAACCGTTTCTGCGCTCCAGTCATTTTATAAAAACACGTGATGATCACTCGTTCCACGTGATGATCAGTCGTTTTACAGCACTTTCATTGTTTTGTTTATTTTTTATCATATATTTTCTTTTATGTTGTTAAAATGTAAATTAAGTGTTTTTATTTGAGATTCAATTATTATTTATTTAATATATTATTATTTAAAATATTATTACATATTTTTAAAAATTAAACCACAAAACGCAGTTTCAGATATTTTTAAACTGAAAACAATTTCAGAATAAAACTACTAAACGCACTTTCAGAAACGATTTCAACATGAAAATGACAACATTTTTATTTTCATTTTCATACAGAAAACAAAATTATTTTTGAACAAATTTCAAATGCACACTTGGATTTTAATTACCAAAACAGGCGGAAAAAAAAAATTTCCCTTTGAGGAATGACACTCAATAAAAGCAGCGATTTGACATTTGATTCATAAGCTTTTTTTTTTTTTTTTTTTTTGCATTAATAAAAGAGTTAAAAACAGAATGAAAACGAAACTCAGATCAAACTTCTGAATGCTCAAAAGCTTCGAAACATGCAGGTAAATAAACAACTAATTACAAAATATAGCCGTATTATGTTGAATTTTACTTAAAACAAACATAAATAACAATAACAATAATGAACAGAAAAGCTAATAAGCATAAAGCAAAAACAAATCCTGTAATCTGAGAACTGATCAAACCTTAGATCTAACAAACATTACGCTACTGAAACAATCAATCTACATCACATTTAGCTTCGTTTGAATTCACTATTCACGACGAAATTTTCCGAAATAAAATCACAGATATATCAAAAACGCGAAAAGCAAACAAAGAAGGGAAAAAAAAACCGAAAAGAACAATAAAAGTACCAGAAAATACCTGAGATTGAAGAAGCTCTGGGACTTTCTCTCTCTAGCTTCTCTCTCTCTAGTTTCTCTCTGGGCTGGGAACGAGGCCGTCGATATGAGGCCTTTCACAAGGCAATTGCCGCAGTATTTAAGCTTTCCTTTCCCCCGCCCGAAAGCGCTCTCCTACTCTTCGCCCCATCAATCTTACCGTGTGGACCATGGGCCCACATGTTACTTAGATACTTATTTGACGTGGCAAACTTTCAGTGGACAGATGTGTTTACATTGCGTTACGTGACCCGAATAAATGCATCACCCCCTGAGATCACGATCTTAATTTGTTCTTTTAATCCTGTACGTTTGTTTTGGAAAAGCATCGGTTCTTTGTATTGTTCGCGGTCATGATCGTGTCTTGATTTGTGGAAAATATCTTTCCCCGAATCATTGTTTGGGAAGGATCAAGAAAAATGGGCAGCTGAGATCAACTTTTTTCAGTGGATTTGCTAAGAGATAAGAGATAATTAGAAGCTATCTCTCCAATTGGACATTTCAGAATTGGAAATACCAACATGCTAAGAATTCACTATTTCTACGAACCACCAATTCCTGATAAACGTGTTGTAACAACCTAAACCTTAGTTATTTGTTAAGCAAATCCTGGAATTTCCTTTAAGAATCACTCTATTGATATATTATTTTATGTGATGGATCTACTTCTTCTTTTTAATCAAACACAATAAACATTCAAACAAGTTAAGGTAAAAACACCATTGTAACGAACCCAAACCAAACTAAACATGAATTAAGAAACTACAAGCAACAACGACAAATATTCTAGTATGGAGGCGATAACAATCAACTTCATGATAAGCAATAGAAAATATGGATGGAAAATGAGAGGCGATACATCCCGGGTGCGTCATTGATCCAACGCAAGTAACTCATCTTAATTTGCCCATCAAGATTGTAATACCCGATATTTAATTATTTCTTAAGCCAATAATAAATAATTTAGTAAATTAAAATCATGCACCACATTTACTATTTATCTCAAAGTTATTTGTTGGCATTATATTTTATTATTATAGCTATCATATGATTTTATTAAACTTATAGCTTTGTTAATCGAGTTTTCAGTTTTAATGTGCAGTGCAACTAACTCGATGTGGGAACTCAATGTGCTAAACTTATGAAGAAAAATGATATTTATTATGATTATTGGATATGATCTCTTACCTCCATTATGATTTATTTGATGATGAATCATTATTTTATATTTTTATTATATGGTTTTATGTAAATGTGTTGAGGACTTAGTTGTTATTTTGAGTTTTTGGTGAGAGAAGTCTATGTTAGCAAATTGAGTGAACTTTAGGTACCTAATTGAAGAAGAAAAATAGAGACTTTATAGCTTATTTTATGAGGTTAGGATAGCTATTAGAGGCTTAGAAAAACCTAGGCCCTTGTTCTATTATAAGACCACTTTATTTTTGTTTAGTTTCTATCAAGTTTAGGCTTCATTTTTGGGTCTATTTCAGCAAGAAATCCTAGAACTCCGACCATAGCACTTTCTTCTCTCTTCTCACTCCTTTTCTCACCCAAAACTTAGAATCAAACCTAGATTTTTAAGAGAGAATTAGCTAAAGACTCAACCAGCCCATCTCAACTCGTTTTCAACCTAGAACCAAAAATAACCACCAAGTTTTGAGCTTCTATTCACTTAGGAACACGTTTTTCTTTTAGGTAACTGCTTTCTTATGTTAGAAACTAAGGGGACATTTGGTTCCTAGATTTAAATCCTTGATTCGAATCATAATTTATGATCGCTACAGTATTTTCTCTCACAAAAAATACACGTAAATCAAAAATGGTTCAAATTACATGATTTGAACCCATGAACCAAACGGACCCTAAGATTTCAGAGATTAAGATGTTAAAATCCTACTTGAGATTCGGATTTTTTATGGGGCTTATTATGCATGTTGGTTGTAGACTCTTAAAAATGAGTTTCTTGAGGTTTTGGTTCAAATATTGGTTTTTGGGTGAAATTGATGATTTTAGCTTGATATTATTGATGATTATTTGAAGATAAACTCTTATTAAGATGATGAATTATATATTTTAGAGTGGTCTTTGAAGATTAAGATCTGCATGCTAGGTATTTGATGAAATGTTTAAATATAAGTCCTCTGTACAGCCTATGTAGATTCTGTTTTTGTGCTATATATACTTATGATTTTGATAGATCTTATATTTTTCTATTAAATTATACATCTCAAGCTTTACTTGAGTTTTTGAATCACTCCAAACAGATTTTTCTACATTTAGATATGAATTTTATAAGTTCAGTTAAAAAGCTTTCATTTTCCTGACAAGATTATACTTCAATCTGGATTTCGGGCAGTTTTTGGTTAGTTTGAAAAATCCGAAACCTATCATGTAGTAGCTCTAAAAAGAGGGTTTTGAGTTTACTTTTATTTTCCACTGGTCTCATAATAGTTTGAAAAATCCGAAACCTATCATAAGTTTGTTACTTTTATTTTCGTAAATTGCGCAGTTATGTGTTTGTTAAATGATGATATGAATGTGATTTTTGAAAGCTATGGTTTTTAAAAGTTAATTAGCACATTGAAGGCTCCCCAAAACCAGCTAGTTTGTGCTTGCAAATTGGTGATCAAAATTCAAGTAAGTAAAGTTAAAGCATTTTCAAAACTGCATCACAAAACCTATTTGACTTAACTTGTTTAGAATTGTGAATATGCAAGTTTATTCTCTTATGAAATTCTTATATGATTATGTTCAAAGAGTATTCATGATTAATTATTTTGAAAGAGATTATGATTTATGCTTGTTATGTTTTTATGTTTTAAGAGATTTCATGGTATGGTATATGGATGAGAGGCTGGGTAAGCAGGGGTGCGAGAGACCGGTATCCCAAATTAGAGAAACTGTCTCTTTGAGACAACTAGAGAAAATGCTAGTGGAAAGTTTCTTGTTGATCACAAGAGAAAGAGATTCTAAAAACCCCGCTTAGCGTTTAAGAGAAGAGAATTGGCCAAAATTAGAGAATGTCATGTATAGAGAGGCTTACTTGGAATTGAAGTTCTGTATCATACCTAAACTAAGAATAAGTATGAAAGTTTATGAACAATGATTAACAAAGAGATTTTAGCCACAGAGATTTTAGATACTTACTTTATTTGAAATCTACTTACTGAGTTCTTGCTCATTAGTTTTACCTTGTGATGCAGATGATGTTGTTGTTACCGAAGAGTAAAAAGAAAAATGATTTCCAAGTTTAGCTGAGTACTCCAAGTCTTACATCTGACATCTTGCTTATATGTACTTCCAAATAATAGATTGGCTCAAAATGTTACTTAGATACTTATTTGACGTGGCAAACTTTCAGTGGACAGATGTGTTTACATTGCGTTACGTGACCCGAATAAATGCATCACCCCCTGAGATCACGATCTTAATTTGTTCTTTTAATCCTGTACGTTTGTTTTGGAAAAGCATCGGTTCTTTGTAGTGCTTCGCGGTCATGATCGTGTATTGATTTGTGGAAAATATCTTTCCCCGAATCATTGTTTCGGAAGGATCAAGGAAGATGGGTAGCTGAGATCAACTTTTTTCAGTGGATTTGCTAAGAGATAAGAGATAATTAGAAGCTATCTCTCCAATTGGACTTTTCATAATTGGAAATACCATCATGCAAGTTTTGGACTTTGCATAATTAAAAATACAATTATGTAAGTTTTAAAATTATTTACGACGACATTTCAATGTAAATATTCACTTATTTACGTTGATAAATATCGTCACAAATACTTTCATCCTAAATAAGTTAAATTGTAGTAGTGCTTGAGGGAAAGTTCTAAAATAAATATTGATGTACAAGGTTTGGTCAAAATAAGTGATTGAAAAGAAGACATCTTACGAATTTAACGACCACTCCTCTTACTATTTTTTTTTTTTTTTTTTTTTTTAATGTTGGCCAAAAGATTCTATGGTTCCCCGTGAAGTAAGGAAGAGGCCATGATGATTGAAAATTTTCCTGTTTTCCTTTTTTTTTTTTTTTTTTTTTTTTTTTTTTTTTTTTTTTTTAGGGAGGGTGTACATTTTTCATTTATTCCTTTTTCTTTCCTTATTTATGTTTTTCATGTTAGCTATTAGTTTGTAAAAAAACATGTTTTAAAAGTGTAGTTTTCTTGTTGGATGTGCAATTTCTGCTTTAAGGGGCAATGGTGACAAAAACAATAATTTTAATTTTAATTATCTCAAGTAATATTGAAGCAAGTTTAGACCTTTTTTTCTTAAGTAATAAGTTCACCCTATTGACGTTTATTATAAGTAGAAAATTATTTGATTGTGACAAGAATAGAAATCTTGTTCTTTTTTGGGCGGGGCAAGGTGGCACCAACCCTATCAATTTATAGACGTTTATGGCATGTAGCTCATCTTGATTTGTCCCGTCCATCCTAATGTTGTTATTTTTTTCCACCTATTTTTACAAGTAAATCCTTTCTAGTGTGGTTACGTAGATTCTAAAGTAGGATAATGTTGGTCTGTATTAATTATTAAGTTCTATCTTTTCCTATTCTTTAAATAAAAGGCATGTGTTGTTTGTTAATTGTTATGATATATATATATATATATATTGTTACAATGTTTTATAATCTCTTTTATGCACCGAAGGAATGATAAATTTGAGGAATATCACACTTAAAAATAAAAAGGGAGAAAGAGGAAAATAAGCCAAAATTTGAGATGAATTAAAATTAATAGGCCAATAGTTTACATAAGTTAATAAATAGGCCAAATTATTATTTTCGTCCATAATTTTTCTGATTATGAACCATAACTTGACAAGTTATTATTCATAATTGTCCATAACTTATCTGGTTATGAACCATAACTTGACAAGTTATGGCCTATTAATTTCTATAACTAAAAATTGGCCTATATACTTTCTAAACTTTTCATATTGGCCTATTTTCTACTATTTCCCAAATAAAAATAAAAATAAATTATGAAGGATCGAGTATGGATAGTAAAGAGTAGGCAAATAGAAATACTTGAAAGAAATTCACTATTTCTACGAACCACCAATTCCTGATAAACGTGTTGTAACAACCTAAACCTTAGTTATTTGTTAAGCAAATCCTGAAATTTCCTTTACGAATCTCTAAATGTAATTCTACATTGATATATTATTTTATGTGATGGATCTACTTCTTCTTTTTTAATCAAACACAATAAACATTCAAACAAGTTAAGGTAAAAACACCATTGTAACGAACCCAAACCAAACTAAACATGAAATAAGAAACTACAAGCAACAACGACAAATATTCTAGTATGGAGGCGATAACAATCAACTTCATGATAAGCAATAGAAAATATGGATGGAAAATGAGAGGCGATACATCCCGGGTGCGTCATTGATCCAACTCACGTAACTCATCTTAATTTGCCCATCAAGATCATATTTTTGATACCATCAGATGTATCATTTCACCAAAGACAAGATCTTAATAGAGTAAGAATGTCGGAGAATTGACGCCCTGTAAAAACTACTCAAAAGAACAATAAATTTTGTCTCAAATTCGGCCATTGTACCTTCTAACAACGACCAACGTCTTCACTAGCATCTCATTCTGATCATTGTGAGCTTTTTGATAAAAACTATAAAGTAAAAATTCAAAGACGCACGCGCACGCACACATCTCTATAGGGTCAGCACTCAAAGGAGTAACATAGTGAGTTTCGATTTTGAAATGCAACAATAACGTGCTACTCATAGACTTAAATAATGAAGTTTAAAATAACAAACTAAAGCATAGTTCTATAAAAATCAACTTATTATAACTAATATTCTTCGTCTAAAAGAAAGAAAAAATTATATCAACTTATTCCAAATATTTCAAATCTAGTAGGGCAGTGGAAAAGAGAAGACACTGAAGTGACCATGAATCATATAATTAATAAGGATAGAAATCAACCAATTTGTGCAAAACAACCTTATTTTAATAAGCAACATGACGTATATCAAACCACGCACCGAAAGAGTGGTTACGTAATGAAGAATCTGCTCATGTCATGTTGACTTTTGCCATTTAATGCAAGGAAATTCGGAGATTGGAGTGGGCATACCCACAAATGAGGCCCATAAAAATGTTATTTTTCAGGGAAAAAAAAATATATACATTACAAGATTTTTGTTATTTATTTTTCTTTTGAAACATCAGCTTAAAAGTTCCACTTAAAAAATATCAACTTAAACGAGACTGTATTTATAGAGAAGAACACAAAACTTAAAAATAAATAAATAAATAAATAAAACAAAACAGATTTAAAAGAGACAATTTCAAAATTTTCTTTCTAGTGCAATCGAGATTCCACGCTCACTAGGATCCATCATAAGTCAACAATATGATAGACAAAAAATGCTTGTAATTTTTTTTTTTTCCTTTATGCGGTTAAAATCATGTTAGGCCCTTTCAACAAAAAAAAAAAACCTTAGGCATTGTCACTCGTCCATACCAAATTTTCTTACCTTGTCACAGTATTTCTTTTCTACTATTGTATGACTTAAATGTAATCTAAGATTCATAATGTAACGAGTTTTATAATCTCTATGTTCCCTGCTCACATATTCATAATTTTCTTTATATTGCTTAACTTAAGATAATACCCATTTTTTATCCGTTTTCTTGCATAATTTCAATTCCATTTTTTCGTATTGCCCACAATAGCTATTTTCCTTAAGATAGTTACGCTATTACGTGCTATTTGTATTATGATCTGGATCAAGTTTGTATTGGAAAAAAAAAAAAAAAAAAAAAAAAAAAAAAAAAACTTTACCAACTATTACTGCTTCTCTCTTTTCTCTCTTCATTTATTACTTTTTATTATCAAATAAATCCTATGAATAGGCTTTCTAAGACTTCGATATTAACTTAAAATTGCAATATTAAAGTATGTAAATTTATATAATTAGCTGATTTTTTTTTAGGGAATAATTAGCTGATTAAATATAATTGAATGTTGTAATTATGGAGAACTTTAACCCTAAATATTGTCATGCAATTAAAAAAAAAAAAAATTTCTTATACAATTCTAACCATTATGCGTTTGGCAAATCAGTCTCTCAATTTTTAAACTTGCACTTTACCCCTTAAACTTTTAAATTTATTGAAATGTTGATCAAATTGAAAGCAAAGTTAAAATTTAGATAGTTTCTTCCACATAAACAGTTAGTGAGGCTATAATTCTGATATTTTTACATCGAATTGGTCCCTATATGCAAATCCTAAGTTTTTCTTTTTTTTTTTCTTTTGAATTTGAGGATTAACCATTTTGGGAAATATTTTAGGTTCCCTAATTTCAAAATTTTTTTTAATGGTGTGCACATGGGGACCAAGTCAATGTGAAAAGACCCGAAGTGCTCTCATCAAACACTCATGTGGAGGAAATCCTCCCAAATTTAAACTTTATTTTCAATTTGACCAACATTGCAATAATTTTAAAGTTTAAGGGGTAAATTGCCTAGATTAAAAGAGGCTAATTTATCAAACTCGTCAAGTTAAGGGGTGTCCAAAAAAAAAAAAAAATCATAATAAATTACAATACTTTCTTATTCTTTAGAAATTAGTCTTGATGTTTATTTTTATTTTATTATAAGTTCAATTTTTTTTTTGTGCCCTACTGAAATAAAATCATCGATGCACCACTGAATTGAGGTATTTTTAGTTTTAAGATCAATTTAGAATCATATTAAATCTTTCCTGGACTTCCAGTCGAATAAAGGCGACCGTATTTGCCCGATTGCTCTAAGAGAATTATCTCATAGTTCCACCTGTCATATCCAAAACTATGGAACTCATCTGAAAAATCGATTTTCTAGATCCAAACATGAACTTTGGGAATAGGGGTATAAAAGTTAACCACCTAGAATCGATCCAAGACTTATGTTCTTCATTCCCCTTTGAAAGAACTAAAAAAAAAATAAAAGAATGTAACACTCTAATCTAATTGAAAGTATCCAACGCTCATGCCATTTGAAAGAGCTTTTAACATAGAGTGGAGACTCCATAACATACACAAAGAGTTACTGATCCATATGAATATCGTCCTAATTTAAGTCTTGTTCAACAAGGACAAAGTATTACACGTTTACAGTATTGATAAACATACTACGGTTAAAAATTGCATCTTATTATGTTATTTTTTTTTTTTTTCTAATTGCAATCTAATGGTGATGGATATTTACATATATAATATATATACACTAAAATTTATGCTAGTACTCGTAAAGTTTTTTTTTTTTGTCATTTTAATTTCTAACTACCACCAAATCCCACTAGGCTGGTGTGATTTAAAGAGGCAAGCTAAGTAGGTACAATAGTCAGATAATCACATTTTTAATTCAAACAACAAATATCTTATTATTCTTCTTTTACCAGTCTCTTTCAAGGTTCTATTTATGCATTACCGACCATAATCATTTTTCCTCTCCCCAGCTGCAACATCAAGTGGTCCATCTTATAAGGTGAAAATTTACCACTTGCTATCATATCATGTGTTTTGGTCCTCTCGCATGTTGAAATGTTTAGAGCTGGTGTTAACCACATTCTATAGGAGACGAACGGGTCTCATACTATAAAATTGGATTGACCTTTTATTCATTATAGTGCGCATAATGGTATCATTGATTAATTTGAATTGGCTTTTCTTCATATTTTAACTCCGGACCCACTTCCAAAGTATCATAACTTAATACATGAGTTGGATCGGATACGTATTTTTACAATATAGACGCGTGAAATACGTTACGTATACTAAGTGCTAGTTTGTAAGCAATTTCGCCGAATCGTTCGAGAATTTCAAAAGGTCCAACATAATGAGGGCTCAACTTCTCTTTCTTTCCAAATCACACTATTCCCTTCATTGGTGTAACTCATACAAAAGCTAATCACTCACTTGGAATTCTAGTGGTCGTCGTCGCACATCCGCACAGCTTTTCTGACAATCTTGAGCAGCTTTCAGTCGCTGTTGAAAAAGTCTTGTCTTTTCTGCTGCTTCATCTATCTCTTTTGGGCTAAAATATTTCCTTTCTCCAACCCCATACCAATATAGTGGTGATCTGCAACTACGAATACAAATCTAAGGAATATAGAAAAATATATGCATTTAAATATAAGAATAACTCTATTTTCATATAATTTTCAATATATATTCACCACCAGGTGGAGGCTTGTGAAGTATTGCCTCTAATTGTTTTAAGTTGGATGGCAATTATTTCAGTTAATTAGTTAGAGGAGCCGAGACAGAAAACTGCAGCCTTTAATTTAGTTTATGTGACTAATTGGTCCACGTGTAATGTTGAGATTGGTCTGGGTTGGTCTGGGTTGTGTTATTTAGCGCTCGTTTAATTCACTGATTTGAATTTCTAATTCGAGTTGAGATGTGACTTTATGTGAGAGCTTTTTACTGTAATAAAACTCAAATTTTAAACTCGAATCAGTAAAATGAACGGGACTTTAAAGGTGCTACGTAAAGTCTAACTAATTCTATTTTTGCCAGTAGAGTGCTCTGATATTTTTGAGAAGGGATTTAGAGAGAAAACTGTAAGCTTGTTTTCTGGATTCTTTTACTGGGTTTGAGGGCGTGTTTGTTTCTCGAGAAAATCTTTGTACTGTGAGCGGTGTGAAATTCTCTTTTGAGAGTACTACTGAGGGTGTAATCATCATCTAATAGTGGATTTGGCTGGGTTAATTAGAGAAACCCCCCTTGGATGCTGGCGAGGATTGAAAAATCCGAACCAAGTAAATTTGTGTGTTCCCCTTCTTCTTCTCATCTTCTTAAATTTTTACGTTTCTAAGATCGTGAATTAAGATTTGGAGAGTAAATCCTCAAAATATCAATATCTCTATCTTGGAGTCCCCGCTTCGATAGCCAAGATAGCTATCTCTCCCATTAAATGTAATGCCCATTAAAATCTTATCAGAAACAAAGTGTCCGTTTTTATTCCATATGCAGACTATTTATTTAAAATCTTATCTTGCAAGCATATCTTTCTGCATATAATCCCTATATATACATGATTCGAAGATTTAGCATCCATAGTTTTGGTACTTTAGTTTGCTTGTCGTAAAATAAACTATAATGAAAGTATATAGGACACACTAATAAGTAATAACTAAGAAGATATCTTTATCTTTATTGATTTAAAATGTCAAAAATACATCAAATGTATATAATTCTTAAAGGCAACAGATCAAACAGGTTTAACTATGAACTAAGAGAGTTACAAGTGAGCTCGTGCCAAGAATAAGACTCAGAGCTCCCTTGTAGCGTTAGTTCTATGTTTTTTCGATTGTTGCCTGGCTCCATTGGGATCTCCTTATTGACGTTCGCTTATTTGAATTAGAGACATGCAAACTGCTTGATCTCAATCCGAAATTTTACATGATTTCAAATATGGGGTGTGGTTTTATCTTTTAGCTAGCTCGGATATTGGCGTAAAACCAAAAAGTCTACGTGTCACAATGTTGCCCGATCTTATATGTTGTTGAGTATAAGACTTTATTCATTTTATTGATTTGAATTTTCAATTTTAGTTCTACTACAATTAAAAGTTCTCTCAAAAAGTCACATCTGACATTTTCTGTTATAGTTAAAAGCTCTCACATAAAATCACATTTTAATTCGAATCAACAAACTGAACGAGACCTAAATTTTTACCCACTTTCGATTTCATCACTGAAAGGTGTAGAAACATGTAGCTCGGGGAGCTATCAACTATTCTCAAAGCATGGTAAAAAAAGTAATACTCGTACGTGATCTATCCATTTCAATTCCTTTCTCTTGGTAAACAAGCAAGTTATAATTGGCAATTATCTCATATATAATTTTACCAAGTCATGCTTATATATCCACCATCTCTATACTCGCAAAATGTTTCTATAGGAAATTTTCTCGAAAAAGAAGCACAACGCATACAAATAGGAGGGAAAGAAGTCACAATTGTATCATCCATCTAATTAAGGACAAAAATCGCAGGTAAAGGCCGCTTTATCATTTGAGTTGTAGGCGTCTGGATGACACTAAAATTGAGCAAAAGAAATTTTATGTAAATACAGCCACAATTTTGGAATAAATTTGAAAGATTTGAACATGTATACGATCTTGCAAATTATGTTGAAATGTTGTAAAAAAAATTTAAAATATTTGCAAATAATAAAAATTAAAATCATTATAATAATTATATTATAATTTTATAACAAAAAAGGCAACAATATAATGATTATACTAATCCTAAAGTATTCTAAGAGATTGCTTTATTTCAATACCACTCTAATAGACAAAATAGATTTTCATTTTTTGCATAAAAGAGAATTCTTTTTAAAGTTCTCATGTTAAAAAAGAAAAATGAGAGACACTGATTCTAAACATACTATTAATAAAAGTTAGGTCCGCTAAGCCGCATGTTACAGAATTTATCTGTTAGTCAGTCCCTATAACATTGTTCATACTAAAATATTGGCAGTTGCCCACTAAGGACTGACAGTATCCTATTAGGCTAGAGAAAGTGATGCCGACCTTGGGCTTAATTGGGATTGTGGATTTTCACAGTAGTTGTCGCTTTTGTTTCTTTACTTTAATGTTGTTTTGATAGAATGTCGTTTTTAATTAATAGGTGCGTTTGGAACTTTTTTTGGGCAATTTTTAAAAACGTTTTACTGCCCCGTTCACTTTACCGATTCGAGTTTAGAATTTGAGTTTTGTTACAGTAAAAAGTTCTCAGAAATAGTCACATCGAACTTTTTTGTTACAGTAAAAAGCTCTCACATAAAATCACATCTCAACTCAAATTACAAACTCAAATCAACGAAGTGAACGGGCCCGACATGTCTTTTTGGGCATAAAAATGAAAAGAGTCTACAAACCTCATTTGTTTAGTAAATGTTATGAAAATGAAAATGAAAACAAAAAACAATGAGAGTGATTTTCGTGAAAAAAGTAGAAAAAAATTTAATTTTTTTTTTCATTTTCATTTTCTAGTACTTATCAACAATGTTACCTTAAATAATTAGTAATTATTAATAATAACTAATAAATCGAAAGTAGTTACTTAATTATTAATTAAATATTAATTTATTATTATTATATATTTGATTTATTAATAAAATAATAAATAATAAATAGTAATTAATTATTTAGTTAAAGATTAATTACCAAAATTTGATTATATAGTATATTAATAATAGAATAATTAATAATAAGTTATTACATAAATAACAAATTATCAATAAATCAATCATATATTATATCAATTATAATTTATTAATTATTAAATAGTTGATAAATAAAAAAACAAACAGGAATTACTCAATTAATAATAAATATTAAATTAATTATTAGTTACGTAATATACTAATCAATAGTAATTAATAATTGATAGTAAGTAATTAATAATTATTTAAATAATTACTACCAAAAATTGATCACTTAATATATCAATAGAGTATTAAATAAAAATTAGTAATTAATTAAATAATTATTTAATTATGTGACTAAAAGTTATATATTTAATTAGTAAATAGAATATTAATAAATTATTTATTAGTAATATACGAATTAATTACTTATAAAGTAGCAAATATGAGTACGTTACCAATATAGTAATTATATATAATCAACTATTACTTACAATCTTTTAATTATTTAGCATACTAATATATTATGTATGTAGTTTAATTACTAATGTACTAATTAATGATAATATCCATTATTATTATTATTATATTACTAATATATTAATTTTTATTTGTTAAGTGATTATTAATTACTTAATATATTAATTTAAGATTTTTAATTACATGTACTCAAAATAAAATTTCATAAATATAATCAAACAAGATTTCACATTTCTATTATATTCAAAACAATTTCTTAAAAGACCAACCAAATTTAATTTCGAATCGGCGCTAGAATGATTTTTTTTTAAGACAATCTCATTTTCACTTTTATACTGAAAACAAAATCATTTTGAAAACATTACCAAACGAATCCAATGTGTTGTGTTTCCATTTTGTGATTTGTATTAAATTAAATAGGGCAAGCCTATATTGTGAATTTGTGAGATGAGCTCTTCGTTTACATATCCAACTATTATAAATTGTTGGACGAAAAGTACATAATTTGTCGTGGGATTTTTTTTTTTTTTTTTTTTTTCTTTTTGCAGACATTTTGTCATTTCAAAAATTTTAATGCAATTATGATTTTTTTTTTGTTTTCCCTTTATTTTTTTTTTTTTTTTTGTTTTAAAAGGGAACATATTTCATTTCACAATAAATGACTTACATAAGACACAGATGATCCCAAATAAAATAGAGATTCATCTTGACCCTTTGGCTGGACCCACCAATAAAAACACCATACCACAGGGACAAAAATAAGTATTGAAGCTTAACAGGAAAGGACTCGTTCGGCATAAACGAGAGTATGACTAAAGCTCATTTGAAACCACAAACAATCAAGGAAAGAACCCAATCAACTGGGATTAAACCCCTCATATAGGGAACATCTACACAGCTGAGAAAAAGTTCTAACCCGACAAAACAACCCACTCCGTCGATTATCAACTCGATCGGGTGGAAGACATAACCAACACTAGGAGACATTGAAACTTAAAACCACCACCTCCCTTACCAACACAACAAAAACAAAAACAAACACTAAAACAAGCGGAAACCTCTGAGCATCTCCATCATGAACCTCCAACGAAGGACTAGCTAATGGAGGAGCCATTTGGGGGCTTTGGAAGACCCATAGCGAAGTTGAAAATCGGCCTTCAAGCAGCGGCGAAACACCCTCACCCACCTTCACCACCATCATTGGAATCCATCCCCACCAGCATCCATAAAAGCCCACCATCAAGTGGAGAAAATTCCCAAAAGAGCTCGATCACTAAACGAAAGGCACCTCTGGAAACGTAGCCCAAAGATTCAACACCCAACCACTAATCCGAGTCAGATCCGCCCAAACGAAATCACCACACCGCACACCGCCACAACCAACATGAAGAGCATGACGAGACCAGCTGGAAGACTGAGTTTCTTGGTCGGAAGCCCAAAGACGCAACCGGAGACAAAGTTTCGGAGCTCGCTACATGCTACTTTCGAGAAGGAACTTTCTCTCTATAACTATCTTTCTCTAAGTCTCCTTTTTGTTACCTCGATAAATCTTATATTAAAAAAATGAAAAATTTTCATTTTGGTACCGTCTGTTATATCAAAATTTAAGTTTGATATCCTCTGTTGTTGAAAATTTTATGTTGGTACCTCAACCTTTTAGAAAATCATTTTTTAGTTTCGGAGCCAATTTTTGAGACACGAGAAAACGTAATTGTCTTTATTGTAAAAAGTAATCTGTTCACTAGAATTTTGAAGAAAAAAAACATTTAAAAAAAAACATTTTAAAAGGATGAATTTTTTAAAAATGATTATACTTTACAGGTATAACAATTTTTAAAATCTTTTTTCAAAATTCTAATCATCAAATGAATTTTATAATAAGAGTAATTTTATCTTTTTGTCTAAAAAAATAGCTCCGAGATACCAAAAAAAGATTTTTTGAAGGCCAAAATACCAACATAAGATTTTTAAAAATAGAGAGCACCACACTCAAATTTCAATATAACAGAAAATATCAAAATGAAATTTTTCTTAAAAATTTATTTTCCTTTATTAAATGAATAATAATTATTTATTTTTTTAATAAAGTAGCGTAAATAATATTTTATCATTATTGAGTGGTGTATTTTTTTTTTTTTTTTTTTTTTTGCAATTCCTAATTGGGCTCTTGAGAACGAGGATTTCATTTCCTCAGACGTCTTGCTGACTGAAGAATCCAGTCTACTTTTATCTTCCATTTTCTTAAATTAACTTCCTACACGAGAAAGCCATTATTGGGTGTGTGTTCATGCGGAATTTATAAAAATAAAAAAAAAAGCCATTATTGGGTGTGTGTGTTTGTTAGTGTTTTGTTAATTGGTTGTATTGGCAACATCGGTTTGAGTTTGGTATACAAAGTCAAAAGATAGGTTGTCGTAAGTCTTTTGCAGGTGGCTGTTTTTTTTTTTGAAAAGAAGAAAGTACGGGTGTTCAAATTAAAAATCAGATTTGCAGATGTGAAGAATTATCTGATAAGGAGATTTGATCCTTTGAAATTTGAAAAAGGTAAATCCGATGAGATAAGATCAAAGTGAGATGATGCAGTTAAAGTAGAAGAGGGTTTTGTGATAACAGCGTGAGATTCAAAAAGCCGGATAATGTGCTGGTGAGATATAGTTATATATATCTGGAAATAGGCTTTGCAGGTGCTTACGCTTTTATTGAGAGAAAAGTCTAGAGAGAGAGAGTAGTGCGGGCAAAGAGTCGGTTTACATGTTGAAACGCCGATTGATTGAAGAGTGTTCAAGTCATAGTTAAGTCGTGGTGGTACACGCTAAACAGTTTCACCGTGAGAGTTCATCACAATGGCGTCGGTGTCTAGGAGGGAGTCCTTTGAGTGATTAAGTCCATCATTGATGTAATTCTTGAAACATAGTGAAAATCGTTTACTATCTCGGGCGTGGCCCTCAGAGAGTAGGTGTGAGCACCGAATCTGCGTCACCATATCGTGTGTTCATTTACTTTTCTGTATTACTGTTGTCTCTGTTGCATGTTTATTCTTTAAGCCGTAGAGTAATCTGAACAAACTAGTGTCCCAGACTGTGTTCTAACATCATCTGGGACATCAGGTCTAACGTTAAGATCATACAGTGTTCATGCGGAATTTAAAAAAAAAAAAAAGAAAAAAAAAAGAAAAGAAGAATCGTGTGTGAAAATAAATAAAATGCCACTGACGATAGTGGAAACATAGAAATAACTACCCAATACTCCTTAAAAAGCTTATTTTCAATGAGCAAAGCGTAGGCAGCCACCACTATTCAAAACCATTGATTTTATAACTATCAAAGGTGCTACCTTTCTCCCAAGAAACAAGCTAGACGTCAAACAATACTTTAGTTTTTAGTGTTTTTTTTTTCAACTTTTTTAGAATTTTTCTTTTCTCCTTTTGGTGACATAAACTAGGTAAGAAGCAAAACTAAGACTGGAGGTTTCCAAGCAACAGAAACAAACCTAAAAAAGGGAAGAAGATCTAATTAGAACACTTCCCAACCTGAATTTTGACATACATATATGGTCTCTTATCAAACATCAAATCAGAACTTCTGGTACCAGAAGACGCCTTTCTCATCACTTTCATCGGGCTCAACAAAGACACACTCCTTGGTCTCCCTAAACATTGCTTTGTACATCAAGGCCCCCATCGAACTGATAGTAATCTCCGAGTATCGGCTTGATCGCCTTGGTGGCCTCCATGGCATGATAATGCGGCATAGTTGAGAACAAATGGTGAGCTACATGAGTGTCCGTGATGTTATGGAAAACCTTGTTCAACAGCCTATAGTCTCTGTCCACGGTGGCCCAGGCTCCTCTCAACCAGTCCCATTCGGACGAATCGTAATGAGGCAACGAAGGGTGAGTGTGGTGCAAAAAAGTGATCAACACCAGAAAGCCATTCACCACCAACAATGGCACTCCATAAACACACACAACCCAAGCAAGCCCTTTCACCATGGTGAGGCGGTAAAGTCCGTAGCAGACGGCGAGAATGCCGGTGTCTGAGATGTAAATCTGTAGCCTCTCACGGTCCGAGTAGATGGGGCAATAAGGGTCAAAGTGGCATGCAAAACGATCATAAGGTCTGCCTGAAACGTTGAACATCAAGTACAAAGGCCATCCTAGAGTGAGTGTGATAGTGAGGGTGAGAAATCTGCCAAGTGGGTTGTTGAGATATTTGGAGTACCATCTTATGCTAGACTTTCGCTTGGGGACAAAGACTTCATCACGCTCAAGAGAGCCTATGTTTGAATGGTGACGGCGGTGGCTGTATTTCCAAGAAAAGTAAGGGACTAGAAGACAAGAGTGGAGGATTAGGCCCACGGTGTCATCAAGCCATTGGTAGTCACTAAAGGCGTGGTGCCCACATTCGTGGGCTATGACCCAAACACCGGTGAGGACATAGCCTTGGATGAAGCCGTAAATGGGCTAGGCCAGGTAAAGGAGAAGGTGAGGCAGTTGGGGAATGTAATTGGTGACGATGTAGTAGAAGATGAAGGCAATGGTGAGGTCGTAAATGACATAAGAGAATGAGTGTACGACAGAGCGTTTAAAGCAATGGGGTGGGATGGCTTTGTTGATTTGGCTAAGTGTGAATGGGGGCTTTAAGTAGGGGACTCGCTTGAGGCTGTCAATTTCTGAGTTTTTCGCGGCTGGGGGAACTGACATTCGGTCACCGGTACCCATTGTTCCAAAACCTGCTAAGATGAGTGGGAAGGAAAATGTTGTTAGAAAGTTTGACATTACTTGAGACCCTGGAAATCTTTAAGAGCAATTAGCAACTAAATAAGTATCCAAGTCAAACAAGCAATTCTACCCAACTATGTCATGACTACAGTGGTTCGAACAATTAATTTTGGCAATTTAGATGGTCAAAAAAGTTACCATATCTCATCTAAGTGCTTTTCCTTCCTATTAAAGTAACAAGTCTCATTGGAAAATGTTAAAAAGGGAAGGCAGAAGTAAAATACGAACAGAAGTTAAATAGAGGCATATTTTGGTTCCTAAATCTGAGGCCTAATGATGACAACTACCCTAAAAAAAACAATGTCCAAAACGAGCTAGCTACAGCTGTATTTTGGTTCCTAAATCTGAGGCCTAATAATGACAACTACCCAAAAAAAATGTCCAAAACGAGCTAGCTACAACTGGATGTGGCAATTTTTGCACCGAAAAAGAAAAGGGATGTGGTAATTCACCTCTCAACAACTTTGACGAACTAAATATGGCTAAACTAAGTGAAATTCCTTAAATAGCTCAATAGCGGATGCCAAAGAAAATACATGGCTATAATTAGCAATGGTATTCTGGTCATCTAGCTGGAAAAATTGACTGACCAGCGAACTAGTTATTTTATGTCCATTTAACTATTGAGCAAGTTCCACTCTCATAATTATAAGTTCCACTAAAACGAACCCAAGACAGTATACATACATCTTTTGTTATGAAAACTAAGGGGACGTTTGTTTTCTATATTTGTCTCTGATTTTGAATCATGATTTATGGTTCTCTACAATGTTTTTCTCTCACAAAAAATACCCGTAAAATGAAAATGGTTCTGAATACATAAACCAAACGTCCTCTAAGAAATGCAAAAACAAGAAGGAAAATTTAGAGAGAGTAGAGAGGGAGAGGGAGAGAGAGAGAGATTTCACTCCTTTTCAGAATGGTGTACAAATGAAAGGATTTTAGTGCCAATTTATAAGAAAACTATGGCACTATTCATTGTTATTATTTACACAGTACTGACTACTTATAGTTACTATTTTGACTGTTTGGCATAGAAACTTTGACTGAGGTAGACAATTACTATTCATAGCACTCACCCTTAGATGTCCACCATTTATAATGCCTCATTAAAAACCCTATTATGAAAAACCCAGTGAGATAAAAACCATAACAAAAGAAAATATAGTACATCATTTATATATATACGTGTTTATGTTGTCTCGTTAAAAACCTTATCTGAAAAACCTAGTAGAATAGAACTATAATAAGAGAAAAAGAGTACAGACACGTAAACTCTCCCTAAAGTTGATAGTTTAAGTCTTTCTCATAAATCTCACAAGTGACGCATCTCGATACTATGGATTTGCTTTCTGAATGTTATAGTGGGAAGCGTCTTTGTGAAAAGATATATTACATTGTTACTTGATCGAATGTATTGAATATCAATATCCTTATTCTTTTCGAGCTCTTGGAAGTATGTGAAAAACTTCAGGAGTATGTATTTTGTTCTGTAAACAGACAAAACCTTCATTTATTTGGGATTATTTTATCCTGGAGGATCAAAACAAAGGATGATTGGTTTTGCAGATCTAGGATATTTGTCAATTCCACATAAAGCCAAGTCTCAAACTGAATATGTGTTCATATGTGGAGGTACTACTGTTTCATGGTGTTAACAAAAGCAAACACTTGTTGCCATTTCTTTAAATCATGTCGAAGTTATTGCACTGCATGAAGCTAGTCGAGAATGTTTATGGTTGAAGTTTATGACTCAACATATCGACGGAACTTGCGGATTATCTATCAGTAAAGATCCAACAGTATTATTTGAAAATAATGTAGCATATGACTCAAATAAAGGAAGATTACGTCAAAAGCGACAGAACGAAACACATACCCCCAAAGTGCTTCTCATACTATCAAGAGGTTGAAAAGAATAAGGATATTGTTATTCAATACATTTGATCAAGTGACAATGGAGCACGTCTTTTCACAAAGGCACTTCTCACTACAATATTCAGAAATCATATCCACAGTTCAGGATGCGTCATTTGCAAGATTTATGAAGAAAGCCTATACATGTCAACTTGAAGGGAAGTTTACATGGCTGTACTCTTTCTTCCTTATTATGATTTTATCCCACTGGGTTTTCCTGATAAATTTTTAACGAGACAACATAAACACATATAGATAAATGTAATGTTTTTCATTTTACTATGGTTTTTATCCTACTGGGTTTTTCCTAACAAGGTTTTTAATGAGACATCACGAATGGTGGACATCTAAAAGGGAGTGTTATGAATAGTAGTTGTCCACCTCAGTCAAAGTTACTATGCAAGTTAGAAAAGGTTATTATTTATATCAGAATCTTATTGTGCAAATAGTAAATCAGAAAATAGTAAGTATTATGCAAATAATAACCTTAAATATTGCCTAAAAGTTTTTATAAATAGAGCTCTAAGTCTCTTCATTTTATATACCATTACAAGATTAATAAAACTCTCTCTCTAAAGTTTTTCTTCTTAATTTTGCATTTTCTTCGATTTCATAACAAACATGACGAAAGAAACTAATAATAGGGCTTTCTTTAAAAAAAAAAAAAAAAAGATAACATGCTTAGAGTGTTATGATAGCCAGGAAAACGATTCTAGCGGTGAAAATTAAAAAATCTAACACACCACAAGATAGTGAGCTGATATTGGATACTTGTACTGAGACAAGGCCCACTACGAATTGCCCACCACCAAACACCACTTAATGGGCAAATTGAGACAACTCAATGGCACAAAGGCTTAGTTTGGTAGTACTTTTTCCTCCCAAAATTAGCTTATGCTTGTCACAAAAGCGATTTTAATGTTTGGTAAATCTCTTAAAAAGTGCTTTTTGAAGAATTTTTTAATAATCTAGAGCCAAAAGCAGAAGCAGTCTAAAGACAACTTTAGCTTTTAGATTATGCAAGAATCATCATAGTACAATTAATGAAACTTATATCATACCCATAATACTCCTAATAAAATTTAAAATTTACAATCTTCCCAATATAAAATTCAAGCTCGTAATATAATATAATATTATAGTAATATTGTAACAAATAATATCATAATCAGATTAATAACTATAATATTATTATTTTATCATATAATATGATATTATAATAATATTATAATTATTTTAATAATATGATATTATAATTATAATATCATATTGTAATTATTATTTTATAATATATTTTATATTATATTGTATTGATATAATTATATTTATTATATTAATAATATTACAATAATATTATTACATTATATTATATTGATATAATTATATTTATTATATTAATAATAATATAATAATTAATATAATTAAATATTAATATAATCTTATAATTCTAATATTATTATATATTATAGTGTATTACACATATTATGGCTATATAATATATTAATTATAATATATTTGTTTAATATATTATAATAATGATTACATAATATATTATATTATATTAATATAATATATTATAATTGTAATTTTTAATTATATTAACCATTTTAATAATATTATTATATTTTATACCATAGTTATAATTATATATATTATATTATAGTCTAATATAATATAATCGTAATTTTTAATTATTTTAATTATTATTTTAATAATATTATTATAATTTATATCATAATTATATAATATATTATATAATAATTATTTTTTGTATTATATTAAATATAATAATAAATATATATTATATTGTAATTATATATAATTTACCAAACGCTATTACATTGATTTTGAAACTAAGATAATTACTATAATTATAATTTACTAAACACTCAACTGTTTTTTGTAACAATTATTTTTTCTTTCAGCACAACTAAAAATAATTTTTTTAAAACCTACAGCACTATCAAATTAAGCCAAAGCAAAACCGTTTCTGCGCTCCAGTCATTTTATAAAAACACGTGATGATCACTCGTTCCACGTGATGATCAGTCGTTTTACAACACTTTCATTGTTTTGTTTATTTTTTATCATATATTTTCTTTTATATTGTTAAAATGTAAATTAAGTGTTTTTATTTGAGATTCAATTATTATTTATTTAGTATATTATTATTTAAAATATTATTACATATTTTTAAAAATTAAACCACAAAACGCAGTTTCAAATATTTTTAAACTGAAAACAATTTCAGAATAAAACTACTAAACGCACTTTCAGAAACGATTTCAACATGAAAATGACAACATTTTTATTTTCATTTTCATACAGAAAACAAAATTATTTTTGAACAAATTTCAAATGCACACTTGGATTTTAATTGCCAAAACAAGCGGAAAAAAAAATTTCCCTTTGAGGAATGACACTCAATAAAAGCAGCGATTTGACATTTGATTCATAAGCTTTTTTTTTTTTTTTTTTGCATTAATAAAAGAGTTAAAAACAGAATGAAAACGAAACTCAGATCAAACTTCTGAATGCTCAAAAGCTTCGAAACATGCAGGTAAATAAACAACTAATTACAAAATATAGCCGTATTATGTTGAATTTTACTTAAAACAAACATAAATAACAATAACAATAATGAACAGAAAAGCTAATAAGCATAAAGCAAAAACAAATCCTGTAATCTGAGAACTGAAACCTTAGATCTAACAAACATTACGCTACTGAAACAATCAATCTACATCACATTCAGCTTCGTTTGAATTCACTATTCACGACGAAATTTTCAGAAACAAAATCACAGATGTATCAAAAACGCGAAAAGCAAACAAAGAAGGGAAAAAAAACCGAAAAGAACAATAAAAGTACCAGAAAATACCTGAGATTGAAGAAGCTCTGGGACTTTCTCTCTCTAGCTTCTCTCTCTCTAGTTTCTCTCTGGGCTGGGAACGAGGCCGTCGATATGAGGCCTTTCACAAGGCAATTGCCGCAGTATTTAAGCTTTCCTTTCCCCCGCCCGAAAGCGCTCTCCTACTCTTCGCCCCATCAATCTTACCGTGTGGACCATGGGCCCACATGTTACTTAGATACTTATTTGACGTGGCAAACTTTCAGTGGACAGATGTGTTTACATTGCGTTACGTGACCCGAATAAATGCATCACCCCCTGAGATCACGATCTTAATTTGTTCTTTTAATCCTGTACGTTTGTTTTGGAAAAGCATCGGTTCTTTGTATTGTTCGCGGTCATGATCGTGTCTTGATTTGTGGAAAATATCTTTCCCCGAATCATTGTTTGGGAAGGATCAAGAAAAATGGGTAGCTGAGATCAACTTTTTTCAGTGGATTTGCTAAGAGATAAGAGATAATTAGAAGCTATCTCTCCAATTGGACATTTCAGAATTGGAAATACCAACATGCTAAGAATTCACTATTTCTACGAACCACCAATTCCTGATAAACGTGTTGTAACAACCTAAACCTTAGTTATTTGTTAAGCAAATCCTGGAATTTCCTTTAAGAATCACTCTATTGATATATTATTTTATGTGATGGATCTACTTCTTCTTTTTTAATCAAACACAATAAACATTCAAACAAGTTAAGGTAAAAACACCATTGTAACGAACCCAAACCAAACTAAACATGAATTAAGAAACTACAAGCAACAACGACAAATATTCTAGTATGGAGGCGATAACAATCAACTTCATGATAAGCAATAGAAAATATGGATGGAAAATGAGAGGCGATACATCCCGGGTGCGTCATTGATCCAACGCAAGTAACTCATCTTAATTTGCCCATCAAGATTGTAATACCCGATATTTAATTATTTCTTAAGCCAATAATAAATAATTTAGTAAATTAAAATCATGCACCACATTTACTATTTATCTCAAAGTTATTTGTTGGCATTATATTTTATTATTATAGCTATCATATGATTTTATTAAACTTATAGCTTTACTAATCGAGTTTTCAGTTTTAATGTGCAGTGCAACTAACTCGATGTGGGAACTCAATGTGCTAAACTTATGAAGAAAAATGATATTTATTATGATTATTGGATATGATCTCTTACCTCTATTATGATTTATTTGATGATGAATCATTATTTTATATTTTTATTATATGGTTTTATGTAAATGTGTTGAGGACTTAGTTGTTATTTTGAGTTTTTGGTGAGAGAAGTCTATGTTAGCAAATTGAGTGAACTTTAGGTACCTAATTGAAGAAGAAAAATAGAGACTTTATAGCTTATTTTATGAGGTTAGGACAGCTATTAGAGGCTTAGAAAAACCTAGGCCCTTGTTCTATTATAAGACCACTTTATTTTTGTTTAGTTTCTATCAAGTTTAGGCTTCATTTTTGGGTCTATTTCAGCAAGAAATCCTAGAACTCCGACCACAGCACTTTCTTCTCTCTTCTCACTCCTTTTCTCACCCAAAACTTAGAATCAAACCTAGATTTTTAAGAGAGAATGAGCTAAAGACTCAACCAGCCCATCTCAACTCGTTTTCAACCTAGAACCAAAAATAACCACCAAGTTTTGAGCTTCTATTCACTTAGGAACACGTTTTTATTTTAGGTAACTTCTTTCTTATGTTAGAAACTAAGATTTCAGAGATTAAGATGTTAAAATCCTACTTGAGATTCGGATTTTTTATGGGGCTTATTATGCATGTTGGTTGTAGACTCTTAAAAATGAGTTTCTTGAGGTTTTGGTTCAAATATTGGTTTTTGGGTGAAATTGATGATTTTAGCTTGATATTATTGATGATTATTTGAAGATAAACTCTTATTAAGATGATGAATCATGTATTTTAGAGTGGTCTTTGAAGATTAAGATCTGCATGCTAGGTATTTGATGAAATGTTTAAATATAAGTCATCTGTACAGCCTATGTAGATTCTGTTTTTGTGCTATATATACTTATGATTTTGATAGATCTTATATTTTTCTATTAAATTATATATCTCAAGCTTTACTTGAGTTTTTGAATCACTCCAAACAGATTTTTCTACATTTAGATATGAATTTTATAAGTTCAGTTAAAAAGCTTTCATTTTCCTGACGAGATTATACTTCAATTTGGATTTCGGGCAGTTTTTGGTTAGTTTGAAAAATCCGAAACCTATCATGTAGTAGCTCTAAAAAGAGAGTTTTGAGTTTACTTTTATTTGCCACTGGTCTCATAATATTTTGAGTTTTGATGAATTTGTTATGAATATTTTCGTAAATTGCGCAGTTATGTGTTTGTTAAATGATTATATGAATGTGATTTTTGAAAGCTATGGTTTTTAAAAGTTAATTAGCACATTGAAGGCTCCCCAAAACCAGCTAGTTTGTGCTTGCAAATTGGTGATCAAAATTCAAGTAAGTAAAGTTAAAGCATTTTCAAAACTGCATCACAAAACCTATTTGACTTAACTTGTTCAGAATTGTGAATATGCAAGTTTATTCTCTTATGAAATTCTTATATGATTATGTTCAAAGAGTATTCATGATTAATTATTTTGAAAGAGATTATGATTTATGCTTATTATTTTTTATGTTTTAAGAGATTTCATGGTATGGTATATGGATGAGAGGCTGGGTAAGCAGGAGTGCGAGAGACCGGTACCCCAAATTAGAGAAACTGTCTCTTTGAGACAACTAGAGAAAATGCTAGTGGAAAGTTTCTTGTTGATCACAAGAGAAAGAGATTCTAAAAACCCCGCTTAGCGTTTAAGAGAAGAGAATTGGCCAAAATTAGATAATGTCATGTATAGAGAGGCTTACTTGGAACTGAAGTTCTGTATCATACCTAAACTAAGAATAAGTATGAAAGTTTATGAACAATGATTAACAAAGAGATTTTAGCCACAGAGATTTTAGATACTTACTTTATTTGAAATCTACTTACTGAGTTCTTGCTCATTAGTTTTACCTTGTGATGCAGATGATGTTGTTGTTACCGAAGAGTAAAAAGAAAAATGATTTCCAAGGTTAGCTGAGTACTCCAAGTCTTACATCTGACATCTTGCTTATATGTACTTTCAAACAATAGATTGGCTCAAAATGTTTTGTTTTGTTACTATGTTGCCTTTGAATAACTATTTGATGTTTAAGATTTGTGGTTGTGCACTTACTCATTTTGTTCAAAAACTTTTAAGAAAATTTTGTGACGAAATCAACCACAAGTTTTCGCATCTTAAAAATGACATTGTTTTAAGTATAAAAAGTATGTTTTAAGTAGCACCGCATCGTTAAATTCAGCCTTAGACCTGTTTAGCATATGGGGGCGTTACAAAGATCATATTTTTGATACAATTAGATGTATCGTTTCACCAAGGACAAGATCTTAATAGAGTAAGAATGTCGGAGAATTGACGCCCTATAAAAACTACTCAAAAAAACAATAAATTTTGTCTCAAATTCGGCCATTGTACAACGACCAACGTCTTCACTACCATCTCATTATGATCATTGTGAGCTTTTTAATAAAAACTATACAGTCAAAATTGAAAGACGCGCGCACACACACACACATCTCTATAGGGTCAGTACTCAAAGGAGTAAAATAGTGAGTTTCGATTTTGAAATGCAACAGTAACGTGCTACTCATAGACTTAAATAATGAAGTTTAAAATAACAAACTAAAACATAGTTCTATAAAAATCAACTTATTAGAACTAATATTCTTCGTCTAAAAGGAAGAAAAAATTATATCAACTTATTCCAAATATTTAAGATCTAGTAGGGCAGTCGAAAAGAGAAGACATTGAAGGTCAAATCATATAATTAATAAGGATAGAAATCAACCAATTTGTACAAAACAACCTTATTTTAATAAGCAACATGACGTATATCAAACCACGCACCGAAAGAGTGGTTACGTAATGAAGAATCTGCTCATGTCATGTTGACTTTTGCCATTTAATGCAAGGAAATTTGGAGCTAGGAGTGGGCATACCCACAAATGAGGCCCATAAAAATGTTATTTTTTCAGGGGAAAAAAAAAAGATATATATTACAAGATTTTTGTTATTTATTTTTCTTTTAAAATATCAACTTAAAAGTCCCACTTAAAAATATCAACTTAAACGAGACAGTATTTATAGAGAAGAACACAAAACTTAAAAAATAAATAAATAAAACAAAACAGATTTAAAAGAGACAATTTCCAAATTTTCTTTCTAGTGCAATCGAGATTCCACGCTCACTAGGATCCATCATAAGTCAACAATATGATAGACAAAAAATGCTTGTAATTTTTTTTTTCTTTATGCGGTTAAAATCATGTTAGGCCCTTTAAAAAAAAAAAAAAAAAAAAAAAAAAAAAAAAAAAAAAAAAAAGAAAGAAAACAACTTAGGCATTGTCATTTGTCCATATCAAATGTTCTTACCTTGTCACAGCATTTCTTTTCTACTATTGTATGACTTAAATGTAATCTAGCATTCATAATGTTTCTTACCATGCATGATGATCCTTTTTTCTTCCCCTCCCTTATTATTTAAATTTTAAGGGGTAAATTGCCTAGATTAAAAGAGGCTAATTTATCAAACTCGTCAAGTTAAGGGGGTGTCCAAAAAAAAAAAATCCTTCATAAAAATTACAATACTTTCTTATTCTTTAGAAATTAGTCTTGATGTTTATTTTTATTTTATTATAAGTTCAATTTTTTTTTTGTGCCCTACTGAAATAAAATCATCGATGCACCACTGAATTGAGGTATTTTTAGTTTTAAGATCAATTTAGAATCATATTAAATCTTTCCTAGACTTCCAGTCGAATAAAGGCGACCGTATTTGCCCGATTGCTTTAAGAGAATTATCTCATAGTTCCACCTGTCATATCCAAAACTATGGAACTCATCTAAAAAATCGATTTTCTAGATCCAAACATGAACTTTGAGAATAGGGGTATAAAAGTTAACCACCTAGAATCGATCCAAGACTTATGTTCTTCATTCCCCTTGGAAAGAACTAAAAAAAAAAAAAGAATGTAACACTCTAATCTAATTGAATACTTTCAACGCTCATGCCATTTGAAAGAGCTTTTAACATAGAGTGGAGACTCCATAACATACACAAAGAGTTACTGATCCATATGAATATCGTCATAATTTAAGTCTTGTTCAACAAGAACAAAGTATTACACGTTTACAGTATTGATAAACATACTACGGATAAAAATTGCATCTTATTATGTTAATTTTTTTTTTTTCTAATTGCAATCTAATGGTGATGGATATTTACATATATAATATATATACACTAAAATTTATGCTAGTACTCGTAAAGTTTTTTTTTTTTGTCATTTTAATTTCTAACTACCACCAAATCCCACTAGGCTGGTGTGATTTAAAGAGGCAAGCTAAGTAGGTACAATAGTCAGATAATCACATTTTTAATTCAAACAACAAATATCTTATTATTCTTCTTTTACCAGTCTCTTTCAAGGTTCTATTTATGCATTACCGACCATAATCATTTTTCCTCTCCCCAGCTGCAACATCAAGTGGTCCATCTTATAAGGTGAAAATTTACCACTTGCTATCATATCATGTGTTTTGGTCCTCTCGCATGTTGAAATGTTTAGAGCTGGTGTTAACCACATTCTATAGGAGACGAACGGGTCTCATACTATAAAATTGGATTGACCTTTTATTCATTATAGTGCGCATAATGGTATCATTGATTAATTTGAATTGGCTTTTCTTCATATTTTAACTCCGGACCCACTTCCAAAGCATCATAACTTAATACATGAGTTGGATCTGATACGTATTTTTGCAATATAGACGCGTGAAATACGTTACGTATAATAAGTGCTAGTTTGTAAGCAATTTCGCCGAATCGTTCGAGAATTTCAAAAGGTCCAACATAATGAGGGCTCAACTTCTCTTTCTTTCCAAATCACACTATTCCCTTCATTGGTGTAACTCATACAAAAGCTAATCACTCACTTGGAATTCTAGTGGTCGCCGTCGCACATCCGCACAGCTTTTCTGACAATCTTGAGCAGCTTTCAGTCGCTGTTGAATAAGTCTTGTCTTTTCTGCTGCTTCATCTATCTCTTTTGGGCTAAAATATTTCCTTTCTCCGACCCCATACCAATATAGTGGTGATCTGCATCTACGAATATAAATCTAAGGAATATAGAAAAATATATGATTTTAAATATAAGAATAACTCTATTTTCATATAATTTTCAATATACATTCACCACCAGCTGGAGATTTGTTAAGTGTTGCCTCTAATTGTTTTAAGTTGGATGGCAATTATTTCAGTTAATTACTTATAGAGGAGCCGAGTCAGACAACTGCAGCCTTTAATTTGGTTTATGTGACTAATTGGTCCACGTGTAATGTTGAGATTAGTCTGGGTTGTGTTATTTAAATGTGCTGTGTAAAGTCTAAGTAACTAGTTCTGTTTTTGCTTGGAGAGTGCCCTGATATTTGTGAGAAGGGATTTAGAGAGAAAACTGCAAGCTTGTTTTCTGGGTTCTTTTACTGGGGTTGAGGGTGTGTTTGTTTCTCGAGAAAATCTTTGTATTGTGAGCGGTGTGAAATTCTCTTTTGAGAGTACTACTGAGGGTGTAATCAGCATCTAATAGTGGATTTGGCTGGGTTAATTAGAGAAACCCCCCTTGGATGCAGGATTGAAAAATCCGAACTAAGTAAATTTGTGTGTTCCTCTTCTTCTTCTCATCTTCTTAAATTTCTACGTTTCTAAGATCGTGAATTAAAGATTTGAAGAGTAAATCCTCAAAATATCAATATCTCTATCTTGGAGTCCCCGCTTCGATAGCCAAGATAACTATCCCTCCCATTAAATGCAGTGCCCATTAAAATCTTATCAGAAACAAAGTGTCCGTTTTTATTCCATAAATTGCAGACTATTTATTTAAAATATTATCTTACAAGCATATCTTTCTGCATATAATCCCTATATATACATGATTTAAGATTTAGCATCAATAGTTTGCTTGTCATAAAATAAACCATAATGAAAGTATATAGGACACACTAATAAGTAATAACTAAGAAGATATCTTTATCTTTATTGATTTAAAATGTCAAAAATACATCAAATGTATATAATTCTTAAAGGCAACAGATCAAACAGGTTTAACTATGAACTAAGAGAGTTACAAGTGAGCTCGTGCCAAGAATAAGACTTAGAGCTCCCTTGTAGCGTCAGCCCTATGTTTATAGTATACATAAATCTGTTGTTTCTGATTTACTCGTATAGATAATTCATAATCATCTCAAATTTCATTTTTTTCGATTGTTGCCTGGTTCCATCGTGATCTCCTTGTTGACGTTTGCTTATTTGAATTAGAGATATGCAAACTGCTTGATCTCAATCCGAAATTTTACATGATTTCAAATATGGGGTGTGGTTTTATCTTTTAGCCAGCTCAGATATTGGCGTAAAACCAAAAAGTTCACGTGTCACAATGTTGCCCGATCTTATCTGTAGTTGAGTATAAGACCATATTCATTTCACCGATTTGAATTTTCAATTTTAATTTTGTTATAGTTAAAAGTTCTTTTAAAAAATCACATCTAACCTTTTATTTTATAGTTAAAAGCTCTCACATAAAGTCATATCTCAACTCGAATTGAAATTTCAAATCAACGAGCTGAACGAGGCCTAAATTTTTACCCACTTTCGACTTAATCACTGAAAGGTGTAGAAACATGTAGCTCGGTGAGCTATCAACCATTCTCAGAGCATCGTCAAAAAAGTAATACTCGTACGTGGTCTATCCATTTCAATTCCTTTCTCTTGGCAAACAAGCAAGTTATAATTGACAATTATCTCATACATAATTTTACCAAGTCATGCATATATATCCACCATCTCTATATTCGCCAAATGTTTCTATGGGAAATTTCCTCGAAAGAAGTACAACGAATACAAATAGGAGGGAAACTATTTGAAGTCAAATAAAATGTGGTCTGCTTCTATTCTTTTTTCTTTCTATTTGCTTTTGTACTATAGTCTTAACGACTTACAAACACACACACGCACACACATATATACTTAATGTGAACCTTTAGATATACCATAGTTGCTAATTAAACACTGAATTATACACTGTGCCGTTACGTAATTTACAACAACAAGTGATTGTATACAAAACAAGTTGCGACAAAGTAAACTCCCCAACAAGGAAATTTCCTAAAAAGAAAACACAACTAGTACACATATAATATGCATAATGCAACAAGAATGAATGACTTTCAAAAACACTGTTTGGATTATAATAATGACAGCTTTGGTAGCAAATATCCGCTTAGCTATAGTATATTATATAGAATGGAACGTTTAGAGAGCCAAATATCAATTTAGAACTCAATCCAATATCAAAGAATCTTGGAATCCAAAACTGCACGTTCAAGAAACGCAAGATGCAGGAGCCTCTAGATTCATATCCAATCTCGCAAGACCTTCTTGAGAAACAAAAGCAATACCAAGAAGATCAAGAGCCACAACCTAAAACCCTAACCAAAGCTAAGAACAAGAGAGTAGCTCTACTCCCTCTAATCTTTCTCATCTATTTCCATGTCTCTGGCGGTCCCTACGGCCAAGAGTCAGTCGTGGGGGCAGCTGGGCCCTTCTTTGCTATCCTTGGCTTCATCGCGTTTCCCCTTCTTTGGAGTGCCCCGGAAGCTCTCATCACCGCCGAGCTCTCCACCGCCTTCCCCAACAACGGCGGCTTCGTCATATGGGCCCATGCGGCCTTCGGCCCCTTCTGGGGTCACCTCATTGGGTCATGGAAGTTCTTCAGTGGTGTCATAAACCTAGCCACTTTTCCTGGCCTCTGCATAGGCTATGTTGAGTCCATCGGGCCGGGTCTTGTCTCTTCGACCCTGACCCGCTTTTCCGTCGTTTTCTTTTCCACTTCAATCCTTTCTTTGATGAATTTCACTGGCTTACATGTGGTGGCTTATGCTTCCATACCTTTGGCCATATTATCACTCCTTCCATTTTTAGCACTTTCTTTCATTGCCATTCCCCAGATTGATCCTAGCAGGTGGGTTGTTGTGAATCAAGCTGGTAAGGACAAAGAATGGAAACGCTTCTTTAATTCCCTCTTATGGAACTTGAATAGTTGGGACAGTGTTAGTACTATAGTTGGCGAGATAAAAAAGCCAGAGCAAACTCTACCGAAAGCACTTGTCTCATCCATGGGGCTGACTTCTATAGCTTACTTGGTACCTCTTCTGGCTTGCATTGGAGCCATAAAAATGGACCTAGACGATTGGATCGACGGGTACTACGCCGTTATAGCGGAGGATATTGCCGGGCCATGGCTGAAAAGGATGATCAAACTCGGGTCGGTGATATCTGGCTGCGGACTCTTCCAAGCCCAACTGAGTAGCTGTTCCTACCAACTTCAAGGCATGGCGGATCTGGGAATCCTGCCTCGGGTTTTCGGAAAAAGATCGGCGTTTTTCGACACCCCGTGGGTCGGGATCGTGATCTCAACATTCATAGGCCTGGTCGTTTCCGCACTCCGACTTCAGAACTTGAGGATCGCAGTGAATTTCTTGTATAGCATGGGAATGTTTCTGGAGTTTGGCTCGTTTCTTTGGTTGAGAGTCAAGTTTCCTGAGGCGGCAAGGCCGTTCAAGGTTCCAGTAGGACTTTACGGCCTCATAGCGATGTGCTCATTTCCGTGCGTTGTTCTGTTGTACTTGATTTTCGTGGCTGGCCTGGGTGTTTATTTGCTGTGTTCTGCGCTGACATTGCTTGGGATTGTTTTCTACTTTTTGATGGGCGTTTTCAAGTCCAAGATGCTTCTTGACTTCAACAACAACGAGAAAAAGCTAGTGGATGATAATATGGGGTAAGGAATTCCATTTTGATTTTCTGGGTTTGCTCAAATATTTCTTTTTTTATTTACTAGTGTCTTCACAATTGTATTTGTACCAACAATATTATCCTAGGATAATGCTTTTTTTGCCACCTTTTTTTTTTTACACAATTTTTTTTATATTATCAATACATGATTTTTAGATATTCTAACACTACTAACCCTTTCTTTTTCCCCGTGTTGCAGACAATATGAAAAAATTGTGAAATAAGGAGGACGATTCTTATATTTTAGTGTGTCCAAGCGATATATTTGTGGCTAATTGTGGTGAGGCATGTTTAGTGATTGGAATATATATATATATATATATATATATATATATATATATACTGTGGTTGTACATATAAAGCCTCTGAAAATGTATTGTCATGACTTTCTTATGATCTGCTTATCTATGTATTTTTGTACGGGAAATAAATTATTGTAATCCATCTTATGATATATAAGTAGTACATCCAAGACGCGATAGTTTGTTTAACGTTCCTAATCTTGCAACTCCTTTGTTCTTCTGAATGATTAGAGTGGATAAACTGATTTTATTGATCACTAGAAATTCCAACAAAACACTCAATCCTCCACCAAATTCCCTACTCAAACTTATTAAAATGAATTAAGAAAAAGGATAAAATTACAATATGAGGCGCCTAATGCAATTATCCACCGAAAGAGCTATAAAAAACTAAAAAGAACAAAGACTTGTGCCCATCAGACAAAGGCTAACAAAGCCTAAAAGGAAAGACAAGTAAACCACCCAACCACATCTCGAAGGATCTACCCTATAGAAAAGATTCTATATATATAGGGTGAGTCATTAAAAATATTGTCTAGTAAAACTTTGTGGGAAAAAACTCATACAAGAAAAAAGAATACATGATCATGGCAATTAGTGTCAAGTGATAAGAATGGCCTAAAGCATCGTCATTATTAAGAGAATGCAGAAACTCGAGAGCCAAATGTCATGATCACTGAAAAGAGGGTGGGTAACTTGAATTTGAAATTTAAAAAATGTGCTAAATTACTAGGTAAATGAAATTTTCACACAACGCTATAAACGATGATATAAAGTTTGCGATCAGTAAACTTTTGCGTTTCTTTGTTTTCCATGGTACTGTTAACCATGAATCTTTTAGCGACAATGCAATGTCGTCATTGAAGGTCCATGCATGTCGTCACTAAAAGATTTTAGCAACACCTGACAATAGTTTGGTGGGACTACAAGGCCCACGTAGGGCCGAAACCGATTTATACAATTTAGTGAATTTTAATAATTTTTTTGGGTAGTTAAATCATATTTTTTTATTCTTCAATGTGCTTTGTGTTTCTAATTAATAAGCTACTAATTAGATGAAAACTGGAAGGAGATTTACGTGTTAAGCTCATTATGTTGACGCCATAAATTGCATGTGAGATAGGAATATATTTTCATGATTTGTGTAGTCAATCGTTATATGAGATCCATTGAACTTAGTGAATTCTTGATTGTTTCAATTCACATTGGAATATAGTGACTTAGAAATTGAGGGTGTTTTTGATAGACCTTGGCAGAAGCTAGTTAGGGATTATCAACTCTTAACTAGGAGATTAATTTGGGATATGAGATAAAGAATTCAAAGTGAATTAGTTATAGTGCAATGGGAAACCCTAGAACATTAATTTAACTAGTTTATCATTTCTTACTTTCGTGTTTTCTTTAATTATGGTTCTATTTTATCATCATCATCTTTATTTAGATTTGTTCAAATAAAATTTAGGGCTAGCATAATTTCGGTAATCAATAATAATCAATTCTTGTGGGGCAATACTTTCTTATTATTGTATTACTTGTTAATGATAATGTACACGTTCACAAAATTCGAAAGAAGCAAGAAACACCAAAAAAAGTACTTGTTGACGTTTATCAAATTTATAATTAGTAACGACTCAACGCGTTACTACTTGGTTTTCATAGCGTAAACATGAAATATATATGTACTTAAAAGAATGTATTAAGAAAAATTTTGCGATAAATTTCTTTTTTTTTTTAAAAAAGCATTAAGGTTAAAGTACATAGTTAAAAAGTTTGAACATCAAAATAAAAATTGAAAATACTTTTAAAATGGAACATCTTGCGTTGTGATAATCTCTTGTTATTAGAACCTTTAATTGATAGTTCTTATCTTGGAACTTAACTCTTTTGATGAGGATTCATCTCCTTTTTTGTTAACTTGATCGGTTCTAACAAACGAATGAGGTTCTTATTGAGCTTGACAAAAAACTTGTTGCAAAACTTGAGAGAAACATAAAATTATATGAGCATAGACCCTTTTTTTTTTTATAAAGTCTCTTAAACATTTATTATAGATATATCTTGTTTAAAATGTTATTTTCAAGGAAAACTCATTAAAATAGAAATAAAGGAATTTAAAACTTGTAATTCCAAATTAGGCTTTTTGGATCAATTTCCCAACTTACTTAATTCCTTAGATAATTACTGGATACTTAATTAATTAGGTTCATGTCTGTTTCATTTTATCTTTAGCTGCTTAGTAAATCCGCTTAAAAATTACAATCCCAAAATAATAAACATAATCTCAAAATAAACTTTAAGAAGTAGTTTGTGCTATCACCCTTGTACCACATGCACCTCTCTTGGATTAATGGTTGTTTACTTTGATCTACAATACAAGCCAAAATAGTGAGCTAACGCTCAGCAAGTACAAACTAATAACTCACATAAAATAACATAGGTAGTTTCATATATAGATGCTTTATAAAACATGTAAATCTTGTATTGAAAACCATAAATTTAGGTCCTGCGTACGTACCTTATGTGCAACCAACGGGTGACTAGAGGAGCGATCCTAACTAAGTCAGCTCATGACATCATAACATAACATGAACATGAAGAGACTTCGGTCTCTGTACATAACATGAACATGGAGAACTTGGTCTCAGTATGACGCTTAAAAACATATCTTTTTTTATGCCTTGTATTAAAATCATGGTAAGAAAGTATGTCACATCAAATGAACTTGAAAGTCAAGTGATAGAATTAAATCACATAGATAAGCATAAACAAGTACATAACATCATCAAGAATTTTCATAGTATATTTATACACATCATTATAGATATACTTTATGCTTGTATTGTAGGTGAGTACTTGTACTTACCTTTCTTGAAGAAACCTAATCTTGAACAAAATAAGGATTGGGATCCTTGATTCTAGGATGTGTGTGATCCTATTATCACATTCACTATAGTTAATTTTGAGCCTTTTTCTTTCGAGGCACACACTTGTCTAAAATCATGTGTCGGGTCTGTGGACTGATTACGACCTATGGAATAATTTTGTTCTCGCGAGTTTAGATAAATGGTGAAAGTCAACTGTTGGACTTCCACCATCTGGATTAAAATTTTCAACGAGCAGTGTTGAGTTAAACTTCTTAAAGGAGCTATTTAGTAAACAATCTCTAACCTCAACTTATAACACAAAGTTTAAGAAATTGATAGATTCACGTAACTATTTCAATTAGAAGCTATTCATAAATAACTATTGGCTTTAATCCCATCATAAAACATCTCCATTTAGGCTGGTCATATATCTAAATCAAACCAACATAATAAAACCAAAATATAACATTCAACACTCAAAATTATAATGTACATATCATTTTTAGTCATCTTCCATTATAAATCTACCTAACAATTAACTTTTCTAAAGACCATCACTGCATAAACATCTTGAATATATCAAGCTATAAAATCTCACAAAACTTGCCCCAAGTCTCAAGTCGAACAACATTACAAAAGTTGGTCTTTTAGCACAAACTCTATCATTTGGGCAGATTCGACCTTTGTTACGAGAAAATTTATAATTTTCAAAAATTACAAAACTATTGCCAAATCAAAGTAGAATTATGGGGCTTTATTTAGAGCTATTATATACTAGATTTAATTTCATTAGACTCATCAAAATTAGTTCGAAATCCAGACAAAAATTTCAGTTAAGAATTTGACAGTTTTTTTGCATGAACTTGTAAAGATCATAACTAATTCTAGAAAATACTTTTTCTGTGATTCTTGAACTCACTTAAAGTTTAAGATGTCTAAAGAAAAAATATATAGAAAAGATTTAGAAAAACTTAAAATGTAAAGCTGGTTTAGAACTCATTCATGTTAATTTCAATAAACATATAATATGCAAATTTTTATGTTTAAAACTCACATGCAAACACTTGAATCAACATTCTATTTAGAGTTCATTAAGTTCAAATCAACCAAAACTCAATCAAAGTCCTAAGACTAACTTAGGGCCCGTTTAGTTCGCTAATTTGAGTTGAGATGTAATTTTATGTGAGCTTTTTACTGTAGCAAAAACGTTACTGTTTCTGAAAGCTTTTTACTGTAGCAAAACTCGAATTCTAAACTCGAATCGGTGAAATAAACAGAGCCTTAGTTAACCTCAAAATCAAAGCTCTAAAGGTTAAGAGTCTTACCATTGAAGATAAATCGATAGTTCGGTTTTCTATAAGCTCAAACTTGTAACTTTAAGGGTGAGGATATGGCTAGTCATGGATGGATGCACTTGAGGAATAATATTGAAGACAAAACACAAGAAAATTCATGTTAGTTGCTGCTCATAGAATAAAATATCTTAGGACAATAATTGAAAGAACGACCTCACCAAAACCCAACTCTATGTTAAAGAAGCTTAAACCTTCTTCTCGGATTCCATTTTGATAGCAACTTTGGAAGGATTTTTGGGCTACCAATGTTTAAAACAATGGAAAAAGCAAGGGTTTGCTTCCTCTACGGATTAGGAAGAGAAAGGATGGAGAAATTTCAAGTTTGGAGGTGTGGAAGGTGGTTTTTTGTAAGGGGTTGAGCAGAGAGTGAGAGAGATAAAGGAGAGCTGATGTTGGACTCTAAAATATGATAAGGTATGTTTTTAGTTGATACCTTCTTTCCTCTCTTTCTTTATTTTCCTTTAGCTAAGTTAAACTCTTATTGGTGTTGTCGATGGTGAACTCTTGACAACCAACCAGAAACTTTTAGAAATCCATCATCTCTTCTAATTCGACCCCAAATATTTTTAAAATCATGCTCTTGAACCCATGTTTTCAAAAAGAATTATGTCTTAGGTTCCGTATTTGCCAAAATTATAAATTTGGCACTGAATTAGATTTTTATAAAAGTTTTCTCCTTAACTAATTTCAATGCTATGATTAAGAATTCAATGCTAGAAATTCCATCAAAAATTTTACTTCATTATCTCTCACGTAAAAATAATTTATACCACCACTTTCACGTTGGTCTTGTACCATAATGGTGTTTCATGATCTTCATTAGATTATTTAGAAATTTGAGTAACTCGCAATTTCTTAAATCTCTAAAGGCTCAAAATTAATTATTTCTTATTATTGTACATCGTATAATATTATAAGCTAATTATCAAAATAATCGAGTAATCACAAATTCGTTGACCATTAACTTAAATAAGGAATCTCAATAATTCCTTATCATACATGAAACATATTCATAAACATAAGGTTTAGGGTATTACATAGTTGCTTTATCATTTCATTATTAAAGCGAGTGGTTATGCATATCTATACTTGAGTTGTTATGCATCAATATCAACGGTTGAATTGCCAACTGTAGCGTCAATTCTGTGGTTATACATATCTATACTTAAGTTGTCATGGATCAATATCAACGGTTGAACTGCCAACTGTAGCGTCAATTCTATGCCTGCAATTGTGGAATACAAAAGTCCTGTTCTATCCACTTCACCTACTACGCATTATTTTATGATTCAAATGTATATTGATTTTTCTAAAAAGAACTTGGCTAAAAATATTTTCTGCTGAAATGGCCTCCCAATTTGCTTTTTGACTTGTGTTTAAATTAAAGACCACAACTATACCCGTCTTTTTTTTTTTATTAGTTTTTGATAGAAAATCTAGTAAGTTCGGTTAAATGAGACTAATTCAAAATTTAAGGATAAAGCGAAATTTTTTAAAGTTTGTGCTGTAAAATAGGAATGACCTTAGAGGGCAAAGGTAAGACTAACACTTAATCTAATTACATCTTCTGCTGACTTGGGTTTATTTTGTGGTATTATATATGTTACAAAAATCAACATTATAGGTACTACCTTGGCCAACCGGAGAAGATCTTGGTTTCAATTAATGTCATTCTACCCCCAACCTTTTGAATGAACTTCGTAATCAGAAAGAGCTACAGCAGGGGAGAAGTATAATGGGGCAACATTAATTAAGATTTTAGATAGATTGGATTACACTAATACTTGGGGGGTAAAAATTAGGAGCTGCTAAGCTTGAAGCAATTTTTAAAAACTAGAGGTTACTTGAATATTGCACACAATCATACACATCAATTATATATAAAGTAAATGATAAATTTGTGTTGGAATGAGAGCGGGGAAAAAACTGATCTATTAATAGCATTGAAATTGAAAGTTGTTACTTCAACGGTCTAGGGAATAACAAAATGAAAAACAACGGTTTAGTTTGAAGAACTCCGACCTTGAGGTGATTTTTGTATAACTGCGAAGCCAGTCACATAGTCGATGAGGTAACTCTAAATTTCTAACTAGTTATATGCTCAAAAGCCTTTGTCGCGACTCTGAAGACTTTTAAGACAGGTAAAGCAACTGGTATCTAATCCCTAAAATGAATGACGACAGTATCCATATTAGCATGCTAAGTGTATAAGCTGAAACTTAGGGTAAACACAAAATTAATTAATCAAATGAGATATTGTCTCCTCATGTATAAATAAACAACAAAATTCATCTCTGAATCCCGTGGCAAATTTTCATTATCCGTGAATTTTTTAGTGACAACAAAAGTCGTTGTTATATGTCAAAATTTCTGTCCAGAACTTTTAGCCACAACATTTATCATTGGTAAAAGGACGTTTTTTAATTTAAAATTCCATTCTACTTTTAACAACAACAAATGTTGTCGCTAAAAAATCCATGCTTCCGACCCTAAAGCTTTTCTATTTGTCCCATCTTCTTCGTTTTTAACTTATATTCTTCCCATCTCCCTTCCACCGCCTCAATCCAGGGCTTTGCCACTGCCCCCTTCCACCACCCCTCTCTCATCAACAATGTGCTCCCTGAAGTCTATTTGTTTTTTTTTCCCCCCTTTTTTTTTAAAAAAAAAAAATTAACTCAATGAATTTAGAAACACATAGCAACTAAGAGTACGTACACCCTCTAAACCCAAAATTAATTAATCAAATGAGATATTGTCTCCTCAGGTATAAATCAGCAACAAAATTCATCTCGGGTAAATTTTCATTATCCATGAATTGTTTAGTGACGGCAAATGTCATTGCTACATGTCAAAATTTCTGTCCATGACTTTTAGCCACAACATTGATCATTGGTAAAAGGATGTTTTTTTTTTAAATTTAAAATTCCATTCGACTTTTAACAACGACAAATGTTGTCGCTAAAAGATCCATACTTCCGACCCTAAAGCTTTTCTATTTGTCCCGTCTTCTTTGTTTTTAACTTATATTCTTCCCATCTCCCTACCACCGCCTCAATCCAGGGCTTTGCCACTGCCCCCTTCCACCACCCTTCTCTCATCAACAATGTGCGCCCTGAAGTCTCTTTGTTTTTTACAATTAACTCATTGAATTTAGAAACAAATAGCAATTAACAGTACGTACACCCTAATTGGTTGTGGATTTTTCTTTTACTGACATTAACATTTGAAGTTCACATGAATCGTTAATCACTTCGCTTATTCATGTCTTTAACTAACGACCCATGTACACGTATTAATTTACATCAATTAGGATATTTTTCCCAAACATTTCTAAATTCAAAGCGTAATTTTGAAATTCTTCGACAACGATATGTGGGGGAAAAAAAAATCACCCTGAGCTGCTTTAGGACGGGTCTTGTCTGCTATCTAATTACGTTTACTATATTGAGACCTTATAAATATATTAAGACCTTTGATTTTATATCGGTTGGCATCATTGATTATAAAGATTGCATGTGTTAGTTGGGTGAGTTAACGATTACTTTTAATAATTACTCAACTATATGTAGCGCTACTAATAATATGTAAGGCCAAACTCCTTGGTATAAGGTTGATTGGAAATACTTAAAAATTAAGGTGACCATGGAGGGTGATCAAGAAAGTTTGAGATTGAGAAAGCAAACTTTGAGACCTATTCAAACGAAGAGTAGAAAGAAAGATGGAGAAGAAATGAATGAAGAGGAGCCAGTGAGCCCAGTCGGATTGTTTTTCAACGAACCAAAGTTCAATGTGCATATTGTAGCGATACTTGGATTTGGCTCAAAGGCTGACCCGGATTTTGTAAAGGAAAACTTGACGCATACTCTTCTCAAGCACCCTCGCTTCTCTAGCTTATTGGTAATTAAATAATCATTACTAATATATTTTTTTTATCCTTTGCTCTTTTTCTATATATCTACAAATTAAAGCCTTTAAAATTAAAGTGATTTTAAACAAAATTAAACCCAACAAATAACCTAGTAAGATGCATGCATGCAAAGTACTCTTAAGTAACACTTATTGGTTTAAATTTGAATATGTGTTAATTAAATATTACAAGTTCTGGAAGACAAAGATGGAGTAAAAATCATGAAATGGGCTAGAACAAAAGTGGATTTGGACAAGCATGTTATAGTTGCCGATATTGCCTCAAATTATACGGAATCACCAGATAAGTTCCTTGAAGACTACATCTATAACTTCACCAAAACAAGCCTCAACAAGTTGAAACCCATGTGGGATCTCCACATCCTAAACGTGAAAACCTCCAATGCCGAGAGCGTGTTGATTCTTAGGGTTCACCACTCGCTCGGCGATGGAATATCTCTCATGTCCCTTCTCCTCGCTTGCTCCCGCCAAATCACTAACCCCCAGGCCTTGCCGACACTTCCCACAAAGAAAAACCTAGACAACAAGAATAATCCTTGTTTTATTAGAAGTTTCACCCTGTGCTTCATTGGCCTTTGGTGGCTTCTTCAATTGCTTTGGAATACTATTGTTGACGTCTCTTTATTCATTGCATCGGCATTTTTCTTGAAAGATACTAAAACCCCTATTCGAGGTCCTCCGGGCTGCGAGTATAATCCCTGACGAATTGTGTTTTGAATCGTTAACTTTGACGATTTCAAGCTGGGGAAGAATGCCATGAGGTTGGTAATTTGATTAAATATGTTTTTTTTTTCTTCTTTGTTAAACTATGATATTAAAATTTGCTAAACATTTAGTGCCTACATTTCAGAGCCAAGAGCAGTAGAAACAGCTAGCTCCTAAATCTGGAAGGTTTCATTTTTATCTATTTTAAAATATATGCTTTCAAATCTTGAAAACAGAAAATGATTATATTATGAGGCTTATCAGATATTAATAATCTGAAAGGATTATATTAAGAAAATAAGATCCGGCACTTCGAGGATCCTGCTGGTTTCCTAAATTAAATGTACAGTTTTAAGGATAATATCCACCATATCTTCTTTTCTCATTCTTTCAGTTTCCACATTTGTTATCGGTTTTAATAAATTTTGATTTTTTAATAATACATCTAAGCTAATAGGCTAAGAAGAAGCCCAATGTTTTCAATCATTTATCAATTCGAACTTTACGAAGTGATATTTGTTTCTGTCAGAATACCATGTGATTACCATTTGCTTACCACTTAGATAACAGGTCAACAAGATTGACCAAGTGTTTTGTTTGTACACGTTTCCTTGGACCTTTGTAAATAAAGACAAGGGCAAAACCAGAAATGCCACTCAAGAGGCAATGGCAAACCAATTTAAAATGTCACACGTACATACATGGAAATAACAACCTACTAACTAAATGAGCTAACTCTAGGACTATTACTATATTCTGTTTTATTCACTTGAACAAGATTGAAGAAGTTAGATTGAAAGAGAGAAAAAAAAAAACAAAAAAACAAAAAACAAAAAACAAAAGAAAAAATATTGTAGCAGAAGTTTAGTTGAAGATGGTTTAGGTCTAAAAAAGTTTGTTAGACTTGTACAATATTATTACTTCATCTGCTGTGAATGAATAGGCTGAAGAAATCGGATCTTGTCTCTTTTAATAGCAGATAGGATAAGAAAAGATTTACCGTTACCATACGATTATGCGCATCGATTGTAATGCTCGCACCCATAGCTTCGTTTGAGAGGTTCTTGACGTTTAAGGTTAGCTTGAACTTTGGAGAAGGTTTGGGTAATGATTCACCGTATTATGTGAACTACGTAGAACTGCAATTTTTGTCCTCATGAGGGGTAGTATTGGTATCGTATAGACTAACTGTGAAATTCTTTGCACACTTTTTTTTTTTTTTTTTTGGCCAAGGCATAAGTCAATCCAAGAAGATAAATGTAAGGCATTGGTAGTTACTACTGGACACTCCGGGCCTACAAATATGTCCTCCTTTTGGACTTCTCCATCCAAGAATAGTGATTTAGTCGGCAACGAAATTTAAAATGTGAGAATAATGCGCATGAGTTCTGGAAGATGTAATTCAGCCACAGAGTCGTGATGAGAGTAATTAATTTTCTGCTTGCAATAGGGCGTACAATAGTTTGACATTATGCACGTAATTTCGTGTACTATTTTAGCAGGGTGTTCAAAATTTCACAATGAATTTATTTGCAAAAAAAAAAAAAAAAAAAAAAAAAAGGAGGTGAAAGCTCTTGCCGGGAAAAACTTTCCAGGACGGAACAATATTGGACGAAAAAGAAAAGGACACATGTAGAACTGACAATCTGGATAGCGACATGACGACATAACTTGAAACACGCACGAAGTTAGCTGGTTTGGATTTACTATAAATGGGTTTAGCTCATAATTGGGTTGACACGATTAACACGATTAATAAATGGGTTGGGTTACGGTTGACCTCCTAACATGAAGTGACATGATTAACTATATATGATATATGCAATCTAATGATATGTAATATAACATGGTAGTTTATATTACAAATTAAATACAAATAATGTGAATTTAATATTTGTAGAAAATATTTTTAGGTAAAATTCATTTATTTTTTTGAAAGAAAAAAATTGACCAATAATCATGTTAAATATGTCTTAACCGTATTAAATAAGTCATTATTATATTAGTTATTTATTCAATATATTAATTTAAATGAGTTATATGGGTTGACACAATTAACATAATTAATAAATATGTCGTGTTTAGATTCACATTTTTAACACGTTTAATAAATAAATCTTGTTTGAGTTGATATTTTTTTGACACGAATAATAAACAAGTTAACATAAATATAACTCATTAACACAAATTGTCACATTTAAACATGGGTTTCACTATTTTTTAGTTTTTCAAAAGTAGAGAGATTTTAAGATGGAAAACTTGTTATACCATGCATAATGGCCTAACTATATTTATAGCAACCCCTGTACGTTTTGCAAAATTGCTTGAAAGGCTCCATGCCCTAAACAAAATTACATCAACAAAAGGAACTGTTGAATAATTGAGACATTTAACACATGCCTACGTGGCAGTTCAAGTGGCAGTATACTATGTAACGTGGCAGTTTGTTATTTTTCTTGTTTTTTTTCTGTTTTAGTCAATTTTCTTTAGTCGGTTCGAAGGAGTGCTGCTGGTACAACCACTATATAACCGGATTTGCTAAAGTTGTATAGAATAGTTTTTCGGTTTTCTTCCTATTCATTTTATTGATTCGAGTTTAAAATTCGAGTTTTGCTACAGTAAAAAGCTCTCACAAACAGTCACATCTAACTTTTTTACTACAGTAAAAGGCTCTCACATAAAATTACATCTCAACTCAAATTAAAAACTTGAATCAGCGAAGTGAACAAGAACTAATGAGAGAAATAAAGAACTGGTTAGAGAGAGAGAGAAAGCAAGAGAGAGATGGAGAGCTGTGACCGTATTCATGGGCTGGAGAAGTTCTTCATACGTTTTGTGTACTGCTGAAACTTGGTTAATAAAAGCATTCAGTTCTTGATTGTCCTGAGTTGAAGAGGCGATCTCAATTTCTCCGTTTGTTGTTCTTGTTCGCACTAGTTGATTTTTTGTTCTGATCTATAGGGATTTTGTCTAAATTCCTGACAGGAACTTTTAAGAACAAAGGAACAAAGATTTTGATAATTTCAGTAAATGAAAATTCGAGAGTAATAATAAAATATGAAAGTTAGAGTAGCGTCTTCATTATTCAAAAAAACAAAAAAAAACAAAAAAAAACAAAAAAAAACAAAAACAAAAACAAAAACAATTTTGATTCACATTAACCTCCATCTTCTTGTTTTCATATAGGTTTTTCTTTTTCTTTTTTTTTTCCCAAAAATTCGGATTGAAAATAAGAGTTATTTTGAATCCTAATATGGAAGTTTAATTAAGAGATAAAAATTTACTAGCCTTCTAGAATCCCCACATGAGTGAGCATGGTGTTTTTTCGTCTTTTCTATCGGAAAATGAAACGGATGCGACAAAATGTAAGAAACTGAAAGTTAAAGAGTAATATAGTTGGAATTTTTAATATTCAAAAGGTCAAATATGAAGGATCCCAAAGTTGAGGAATCAGCATATAGTGCATGTCATTTGCAGTATTCACATTGACAATCAAGTTATGAAAACGACTATACATGTGAAAGTTTTTTTTTTTTTTTTCCACATTGACAATCATAACTAATTCTAGAAAATCCTTTTTCTATGATTCTTGAACTCACTTAAAGTTTAAGATGTCTAAACAAAAAAAAAATATATATAGAAAAGAATCAGAAAAACTTAAAATGTAAAGCTGATTCAGAAACTCATTCATGTTCATTTCAATAAACATATAATATGCAAATTTCTATGTTTAAAACTCACATGCAAACACTTGAATCAACATTCTATTTCCAGTTCATTAAGTTCAAATCAACAAAAACTCAAACCAAAGTCATAAGACTAACATATTTAACCTCAACATGAAAGCAATCGGCAAACACTAGAAAGTTGGAAACTTTAAATAACGAAATAAAGTAGCACATCAGTGTTTTCCTTTTTCAGCTCAAGTTATTTTCTCCTGTAATTCTAATTGCCTTTGGTATTAAGATATTCCTTTAATAATCTATGATGAAGATAATTTGTAGAGAAGTTGCTTGGATCCATTTTTACTAAATAAAATGGTTTGCCTCGTTATTAACAAAACATTTGTGGGCTCCATTACAGATCCATCAGTTCACAATCATCGATCTACACCACTGCCAATACAAAACTTGGTTGTGGCATTATTTAACAACTTAAACATTTTTATTACAATATTTTCTCATATAAAAATTTAAAATTATTTTTTTGTTACAATATTTTTCTGACATAAAATTCACTTCTAAACTCATATTCTCAACCTAAATTGTGAAAAGAACATATCATATAATTTTTATTTAAAATAAATTATACATGTAAAAAAGGAAAGAAAATAAACAACGATAGATCTTTAAGCAAAAACTCCGAAAAAAAAATTCAATGACCATCCTGACCGTAGATTAGATTAAAAATTTATTCATTTATTTTTTTATTCCCATGCAAGCCACATGACACGGCCAATATACCTCCTTAATTTTGGTCGACTGAATTGAAAAAAATAAATAAAATTTGTTACTTAAAAAGATGAGAAAAATTCCTTTCTCTTCGGTCACCTTTGGCAAAAGGGGTAGTTTCAAGTATCACAAATAGTGTGTAATCAATTATATATCATAACGTTGTTTATTTATGAGCAAGCATTAGAAAATCATTCTGCGAATATAATATATTTTTAAATAATATGATATGATATGTTTGATTACACATATTATTGTAGACATTGAAATTAGACAAATGATTTGAGTGAAAAACTAGACATGAGTCTCTAAACCGGCGAGAAAGAAGGAAGTGAAACCATCCATTTCACTTTTCTTCAAAACCACACCAACCTCAATGCCTCCACTTCCATCCCTAGACTCCGCCATGGAAATAGCTCCGGTTCTGTCTATAGACACAACCTCCACCTTATTTGGCTTTCCCCACCCGAAATCGACATCATAAACGCCGAACCTCGGCGACCCCGCCACTGAGATAACGCGCATATTCCCTTTAGCAAACTCCGACTGCCGCTTCGAAAATTTCTCAGCAGCTCCTTCCATCACGTCCTCCTCTAACTTCTTCATCATGTCGCTGACCTTTGCGGCCATTACGGGCAACGCGTCTTGATCAGCTTGAATATCCTTGAAAACCTCCCTCAAATCCTCGTAGCTTCCCGGCATTCCGACGCAATTCCCGAAGTAGTTCTCCGGGACCGGCGGCCTCAGACGGTTCCGATAATCCACCGCGAATAATAAGTAGACCTTCTGCTTTTTGGTGGCTAACTTTTGATCTTCTTCTGTGGCTTTGAGAATGCCGACAGTCATGTAGGAGAGTGTGAGAGCAAAAGAGGTTAAGTGGAGCTTTTCTGCTTTGTTCCAAGAGGACGATACCTTTTCCCTGAGTTTGGCTATGTCGGATCGACTTAACTCGAAAGTGGCTCGGACCAAATCTGACGGCACGTCTAGAATCGGCAGAAACTGGAATGGATTTGGGTCTATATGTTTGGTAGATGCCAACCACTGGTTCACGTAAAAGATGCCGAGCCCATCTGGGTCTCTGATGACAGACCGGTCAAAGAAAGGCTTTAGCTGATCCGGCAGTGAACCTGGTTTCTCCGATCTGCAAATATAAGCCCAAGATTTCATGAACATGGCCGTGGATTTCCCGTCAAGAACGGCATGGTGACACGTCACGCCGATGCAAAATCCTCTGTTCGGAAACAAAGTGATTTGCACGGATATCACCGAAGCCCCTGTTTCGGTAACTTTCAGATTCGGAACGAAGGGGTGAAACGACGCCGCTTCGCGGGGATGGTCGGCGGAGAGAAAGTCGAAGTCTTCGGCGGCATTGGATTCGGCGACGGTGAGAGAAACGCCATCGTTTGGGGTGTAGAGGATGATAGGCGTTGGGGAATCTCGAGGCCAAGTTAGGTTACCGGCGAGAGGGAGGAAGTGTTGGAGAGTTAGAGAGAGAGAGTTTTTGAGTTTTGGGATTGTTGAGTCTAAGAAAGTTTGTTTTGGTTGTGGGAGAGAGTAGAAGAAGAGACGCTCAACCGGAGGGAACTTGAACCAGCAGGTGTCGCAGAAAGTCAGCGGCAGAGAAAAGTCCGAGAGGGAATCGGATGAATCTGCGAAAGGAGGAACACGGGAGACCTCGAGTATTTTGGCCATGGCAATTAGGTGGCAATACTACAATTGGAAAGTCATATACGGGATGATCAATTTATAAATACTGTGGCTTCATCAAATAATTGACCCTCCAACATTAGGGTAATCTTTTTCGGGGTAATATTATAGTTAACTAATAAATATATAGCTGGGCAGATGTGAAATGGAAATTAGCTATGTTTACTTACTTTGATATAACTGGTTAGAGTTTGATGCATAATATATAGGAAAGAATAAATTGCATTTGTCGGTCCAAGAAAAAAAAAAGAAATACACACACACACACATATACATATATTTATATATATATATATATATATATATATATCACCAAATAATACATGATACTTGATGGGTGTGCCATCTATCTAGAAGTCTTTCCCGAACCATAAAAGACATTTTAAAGCCGCGCCTTATCTTCACAGATTCTCAACTTGCATTTTTTTATTTTATTTTTTATTTTAAGCGCCATGCACTTTTGCGCCTGAGAGAAATAGTGATGTAGCGTCTGCTGCGAGAAGAAAGAGATAATCTTTATCTTTAATTCAAAGAGATTATATTTATCTTTAAATTCTAAGTTTAGATAGTCTTTTTTTAAAAAAAAATTAGAAAAAGATTAATTAGAGATAGATAAAGATTAATTAGAGATAATTTCTTTTTAGATTTCCAATTGTAGTTCTCTATATATAGGAGGATAGCTTGTTATTTTTATTATTGACATTTGATAATAAAATTTTCAGAGAAGTTTTCTCTCCACTTTGCTTATTTTTCAGTATTCTTTCGAATCAACGAATTACTTGCCTTCTATTTTCGGTATTCTTTCGAATCAATGGAATTACGTGACACATTTTATGCTTCCGCTATGTCATTTAGTATCAGAGCCTTGCTACGCTCCTCCATCATGCCGCACCGACGTTGCCCACAACCCGCCAACGATTGGGATGAACTCCCTCAAACACTTGCCGAATTTCAACATACCATGCAGCAATCCATGCAACAAGCCATTCTCGCCGCCCTTCAAGCCAACAACCAGCCACCCGCTCCACCTGTTGTGCCCCCTCCGGATCACGTCCTGTTGGAAAATACGGCATCAAGTGTGCAGCGGAATTTTAAAAAATTTAAATAAATGTCAAAGCCAATCAAGAACATGTTCATGATGCTATATAACATAAATACTAAAGGTCTAAATCATACATTTAGAGATTTAGAAAATAACACGTCTGATAGATTAAAGTGTTCCAAACATCAACCGGAAGAGCCTCAACCAACTGGTCTTCTTTGCTATTCTCGTTTCCACGATCGGAGTGCGCGTGGGCATACGTCTTTCAATCTCCTCTTGGTATTCTTGAACTCCTTCCAACCACAAGAGAGCCAAAGGAAAAATCATTTTGAGAATTAAACAATTTTTCCTCTCAGGAATCTTTTGTCAATAGCCCCTAAAAAGTCTCTTAAGTGATTTAATGAACAATATGACTTAATGGGCTATTTATAGTGTTTAGGAAGTCATATTTTCGTAACAATTACGTGTCTTAAAATTTATCTTGCTTACAGAGTCGGTCATGCCACGATAGCATGCATTACACATTACAACCGGTCGATGGGTGACAGGAAAGTTATAATTCACCGGTTGACTTGTCCTTCATAAACCAGTCGACCTGTCTAAACACGGGAAAATCGTTTTCCTAATTTTTCAATACGGAAAACTTACACACAGCCTCAGTTATGATTAAACTTAATAGTATCGTATGGCAAGGTTGAGAATACGAATTGTATACGCCAGAATCCAGATCATATGACATGTCATTGACCCTTCAACATTAGGATAATCTTTTTCGTGGTCATATTATAATTAACTAATAAATATATATCTGGGCAGATGTGAAATGGAAATTAGCCATGTTTACTTTGATATGTACAAGAATTTTCGCTTCAAATTGTGAACGTCTTATCCATGATGTTTAGTTGTTTAGTCTTTTAATTAAAGGTATGTAACTCGCCTTATATTGATATTTCACAGAAGAAGAGGTATATTTGAACAGGTTCCTTAACGAATTCATGTCGAATAAAGTGCGAGGGAGACAGGAGAGAGTACATAATTATCATAGACCATACATCATGCATGTTTCTCGTAATATATATGTTGAAATAGATGAATATTTTAAAAGCTTTACCTCAACAAGAACATGTTAGAGAATAGATAGTAGCTAGTGTTTTTTGTTTTTTTTGTTTTTTGTTTTTTTTTGGGGGTCTTCTATCAGTAGCAAGATCGCATGAATCATGTGTTGGGATTGTCAACTATATACCGTACTTTTATTAAATCTGGACATTTTAACCTCAACATCAAAGCTCTAAAGGTTAAGAGTCCTACCCTTGAAGATTAATCGATAGTTCGGTTTTCTATAAGCTCAAACTTGTAGCTTTAAGGGTGAGGATATGGCTAGTCCTGGATGGATGCACTTAAGGAATAATATTGAAGACAAAACACAAGAAAATTCGTGTTAGTTGCTGCTCATAGAAGAAAATATCTTAGGACATAATGATTGAAAGGACGACCTCACCAAAACCCAACTCTATGTTAAAGAAGCTTAAACCTTCTTCTCGGATTCCATTTTGATAGCAACTTTGGAAGGATTTTTGGGCTACCAATATTTAAAACAAGGGAAAAAGTAAGGGTTTGCTTCCTCTATGGATTAGGAAGAGAAAGGATGGAGAAATTTCAAGTTTGGAGGTGTGGAAGGTGGTTTTTTTTGTCAGGGGTTGAGGAGAGAGTGAGAGAGATAAAAGAGAGCTGATTTTGGACTCTAAAATCTGATATGGTATGTTTTTAGTTGATACCTTCTTTCCTCTCTTTCTTTATTTTTCTTTTTTTTTTTTTAGCTGAGCTAAAATCTTATTGGTGTTGTGGGTGGTGAACTCTTGACAACCAACCAGAAACTTTTAAAAATCCATCATCTTTTCTAATTCAACCCCAAATATTTTTAAAATCATGCTCTGGAAGCCTTGTTTTCAAAAAAAATTATGTCTTAGGTTCCGTATTTGTTAAAATTATAAATTTGGCCCCGAATTAGATTTTTATAAAAGTTTTCTCCTTAACTAATTTCAATGCTCTGATTAAAAATTCAATGCTAGAAATTCCATCGAAAATTTTACTTCGTTATCTCTCACGTAAAAACAATTTATACCACCACTTTCACGTTGGTCTTGTACCATAATGGTGTTTCATGATCTTCACTAGATTATTTAGAAATTTGAGTAACTCGCAATTTCTCAAATCTCTAAAGGCTCAAAATTAATTATTTCTTATTATTGTACATCGTATAATATCATAAGCTAATTATCAAAATAATCGAGTAATCACAAATTCGTTGACCATTAACTTAGATAAGCAATCTCAATTCCTTATCATACATGAAACATATTCATAAACATAAGGTTTAGGAATCTCAATTTTTAAATGCTATAGGTTACTTGAATATTACACACACAATCATACACATCAATTATATATAAAGCAAATGATAAATTTGTGTTGGAATGAGAGGGGGAAAAAAACTGATCTATTAATAGTATTGAAATTGAAAGTTGTTACTTCAACGGTCTAGGGAATAAGAAAATGCAAAACAACGGTTTAGTTTGAAGAACTCGGAGCTTGAGGTGATTTTTGTATCACTGCTAAGCCAGTCACATTTTCGATGAGGTAATTCTGAATTTCTAACTAGTTATATGCTCAAAAGCCTTTGTCGCGACTCTGAAGACTTTTAAGACGAAGGTAAAGCAACCAGTATCAAATCCCTAAAATGAAGGACGACAGTATCCACATTGGCATGCTAAGTGTATAAGCTGAAACTTAGGGTAAGCCCAACATTAATTAATCAAATGAGATACATGTCTCCCAGGTATAAATAAACAACAAAATTCATCTCAGAATCCCGTACGTGGCAAATTTTCATTATCCGTGAATTTTGGTGACAACAAATGTCGTTGTTACATGTCAAAATTTATGTCCATGACTTTTAGCCACAACATTTATCATCGGTAAAAGTCTTTAATATGAAAATTTTATATAGACAATGTTTCTACATGCTTTAAAATTAAAAATAAAAAATAAAAAAATCCAAAAAATCTAAAATTCCATTGCCTTTTAACAATGGCAATATTTGTGAAAGACTCAATTTGAAAATTTCATACATACATCTTTTACATTTTTTTTATTTTGAAATCCCAATTGTTTTTCAAAAATGTCGTTACTAAAATGCTAGTGAAAAATTCATCAATGTAATCATTTTAAAAGTTTTTTTTTTATTTAAATTAATCCATTCGACTATTAGAACTGACAAAGATCTACGCGTCTGACCCTAAAGCTTTTCTATTTGTCCCATCTTTTTCGTTTTTAACTCATATTCTTCCCATCTCCCTACCACCGCCTCAATCCAGGGCTTTGCCACTGTCCCCTTCCACCACCCGTCTCCCATCAACAATGTGCTCCCTTAAGTCTATTTGTTTTTTTTTCCTTTTTTTTTTTTTTTTTTTTTACAATTAACTCATTGAATTTAGAAACACAGCAATTAAGAGTACGTACACCCACTAATTGGTTGTTGATTTTTCTTTTACAGGCAGTAACATTAGAAGTTCACATGAATCGTTAATCACTTTGCTTATTCATGTCTTGAACTAACGACTCATGTACAAGTTAAAGTATAAAAATTATTGTTAGTCTACCTCCTAATAGCTTAAGCTTTCGGGATGGATTGAAAAATTAACATGGTATCAAAGCGGGAATCTTGAGTTTAAACCCTCATAATTGCACTCTTTGTCCGCATTTAAATTTTCATCATGTGTTGGATCTTTAATATATCTTGGGCTTAAATATCACATGATGGGCTTTCCAATTAATTTACCCACACGATTATCCATTGTCTAACCCACACATGAGGGGGTGTTAAAGTATAAAAATTATTGTTTGCCCACCCCCTAATAACTTAAGCTTTTGGGATAGATTGATAAACTAACACAATTCACATATTAATTTATACGTCAATTAGGATATTTCTGCTAAATATTTCTAAATTCAAAACGTAATTTTGAAATTCTTCGACAAAGATATGTGGGGAAAAAAAAAATCATCCTGAGCTGCTTTAAGAATATCATCACCAACAATATCCCAACAATGCTATGAGAACGAAATTATGGCCAAGTCTCAGGCTATGGCTGTATCACAACCCAATTAATACGAATATGCTTGAAATTGTGTCTTATATTCTTCCAACGATGATGAATGAAAAAGTGGCACTCTCTTACCTATAATATCAATACTTTAGAGACACACATATTCGTGGCAATTTCATTTTCCGTCAAAAATTTGTGATCATATAGACAATTTCATTTTTACGGAACAACTCACATATTCGAATGGCGTGTCATACGTTCAGCTCATTCAAACTACAATGCTATCGGTCCACATCATTCATTATAGACAGCATGTATTGGTTGCTCGCATTAATTTGTGTTTTGTATAGTCCTATGGGCCAGAAAAATAAAGTCATATCTACTTTCAGAAGGAAAAGAAAAGGACATATCATCTACAGACAAGAACATAAAATAAATTGAATGAATCACCATCGTACCTAGGATATATCTAACATATTTACTAACAAGGGTTGGCCATTGAAAAATACTTCTAATTCGAAAGACTAGCAATATCTTTAACTAATAGGTTAGGACTAACATATAAATAAATATATATATATATATATATATATATATACACTTTGACGGACTCAAACACAATGAATTATAGTAAAGTGTTAAAAAGAATTTCAAACTTGTTAGATGACACGACATAATATTATTAGTAAGTCACCATTAATTTAAGCATCAAAATTTAAATAAGTATTAATCTAAATTCGTTTTTATACAGACGTAAGAACGGACCAGTCCGGCTCGACCTAGCCATTCTCCGAAGGTCCCACACAAGTCATGGGTTTGGTCGGGTCGGCCCATGTGCCGAGGTATGTCAGTCCATTAGCATTGATAGGCTAAGCCCGTGTGCTTTAAACAGTGTCATGTCTCATCTAATCCTCTTTGGTAGAAATGCTATCATAAAACAGACCGACAACATAGAAAACACACGGAAAAATATCAAATGACCACACCTATATCCGTCTTTTTTATCAGTTTTTGATAGAAAATCTAATAAGTTCGGTTAAATGGGACTAATTCAAAATTTAAGGATAAAGCAAAATTTTTTAAAGTTTGTATGACCATAAAGTTTAGAGGGCAGAAGTAAGACTAACACTTAATCTAATTACGTCTTCTGCTGACTGGGGTTTATTTTGTGGTATTGTATGTTACAAAAGTCAACATTATAGGTACTACCTTGGCCAACCGGAGAAGATCTTGGTTTCAATGTCATTCTACCCCCAACCTTTTGAATGAACTTCGTAATCAGAAAGAGCTACAGCAGGGAATAAGTGTAGTGGGGTAACAATAATTAAGATTTTAGATAGATTGGACTACACTAATACTTGGGGGCTAAAAATTAGGAGCTACTAAGCTTGAAGCAAGATTTAAAAACTATAGGTTACTTGAATATTACACACAATTATACACATCAATTATATATAAAGTAAATGATAAATTTGTGTTGGAATGAGAAGGGGGGGAAAAACTGATCTATTAATAGCATTGAAATTGAAAGTTGTTACTTCAACGGTCTAGGGAATAAGAAAATGCAAAACAAGTACAGTTTAGTTTGAAGAACTCCGAGCTTGTGGTGATTTTTGTATAACTGCTAAGCTAGTCACATTTTCGATGAGGTAATTCTGAATTTCTAACTAGTTATATGCTCAAAAGCCTTTGTCGCGACTCTGAAGACTTTTAAGACAAAGGTAAAGCAACCAGTATCAAATCCCTAAAATGAAGGACGACAGTATCCATATTGGCATGCTAAGTGTATAAGCTGAAACTTAGGGTAAGCCCAAAATTAATTAATCAAATGAGATATTGTCTCCCCAAGTGTAAATAAACAACAAAATTCATCTCTGAATTCCCGTGGCAAATGTTCATTATCCGTGAATTTTTTAGTGACAACAAATGTCGTTGCTATATGTCAAAATTTAAGTCGATGACTTTTAGCCACAACATTTATCATTGGTAAAATGACGTTCTTTTAATTTAAAATTCCATTCTACTTTTAACAACGACAAGTTGTTGCAAAAAAAAATCCATGCTTCCGACCCTAAAGCTTTTCTATTTGTCCCATCTTCTTCGTTTTTAACTTATATATTCCCATCTCCCTACCACCGCCTCAATCCAGGGCTTTGCCACTGTCCCCTTCCACCACCCCTTTCTCATCAACAATGTGCTCCCTGAAGTCTATTTGTTTTTTTTTTTTTCTTTTTTCTTTTTTTTTCTTTTTTTTACAATTAACTCGTTGAATTTAGAAACACATAGCAATTAAGAGTACGTAAACCCTAATTGGCTTTGAAGTTCACATGAATCGTTAATCACTTTGCTTATTCATGTCTTGAACTAACGACTCATGTACAAGTCACGTATTAATTTATACATCAATTAGGATATTTCAGCTAAATATTTCTAAATTCAAAACGTAATTTTGAAATTCTCGACAAAGATATGTGGGAAAAAAAATCATCCTGAGCTGCTTTAAGAATATCATCACCAACAATATCCCAACAATGCTATGAGAACGAAATTATGACCAAGTCTAAGGCTATGGCTGTATCACAACCCAATTAATACGAATATGCTTGAAATTGTGTCTTATATTCTTCCAACGATGATGAATGAAGAAGTGGCACATATTCTTACCTATAATATTTATCCTTCTCTTTTTCTATCTACAAATTAAAGCCTTTAAAATTAAAGCGATATTAAACAAAATTAAACCGAACAAATAACCTAGTAAGATGCATGTATGCAAAGTACTCTTAGTTAACACTTACTGGTTTAAATTTGAATGTGTTAATTAAATATTACAGGTTCTGGACGACAAAGATGGAGTAAAAATCATGAAATGGGTTAGAACAAAAGTGGATTTGGACAAGCACATTATAGTTGCCGATATTGACTCAAATTATACGGAATCACCAGATAAGTTCCTTGAAGACTACATCTATAACCTCACCAAAACAAGCCTCAACAAGTTGAAACCCATGTGGGATCTCCACATCCTAAACTTGAACGCCGAGAGCGTGTTGATTCTTAGGGTTCACCACTCGCTCGGTGATGGAATATCTCTCATGTCCCTTCTCCTCGCTTGCTCCCTCCAAATCGCTAACCCCCAGGCCTTGACGACACTTCCCACAAAGAAAAACCTAGACAACAACAATAATCCTTGTTTTATTAGAAGTTTCACCCTGTGCTTCATTGGCCTTTGGTGGCTTCTTCAATTGCTTTGGAATACTATTGTTGACGTCTCTTTATTCATTGCATCGGCATTTTTCTTGAAAGATACTAAAACCCCTATTCGAGGTCCTCCGGGCTGCGAGTATAATCCCCGACGAATTGTGTTTCGAATCGTTAACTTTGACGATTTCAAGCTGGTGAAGAATGCCATGAAGTTGGTAATTTGATTAAATATGTTTTTTTTTTCTTTTTTGTTAAACTATGATAGTAAAATTTGCTAAACATTTAGTCCCTACATTTCAGAGCCAAGAGCAGTAGAAACAGCTAGCTCTTAAATCTGAAAGGTTTCATTTTTATCAATTTTTAAAATATATGCTTTCAAATCTTGAAAACAGAAATTGATTATATTATGAGGCTTATCAGACATTAAGAATCAAATACTACAGCATTTTAACCTCTGATTAAAATACTACCATGTTCTTGATTGATTTACGTGAAACAATTGAAATGGACAAACAGAAAAATAATCACTATTTTGAATTTAGGGTTAAAAGTACGTAATGAGTCTTTGATTATTTAGATATATATTAAGTATAGTTGACCGCGTGTATTATTCATGCATATCTATGGCAGTTTTTTTTTTTTTTTTTTTGGATATTTACATTTTTATACAAAGTGTTTTAAGCTTATTCAAAATGTATACCTTCGATTTTTAATCTCATCAAATGTATACCTTCAAATTAGATTTAATTTACGTATCTATACCTTATTTTGGTTAATAATTGTCTTTAACCTTTAAGATGACCAAACTGTCCCCAGAAACGAAACTAAATATTTAAAACATAGAATTTTTTTTTTTTTTTTTAGGTTTTCTAGTTTTTTTTCTTTTTCTATTTTTTTGTTTAATGGTATTTTTGGTGTTTCTAAGGCTAAAATCAAGGATTGGTTATGGAAAGGTATAAACTTAGATATTAAATCTAATTTGAAGGTATGCATTTAATGAGATTAAAATCGAATGTATAATTTTTGAATAAATCTAAAACATAAGGTATAAAAAGGTAAATATCCTATTTTTATGGAATATTATATGGCACCTTTAACTAAATTAGATAATTGGTAACCGGATTTACTAGCACATCTCAAATAGGTTGACACCCGTTAGTAAATTCAACTCACACCAAAATTCTCAGTAAAAAAAAAAAAAACAAACAAACAAACAAACAAAAAATTAAGCGGGGGATTCATTGTATGTAATTGAGATTTTTAAAGGTTCATATCTACGTATTAATTATCGAGATTTTGTTTTTGTTTTTTTTTTTTTAATATACTAGCAAGTACAATATATTCATGATCACATTTTTTTTTTCTTTGCGTGCTATTACAGACAATAAACGACGTAGCGTTGGGAGTTACACAAGCTGGTTTGTCCCGCTATCTAAATAGAAGATACGGTGAGCATCAAACTAAAAAGGGAGAAAGAGGAAAATAGGTCAAAATTTGAGATGAATTAAAATTAATAGGCCAATAGTTTACATAAGTTAATAAATAGGCCAAATTATTATTTTCGTCCATAACTGGTCTGGTTATGAACCATAACTTGACAAGTTATTATTCATAATTATCCATAACTTGTCCGGTTATGAACCATAACTTGACAAGTTATGGCCTATTAATTTCTATAACTAAAAATTGGCTTATTTCCTTTCTTAAGCTTTTCATGTTGGCCTATTTTCTACTATTTCCCAACTAAAAACACTCGTTTTAGCTATGATACTAACCACTTATTATAAGAAGTACTATTTAATAAAGCAAAGTTAGGCCCACCAGACCTAAATTATTGAGATGGAATATTGTTTCCTGACATATTACGAATTCCTGCTACCACACACCTTAATTTCTTAATGAAAAAACACTAGAGGCCTATCATTGTGCGTTTATTTTATAGGTTCAAACATATATACTAATTTTAATTTAAATAGTATTTTCTCTCATAAAAAAGATAAATTTACAAAATTATATTATAATGTTTTCTCTCATAAAATTTAAACTGTAATTTAAATCAATATTTTAAACCCATCTTCCAAATAGACATTAACCTTAATTACTGAAGTACGTAGTATTAGTCATATTGTCAAATAATGACTCAATTTAATGCAGTGTTCATAATCACTACGATCTAATTGATTGATATGGTTTGTCTCCTTTCGCCATGGCTCTTTCCCCATTTTTTTTATATTAGTTTTGTATTCATTTATACATTCATTTAAGGATTTTTATTTTTATTTTAAAAAAGTATGTGTAAAAATAACATTTGACAAAAAAAATTAAGTATGAACACATTTGAAGAAAATTATTTTTAACAAACTAAAAAATAAATAGGAACACATGCAAAAAAAAAAAAAAAAAAAAAAAAAAAAAAAAAAAAAAAAAGTTACTCTTGTAAGAGTAAAGTGAGGAACAATATCTTTTTAAAAACACACAAGAAAATTAAAATGTAAAAAAGCTCACAAAAAAAAAAAGAATAAAAGAAGTAAATAGAGGGGATACCACGTGACATCCCTATTGAAAATAGCTTTGACTCTTTTGTGTATTGTTAGATGTATAAAAAAAATAATAAATAATAAAAAGGCAATAGACAAAAGGGAGAAGAAAAACAAAAAAAAAAGTCAAAAAATGGAAAAGGAAAAAAAAAGAGAGAAAGTAAAAATAAAATAAAATAAAGAAAGAAAGAGGAGGCTAATATGTGGCCGTCATAGGGGCTGACATGTGGCCTCCATAGAGGCGAACACATGGCTTTTTAGAAGCTAAATCATTGACTCTTTTAAGTATGCACAGAAAAATAATATCAAGTGGTGAGTTTGGTATGTGATGCGGTCTCTAATGAATACCAATTTAGTTAGAACGTACTAATATCAATTGTTCTCTTTTTTAGAAAAAAAAAATAACATAAATAAAATAGAATCCGCCAAAGCCTGAAAAATGAATGTAATTATTTTTTTTTATTTGATTTCATGTTAGAACGAGTTTATATTGCATTTGATTGATGAACATATAGGTGAGAATAGGGATGATGGACTAGGGTCGAACGTGCACAGAAACAACCTTCCAAAGAAAATTCGTCTCAGAGCAAATTTACTCGTTAATGTTAGACCATCCCCAGGAATTCAGGTCAGAAGTACATTCCTCTATAATTTCGATTTTGATTGTATTTACATCTACATAATTTGTTTGTCCGTATTATTATGTATGTAAATCATCCTCATATTATCAAATATACAGGATTTAGCAGATATGATGGAGAAGAACAGTGAAGCAAAGTGGGGCAATTGGCTTGGTTATGTCTTCGTCCCCTTCACAATTGCTCTAAAAGATGATCCATTGGACTATATTCGCGATGCAAAAGCTACAATTGATCGAAAGAAGCACTCTCTTGAAGCTCTTTGCACTTTCTCCATTTCTGGACTACTTTTCAGTCTTTTTGGCATCAAGGTATATATGCTTGTATATTGAAGTGTGTGTGTGTATGTCTATAAATATATATATATATATATATATATATATTTGTATATGTAATATAATTGACAAAAATTTTCCTTCATGCATGCTTAATCAATTCACGTTGCAGTCAACAACTGCTCTACTTCATAGAATTCTCTCCAGCACCACAATGGCTTTCTCCAATGTAGTCGGACCAAGTGAGGAAATTGCTTTTTACAACCACTCAATGACTTACCTAGCTGCAACTACTTACGGCCAACCAAATGTAATTGTACTCTAACATAATGTATAATATTTTTGAGAGTTCGTCTCTTGGTAAAGTGTAAAAAAATACTATATAGTTCTGAACAGTCATACCGTATTAAGTTTCGTTTAATTTGTATAATGTTTTCTGATTTAATAGTATAATTCTAATGTGATGTGACGTATAGTATCTTTTTTGTCTACGTGCCTACAACAGAACTTTCCTAATTCGGAATCGGTCCATAGTATTGCTTGGTTTTCAAGTACTTCGAGCTACGTAACTGATTTCTAACTCTCGTATTTCAAATATTGCAGGAGTTGATGGTTAACTTTCAAAGTTATGTAAACAAGATGACTATGGTTCTATCAGTGGACGAAACCACCATTCCCGATCCTCAACAACTATGTGATGATATCGCAGAATCACTCAAGCTCATCAAAGATGTTGTTATAGAGAGAGGGCTTGCCAATACTCACTAGTAAAACTACAACGATATATATTTCAAATATGGTTACCACTCACCTTAAAAGGCTTGTGATGTAATGCAGAAGGATCTAGTATTTATGGTGCATTAGGATCACCCAAATATTAAATAAGACTGCATAACTTATTTTGGTTAACTTTAAAGGGGTTTTTTTTTCTTTTTTCTTTTTTCATTTTTAGTCATTTCGTTTTTGGAATGAGTTGCGATAAGAATTTCATATTGCCATTTTGATTGTGCTTCCTTACAGTTTTAAGGATAATATTCACCATATCTTCTTTTCTCATTCTTTCAGTTTCCACATTTGTTATCGGTTTTAATAAATTTTGATTTTTTTTTTTTTCTATACATCTAAGCCAATAGGCTACGAAGAAGCCCAATGTTTTCAATCATTTATCAATTCGAACTTTAGGAAGTGATATTTGTTTCTGTCAGAATACCATGTGATTACCATTTGGTTACCACTTAGACAACATGTTAACAAGATTGACCAAGTGTTTTGTTTGTACACGTTTCCTTGGACCTTTGTAAATAAAGACAAGGGCAAAACCAGAAATGCCACTCAAGAGGCTATGGCAGACCAATTTAAAATGTCACACGTACATACAAGGAAATAACAACCTACTAACTAAATGAGCTAACTCTAGGACTATTACTATATTCTGACTTATTCACTTGAACAAGATTGAAGAAGTTAGATTGAAAGTGAAAAAAAAAAAAAAAAAAAAAAAAAAAAAAAAAAAAAAAAAAAAAAAAAAAAACAAAACAAAAACAAAAAAAAAAAAAAAAAAAAAAAAAAAAAAAAAAAAAACAAAAAACAAAACACAAAAGAAAAAATATTGTACCAGAAGTTTAGTTGAAGATGGTTTAGGTCTAAAAAAGTTTGTTAGAATTGTACAATGTTATTACTTCATCCACTATGAATAAATAGGCTTAAGGAATCATATCTTGTCTCTTTTAATAGCGGATAGAATAAGAAAAGATTAAAATGTTATTACTTCATCCACTATGAATGAATAGGCTTAAGAAATCAGATCTTGTCTCTTTTAATAGCGGATAAGATAAAAGAAGATTTACCGTTATCAGACAATTATGCGCATCTATTGTAATGCTTGCACCCATAGCTTGAACTTTGGAGAAGGTTTGGGTAATGATTCACCGTATTATGTGAACTATGTAGAACTGCAATTTTTGTCCTCATGAGGGGTAGTATTGGTATCATATAGACTAACTGTGAAATTCTTTGCACACTTTTTTTTGGCCAAGGCATAAGTCAATCCAAGAAGAGAAATGTAAGGCATTGATAGTTACTACTCGACACTCCGGGCCTACAAATATGTCCTCTTTTGGACTTCTCCATCCAAGAATAGTGATTTAGTTGGCAACGAAGAGGACGTTTGGTAGAGAGATTCGTTTCCTGATTTGAATCATGATTCGTAGTTTACTACAGTATTTTTTCTCACAAAAAATACACGTAAATCAAAAATAATTCGAATCACATAATTTAAATCATCTAACTAAACATCCTCGAAATTTAAAATGTGAGAATAATGCGCATGAGTTCTGGAAGATGTAATTCAGCCACAGAGTCATGATGAGAGTAATTAATTTTCTGCTTGCAATAGGACGTACAATAGTTTGACATTATGCACGTAATTTCGTTTAATATTTTAGCAGGGTGTTCAGAATTTCACAATGAATTTATTTGCAAAGAAACACTTGTGGTATATATATAGGACGTACAATAGGAATAAATGATAAAATACTTGTGGTTTTGGAAGAAGAGAAACATTTTTGTTTTCCAATTAACTCACGTGACAATATATATATATATATATATATATATATATAGCACCAACCGACTATTGATGGTAAACGTTCTGGAGTTTCAAAATCTTTCACTAATGTATGTTCGGTAGAGCAGAAAATTAGGAAAGAAAAGAGTGAATGGGTTTTTTTTAAGAGAATAGAATTTTTAGGACGGAACATAATATTGGAGGAAAAAGAAAAAGACACATGTAGGATTGATAATTCGAATAACGATACGACGACACAACTTGAAACCTACATGAAATTAGTGGGTTTAAGTTTATTATAAATGGGTTTAAGTCATAATTTGGTTGACACAATTAACACGATTAATAAATGAGTTGGTTTAAGATTGACATCCTAACACGAAGTGACACGAATTGACATGATTAATTATATGTGTTATCTATAATCTAATGATATGTGATATAACATAGAACTTTATATGACAAATTAAATACAAATAATGTGAATTTAATATTTGTAGGTAAATTCATTTATTTCTTTTAAGAAAAAAGATAAATTGACCAATAAACATGTTAAATATGTCTTAACCGTATTAAATAAGTCATTATTATATTAGTTATTTATTCAATATATTAATTTAAACGAGTTATATGGGTTAACACAATTAACATAATTAATTTTTGTTACACGAATAATAAACGAGTTAAAACAAATACAACTCATTAACAAGAATTGTCACATTTAGACATGGGTTTCACTATTTTTTATTCTTTCAAAAGTAGAGAGATTTTAAGATGGAAAACTTGTTATATCATGCATAATGGGCTAACTATATTTATACCAACCCCTGTACGTTTTGCAAAATTGCTTGAAAGGCTCCTTGCCCTAAACAAAATTACATCAACAAAAGGAACTGTTGAATAATTGAGACATTTAACACATGCCTACGTGGCAGTTCAAGTGGCAGTACACTATGTAACGTGGCAGTTTGTTATTTTTCTTGTTTCTTTTTCTGTTTTAGTCAATTTTCTTTAGTCGCTTAGAAGGAGTACTGCTGGTACAACTAATATATAGGTCGCTTCTTTTTTAAAGTATTTAAAAAAAATTTTAAAAAATCTACTGTCAAAATTAAAAATAATTTAAGAGTAATTTTAGCTCTTAAATTATACGAGAATCAACATATATAATTAATAAAATTTTTATAATATTCATAATATTTCTAATAAAATTTATAATTTATATAATTTTCTAAATCTAAAATTTAAATTCATAATATATAATATAATATAATGTAATAGTAATATTTTAACAAATAATATTATAATTATATTAATAACTTTAATATTATAATTTTATCAAATAAAATAATATTATAATTATTTTAATAATATTATATATTATATTAATATAATTATATTTATTATAATAACAATAATAATATAATAATTAATATAATTAAATATTAATATAATTTTATAATTCTAATATTATTATCTATTGTATTAGACACGTTATGGTTATGTAATATATTTATTTAATATAATATAATAATGATTATATATTATATTATAATATAATATAATCATTATTTTTAATTATTTCAGTTATTATTTTAATAATATTATTATATTTTATATTATGATTATATAATATATTATATAATAATACTTTTTGGTATTATATTAAATATAATAATAAATATATATTATATTACAATTATATATATTATATTGTAATATAATATAATATAGTCATAATTTTTAACTATCCACAATAATTTAACTTTATAATTTATCAAACGCTACTATATTGATTTTAGAATTAATATAGTTATTATAATTATAATTTACTAAACACTAAATTACTTTTTATAACAGCTCAACACAGTTAAAAATAATTTTTTCAAAATCTAAAGCAATACCAAGCTAAGCCATAACTGGATTTGGTAAAGTTGTATAAGTTTTTCACCTTAAAGAAAGAACTGGTTAGTGAGAGAAAGAAAGAACTAGTTAGAAAGAGAGAGAGAGAAAGCAAGAGAGAGCTGGAGAGCTGTGATTGTATTCATGGGTTCTGGAGAAGTTCTTGATCTTGGTTTTGTGTACTGCTAAAACTTGGTTAATAAAAGCATTCAGTTCTTGATTGTCCTGAGTTGAAGAGGCGATCTCAATTTCTCTGTTTATTGTTCTTGTTCGCACTAGTTGATTTGGGGCTATGATTGTTTGTTCTGATCTAGAGGGATTTTGTCTAAATATCCTGACAGGAACTTTTAAGAACAAAGGAACAAAGATTTTAATAATTTCAATACAACCTCATTTATTTCACTAATTAAGTTTTTAATTTTATGTTTTTACAGTTAAAAATTCTTAAAAAATATCACATTTAACTTTTTCTGTTATAGTTAAAAACTTTCAAAAAATGTTACATCTTAATTTGAATTATAAACTCAAATCTGTAAAACGAATGAGGCACGTTTGCTCCTCTACTTTTCAAAATAATGAAAATTCGAGAGTAATAAAAAAAAAAAAAAAAAAAAAGTTAGAGTAGCATCTTTATTATTCAAAAAAAAAAAAAAAAAAAACAAGCAATGGGCAAAACTAAAACCGCGAAAGTAAATCCCTCAATCAATAGGAGACGAAATATTAATATATATATATATATATATATATTTAGCTAGATACAATTTTGATTCACATTCACCTCCATCTTCTTGTTTTCATATCGGTCTTTCTTTTTTCTTTTTTTTTTTTTCAAAAATTCAGATTGAAAATAAGAGTTATTTTGAATCCTAATATGAAAATTTAATTAAGAGATAAAAATATACTAGCCTTCTAGAATCCCCACATGAGTGAGCATGGTGTTTTTTCGTCTTTATTATGGGAAAATGAAACGGATGCGACAAAATGTAAGAAACTGAAAGTTAAAGAGTAATATAGTTGGAATTTTTAATATTCAAAAGGTCAAATATGAAGGACCCCAAAGTTGAGGAATCAGCATATAGTGCATGTCATTTGCAGTATTCACATTGACAATCAAGTTATGAAAACAACTATACATGTGAAAGTTTTTTTTTCTTTTTTTCTTATTTGTAGACGTTTGTATACAGATATCTTTAAATTTGAAAGTTCATAGTTATTCCTTTCGGTATTTTATTTGCTATTTATTCCGTGGATGTAACGATATATGACTCATTTCACCTTAGGCACATCAAGCAGTTTAAGCGGTAATTCAGTACGTCAATTAATCTCGTTTAATTCTTAGATTTGAATTTTTAATTTGAGTTGATATGTAATTTTATGTAAGAGTTTTTTACTGTAATAGAAAAGATAAATGTAATTTTTTGTAAGAGCTTTTAACTGTAGTAAAATTGAAATTAAAAACTCAAATCATTTACCATTTATGCCTTATTCATTTTACAAATTTAACTTTTTAGTTCTAAATTTTTACAGCTAAAAGTTCTCAAAAAAATGTCATATCTAAATTTTTTGTTATAATTAAAAGTTTTCAGAAAATATCACATCTTAACTTGAATTAAAAATTTAAATTTGCAAAGTGTACGTAAACTCAAACAGATAAAAAAATCCTTCACACGCTTTTACGAAAAGAATAAACAAATAATTAAATCGGCAATAAAGAATTTGGGGTTTCTGGGCCTAAGAAATTTGAAGGTCGTTCTCCTTTCTGTCAAGAGCATCACCCATATGGCTGCTAGATTTAAAACGATCTAAACAAGATCAAAAATACTAATCTAGCTTAAAATCCAAAAATGCCACAAAAATTCTTATTTGGGATTTAGGCATACCTTTTCCTCCGGTGGGCAGCGGAGACAAGGTCCACGGTCACCGGAATCCGTCAATGGTCAATCGGAGTAGGTGGAGAACCTGCGAACATGGGGAAGAAAAGCAAGATGAGCATGAACTCCTCCCTGTCTCTCCCTCTCTGTGCTTCATTTGGCCAGCCCCCTACGGCACCCCCACGCACACCACACAAACAAAGGCGAGGGTGCTGCCTTACTTAACCACAACCAATTAGGCACTAAGGGCTTTTAACCAATATTCAATTGAGAGAGTATTTGACATAATGGGCTGATCAAATATTACGAGATAGATAGAGTTTAAATGCCTCAAACGAGTTAATAAAATAAGTGTACGTCTCATTATGAACCGATATCTAACATATATGCATGTGTTAATTTACATTAACACAGTTATCTATAAGATGATTTAATTAATTACAAAATGAATTATTATGATTATGAAAGTCCACGTAAAAATATTCTAACAATGGCCAGATCCAATCCACAGCCATCACAAGATGAATTGAAAAGGCTTCAATATTTGTTGGAAGATGCAGTGAAGAGTTTTTAAGAACTACAGAGAACTCATGGATCTTCTTTCTCTTTTTTTCCCTCCCAAAATCAATTTCGAGTTCTTTCTACGTGTGTTTTCGCTTTAAATTTTTTTCTTAGTCAAATGCACTTTTTTTTTTTATGTATTTATTCTCTATTCATTTGGTCCAACCCTAATCAGAAATAAAAAAAAGTTTTTTTTTTTTTTTGGTTATTAAATACATTTTGCTTGGGCATTTTGGTCCTTCTACATAATGCAGTAATAATTTTCTTGCCACACAAGACATTCTATCACAGTTTCATAGACGGACGTTAACAGAGGAACTATTTTTGCCACTTTCATAAAAATTAAGGACTGAGAATGTCACAATTTAAAGATTAGGGGCAATTTAACACGAGGTTCATACTTCAGGGGATACAAGAATCGAATCTGGAAGTGGCGTCATTTTATGAAATATTGATGGGATCGAAAAGCATTCCTAGATTTTACTATGCCCTAGCGCGATAGCTTAGGTAGCATATAAGTTACAACACTTATAATTTATTCCGAATTATTAAAACTGCTGTTCAAATTGGCTATCTAACTGACCTATCACGGAGAAAGAATTCAAAATAGACTTCCAAGGAATTACAATTGTATGGTCCGTTTTATTCACTAATTCGAGTTGAGATGTGATTTTATATGAGAACTTTTTACTGGAGAAAAAAGTTAAATGTGACTGTTTTTTAGAACTTTTTATTATAATAAAACTCGAATTCTAAACTTTAATCGGTAAAATGAACGGGACTGTAAAATTTCTATTCTAAAGGTAAAAATACTAAAACCTTTTTTTTATTGATCCGATAAAAGAAAACTAAAAAATTTGATGTGAAATCTTTCTCACGTGCTCGGCATTCAGATATATATATATATATATATATATATATATAACGTTATGGATCTAACTCTAATCCCGATTCCTTTTCAAGTATTAAATTTATATTAGACCAGTTCAGTTTGCTAATTTAAATTTTTAATTTAAATTGATATGTGATGTTTTATGAGATTTTTTTTACTATAGTAAAAAAATTAGATGTGATTGTTTCTGAGAGCTTTTTACTATAGTAAAATTCGAATTCTAAACTCAAATCAACGAAAAAAACGGAGCCTAAATTTTACCTTTTTTAATATTATATTTTAAGTAAATTTAACGTTTGAAACATTAACCTCGAATAGAATTTTAAAACATTACACTCAAATATAATTTTAAAACATTACACTCAAATAGAATATATATATATATATATTTTATACCGTAAATTAAAAAGCTCCACCTTAGTAACATACAGCCATAGTTCTTCACACTTAAATTTAAAAAAAAAAAAAAAAAAAAAAAAAAAAAAAAAAAAGAAGAACGAGAACAAGAAAACATGTGCGATGTGACAAAACTAGAAGTGAAAGGTCAATCCATCTAGAATTGCGATAAGTCTTGGCAATCTGAAAAGGACATCAATTGGAACAAATCCAAAACATTTTAACATCATAAGGAAAAAGTAAAATAAAAAAATAAAAAAAAAAACACAAAAAAAAAATAAAAAAACATTTAACAAATGGAAAATAACTCCACACGGACCCCACTCATCTTCAATCGTTAAAGTGAAAGTACACGATAGAATCGTTTATGTTTTTCAAGTCGCGTCAGCAACAGACAGCACTATCCCATTATCCACACGTGGCATGTTCTACCCACGTGACAAGGACCCAATGACACGTATGCGGCCCCCACCATAACTGTTTCCCGCCTTATGGATCACTTTTTTAAGCAACTAGTCAAAATATCCTCCTTTACGCTCGTTCACTTAATCAATTTAAATTTAAAATTTAAATTTTATTATAATAAAAAAATTTTAAAAATAATTATATTTAATTTTTTTATTATAATACAAAAATTTTATATAAATTTATATATCAACTTAAATTATAAATTTAAATTAACTAAATGAACGAACTTTAAAAATAAATGAGATTTTTTCCCCCATAAAAAATAACTATTATAATTATGAGTTAAGGGTCTGTTTGGTTCAGGAATTCAAATCATGTGATTTGAATCATTTTCAATTTACGTGTATTTTTTATGAGAGAAATCACTGTAGCGAACCATGAATCATGATTCAAATCAGGGGACGAATCCCCCAACCAAACATCCCCAAGTCTTACGATCTCAATTTAATGCATGACTTTTTAAACGTTTTAAAATTAGTCTTTTAAATTTTATTCTATTCAGATTCTGTTTATATTACTTTTGAAAAATTAAAGACTACAAAGAAATTAAATGTAAACTTAATTGAGTATTTGGAAAATTAAACGTGTATAATTATTAATATGGATGTGCAAAATAATTCATTAATGATAAATAAGAAATTCAAACTATTTGTATAAAAGTATATGAAGGATATTTTTTTATCGTGATCTTCTTAAACTAAATGTGCTTATAATTCCACCATAAATGATAGTTTTATAATAAATAAATATTACTCTTTTAGAACATCCTCTGCCTTCTAATAGATTCTTTTATATGATAAAGAAACTTATTTCTGATATGAGAGAAGGAGAGAAATAACATATTTAGTAGGATGTTTAGTAAATTATGATGTATTTTTTTTAAATAGTAGATTGTAGCATAATTTAATAGTTTAAGTTTTAAATATTGTTAGAAACTCAAAAAAACTCCTAAATCTTTTTTCCCTCCTCACTCATTCTCCTTAAATATCTATTTTTGAAAAAAATAATAAATTGTAGCATATTTTTTAAAACAGGTAGATTATACTCAAGTTCATCATGGCCGGCTCTAGTGATCGGCAGTTGATTTTGATGACCATTTTTCAACGGCCAGAGCAGACAATCATGTTTCCCAGATTGTTTTTTGGTGATGTTTAACTGTATTTATCGGTAAATACAATATTTATTACTAAATATCATATTTTATCTAAAAATCCAACCACCAACTCCGGCGACTGGCATCGGACTCCAGTGACCATTTTCTGTGGCCGGGACTGACGATCATTTTATTAATGAATGTTTTTCAGCGAACGTTTAACTGTATTACCGGTAAATACAATATGTACTATTAAATATCATTTATACCGTTTAACACTATATTTATCGATAAATACCGTATTTGTAAGAAAATATCATATTATCTGAAAAATTGGGCACCCACTCTGATGACCATTAAACACTGTATTTACCTGTCAATACGGTATTTACTAGTAAATACCGTATTTATTACTAAATATCATATTTATCTAAAAAGTCATACACCGACTTCGGCGACCGTTTAATACTATAATTACTGGTAAATATCGTATTTACCAATAAATATTGTATTTACTAGTAAATAGCATATTTATCTGAAAATTTGACCACCGACTATGATGACCATTTCATAATTATCAATAAATTTTTACTAGTATCATATTTATTCAAAAATTTAGCCACCAACTGTGATGACCGTTTAACACCGTATTTACCGTATTTACCGATAAATATTATATTTATTAATAAATATTATATTTATCTAAAAATCTGACCACCAACTCAAACGATCGTTTAACATTATATTTATTGGTAAATATTATATTTACAGATAAATATTGTATTTACATATCTCAAATTCACAAAAAATAAAAAATAAAAAAAAAACCAAAACCAAAATCTCCCATAACAGATCTCAATAACACTCAAATAAAATAGATTTACTGATAAATCCAAGAAGTAACATCTCATCAAAATAGAGTTCGAAACGTGTAAACAAATGCAAAATCATAAAAATTAGATCTACACAAAATATCAAACTCATATAAGCAAAAATCATAACCACATGTCCACATAAAATCACAATTAGATCTTAAAAATACACTCCTATCACAAACTTCCTTTTGGGAAAAAAAAAAAAAAAAAAAAAAAAAAAGTAACAGGCAAAATCCAAAATCCAACCGGAGTCAAAACCCACGCAATAGATACTCACTTAACGTTACCTATCCGATTTTCCCACACTCGAAACCGACACTGAGGATAATCTTCCCAGCTTCGTCGGCACCGCCCATCCTCGCGGATCAACGCTCTTTGATTGGGATCTATTTTGATAACAACAGTGCCTGAATTGAGTTCCACACGGCTTATGTGGTGGTATGCGTAAAATGACTTCTGTAAATAAATTACATGATATGAAACTTTGATGAAGATTAATTCTATTTTTAGTTGTCAACATTTCGTTTTTTTTCCACGACTTTTAGAATGTTTTTAAATGAGTTTTTTTTTTTTAAATTTCACGGGTTTAAATTGCGATTCTCAATTTAAATAAGGAATTTAATCAAAACTCCCCTTTTTCAACCTAAGTGACATTTTTCGCTTCCAAACATTTATTTAGATTAGATTCCTTTTTAAAATAAGAATTGTTTTTCAAACCTAAGAAAATTGATTTTTTGTATATATGAATAACATTGATCACATATGTTGTTCCGTTCATTTTACCGATTCGAATTTAAAATTTAAATTTTACTATAGTAATCGTCGAAAAAAAAAAAATAAAAAAAAAATGAGAAAAAAAGAATAATTAATGTCTCATTCATTTCATTAATTCGAGTTTTACTATAGTAAAAAACTTTAAAAAATAATCACATCTAATTTTTTTACTACAATACAAAATTTTCACATAAAATTATATCTTAATTCAAATTAAAAAGAGAGAGAGAGAAAAATAAGTCAAGACTTGAGATGAATTAAAATTAATAAGCCAATAATTTACATAAGTTAATAAATAGGCCAAATTATTATTTTCGTCTATAATTTGTCTGGTTATAAATCATAACTTGATAAGTTATTATTCATAATTATCCATAACATGTCTTATTATAAACCATAACTTGATAAATTTATCTATAATTTATCTAATTATGAATTATAACTTAATAAATTATGATCTATTAATTTTTATAACTAAAAATTAGTTTATATACTTTCTTAAATTTTTTATATTGACTTATTTTCTATTATTTTTTAATTAAAAACTTAAATTAACTAAGTAAACGGTCATAATACTTAATTTTTTAATCTGGCTGCACGGACACGCGTCAGAATGCTATAGGTAGTTAAAGCTTGATATTATCTCAAACTCGCACTATATAAAGACATGCCATATCTACACTTTCGTCCCAAGGATAAACGTTCTAGAACACAAGAATCTCTCTTTCACAAAACAAAGAAATGGAAACTTCACATCATCACTTCTCTTTCTCCGAGTTAATTCCAGGTCTCCCCGATGAACTCGGCTTGGAATGCCTTTCTCGTCTTCCCTACCAAACTCACCGAGTCGCCTCCCGAGTCTGCCGGCGATGGCGATCTCTCATCGAAAGCCGCGAGTTCCAGCACCTCAGACGAACAAACGGCCATGCCCACAAGCTTGCTTGCCTCGTCCAAGCGCTCGACAAAACTTCGAATCGCGGAGTCTCGGACTTGCCGAAACGCGGTGGCGAAACGGCAGTGAGTTTCGGAATCGCCGTGTTCGACTCGACCGACTCGAGCTGGTACCCGATCAACCCGGTTCCCAAGTACCCGGACGGGCTTCCGCTCTTCTGCCGGATCGCGAGCTGCGAAGGGAAGCTCGTTGTCATCGGAGGGTGGGACCCACAAACGTACGAACCCGTTACGGACATTTTCGTATTCGATTTCGTTGAGAATCGGTGGATAGAAGGACAGAAAATGCCGGGGAAAAGGTCGTTCTTCGCGGTCGGGTCGGATTCATGTCGGATCTATGTTGCGGGGGGGCACGACGAAAATAAGAACGCGCTGAGCAGCGCGTGGGCTTACGATGTGGACCGGGACGAATGGAACGAGTTGACTCGGATGAGTCGGGAACGGGACGAGTGCGAGGGGTTGGTCATAGGTGGTGAGTTCTGGGTCGTGAGCGGGTACGGGACGGAGAGTCAGGGCGCGTTCGATTCAAGCGCGGAGGTTTACAACTCCGAGTCGAAGACGTGGCGGCGCGTGGAGGGCGTGTGGAAGAAAGGGAGGTGCCCGAGGGGGTGTTTAGGGGTTTGGAGGGAGGGAGAGAGGAGGTTGGTGAGTTGGGGTGAGTTTGACTCAGCGGTCCGAGTTGGGACGTGTGGAGTGGCGTCGGGGGATCATCAGGCGATGGTGGCTGGGTCCCGGTGCCAAGATGGGACCCACGGATTCCATTTGGTGGAGTTAGAGGAAGGGCAAAATGGGAAATTCGAAAAGATTAGTGTGCCTAGTGAGTTTTGTGGGCCAGTTCAATCTGCTTGCTGCGTTGAGATATAGTGGAATTACATTGTTCAATAAATGCCACTCGAAAATCAAAAGAAGGAACACTACTTTTTTTTTTTTTTTTTTTTTTTTTTTTTTTGTGTGTGTGTGTGTGTGTGTGTGTGTGTGTGTCGGTGTTTTTGCTCAAAAGACCAATAAGATAGTTCCTATGTTTTATAGTTTTATCTCAAAAATGGTTTCTTACCATTTAAGTACATCCGTATCGACATTCTTGAGTATTAACTTGTAAAAGTATGTTTGGCAAGAGAGAGAAAAAAAAAAAAGAGAGAAAAGATAAAAGTGCAAATGAATTTTGATGATTAAGCCAAGTTTTTGCAACTAAAGAAAGGCATTGTGATCTTAAGTCTTAAATTTCGTTCACTTTGTGAATTTGAGTTTTCAATTCGAAATGAGATGTGATATTTTTTAAGATATTTTTACTGTAACAAAAAATTTTAATGTGATATTTTTAAAAAAATTTTTACTGTAAAAACTTAAAATTAAAAATTTAAATCGATAAAATGAACGAGATTTTATTTATTTTATCAATTTGTATTTAAAATTTGAGTCTATAACTTAAAAACAGTCATATTTAAATTTTTTATTACAATAAAAGCTTTTAACATAAAATTACATATTAATTTAAATTAAAAATTTGAGTTAGCAAACTAAATAAATTCTTAAGTAGTTATTAGTTATTACTTTATTGGATCCTCTGAAAGGGTCTAGTATTATATATTTAAACAAAAGGTCAGTCGATCCGTCAAATGAAATTGTTGATTAGTATAAATGGTGATTTACCATTTTTGTGGACTTTTTTTTTTTTTTATATTATAGTATTTTTGTTGATGACTTGTGAAAGATGTTGACGTATGGGAAATGGTCCAACACTTCATACTATATTATGCATACGGATTCTGGATCAATATTTAAGGCTTCTGTATTTTGCTTCTTTTTTTTTTTGGTTTTGGTAGAATATTTAAAGTATGTTTCGTATATAGGTTTTTTATAAGATCAAAAATACTGTTTTAATTATGTTATGATATTTTTTTATAAAAAATTTAAAATTTAAATGTCAAAATTAAAATTAGTGATTTTAATTATGATTTGAACACATATATAAATTTTCTTTTCTATTTTGTTTGGAATTTGTTTTCTTTTGCGTATGAGTTAAGGTCACTCCGCTAAGAGTTTTAAAAGATTGCGTGCGAATTACGTGTAAAAAAAAAAAAAAAAAAAAAAAAAACTGTTCAAGATTCAATGGGCATGATCACAAGAGCAATTGATACGGTACGTTTTTAAAAGGTCCATTGTCATAGAAAATTGATTTTCCACGACACAATTAGTTTGGGGAAAATAACGGAAATAAAAAATGTTTTCTTTATGTCTCGTTTATTTTATTAATTTGAGTTTAAAATATAAATTTTATTACAGTAAAATTTTTTTAGAAATAGTCACATTTAATTTTTTTGTTATAGTAAAAAATTATCACATAAAATTATATCTTAAATTAAATTAAAAAATTGAATTAGAAAACTAAAGGAACCTAAATTATTATAGTTATTGTTGATACTAATAAATAATCACATAATTTGATTAGAAAAAAAAATCACATAGGAATATTCCCTTGGGATTAGAAAATTCGAACGCAGCAACCGTTCAAAATCACCAGAGATATGATTTTTTTTTTTTTTTTTTAATTTCACAAATAATCTGTGAGGAGGTGTACGCTAATTACATTTTGGTTATTAATTTTTAAAGTTTTGAGGTTTTATTTTATTTAAATTTTGGTTTTTTTATTAGTTAGGTGTTAAATTTGTGATAAAATCTGTAAACATTAAAGTCAGAATTGAAATAATCTAAAATATAGAGACTAAAATAAAAATAATAATTTCTACATATAGTATTAAACTTTAATTATTTTTAGTTTTAATCCTTAATTTATACAGACCTAATTTAGGCGTTTTACTTAAAATTTCAAGTGTGCAGCGAATTCATATCTTGGGACTTGGATCAATTAATGCTCAACTTTTACTATTAAAAAGACCGAAATATACTTTGAAGGGAGAAAAGAAAAGAAAAAATTGGCAAAAATTTTAAGAGTAAAAAATAAAATAAAATAAATCTCAAGTCTCATATTGTACCGTTCCTTTTTTTTTTTTTTTTTTTTTTTTTAGAACGAAGTAAATAGCATATTTATAATAAATATTTAAAATCAAAAAATAAGATTTAAAATTATTTAATATAAATAAAATGATAAATAATCTTTTTATTATTAGTAAAAAGATTTTTTTTTACTTAAATAAATATTTTTTTATCATGTTAATTATTTTTTTATCAATCGTAAAAAGATTATATAGAATAGAATGTTATTTATTTCAAATAGTTTTAATATTTACTATTTACTTAATTTAATTTAAATTCTTAATTTAGTTTTAAATAGGCTAATTACTATAATTTTTGTTAGAGTAAACTTTCGTTCAACACTTATCTAATGTCCCTAGACTAATAATTTAGATTGAATAAGTAAATTATCTAAGAAAATTGAAAGAACACTCAAAGAACCTATGAAAAAGTAACAAGAACAAAGTGAAGATAATCACAAGCCAATTATATTCAGAAATGAGTACGTATATTTTCCTCTCAAACAATTAATAAACGAATTAAACGCGAGTCGTTAAATTTGAGATTTAGTTCCTCCCATTAATTTGAGAGTTTGTTATCTCTTCAATACAATATGGCTCTTCACCTTTTGTGGGTATCACAAACAATTAATAAACGAATTCGTTTTTGTTTAATCATCTTACATTTAAAAACTCTTTGTCCTTAGACTAATAATTTAGATTGATAATAATGCTTAGTTAAAAAATGTATGCTTGATCCAAAAACTTATTAGCCCCGTTTGAAACTCCTGATTTTATTTTTTTTGTATTGCCTTTTTAATCTCGCATGAAATCATTTTTAAAAATGTGTTTCGAGTGTAAAAAAAACTCATTAATGTCTTTTTCTCTCTCTCTCTCTGCTCGAGAGAAAAAAAATGAAAACAAAAATGAAAAACAACTAAAAGTCGTTTTTATTTCTCTCTCATTTTTTTTTTTTTCAATTTTTTATTTTTATTACATCAAACACCGTTTTGAAAACGTTTTTATTTTTTCTTTCTTAAATAACATAAAAAGTAAAAAGAACTTGAACCTTAAGCATTGGCCCCCCAGTCCTTAAGCATTGCTTGCCAAGCGGAGAGGACTTCCTTTTCTCTTAAGGAATGAACTTGAACCTTTTTTTTTTTTTTTTTTTTTTTAAGCTCGTTTGTCTTCTAAATTTGCATAAAGATCTAACGAAAATTTTCAGAAGAAACTTCATTTTCCTATAAATGTGTATCCCAAAATCACCATGAACAGCGAAGATTTGACGAAGATCTGCAAATTAATTACCAGACTATCTCCCCCTTTACTTCTACACAATCTCATGTGTGAGAAAATTCTGATAACCCTCTTCATAAATTCAAATTGGAAAGATCTTTCGTTCCCGCTGCATCATTACTTGAAAGAAGCTTTTTCAACTTTTGGACGATTAAAAGACTTCCGACATGTCCCTCGGAATTGGTAAGTTTCCAATTCCCTTGTCTTTCCACAATCTAATTTCTCTTTTACTTTGTCGTTGACATATCTCTACGTGGAAGGAACTTTGAGAAAAGATCAAAAGTAATGAATTTTGAATGTGAACCTTTATTTACGGTCATTAACTTATTTTTCACTTTCCCAGAGACGCACCAAACTTTGCGCCAATCGGGTTCGTCATACTCCCGAGGGCGAAAATTCTTCTAATTCTTCATATTCCACAGATTTTTCTTACAATCCCGATCGCAATGACTGTGATATGGTGATTCATGAGAACCTCCGTAAAACTGAACGACCATTCAGAAAAGGAAATGAAAAGCGCCTTCCACATGTCCTAAAACAGTATTTAGAGAAGGAGAACACTATAATTAGGTTCAAGCTCTCCAATGTCTCTTCCTCTTTCATTAGAACCAACTCCAAGCATTAACATTCCACCAAAATCATCTTTGAAAACAAGAGAAACAAAGTAGTTTCTAATGATACCGCCAAAGTTAAACCTACACAAAAGAGCTCCTCTTTTAAAAACAAGCGGAAGAGATACAACAAGCGAGGTTTCTCTATCCGAGCAAGAGCTCTGTGCACCACCCGAGTGTCCGTTAGGGTCCTCACCCAAGCGTACGCTCGGGTCCATTCTCGAGCTCCCAGTTGGAGCGGACTCCGACTCCGATTCCGATTTGAATACTTTGCAAAGCTGCCTTACACAAAGTGACTTGGAGAAAAGTCGGACAACATACCACATTCCTTCCAATGTCGAACTTCGTGATCCATCCTTGAACGACTTTTCACATGTTGCATCACTTTAACGCGGTTGCCTTTTTTACTGAATTCTTCCTTGTGGACTTCGTCTTCCTATTCACCCATTTATCCATGACTTGTTGGAAAGCTATAATTTAAACTTGGGTCAGCTTTGTCCAAACGCCATCTGACATCTCATTGCTTACTTTGTTCTATGGCGAAAATTAGAATTGGGTAATCCATCCAACAATTTTTGTTTTTGTTTACAACAATTCTTTTCACTTTTCTTTTTTAGTTTGATATACTTTCATTCTTCTCTCTTTTTAGGGCACCTTTGTCAATTAGATTAATCAAAATTGAACACAGATTGGATAATATCAAGGCAAAAATACAATGCATAGCAGGGAATAACATACTTGAAACAAATTGTATACTATCTGCACAAAGTACATGATACATTTACATAATTTTCTCTTTACAAAAAAAGCATGAAAGAGTTTGATTTTAACTAGTAACAAAGAAAAAAGGCAGTACTATGCATTACCATTAGTGATAAAGGGTGATGCAACACTACAGATAGAAAATAGATATGAACAGTACATTTTACTTAAATGAATTAAAGATGTAATAGAACACTAGATTTCATTGGAATAGTCACTCAGCACATGGAATTATGCCTGACCGGTCAACACCTCTGAAGATGACCATTGGATTTGTATTGGACTGCTCAGATGTAAAAGGGTTTTTTTTTTTTTTTTTTTTTTTTTTCGTTTTAATAGTGAGGGATAGGGGTAGACTGAATTTATAGGTCAGATACAATTATTATTAAAAAACTCTTAGAAAATCTGAAATAAAATGCCCGTCATTTAGCGGATGTATTAAGGTTTGGGCTTCATTCGTTTTACCATTTAAATTTTTAATTTTTAATTTTTACAGTTAAAATTTTTAAAAAAATATCACATTTAATTTTTTTTTATTACAGTTAAAAACTCTTTAAAGATATCATTATTTCAGTTTGAATTAAAAACAACTCGAATTCACAAAGCGAACGAGATTTATGTTTCCAAGTCTGAAAAATTTTAGGGTTTCTTCATATTCCCTTGATTGGGTTCTGGCCTCTGCGTAGAAACTTTTGAATCACTGCATGCTTAATGTGATTAATCGTCCAAGAGAGGCGAATTTTTGGTTGGTCTGCATTTGAATTTCCGGTGGGTTTGGTTGACTAAGCATATTGGTGAGTCCTTAGTTCGGAAGGAGAAGCAAAGTTGCGGCGCGCTGTAAATTTATAGGTTGATTGCATGGTATTATTTGCAATCAGTTAAGTTTAAATATTTTAGCTCAACCGGTGGGTCGATTGGGAAGGTTTTTAGAAATTTCAAAAAATTTCATCCTCTTCAAGAATTTGCTATGGTTTTTGCCTTTGCGCTAGTTTTGTCCATGTCAATTGATAGAAATGAGTCTATTACAAAAAGGAGAGAATAGGAAGAAAATGATTCATTCTCATATTTCTTGATTAAAGCAACCCGAGGTACAGGGAAGGCTTTACATCACGCACAAGGTCATGCCTAAGGAGCTCTACAACTCAACAAAGGAATAACCAACAGTTTGTTATAACATAATAAAAAAAGAATAAAAGAGAAAACAATAGGAAAATAATCTAAAATGCTAAATCCCCCTCAAGATGGAGAGTATATGTCATGAATTCCCATCTTGGACAGTAAGCTGTGAAATTGGGAAGGATGAAGAGCTTTAGTTAGTATGTCAGCAAGCTAATTTTGTGTTGTAACGTGTAAGGTTTTCAATAACCAGCTTGGATTTTCTCTCGAACAATATGGCAGTCAATTTTGATGTGCTTTGTGTGCTCATGATAGACTGGATTTGCTGCAATATGGAGAGCAGCTTGATTATCACAGTAAAGAACAATAGGATTAGGATGAGGGACCTTCAAATCACTAAGTAGAGAAAGTAGCCAAGTGATCTCACAAGTAGTGTTGGTCATGGAACGGTATTCAGCCTCAGCAGAAGATCTTGAGATAATTGGTTGTTTCTTGGATTTCCAAGAGATGAGTAGCTCAAGTCTGGACGAGTAATGGTAAGGTACAACAACTTACCAATGAGCCTCCTGTAACTGGTAGGATCTTCAATCAAATCACCATCATCTTGCGATAATTTTAAGTTTGGATCCATAGGTACAGTGGCTGGTTTGCAACCTAAAAAACCAGTGTCTGAGAGCAATTCCAAGACATACTTTCTCTGGCAAATTAAATTGCCAGCGGCTGATCTAGCCACTTCCAAGCCAAGGAATTATCGAAGAGAACTCAAATCCTTCATTTTGAACCTATTATTAAGAGCACCTTAATTTTAAAGTGTCCACAGCGACAGGATCATTGTTAGCAATAATAATATCATCAACATAGACCAAAAGAGCCAAAAAAGAAGCACCACAATGTTTTGTAAATAAAGTGTGGTCACTAAATGATTGAACAAAACCTTCTGACAATAGTGCATTAGAAAATTTCTGAAACCACTGTTGTGAAGCTTGCTTTAAGCCATAAATGGATTTGTGGAGCTTGCATACGGCATTAGAGGGCAAATGCTCCCCCTCATGACAAGGATAGCCAGGGGGAAGGCTCATGCAGACTTCCTCAACAAGATCACCATGAAGAAATGCATTTGTCATGTCGAGTTGAGTGAGTGACCAGCCATGAATTGCAGCTAATGAAAGCAAAACTTTAACAGTAACTAGTTTTGCAGTAGGAGAAAAAGTGTCAAGATAATCAATACCTTCTTGTTGTGTAAAACCCTTAGCCACAAGACGAGCTTTGTACATTTTCACTGTCCCATCAGCACGATGTTTCACTTTATATACCCATTTGCAGCCAACCGGATGTTTGCCAAGTAGAAGAGAACAAATGGACCAAGTGCCATTGCTTTTCAAAGCCTGCAACTCAACAATCATTGCATCACGCCATACCTGAGACTCAATGGCTTGGCTGAAAGATGTGGGTTCGGTTTGCGAGTTGATGGCAAGGACAAAAGACCGGTATGGTTGAGAAAGCTTGTGATAACTCAAGCAGGAAGAAATTAGATATATAGTGGTTTTGGAGGAAATGTGGCTGGATGAGTAGCAATGATAGTTAGATAAATATGCTGGCTTCTTAATGACACGAAGGGGACGGAAAGAAGAAGGAACTGAAGGTAGTTATGGAATAGACTTGGGACTAGAGGAAGAAATGGATCGAGACATGCTAGGAGAGGTCCCTAATGGTGGGGAAAGAGAAGTAGGAAGAACACGGTCACTAACAAATCATGGACATTGTGTGAAGTGACAGAATTAGCAAAAGGAAAAAAAGCCTCATGAAAGACAACATTCCTAGAAATGGAAATTAAATTATTTTCCAAATCAAGCAATTTGTAACCTTTATAGCCAAGAGGATAACCAAGAAACACACAGGCTCTAGCATGAGGAGTAAACTTTGTACGATGTTTAGGCAAGGTGGAAGCATAGCATAAGCATCCGAATGTGTGAAGGTGCTTGTAGTCAGGTTTCCTTTTGTTTAACATTTCAAATGGAATTTTATTTGACAATAATGGAAAAGGAGTGCGGTTAATCAAATAAATGGCAGCCAACACACAATCAACACTTGATTGAAAATGTATAGCACGTGCCACGTTGAGTATTTGTTGGTGTTTACACTCAACAACTGAATTTTGTTTAGGAGTGTCAACACATGAGTGGTAAGGAAGGACACCTTTTGAGCGAAAAAATTCTTGAAAAACTAATTCAGGGGCATTGTCCGAATGAACTGATTTGACTGTGGTGTTATATTGAGTAGAAATTAATGTGAAAAAATTAGGAAATACAGTAAGAACATCAGATTTGGTATGTAAAAGATACACCTAAGTGGCACGTGTGCAGTCGTCTATAATAGTGAGAAAATATCTATGGCCAGCTGGTGTTTGAACATGAAATAGACCCCAAATATTATCAATGTGAACCAAATCAAAATGATGAGCAGACATATTATTATGAGAAATAAAGGGCAACCATTTTTGTTTAGTCATATGACAAACTTTACAGTGAGAAGCTAAATGAGAAGTGGAATTGGGAATGCATAATTCATTATGTAGAAGTTGGAGTTTTACATGCGACAGATGACTAAGGCCAAAATGCCAAATATCACCTTTTGACATTGCTGAATTAGAAAAAAAAAAAAAAAAAAAAAAAAAAACAGAACTACAATATTCATTCCCTAGGTCTAAACAATAGAGGTTGTTTTGTCTGCTACCCTTCCCAATCATCAAGTCTAGAGTGAGGTCCTGAATCACACATGAATTTGGGAGAAAATTAACACTACAAGTATGACTAAGAGTAAGCTCACTAATGCTCAGAAGATTGAAAGTAAACATGGGAAGATATAACACATTATCCAAGCTCAAGGTGTCAGACAATTTTACAGAGTTGATGCGAGTAATGTCAGAAGTGTGTCCATTCGGAAGAGTAACTGTGGTGTTTGCGATAGGTGTAGAATGAGAAAATAGGAAAAGATTGTGACACACGTGATGTGTAGCACCGGTATCAATAATCCAATGATAAGATGGAATGGAAGGATGAAAGAAGGAAAAGGGTGAAATAGATATTACCATTGAGCTGGGAAACAGAGGGACTCATTACCGGTTGAGACTCAAGCAGTGTAATGCTTTGATGTTGGAGCTGTGTGCTGAGGTACGCAAGGAGCTGCTGGATCTGATCTAAAGACAGTTATCCTGTCAATGTAAGAGTTGGGGCGGCAGAAGAGAGCTCCCCAGTCGGTGAGAACTATCTCATCGGTGATGAGAAAGCTGTAGTAGCAGCTGTGGGAGAAGATGGAGGAAATCGAGTCAGTTGGAAATGATGTGTAGGGTTAGGGATGGATTGAAAGGGGCTCTGCTGGGCCTGTAACTTGGGCTTGGGCTTGTAACCTGGTGGCAAACCGTGTACTCTATAGCAACGATGCATAGAATGCCCTGTGAGACCACAATGCGAACAAATCAGACAGTCTCGCTTAGGCTTGTTCTGGGAAAAAGAAGCCCCCGCAAAAGGAGCCGCTGGAGTGGGTAGGATGGGTTGAGTAGAGGAGGCGCTGAAAGCCAACGAATTAGCTGGGACAGAAGACACTGGTCCGATCGATCGTTGTCGTTCCTCTTGAACAACCAGATTGAACACTTTCGAAATAGAGGGCAATGGATCAACCATCAAGATCTGGCCTCATGTCCCAGCATAAGAGTCATTAAAACCATCAAGAATGCATCACATACTCTTGTTGTTGATAATCCATCCACGCCTTCATACTGCCACATTGATAAATGAGAACTGGTTAAAAATTCTTGAGCTCATCCCAAAGAATTTTCACAAGAATTTTCAACTGAGTATAGTAAGTGTTGACGTTAAGGGAACCTTGAGACATGCAGTGCAGCTGCTACTTGATCTGAAAAATCCTAGGTGCGTTGCTCTGATGATACCGATCGTGTAGATATGACCAAACGGCATGTGCACTATCAAAGTAGAGGAGACTATCAGCGATCTCTTTGTAAACAGCGTTGAGCAGCCAAGATGTAACCATACTGTTACATCTAGACCAAACACTTGCAGAAGGATCTTCTGCGTGAGGCTGCAAAAGGGTACCATCAACAAATCCAAGCTTATTCTTGGCATTAAGAGCCATAAGCATAGCTCGGCTCCAAGTGTTGCAGTTGGGACCGGTGAGAATATGAGAAACAAGAGCCAAACCGGGATGATCGCCATTATGGAGGAAAAGTGAACTTGGACTATGGATATTGTCCATGGAAGAAGGGTCAAGGGCAGACACAGTAGTAGAAGAAGAAGGAAAGGTTAGTGCCGGAAAGTGGTTGGCATTATTATTGGGATTTTGACCTCCATGGGCCATGGCTCAGAAATGAAGAAGAAGCAGAGGAAGCAGCAAAAAATATCGCTCTAATACCATATTACAAAAAGGAGAGAATAGGAAGAAAATGATTCATTCTCATATTTCTTGATTAAAGCAACCAGAGGTATAGAGTTTATATAGTCTGGGAAGGCTTTACATCACGCACAAGGTCATGCCTAAGGAGCTGTATAGCTCAGCAAGGGAATAACCAATAATTTGTTATATTAGAATGAAAAAGGAATAAAAGAGAAAACAATAGGAAAATAATCTAAAATGCTAAAAGAGTCTTTGGCTAAGAAAAGTGAGCACCGTGTTCAAAGGGGAGAAGTTGATAGAAGATCCAAGAAACAGAACAGGGGAAAGGGGGCAATCGATTCAATCTTATCTCCCAAAATCGTTCGTCAGTCTCCTCGTTTGTCTAGTATCAGTCGACTGTTTTAGATATGCTTATAGAAGTTATTATATTGGGTATAGCATGGTACAGATGAAGTAAACGTATTTTACTGTCAATTTTCTTATATTTTGAATAGTCGTATTGTTTAAAAATGTAATACTATAGACAAACATATGACAACAATATCCGATGTTAGTCTGTGTGTATATTCTGCAAGTTTTATCGTTTCAATTGTCTCACTTTAGAGATATCTAGTGACAAAAATGCAGTTTATAATTTTAAGGTCAAAGTTCTGGCATTGGCAACTTAATATTGCCAGAACAAGAGAAAATAAAAGGATTAGAAAGTTGGTTCTTTTTTTCTCCCTTGTTTCGTTTTAAGATTCTTAATAAAGCTGCCCAATTAAGGTTTCTTAGTGATAACGGCAAGCCGTAGGCTTCTTTGGTATCCTTAAATATTGTTTCTACTGATAGATCCTGATGAACATGATTACAAATTTTTGCAGGTCAAAAAAATGAAGTAGAGGCTGCTTTCCCACTAGACAAGTGCATGCGTATTCACAATCTTCTCGGCTAGTCATAATTCATGATTCAGGTGCATGATAGCTGACATACAATGCAGGATTCATAACTAAATCTGATTGAAAGAGTTTCAAGTTTCATGGACCTTTGCAACTTTAGTGACATATCAGCATCACCATGTTGCTTGGTGTACTTTCACTTCTCTATTTGTGAATTGCAATAATGTAACAGCTAATGGAATGTATTAGAGACAATCCCAAAGTTCTATATTAATTATATATTACCAAAATGCTTGTATTTCTTTCACATGTTTCCGTCTCTCTCTCTCTCTCTCTCTCTCTCTCTCTCTCTCTCTCTCTCTTCTCTTTTTTTTTTTTTTTTTTTTTTTTTTTTTTTTTTTTGGGACAAGTACATTACAAACCAATAACCTTTTTTTTTTCTTCAATAACAAGCAAACGTGTCCCTTAGGGCAAAACTATTGACACTGATTCTCAAAGGAACAACGACAATTGCAAACCTCACACAAACATCATCTGAAAATATTAACTCGTCCAAAATGCTCTACCGCCCACAAATCGAATCGCAACATGGAGGTTTCACTATTTCCTTTGCACATCAAGGCTATTCTCCATATTTCCATTCCCATCACATGTAGGATGTCTTGAGAAAAGTGCATGTGTATGTTGTCTCACATGAAAAGTGGATGAAGATGTGAAATAATTTATATACATAGAAAAACCTAAAACCTAATAGGTTAACTTTTTAGGTCATGTTACGCTCCTAAAGTGTGTTGGGCCAGTAACGCATGTGATGTCTCCCCAACAAGTGGTATTAGAGCATGATGGTTCGTTCGAGTCAAGCAATCACACTTGGTTGCAGTTGAAAACATAATTGTGGCTCTCTTTCTCATGCTCGAGTTAGCTCACGTGCATGTGTGTGTTGTCCCACATAAAAAGTGGATGAAGATGCAAAATAGTTTATATAAATTGAAGGACCTAAGACTTAATATGTTAACTTTTTGAATCAAGTTATGAAATGTATTAGACCAGTTACGCATCTAGTGTCTCTCTAACAAGATGCTTCACTGCTGGCTGCAATTAAGATGCCTCCGGATATATAGTTGAGTCTCAATTTGCCGTTAGTCATCTTCTTGTATGATACACACCTTTTTTTGTTCATTTGCGTCAACCTTGTCATACGTTTAGTTATGCAAATGAACTTTTCATAATCTTATACATCTGAATTATTTACCATTGTTGTCACTATTGCACTTATTGTCTTGCACAATGTGAAATCTGTACCTCATTTTCATAGTTTATTGTATTTTTCTAACGCATGCAGGTTATTATTCCAAATTGCACCATCATCAATTGCGCCGTTGGTATATCAAAGGACAGCAACAGATTGTATTACTTCTTTTACGATGTACTCAATTTCAACAGTGGCTTCACATTAGTGAGAGTATGTTATTGATTATGTCGTGTATTTGACCATATATTTGGAGTCTCTAAATTTACCACTTCATGCTTAAAAATTTTACTTATATTTCTCAAATCATTCCTTTTCTATTGTTCAATCATCTTATTTACATGTGCTCGTTGTATATACTAGCTTCTTAAACACCGAAATCACACACTAAATCCGGTATTTATATACCATGCAATGCCCGTTTAGTTCGCTGATTCAAGTTTTTAATTTGTATTGAGATATGACTTTGTGTGAGAGTTTTTTACTGTAGCAAAAAAGTTAGATATGACTATTTCTGAGAGCTTTTTACTGTAACAAAACTTGAATTCTAAACTCGAATCGGTGAAATGAATGGAGCCTTAAACATTATGTTACGACGTTTATTCAATCTCAAGATACCAAACGACATTTAATCTCAATAAATTGAGAGACCACAATTCAATCAATGTGCATACTACTACCTTAATTGTTCACTTATTACAAATAAAGGATATATGTTTGTGAGTAGAATACACATTGTCGTTTTGTACATTTACATATTTTTTTTAAACATGCTATATTACAATTTTGCCCCTTCACCGAATAATATATAATTTTTCCACCTGCAGCCATCATGCCAGCTGTAGGTAACTCATAAAGAAACAACCGACTTCATTCATCAGTTCATAAACTCGTGGCCATGCTTTCTTAAACAAATAAAATCAATAAAGGCCCAATTAATGAAGGCCCGGAAAAGAAAAAGTAGTATATTTATTATCATAGTGACTCATGAGAAGTGATCAATACTCCTTATGTATACCGTTTGATCTACATATGAATTTTATATCGAGGCTTCTTTATATATTGCATCTTTTAGTATTTTTTTTCCCATAAATGTTGCTTTGTTTTGGGCGTGGGTTGCGGGCTTGAAGTCTATAATAGCTCAAAATATTTGAAATTCCTTCTTGCATAGCCACAAAGAAAAGGTTCAAGGGACAGATATTTATGCAAAGCAGATCCATTGAATAATTTATCGATTGTTCAAGTGGGGCAAGAAATGGACCTCAATAAGGCACATAATAGAGATCAACAACCAGGTACAGAAATTGAAGTAACTTAGCAAAAAAAATAAAAATAAAATAAAATAAAATAAAAAACCAGGTATGAGGAAGAATTATTATCATTGACGTCCTTTTAAGTTTTAGAGTCATTCCCAATTTACCTCTCAAACTTTAAAAACACTTACTTTGCACCATAAATTTTAAAAGATTTTTAGCGCAATTGCTCCCTAAACTTGTCTTGTTTAGCAAATTTTTCCCTATGCTTTTAATTTTGATAATCAACCGCCTAAATTTGTAAAATTATTACAATGTTCCTCATTTTACTGAATTTGCTCAATTGTTTATTATATTCAGGGGATTAAAAGTTGAGTAATTAAAAGATTTGTATTACATTTAAATTAGGATATTGCAATTTTTCATCGAACGTACTTTTTCAATACTAAATGGGGGATATTGTGACAATTTTACAAGTTGAGGGTGAAACTTGCTAAGATGGAAAGTTTAGGTGGTGAATTGCTAAGACCATACAAGTTCAAGGGCAAATGTGTAAAATACCTAATTTTGAATTGTTCCCACTTAATCCCTTATGTCAGAATATCTATTAAAAATAGATAAAAAAAAAAGTAATGCAGCCACACATAGTCTTTCTATTTGAATATATGTTAAAAGATAACAAATAAAAACCACACAATCACACTTTAACCCTTTTTTGGGGGGCCAAATTTTACAGAAATTCTTGGAAAAGAGCTTGAATGGGACTAATCTAAAATTTAAGGCGTAAGGTGATAGTTTTTAAAGTTAGGGGTATATTGGGAATAACCCTAAAATTCGGGGGCACTAGTGATAATAGTCTAATTAGGAATAAAGAGAAAATAACATATTGTAGAAATAGTTATTAAGTAAATAACATATTTTTGAGACGATTAAAGTGAATACCAAATTTAATAAAGATTTATAGGAAAATTATAAGTAAATAGTAGATTTATAGTAAATAATTGAAGTAAATAGCATATTCTAAAACTGTTTAAAGTTATAAATAGTAATTTACCGTGTAAATGTTCTTTTTACAATTAGTAAAATTATTTTTTCATGTAATTTTTTTGAGATCGGTGAAAGATTTTTTTCCATGTAAATAAAGATTTTTTACTACGTAAATTATATCTTACCAGTTGTTAATAAAAAATATATACGACAAACTGCTATTTAATTTAACTATTTTAAATATACTATTTACTTAATCTACTATATAATAAAAGTGTGTTAAAGCAAGTTGGTGTCTTTGATTTTTTATTTTTCATTTTTGCCCTTCCTCTTCTTCTATTTTCCTTGTTTGTTTTTTGTTTTGTTTCTATGCTTCCTTACAACTATCAAGGAATATTTTTTTTCCATTTATGCCCCTCACATTTTTTTACTTTTCATTTATTTGTTAACTACTCTTTTCTCTTACTTTGAGTTTAAGAAAAAAGGTTAATTTTTGTTTCCATTTATGCATGTCACTTTTTACTTGTTATCTACGCTTTTCTGTTTTAACTTTTCCATTTATATCCTTCACCTTTTCTACTTTTCACTTACTTATTACATACTTTTTTCTCTTATTTCGAACCTAAAGAAAAACAGTTAATTTTGTTTCCAATTATGCCCTTCACTTTTGTACTTTTTACTTGTTGTCTACTATTTTCTCTTACTTTGACTTTAAGAAAATGTGGTTGATTTTTATTTCCATTTATATCCTTCACATTTGTACTTTTCACTTACTTGTTATCTAAGTTTTTCTATTTTTATTTTTTCCATTTATACCCTTCCATTTTTCTACTTTGCACTTACTTATTACTTAATCTTTTCTCTTATTTCGAACTTAAAGAAAAACGGTTGATTTTGTTTCTTATGCCCTTCATTTTGTAGTTTTTACTTGTTATCTATGTTTTTCTCTTACTTAGAGTTTAAGAAAAAAAGTTTAATTTGTGTTTCCATTTATACCCTTCACCTTTTGTACATTTATGCCTTTTATCTTTTGTTCTTTTACTTACTTTTTATACACTTTCCTCTTATTTACAATCTAAGAAAAAACGGTTTAATTTTTGTTTCCATTTATGTTCTTGACCTTTTGTATTTTTTATTTACTTATTATGTGTACTTTTCTCTTTCTTAGAGCTTAAGAAAAAAACGGTTTGATTTTTGTATCCCCTTATGCTCTTCACTTTTTTTTTTTTTTTTTTTTTACTCGTTATCCACTCTTTCCTCTTATTTAGGGTCTAAGAGAAGTGGTTTACTTTTTGTTCCTATTTATACTATTCATTTTTTGTACTTTTTACTCATTTGTTATCTGCTTTTTATTTTATTTAGGGTATAATAAAAAGTGGTCAAACATAATGTTTATATTATGGTGATCAGCTTATAGTTAGAACATTATAAAATTGTTTATCTAATAGACAATAAATATGATAGTCAAATTCATATCTTATTGCAATGTACATGTACATGCCTTTTTTTCTTAGTTTTGTTTAATAAATTTGTTATTTACCACAATTTCCCACGGTGAACCAATAAGAAAAGACATAAACCAGTGATGAACCAAAAAGAAAATTAACGGGTTATTCATACCTATTTTAAAACTACACAACGTGACTTTTTTTTAGGAGTGAATTAAAATGTGGCTAAATTGTACAAATATCATTCTATATGGTTGATTTTGTAAATATATTTCTTGACAATCTAAAAAATACCCTTGAGTTGACTTTATCATATATTTAGTTTTGATAACTAATTTCCAAAATTTTCTCGTAGCTGAATTTCTTAAATAAATGTACATATCTGCTTGTGAACTTATTCTTTTTCTTTTAATGTTTGTTTTCACAAACTGCAGCCATATTCAGAATATTCACAAACTACAACCATATTCAGAATATTCACAAACTAAATCCCAAACATAATTAAGTCAACTGTCTCATTAACTCTTATACTATTTCAATCAAAGAGGTCACATTAAAACCCTGAAAAAAAAAAAAAAAAAAAAAAAAAAAGCCTAAAAGGGAAAGACCCAAAGAATACATGATTAACATAGTGCATGATTAATTTGAATTCATATGCCGCCAAACCCTACTAATTGCGAAAACATTTATTCAAACCAAATACTATTCAATCCTAAGAAAAGTATCATTTGGTCTTAGGATTTGCTCAGAGAAGTAGGCTATAAACAATAGCCCACTCCCTTTATTACAAGAGAGACCCATGTGTGGTATGTGTATCATATATATAATATGCGGATGTTTTACTCCTAAAATCACAAACTAGTTTGAAGAATCTAGTTTTGATCTTTTTTTCCCAAATGGGTTCCTAAAAGTAGCATGTATAAGATCGATGTAAAGTGGAAATTGAGCTGAAGCGAAGAAGGTTACTGGAACACAAGTCAGTGCATACACTGGAAACGATGCGTATTTAAGCGTGTCACGAAGAGCGCAGAAGTGGCCAGCGCAGAAAGAAACAAGCATAGAGGCTATGGACAAGAAAAGCGACGTCAATCCCAGCAAAAGCTTCCATGGCAAAACCTTACCAAAATAATTCTCTTGGAAGCGGGATGTGAGGATGGCGAGGAACATAGCCAACGAGGTGACCGAGAAGCTGAGGGCAATCAGCGACGCGATTGCGAATATTTTGAACGCCGGCTGATTTTCCAATGTTGGTTTTCCATTGTCATCGTTGGTGCCGCCGGGTAGGGTGGTGGATGTTGCGAAAGCGACGGTGGCAATGAGGGCGACAACGACGGAGCAAGACTCTGAGGTTTTTATCAGCCATTCGCAGCCGCTTTTGACAAGGCCTTTATGTGTCTCTGTAAAAATGTCCTCTGGAGTTTCCCGTTTCTTGTTGTAGCGAGCAAAAAAGTTTGGTGGCATTGATCTTTCCACAAACTGCGTATTGAAGCATTTAGTCTTGTGAAAACATGCAGCACATACATATGTATATAATTGTCTAGTCAAAGTAGGATCGGCTGTTCAAATTTCATAGGTATTTCATTTTTTTTTTTTTTTTTTTTTTTTTTTGGGATAAACTCAGTAAAAGGAAACAACTGGTATCAAGGGTCATATATACCAAAATCTCTGTTCCAATATTATCAAAAAAATAAAAATAAAAACAAAAATAGAAGAGTTAACAAAATGATGGGAGGAAGAAGGAACAAACAAATCGCAGAATATTATAGAAGGAAAAAAAGGAAAAAAAAGCCCAAAAGAAAAGACAAGAAAGGCCTAAAACCAGAAGTTAATTAAGAGGACAAAGCCGAAACTTATTAAAATTGTTATATAGTGGCATTTGACTAGAACAAATAATCATTTGAGCAAGGACTTGCTTCATACAAATATGACTTGTTCATTGGCCTTTATAGTACAACGGGATTTTACAACCATTAGGATAGCTATATTACAAGATTTAAATTAAATTTGTGAAACACAAGATATATTTGATACCATCGTGAAATTACTTTTATACTGGTTAGTTTGTTAATTACGTTTTGAAAACTACTAATCGTATTTAACATAATTACAAATTATATCATATGATTTTATAACAACATGACATATAGCTCTTACAGTAGCAAAACATTGATGCCTACGCTAGAACTCATGATTGATACTCTATTAAATTTACAAATTAAATCCTATGGAAAATGTATATTGACAAACGATATGGCTACCCATTTCGAATAAACCGAGCAGAGAAAGCTGTTAATATCGAGGTTAAAAAAAAAAAAAAAAAACATGCGTCCTAATTACGTTGACATCTCACATCATACCTTTCATGGACCAAGCCACCCACTCCAATATTATCAAGAGAAAGAAATGCAAGCATTTGATAAAAAAAAAAGGTGAGAATAAAAACTAAAAAGGATGAAATAACACCTTATGGCGAAAGTTTGTCTGATCAAAGGGGAAAAAAAAAAAAAAGAAGGATACACACACATATATTTATGATATCTTAACTAGCACACCACATCATCAATTGTTATTAAAATATTCTTTTATTAGAAACGTAGCTATTGAAACATTCCGATTGAGAACAAGTTCGTATATGTATTATATAAGTACTTGTCTTAGAGTTGTATGATGAAGAGAAAATAAACTAATCAAGGCACTTCATCTTAATTACCTTGTTCCATTTGATTTCCCATTGCATTTGCAAGGCATCCCCAGGGACTGGCCAGGGCTTATGGTCTCCTTTAGTTGCGGCGAGATGCAATACACCATTACCATCACTATCAACCTTCCGAAACATACTTTCATTTTGCGAATGTTTATCCAACAAAAGCTTATACACTTCCGCTTGACGGTTCTCTACCGCCAACAGCACAACATTCTTCTTATTTTCATCCTCATCATATACGGCCATAGGAAAATTTTCGAGGATTCTCTGCACCATTTCTGTGATACCATTTTTCGCGGCAATTAGTAAAGCTGTTTCTTTCTTTATTTTCTTTATTTTCGAGGATTCTTTATTTTCATTCTCCTTGTTCACTGCAACCAATCAAATTGTTGACCGTCAATGACGCCACTACAAGCGTATAGTTTACTTTTTATCTGTAATCGGTACTGTTAATTCCTAAACTTTAATTTTACTCTCCAAAATTTTATATTTAGTATATTAGTCCTTTGAATTTTTTTTTTTTTTTTTTTAAATTTTGAAAGTTTTAGTCCTTCAAATAAAATTGACGATGGATATCTTTAATTGAACAAAGATAATTATGTGTCAATTGCTTGATAACTTAAACGTTATAACCAAAATTTTCCCGTTCTTGCCATTAATACACGTTAAAAACTATAACATTTTGTACTTGTTATTATGCAATAAATATGTTATTATACGTTAAAAACTATAACATTTTTTTGGGCACGTTAATGTAGTTTCTTAATCGTAGCTAATACTTGGTACGAAATACAACACTAAGCATACTATTAAACAATTTCAGCACTAAAATTTACACTTAGCTTTCCTAATGCTGGAGAGTGTCTTTTCCTATCTAAATGACAAAATTTAACCTTGGTATCTTAATTTAATTTCTTCATCAGTGCCAAAAATAATGTGTCGATATTAAATTTTGACATTTGAATAAGAAAAGCACTATACAGTGTTTTGCTACTTTTGGTGTTAAATTCGGCATATATTATATTGTAATATTTGGTTTTAAACTTTGACATTTGTTTATTATTTGTGTGTATTGACTTTAATCTGGTGAGTTAATTTTGTTTTTAGTTGGGTTTTTCACTTTCTTTATTAAATTACAAAGTAAAGGAAATTGTTAATTCTTATTTGTTACATACCTGTTTAGACGGTGTCAAATAGTTTCTATTAGGACCAAACAAACATTATGCTTAAAACACAATTAAATAATTAAGTTACATATCAAATATGTTGGTTTCAAAATTTTTTGTACCAAACATATAACATTGTGTTGAAGAGGGTCTTACATACCTTGGGAATCATGTTCTTTATAATTTTCTAACTGTAGTTCCTTGCGAATCCCATATTCATTTTCTAATAAATACGGAATGTCCCCTGAGTCATCCATACTACCAACATCTTTTAGGAGTTCATTCAACACCTGAACTGAGCATTGATGCTTTTGTAATTTCTGTTTTAGTAACTCAGTTATCCACGCATGCCCTTACCACATGAAATGGGAAAAAAAAAAAAAAAAAAAAAGTGAATATTTTCTGCGGTCCAAATATTGTGGTGAATATAATGTAAATTAAATACCTTGGGAAACAAGTTACATATCAAATATGTTGGTTTCAAAATTTTTTGTACCAAACATATAACATTGTGTTGAAGAGGGTCTTACATACCTTGGGAAACATGTTCTTTATAATTTTCTAACTGTAGTTCATTGTGACTCCCATCCTCATTTTCTAAGAAATACGGATTGTCCCCTGAGTCATCCGTACTACCAACTTTTAGGAGTTCATTCAACACCTGAACTGACCATCGATGCTTTTCTTTCTGTTTTAGTAACTCAATTATCCACGCATGCCCTTACCACATGAAAGGAGGAAAAAGAAAGTGAATATTTTCTGCGATCCAAATATTGTGGTGAATATAATGTAATACTTCTACATGAAAAATAATGTTGTCTTATTGTATTATATACATATACATATACATATACATATATATATATATATATATATGATAAGTCTCCTGTCTTGCCCCAGTAGTGTTGTTTCTCATACAACATTAGCTTGAACCATTAGATTAAAATAAAAGGGTGAGATTTAATTGGAGGGTAAGCTAAAAAAAGCTCCGTGTACTTGTAGGTTGTGTTAGAATGCTTTTTGATTTTAAAATTAGGAACAAGTCAAATTAAAAAATGTAACCTTGTAGAATTATTAGGAACAAGTCAAATTAAAAATTGTAACCTTTTAGAATGACAGATCCTTTAACATTTATTACCTTCAATTTCTTTTTGAAAGGAAGAAACGGTGACCTTTGTGTAACTTTTTCACACAGAAATTCCAATTCTGACCCAAAATATATGTAACCTTATTTCCTTATTAGTAACATGTTGAGATTTGGTTCATTAGGCCCTCATTGTTGTTTTGATCTTGGAAATATTAAGTAAATATACCAGAGGTCGTCGGAGATCGGATTTACTTGACCGTTTCTAGAGATCGCAATGAACTCTCTCTCCAGATCGACGACGAAGTGGTGGCTGCGTTAGATCTCATATTTTTGTTTTTTTGGTGATTCTTGTAATTTATGAGTTATGTGATTTTGGTAGATTTTTTGTATTTGCTGTGCATTATTTCATGATTTTTGTTTTTTTATTGTGATTTTGGTTTCTGATGCCGATTGGGAGAATTTCTAGATTTTTGAGTAAATATTATAACTGGCGCCGATAGCGACAATGGCAGGGGTGTTAGATCTCATATTTTTGTTTTTCTTGGTGATTTTTGTAATTTATGAGTTATGTGGTTTTGGTGGATTTTTGTTTTTGGTATTTTTTGTCCATTATTTCATGGTTTTTGTTTTTTTTATTGTGATTTTGGTTTTTGACACTGGTAGGAAAAATTTCTAAATTTTTGAGTAAATATTGTAACTAGCGATGACAACTGGATTTTTTGATAAATATTGTATTTACAAGTAAATACAATATTTACTAGTGAATACGTTATTTACTAGTTCCTGACGCTGACAATTGAATTTTTGAGTAAATATGGTATTTTGAGTAAATACGGTATGTCTTAGTAAATATTATATTCACAGGTAAATATAATATTTACCTGTCACAACCATCGGCGATTGATAAATACGGTATTTACTGGAAGCCGGCTCCCTTAGTCGATTTTTTTTATAATTACGATATTTACTGATAAATACGGTATTTTCAAATATGTAATTTCACTCACTCTCCCAACTTTCTATTCTGTAACATCTATGCAGAATATTTTTAAATGTTGAGTTATACCTCAGTTTTTGACTTTTCAGTACATTTATATTTCAAACTCAAACCATCAAATAAATAAGAAATCAACTATAATACTATTATAAAAAATATATTTTTTGAACTAAATTTTATCACGGTAAAAGAGATAAAAATATAGGTAAAAAGAAAATAACATTGCGTTTGTAATTTTAATTGCGGGAGCATATACGTATAGGTTTTGATGCATACCTCGTCCAGTAAATACGAGAATTACCCCGTGTAAGAGCTTGAAAAAATTGTAGCAGTTTGTATAGTTGTCCGGAAATAAGTTACCTGCATAATATCTAGACGTAGTTAATTATTTACCAAACCTACAATATTCTATATATTAGGTACAAGCTAGGATACTATAGAGAAAAATATTGGCTCATTATCATAATCGATGTAGTTTAATTTTTAAAGCTTTCTTCCACATAATCTGAAAAAATTATGACATATTAGAACTTTTCAAGAATGTGATCAATAATACTATTTTATTTTTTTCATTAATTTTAAATTTATCATTCATACTATTAATATTCTTATAGAATGTCTTTTATATTCTACAAGAATATCTTTCTAACAAAATATTTTTCATATTCAGAATACGTTTCTTATTCTACCATAATGTTTTTTAATCGCATAAATAATAGAATAATGAAAGACAATGGTTATTCTTATAATTTTCTCTATATTTATGTCGGTTTGCCTTTGTATTGTGGCAATTACTGATAGGTGTTAACAAGAGTAAAAATGTCTACTAATCATAAATTTTAAATAGAATGAAAAAATTCTAAAAAAAAAAAAAAAATGCTAACTCGTTTACTTTAAATATTTTTTTTTTTTTTTTTGGTTAACCTATTCTTTATTTTTTTCAACAAATAGATATTAAAGAAAAATTTGATATTCCTCACCTTGTCCTCCGTTTTTTTGAGTACTTCTAGAGTTGGGAGGGTTCTCTTGATCTTCTTCACGTGAATTGTTGTTAGGTTTCTCTGCATTGGCACCAATTGCTTTGGGTGCATATTAAAAGTGAAATTAGTAACAAGTTATAGGCTAAAGTTCTGTTAAGAATTGTACTTTTATCTTACGCTTTAACTATTGAACAATTGTCTATTTAACGGTCTGACTTAAAATTCCTAACAATTTTGGATCGAACGTCTCAAATTTTTAACGTAAATATTTACATATCAAACAGTTAAAAAATTAATCTAATAATTAAACTAGATAAAAAGACAGTCTCAACCATAAATGTTGCCAATTTGTGTACGATTGATTTGCGTAAGTAAAAAGAAAAATGGGAAAAGTTATTTGAGTCTAAGAAGAATAAGGATACACATACCGACAAGAACGGCTCTTCGCATAAAACGAAGAAAACTGACAAAATTACTGTAGTTTGGTGGATAATTTTGTTGATGGGACTTCTTTGGTGATGGTTGGCGATACTTGTCATCTGCCTCTAGTCGATCCACGTATAGACCTTTTTAAGCAGCAAAGCAGAAAGATGAGATAAAAAAATAAGTTAGGACAAATAGAAAAGACTAAATAGAGCCAAGTCATGTACAACTCAAATTAGGAAAGAAAAAACAATAATTTAATTAATGTTACAGCATTCCAACATCTTGGATAACTCTAATGTTGATAAAATGTCATATTATGTTTCTTACGTCTATATCTATATGTTATATATGAAATCTCTTTGCTAGAAATGTTATATATGAAATTTACATCTTCAAAGAGGGCCATAGATATAAAATCTATATACTTATATACTGAAACTCAAACTTTGTTTTATACTAAAATATATGGTAAAATTATAGAAAACAGAAAGGAATAAGAGTAATTATAAGCAAGAAATGGTTAAACATACTTACATTCATAAATTATTCCTCTCCATGGACCAAGCTTGCAACCACTTCTGAAGGCTGAAGGCTTAGTTGCTAAAACATGAAGAGGGGTAATCCCTTCCGCATTGACAGAATTAACAAGATCATCCTTGTAGAGATGGATTATCTGAAATGCCAAATCTGTCGAGTATAATATATACAATTGACAGAGTGTTTTATATCATGAGTTTGGACTTCATATCAAAATATGGTATATATATAGATAGTTTCTTGTATATGTAGTTGATCTAGTACATGTTCGTACAGCAAACATGTGGTGCAAATTAGACGTGCCATTTTCTTTTTTTACAACAATTTTATTTTACTCTTGTTTCGATGACAACTTGAACATAAATTGATGTCTTATCTTACCAAAGTACTCCCCCTCTATTGCACAATGCAGAATTGTATTGCCATCGCTTGTCCTCCTAACAAAAAGTCTAGAAATATTCTGGTTTGAATACACCAAAGAATTCAGATAGAGGAAAGTGTCCTTTTTGCCATATAGAGCAGCCATGAAGAGAGGAGTTTCCCCGTCGTTATTCCGAATCTCGACCAATTGCGAACCTGTGTTGATTGATTCGACAATGCACATACACATTCGTATGTTTCCCGTTGCTGCTGCAATGTGGAGAGGTGTATTGCCTGCGTTGTTCTTGACTTCGAGAGCTCCAGGCACATTGGAAACTGTTTTTACAAGTTTCTCAACGATGTCCTCTTTGCCATCGGAAATCGCAATGTGCAGTGCCGTGTACCCCATCTTGGTGATCTTGGCCTTGTGAGCCACATCGGTTTGTCTCTCGTATATTGTCACAACGTCGTCCCAAGAACCTCTTATGGCAGCTCTGATTTTCCTAATCACCTCCTGCCGCTGCTGGAAACTCGGACTCGAGCTTATCTCTGGAAAGGGCAAACGAGGAACAAGCATTTTGGTTTTTATTTTCTGTCTTCGGTGTGCTTGCTCTTTGTAAGTTTAATAGAGCTCACAATGATTAGTGATGCCAATGTTTTGGTCTAGCTAGCCAGTTTATAGTTATTTATATATGTCCTCCTCACCAGAATATTTGCAATGCGTGAACATTAAGAAATAATTTTGTAAATTAGTAACCTAAAGTAATTGATATAAATATTATTATAATAGTACGAAAATTGAAAAGTACAAAGAAAAACTTATTTTAAGATGAAAAATGAAAAATAAAAATTAGCGTCTTGGAAACGGACTTTTTCTAGTAGTCCTTGTAAAAATATATAGACTACCGGTAATCTTTTACTTTACAGCCATCAGATTCGTATTAAAATATGTTTGTTCTTTATATACTTTTTAAATCTAATGTGATTTTGACCATATCCAACAATCAAAAACTCAAACTACTATCGAGCAGACTATTTGAGAAACTCTCTTTAATATATTAAAGTAAAAGGGTAAAGAATTACAAAAGTTAAAGAAAAACGACAAAAAAAGAAAAAGTACCTGAAATAAACCGATCAAAAATGCTTACAAAACAATTCTAACATGAAAAACACAAAACTTGAACTCAATGAAGCTTCCAAGTTAAAGATTCACTCATTCGCCCAAAAAGACAGGAGATGTCTCGTTAAAATTAACTCCAAAAAAAAAAATCTATTGAAAAAAACATCCCCTATACGTTTCACTTGAAACAAAATTTTGCAATATACATCCATTAAAAACGTCTTTTATAAGTTAATTCTTCCCTTTTTCTCTTTTCGTTTTAGAACTAGCGTATATTGTACCACAAATATGCCTTATGCAACCAAGTAAAGTGGAAAAAGAAAAAGGAAAAAAAAAGGAAAGAACAGGACACAATGTGTCTCATAAAATTAAAACAATAATATTCGACATAAAGAAAAAAGAAAAAAACTGGAGGAACCTGTAGTTAAGAAGAAATATAAAAGTGAGGGTTTATTTTTTAAGACGAGGACTTTACTTGTTAAGTAAAATTTATTCCAAAGTGTCTTCCACGGTATAAACGTTTTCTTTATATATCAAAATTTTGAGAACCTAAATGACGTCTCAAAGAGAGAAACGAAGACAATACTCTATAGATAGATAATTTATAACGTGTTTAATTACTCGCAACTGCAGTGGACAAAAATTGGACAAAATTAAGTTATAAAAACTCTTTTTTTTTTTTTTTTTTTTTTTTTTTTTACAAGGTTATAGGATTCGGTATTAAAATTATTTAAAAATAAATAAATAAATAAAAGAGAGAAGAAAAATAAGGTTCTAATGTGTTTCGACATTGTCCCTTCATATTCTATATGTACTATTAAAGAAAAATTAAAAAAAAAAAAATCACTAGCGTGGAGCATTATTAATTTATGGGAAAATCACGAGAGGAAGCCAAACACCACGAGAGGTTCCCGTCATAGTTCCTCGTGATCAAAACTTAACCGCGAGATGTTATGGGAAAATCCACAAGTGCACATAATCGTAAACAAGTACTAAAATGATAAATAGAGTATTATTTTCACGGAGATTGTGTCTAATTATAGATAATTACTAAAACTGGTTAGTTCAAGGATTATTTGAACAATCTGTTAAAGAAAAGAAAAATAACCAACGGAAATCTAACAAAGTAAAATAAAAAAAAAAATTCTCTAGGGCTACAATTTCACCCTATTAATGTCATTCAAATTGATTTCACTCTCTAATCGATTAATTTTAATTAGTTGAATTGTTAATCAAGTGCATTAAAATCTCTACTTGCCGCTTTCCAAAACTAAGCGATATATTTATACTAATTACATTCTTATATATATTCCTATGATGCATGAACTAGTATAACTACACTCACTATGACTACACCTATAATATAGATATATTCCTATTCTATTCTCATAAATGCCACCGTATTATTAGGCATTTTCTTGATAGTCCCTGTAAAAATAGATTACTAGAAGTCTTTCACTTTACAGCCATCCGATTTATATTAGAATCTGTTTATTCTGCATATATATTTTTTCAATCTAATATGATTTTGAGCAAATCCAACAATCAACTGAAACGATTAGTAGGACAGACTATTTGAGAAACTCCATTTAATATATTAAAGTAAAAAGAAAAGGAATTACAGAAGCTAAAGAAAACCAACAAAAAGAAAAAGTACCTAAAATAAAACGATTGGAAATGCTTACAAAACAATTATATCATGAAAAACAGAAAACTTGAACTTAATGAAGCTTCCGAGTTAATTAAGATTCACTCTTTCGCCCAAAAAGACGGGAGATGTCCCGTTAAAATTAACTCCAAATAAAAAAAAAAATATCTATTGAAAAAAACATCCCCTATTCGTTTCACTTGCAACAAAATTTTGCAATATACATCCATTACAAAACGTCTTTTATAAGTTAATTCTTCCCTTTATCTCTTTTGGTTTTAGAACTAGCGTATATTGTACCAACAGGACACAACGTGTCTCATAAAATTAAAACTATAATACACGACATAAAGAAAAGAGAAAACTGGCGGAATCTGTAGTTAAGAAGAAATATAAAAGTGAGGGTGTTACTTGTTAAGATGAGGTTCGCGGGAGAATAATCTCAAGTACAATTTGTTCCAAAGTGTCTTCCGCAGTATAAACTTTTTCTTACCTAAATGACGCCCCAAAGAGAGAAACGAAGACAATACTCTATGT